>OU343216.1:180024389-180062771 GCA_910596185.1 Chrysanthemum makinoi
TCTCTTCATTGTTGAGAACAGCACCCCAACAATCAACAACATTGACATCGACCCATAAACCGGGAGTTAAAGTTTCCATACTTAAACGAACTGATGAAACTTTATATCCAGAATGAGTTTCAAAAATAGTTTCACTGTAGAAACAAAAAAACACATGTAATTAGATAAAATCACATGTGATCTGGGTAAAATCACATGTGATCTGTGAAAATAACATGTGATCTGGGTAAAATCACATGTGGTATGGGTAAAATCACATGTGATCAGTTACAAGAACATGTGACATAAGCTCAAAGTTAAAAAAATTTAACTAAAATAATAAACAGATAAACTTACATCTTGTCACCTTGCATAGAAAACAAGCTGTTTCCGACCATAAATTCCACCATTGTAATGTTTGGTACAACTTTGTTCTTCTTATTCATGTATGGGGAGCAGAGGAACGGAGACTTCACAGCTCGTTTTTCAGGAAGAAAAACCTCAGGACTAACGTTCGATGCACGAGTAGCCACTCTCTCAGGAGTAGACGGACCTTGATTCAGGACGACCACATTCAGATTCATCTCTTCATCAACTACTTGACCCTGATATAAAACAACATAATTTAGATTAAAAAGAAAAACGAAAATTAAAAGACAAACTAATCAAAGCTGTATTCTGTTAGAGTATTACATATAGGTATTCATCTACAATACAATCAATCACCTCATTCACCATATCAAGATTCTTCTCTAGCCACTGAGTATAAGTCTCAGGCGTACTCGTGATCTCCAACTCTTCATCTTCAACACCCGCCACATTTTCAGCTGGCTTCTCAATATCAGCAGGAATGACTGTTTCCTTTTGAACGACAGCTTCCTTCTTAACCTGAGAATTCGTTTCCTTGTCAACCTGAGAATTCGTTTCCTGAGATGCATCTTTTTCAAAATCATCTAAACTAATTTTCCTGAATCTGAAATCCTCTACATTGCCATCCTTACGATTTCCAGCATTATCAACACCATCATTTTCGTCATCACTTACACCATCATTATCAGCACCAGACCCATCTTTATCCTCACTTTCATTGTTGCTGAAAGTAACAGGTTTCTTGAATAGCTCACAATATTTGTCATTAAGTTCAATGAATTTTTCATCATCAGCATACTTCAAATATGCTTCTACCATATCAGCTTCAAGAGCACGTCTTTCATAACATATCAAAGAAAGCTTTTCTTCAAGTTTGTTAAACAAAACCTGTATTCAATAATGATGTCAATGAAAAGTAATATTGAAGTCAATGACATGTGATTCTACATAGAATCACATGTGATTCTTAACAAAATCACATGTGATTCTACATAGAATCACATGTGATCCTTCAAAAGAATCACATGTGATTCTGAGTAATGATTTGTGACTTCTCTTTTAATGCGTTCAAATGAACAATTATAAAATGTATTATACAAACCTCTTTGTCAGAAGATTCAGACAAACCAGCATCAATGAACCCTTCTGACTCTTTAGACTCCACCTCAGTCCACTCACCATTCAGCTCTAAACACCCCAACTTCCTTTCAGCCAGTTCAAGCTCCATACGTGTCTCATTAACGTTGTTGACCAATTTAAGATGACCGGACACAAACGGACAACATGAAACTTCTCAAATTTAGTAGAGTCTAGATACAAAAGCTGAAAAGAAAAACAAAACAATAAAAATTACATATCACTAGAACCAGGAACCATTTTTAAATTTAAATAAATCTATAAAATTACCATGAGGACAGTTAACGGACCAGTGTAACGGAAATCTCCTTTCGGGTTGCTACTATACTGAAGGAACGAATGTATATAACCACACCAGTCGATGTCAGATATCGGAAGATCTTCAGGAATATATCTAACAACATCTAAGCAAAGTTGCCCCTTCATCGTTTCACACCTACCCATCGTGTTGGCAAACAACATTACGAAGTTAAGTTTGAAAAGATTATCAACTACCGTTGATGTAACCAACTTCCTAGCAACATCCGCCGTCCGTATGTCTTTAAACAACTTTGGATAAAACTGCTCAACCCAAGATCTCACAAAAGTATGGTCAATAGGTCTTTCCTCAAATGAAAACAATGAAGAACCACCAAATGGAATCCCTAACATATCCCTAATTTTCTCTGGAGTGACATCAATCGACAAACCATTCAACAAATCAATCTTATTCGTTGCTGTTTTGAAATTGGCAACAACAAACCTACCCAACTTCGATGGAAGTTGATCAATGAAAATTTTACGAAAAGACTGAAAACCTATTTCAGTAAGAAATGGACCTATGTCGACCTCTGATTCACGGATAGAAGAAAATAGAGAAGAAGGAGCATTCCTTACCCTCAAACCTGGAAATTTTCAAGATACTCTAACTGCTCTTGTTCAGCCTGTGACAACATACTTTTCTTTCCCAACTTCTTCGACTTCCCAACATCTTCATTTTTCAGAATCTGCATCTTCTTTCTTAACCTTACCCTTTTGATTCTTAGCTTTCACTTTGTTCCTCTCCGCAATATCTTCATCTTCAGAATCAGTTTCTGAAACCTCTTTCTTTACCTTCTTCACCTTACCCTTTTGATTCTTAGCTTTCACTTTGTTCCTCTCCGCAATATCTTCATCTTCAGAATCAGTTTCTGAAACCTCTTTCTTCACCTTCTTCACCTTACCCTTTTGATTCTTCACTTTCACTTTCGACCTCTCCGCAATACCTTCATCTTCAGAATCAGAATCATCTTTCATTAAACCCTTCAACATCTCAAACATACGCTGAAAATTGTCAACCTTCCTAAGCTTCGATGAACCTCTTTCTTCATCAGATCCTTTCTTTTTCTTAATCTACTTAGAGACAAAAACACCTTCATCAAAAATAAAAATATACAAATCAGACTTAAACATGTGATTCATAAACTAAATTTCATAATAATAAAACATACAGAATCACATGTGATTCTTAATAAAGAATCAGACTTAACATGTGATTTGAATAAAAATCACATGTGATTGCAGTAGGTTATTCTAACACAAACAAAGCAGTAAAAAAGATCACATGTGATTTGTATGAAAAGATCACATGTGATTATTAATATAGAATCAGACTTAATATACTTGCAAGAGAATAATTTGTAAAAATCACATGTGATTTTTATCCAGAATTACATGTGATCCTTCAAAATACAAAATACTTTCATTTCAAAAAACAAGAATTTGCATAGTGACAGATTAATTAAGACCGAAAAAATCAACTGTTGATTGAATTTCTTCTTGTCCACACCAAAGAAGAACCATAACAGTACATGTTCCCTTTTCAAAAAGATTGATCTATTAAATGTTATTCTAAATCAACAAATAAATCAACTTAATTTCAATGAAACTAACTTGACATTACCTTCATCGAAACCCTTCTTTCTCTTAAATTTCGATGATTCTGAACCTACTTCATCACTATCAAAACCCCTCACCTTCTTTGCAGCCAAACCCCTCGACTTCTTTGCAGCCAAACCATTATCCTCTTCTTCATACAACTTCCTTTTCCTACTAGACAAATGAACATCAACCTTTGGCTTAGACGAAGTGTTACGTCTAGGAACATTCGGCTTGGGATTAGCCTTTGGTTTAGACTTCTGGACCTCAGCAACCTTCTCCTTATCTTTGACAACATCCACCTTCAATTTAGCCTTAGGATTAGACCTCTGCACATCCGCAACCTTCTCCATACCACCCTTAGCCACCTTATCCTTCTCCTTCACAACCTCGACCACCTTATCCTTCTCCTTCACAACCTCAGCCACCTTCTCCTTGACCACCTCCTCAACCACATTCTCCTTTGCAACATCCACATTCTCCTTATCCTTCTCCTTGACAACCTCAGCCACATTCTCCTTTCCCACATCCTTAGCCACATTCGCCTTATCCTGCTCCTTCGCAACCTCAGACACCTTAACCTTGGGATTAGCCTCAGACACCTTCTTCTTCGCAATATCCTTGGGATTCAAAACCTGTCGGTTTAGTATACTAGACCGAGTTGTCCGACCAGGAGAATCTGAGGACGGAGAAGCAGAATTAACAGCATCAACTCCAGTATCCGGCTGCATAACAGAAGCACCTAAAAACAAAAGCATAAAAACATATAGAATCAGGCAAACTCATATACAAACTCAAAACAAATCAAAAATCTACATAACAAAAGGAACATAAATGATACAAAACCACATTTGCTCCAGTAAAATAGCAAATAAATATGCTCTAATGAACCACTCAAACAAATCAAAACCACATGTGCTCTAATGAACCACTAATATAGTCAAATACCCATATACTCAACTAAAATCCTTCATATACAGAATCAATCACAAACTACATATACAGAAATAAACTCCTTCATATACAGAATCACATGTGCTCCTTCAATACCAAAATAAATATATACTTAACTAAACCTATAACCATTACCAAACAATAAAATCAATCACAAACTACATTTTCTTTACACATATACTAAACTAAACATATAATAAACTCCTTCATATACTCAACTTTCATCAAAATAAACTCCTTCATATACAGAATCACATGTGCCCCTTCATATACTCAACTAAACAACACTACTAAACTCCATTTTCATCAAACTATAACATATAAATCAACTAAAATTCATTTGCATCAAAAACAGTAAACAAAATAAAATCCATTTTCATCAAAATAAAACAGAATCAGTACCTGTACCAGAATATAACATATAAAATCCATTTTCATCAAAATAAAACTTACATATAATCAAAAAAATAAGTATATAGAAAACTACACAGATAATCAGTACCAAACAAAAAACAATAAAAACCTACAAAATAAAAAAAATAAAAAAAAATAAAAAAAAGAAGAAGAAAATATTGGGGGTTAGGGTTTGATAAACAGAATCAGTACCTGTACCAGAATCAGGTTTACTTTGATCAACAGGTGTCGATGAAGACGATTGGAGCAACTGCCCACCTTTTGTGTTTGATATCTCATCTCGTATGTCCATTGAAAATCATTAATCAGTAAAACCACCATATTAGAGGTTAGGGTTTGATAAATTGAAGATGGTGAGAGTATGTATAGAGTGAGAGAGAGTGTGTGTGTGTGTGTGAGAGTGTGTGTGTTGAAAATGAAAGATATCAGCGGTTTAATTGAGTTTAGACGTGAAATAATAATTCCCAACCTACCCTCTAAACAAAATAAATGAAAAAGCTGGTTCTATTTCTATCCGTTGGATGTAAATGAAACGTACGGTCAAGATGGAAGCATTTGTTCTATGATAAAAATGTGTTCTGCACGGATCTTTTGTCATGTGGGGGTAAGTTTAAGGGTGATCGCGGGATGAATGTATGGGTCATTTAGTGTTTTGAAGGTGTGTCTGGGGAGGTGAGTCGGGGGTTAGTCATAAGGCATGATTCCTAAGTCGTAGATGTTAGTATTATGAGACGTGGACAAGTATGAATATGTATCGAACAATAAATATGGAAAACGTATATTGTATCTCTAAAATTTTGCATATATACTATAATGAAATTTCGTTGAATATTTAGTTTAGTTACATTTTAAACCTTAAGCTTTGGTCATTATCACATGCAAATCCTATACTTTTATAAATTGGCATATTACACCCTAAACTATAATATTGATAATATTAAACCTTGAATTTATCTATTGATCACTTTGAACCCTAAACTTTTTAATTTGGTACATTTAACCCGAAATATGTTAATCCGAATAACATGAAACATTAAAATCAGTAATGAACTTAATAAATGAGCTAATAATAATTTTGTATCAGTTACGACATTAAACGAACGTATAAGTGATATATGATTATAAATGCGTGTAGATTCCGTGAAGAAGGAGTGATCCGTTATTTCCCTTTCGTTCTTCTCCATTTGATTTCATTTCCTAAGGTACAGATATTATGCCCTTTATCAGTAAGGATTTCTCATGACTCTTGATCTTTGGTTTTGTTTCTTTTGTTTAGATATTCGATGGTTATGCCATTTGATGCTTATTCGTTTCATTCCATTTATTCATTATCTCTGATAAACGACCCTTGATCGTTACCCTATGTTTAATTGTATTGTTTGACCTAATTTGTTGCCAAAGGTACTAACTAGCCATGGAGGTGTGCTTTTTTCCACATTGTATGCATTTGATTATGATTATTGTATGACTAATTCCACGCGCCTATATATTTGCCGAAAGCATATGTATTAGGGACGTGATGTTTTATTTTAGACAAGGGGCGTATGGATGCATCCTAGGTACTCAGTTCAGATATATGTGTGTGCCATACACGTCTGGGAGTTGATCACTCCATTTGCTATGATTTATTATAATGTGATATATTATGATGTGAAATATTGTTTTGACTGTTTTGGTCTATTCATGTATCATGTTTAGGCACTTAGGCAAATTCCTTAACAGTTATGTTATTATTTCTTCATAACCCTTTGATTATTCCTTATTCCATATTCAGTCCTTATCTTATGTAAAATATTTGTTCAGTAGGTTTTCGTTGGATTCGTTTCGCTTATTCATTTTTGACTTATTGTTTTTCATTATTTATATCTGTTCACTGAGCGTTAGCTCAGCCGCATTTTATTTTCTCTGCGGCAGGTATTAAGCGGGATGCTGGGATGGAGTGATGAGAGTAGGAGCTTTTAGTGGACCGACCCAACCTTATTTTTTCCTTATCATCTGGAATTAGATTGAGGTTTATGTTTTGTTTATTTTCTTTTCGTTTAAGAATTTGAGCAGTTTTGTACCTCCTTAGAAGTTAATGGGTTCATAACTGATATTTCATTTATTTAAGACTTTCGCTTGCGTTTATTATGTTCTGATTGACACCATGATGTGACATTTTGACCCTTGTCGGGTTGGGGTGTTATAATGGATCTGAATGTGTTGAAACAAAGACCTTGATAGATCTTATGAGCACTCTTAGATCGTTAGTTAAACTTATGTAATCACAAGCTCACTAAAAGACAATCTCTATAACTTGTATTTAAGCGGAATTTAAACACAAGAACACAAATAACTAAGAACTTATTTGATCCTCTATGGATCTTTTAATAATACTAAAACTTTGTTTTTCAACTCGTACATAAATCATACTATTGTGTTCCTTTTATAGACAAGGAACCCTAACCCGTTTCCCAAGAAACGTATAAACATAAAACTAAATATGATATACATTATCACTTCCTAATAAAGCTCATGTATATCCTAACTAAATCTAAAATATACGGAATATCTATATCCGCAGAAACCAATTATACTATAATATAACTTCAGTAGAATTCCTTCTTCAGCAGAATCCTTACTCTTCAGCAGAATCCATTCAGCATTAACTTCAGCAGAATCTCTACTTTGCATAATTCCCAACAATCCTCCCCTAAACTGGAATTTGACTAGGTTAAGTTCCAGTTTCTTGATAGATCTTACAGCATAATCAAGAGGATTGTAGTTGAACCCCAGCAGCAAAGAACCAAAACAATTACATCTCGATGATGACAAATCTTTAAATCTCCAGATCTTTGCAGCAACAAATGACAAAATGTACATCAAAACATATTAGTTTCATACTATTCTCATCACATCCAGGTGTGGTAACTCCTGTGAGAGGTGAATCATTGAAAATAATGGATTTGAGGTCTCTTTACCAATAGCTATTACTACTGGAGTAGCCAAATGTTTTAGTTCGAAAACTATGAACGGATTTGACATGTCTTTACCTATATCCGTTTTCTCAGGACTAGTCAATTCTTAGGTAGAAAGAATCCCCTTGGTGAATTGATTACCAAATATTGTCACACCCCCAAATTACCTGTTTTGCAGCGGAATGGAATTCCTGGGGATTGACTGTCGTAGCATCACAATCACAGTTATATTGAACGACCTAAAGTGTCGTTTGAAAAGAACATCGTTTGATTTAATAAAACAATCAGAGTTTACAAAGTAGGTCCCAAATGAAAATCAACTTGTGCGGAAAAATAAGTTTGTTACAATTCAAACGATGTTTTAAAGTACGTAAAACCCAAGTGAGACGCGTCGTCACCACGACTCCATGATGTGTCCAAATGCATGCCATGAAGTGAATGCCTTAGATACCTGAGATAAAACATGCTAAAAAATGTCAACACAAAGGTTGAGTGAGTTCATAGAGTTTGAGTTGAAATGTAAAGCCTTTCAAAATCGTTTATGCAGCAACGGCATTGTAAATCATTGAAATGTAAAGACTTTCAAAATCGTTTATGTAGCAAAGGCATTGTAAATCCACTCAGTTCCAAGTCCCGCCCATACAAAACTTGCAACCTGTGTGTTCACAACCCACTGCCAGAATATGTAGAGTTAATGTTCAAGTGCATGATGTCAAATGAATTCACATAATAGTGCATGGCTCAATGTATCGAAATCGTTTATGCAGCAAAGGCATTGTGAATCCACTCAGTTCCAAGTCCCGCCCATACAAAACTTGCAACCTGTGTGTTCACAACCCACTGCCAAAATGTATATAGTTTATGTTCAAATGAATATGAGTGTGGTTCAAATCGTTCCAAGACCGTTAGTCCATGAATATACCAAGACCGTTAGCTCAATGAATATACCAAGACCGTTAGACCAATGAATATACCAAGTCCGTTAGACCAATGAATATACCAAGACCGTTAGACCAATGAATATAATATGGAAATTCTAAGTATGGCAAAACTGTTACTACGCATGACTAAGCATTCAGTTCGGCTAAACATATAATTTGCAAATAGTCATGAATGTCATAAAAGTAGTTGATGAGCATGTATCTCCCCCAAAGAGTTTAATAAAAAAAAATATTAAAACAAGAAAAGTGGGGCTATGGAACTCACTTGGTCAATGATGCGAAGACAAAAGTGAGTACACCGAAATGTAGCGTGATACGTTAATCTTGACCTATTGCGAATGATATGATATGTAATGAGTTGCAATGTAATGTTATGCATGCATTTCGTATGTTATTTATACCATTTGCGAGTTTTGAAAATATTACTTATCGTCGAAAAATACTCGTTTGACGTCTTGACCAATCAAAAATCACTTTTCAAGTTTTTACGTCAAAATGTCATCCTACAATGGTTTAATAATGATTTTTGGTGAAATTTTCACTTTTCGTCGCAAAACAATGTCGTCGGAATATCATGAAATTAACAAAAATGGCTTCGGAAAACTAGTCGTAAAACGGTGTACGTCGATCGTTAGAGAACGAACTCGACGGTTTTGGAAAGTTTGTATCGATATTTAGAAGTTTCAGTTCAGGAGTTTTCGTCCAAAAGGTCTCGATCATAAAGATATTAAGGGTTAAAGATAGTGATTTTGTTGAATTGTTGTGCAGAAAATGAGTTTCGGCCAAGTTTGAACATCCATAAATAATTTACTATAACTCCGCTTTACAAACAGCTTGTTGTTTTGAAAAATATGGCCGGTGAACTTGATTTTACTAGAAGACAATTCGTTCCAAAAAGTTTCACAACCTCGTTAAAAACAGCCCTCAACAGGGACGTTACAGCTACCGTAACACTTGTGTCGTAAAAATAATATAGTTTTTCTAAAAATAATAGTTACGGCAATTCTATGAAAACGTGTATATCTTAGTCGTTTCAAATCCGTTTTCTACGTATAATATGTCCTTAGCTTCGTATCAAAGTATACTAATATATTTTTGATAAGTCGAAATAATTTGTGAAGCTTAAGGCTCGTTTTTGACTCGAATAAAACAATAATAGTGTGCTGAAATTTTCAGAAATTATATATTTCGTCGCCAAACTTGGAAAATCCATAACTTCTTCGTTATAACTCCGTTTTAATCCGTTCAAGCGGCCACGGATTCGTTTTAAAGTATATTTTCTAAATATCAAGGCCAAAATTTCGTGCCTACTGTCGGTTTTTCCAGAAAATCAAAATAAGGACAGAACGTAATTTATACTTATCGAAAATAGTTTTTCGCGTACCAAACCTATTCTAATCCCTTCAAATCAACTCCAAAACTAATCTAATCCTACCATACACCTTCTTAGGGTGTCATGGGTTCTTAATCATCATCAAGACCAACATATACCAAGGGGATAATTATAGGATGACTTTATATATATAAAACTCTAAAAATCAAGGTAAAATGGTATAAATATACACAAGTCTTGCATACTTGCTAAAAATTGATGAAACACATATGAAATGAAAGTGAAAGATGTAAATGAGAATGAAATGCTTACAAGATAATATGATGAGGTGCAAAGAACCAAGGTTTAACTTAAACACTCTAGGTTTTTATTTCAAAACCTTAGAAAGAGTGTGATCTAGATTGAATATAACTTGAACTTGGAAAAATTTTGATCCCTTCTTGGAACACCTAAATGGCCGGTTATGGAGGAACCCAAAGAGAGAAGAAAGAGTTTGCTAGCACTTGATGGATTATTTGAGGTGAATAATGAAGTGAAGGAAGTTTGAGTGAAAATCTATACAAGTAGAAATTTCTTACCAACTCATTAATGTATACATCCCCCCCTAGAACCGGTTTTGGGGGGATTGTGTCAACAAATATCTTTTTTTTTTTTTTTTTTTTTTTATTGTATATACTTGTATATAATTTGTGTAATTGTTAAGAATGTAGGAAAATGTATAAGTAAAATGTAACTTGTAAGGTAAATGGTAACTTTTTGGTACAAGTAAATTTTTAATAGATCAAAATAGAGTATAATGATTTTATAAAAATTGTAAAAATACATTCCTTGTGAAATTTGAGTGATATAAAAATTATCGAGTAGTTTTTAAGAAAAACGTCGTAATAATTTAACTTTAACGATTTATGTACCAAATAAATTTAAAACACTAGAAAAACTCAAAATATAGTTTATATAACTAAATGTAAGTATAAAAATATGTCGGGATCATTTTTGAAAGTAACGGATTAAATATTCAAAATAATAACTCACGCGATAACGTTTATTTAATATAAAAATTACGCGTTAAATGTGAAATGAGATGTCATGAATGAACTATCATGATGCAAATGATGTTAATGAAATGTAGACTAAACTTAGTCCATATGAAATGTTCGTGATGATATGATCATGAATTCGCCGCTAAACCATAAAGGTTACGCGAATTTGGAACACGTAAACCAAGTTTACTATAAATGTTGAAATAGTGAGGCATAAATTGTGTCGAGAAATGACCTGAAAGTACGGGTTGTCACAAATATGGTATGCCACTGCCTTTACCATAATACATATACTTGTGGGCTAACCAATTCTTGGATTCCAACAAGGAATAAACCATGGTGAATTGAAGACCATACAACGCTCAACAATGAAGCATGGGTGGTTGCATACCCTATGATTTTGAGCAAACCATTACAGCTATCAACAGATTTGATGTGTCTTTACCAAAGCTGTACCCTTTGGACTAGCCAACTCTTTGACATACATAGGTACATCTGTTAGGATCGTATGTATGGATGATATGGTGAATCGGGAGGTCGGGGAAGATGAAAGAACATCATCTTCATGTTAGAGAGAGAAAGTAGAGAGAGAAGGGAAACTAGTATGTGTTTATTGATAAGGAAAGGTGAATTACACAAATGAGTCTCACCCCTCCATGGAAGTATGGAGGGGTATATATAGCTAAACACTTACAACTATGGCTATATGACATAACAAGCCCATGTGTTTTAGCTAACAAGGATAGAAATTGTAATCCCGTCAATGTCGTTTCATTTACGAGTTAGGAGTGATTCCAACAATCTTCCCCCAATGGGACGACATAAGAGATTACTTACAATATTTACTACAAATATAGAAAACAAATAAAGAAAGGTCTTCATAAGCTCTTCAAGTGCTGAGGATGATGAAAGTTTACGCTCTTTGTCTTCTTCTGGTACCTTGACTTGAGAACCGTTTTCTTCAATTGTAGGCAAATGATGTAATATGCATAAATTGGATTAACTTCCCCCCAATTCATGCTGCATGTCTTTAGCAGCTTCTCCGTACACTCCTTTTTGGCGAAGTTTCTGAATCAGCTTCCCCCCAAACTGACAACCGTCTTCAGCAGATTCGAAACTTTGATGTAGTGAACATTTCCTCTAACTTTTGAAATTTTCAGTACGCAGCGGAATTTGTAGATGAGCAGTAAACCACACAAGGTAAATCTGACTTGTTGCGGAAAATCCGTTCGGGGGTAACATGCAAGAAATCAACAAGATCTTCTCACGTATGTAGATGCTTCACACCAAACAAACCACGAAAGACGAAATGAAACGACTTCCCCCTGAATGTTGCGGTCTATCGGAATAATAGTTACCTGTGAATCTGCAATTACTCGATAAAATGATCGTATGTGAGGCATCATAACATCCTATTTAGGTAACTTCACACACGATAACTCTGTGAAAGTGAGACGATAACACCAAAGTGAGACGTTTGAACCACAGATCGTCTCATTTCTTCCCCCTGATTGAATAAATTCATGAAAGGAGAGGGTTTTCGCAAAAAAATACAAAAACATCAAAGGAATCAGACACCACCTATACTCTCTTCCCCCCGATGTTTTCATTGAATCAGAATCATACACCACGTATGTTGATGATGAATTGAAGACATAAAAACCATGTATGTCCAAGTAGTCGAACAATTGTGAAGTACCATAAATATCATGTGAGAATCAATTGCAGATAAGACTTCTCTACTCGTGTATACTCTTCTCAGCTAACTCTTTACCGACCCCATTATCATTCTGATGGCTTTTTGAAGTGACTACTGATGGAGAAAACCCAATATGACGAACTTGAGACTGAAGTAGTACAACCCAAACTTGTGACTTAAACTTGCACTATTGTCAGACGAAGAACCCTTTTTCTTAACACCATCGAAAAAGGTAAACTTAAAGTTTCTCAAATTATCCACACCTTAGTGTGACACTTGAGCACAACAACGTAACTCCTTAAAAGTGATAGTTATAAGCTGTGAGTACAACAACGTAACTCCTTACATCAGGTTCAACTAGATAACTCAAGTCTTTGTCCTTCGTAACGGTTAAAGCTCGAACAAGGATCTCGAAGAATCATGCATCCAACCAACCCCGATATCTTCAGATACTAAGTACACGCACCCGTGATATCCCACTTCAACCTCAAATAAATAATAAAGAATAAACTCCATGTTAGGATTTGGAAAATCCAGTAGTTAAAGTCTCGGTCACATCAAGTATATGTAATCGTTAGAAAGCTCGTAGTCGTAGTTATTTAATGTTAAGTAGTATTTAGTTTAGTAACACTGTGGAGGACGGACGAGTCTTTACCCACTGTATGCCTGATCCACAGCCCGTCAGGTGGCGTTTTATGTAAGTACTATAAATACTCTCTACCTCCCAAGGTAGAGAGTTGGAGCTCATAATAAGATTTTTCTTTCTCTCACTAAAGTTCCCTAAACCTCTAACTTTCTCTCTCTAAAACACATTAGAAGCCTATTTGATCTTATGGTTTAGTGTGTTTGTGAAATCCAATATGTTACAAATGGTATCAAGTGTCACAATTCTCAATTTTTGGTCATTTCTCAAAACAATTCACGTTTCACTATTTCATCATTCATCGTAAACTAGGTTTGCGTGTTCCAAATTCGCGTAACCTTAATGGTTTAGCGGCGAATTCATGATCATATCATCACGAACATTTCATATAGACTAAGTTTAGTCTACACTTCATTAGCATCATTTGCATCATGTTAGTTCATTCATGACTTTGCATTTCACCTTAAACGCGTAAATTTCATATTAAATAAACATTATCGCGTAAGTTATTATTTTGAACATTTAATCCGATACTTCCAAAAATTATCCCGACATATTTTTATACTTACTTTTAGTTTATAAAAGTAATATTTTGAGTTTACCCAGTGTTTTAAATTTATTTCGTATATAAATTGTTAAATTTATATTATTACGACGGTTTTCTTAAAAACTACACGATAATTACTATATCACTCAAATTTTACAAGAAATATATTTTTACAATTTAAAGGATCTCAATATACTTTACTTTGATCCATTAAAGTTTACTTTTAGCTAAAACTACCTTAAATACACTAATGTATATACAATTTTACAAGTTACCTATACTTAGTTTCTTTTACTTACACTTTTTATATTACATACATTATAAAAGAAAAAAAAATGAATTATTGAAAAACATCCCCCTTGGCCGACCAAGGGGGGGTGGTGCATTAAATATTTGGTGAAAAATTTCTTACATGTTTAGATTTATACACAAACTACTTACACACTTCACTTCATTCAATCTCAATAATACAAGTCAAGATAGTTTTCTCTCCTCTTTTTCTTATCTCAAAACCGGCCACACCATTATTCCAAGAAGAAGATCATATTTTTTTCAAGATCAAGTTTAAAACAATCTAGTTACACTCTTAATCAAGGTTTTGAAATAAAAACCTAGGGTGTTTAGGTTTAATCCTTTGTTCTTATCACCTCATCAAGTAACTAGTAAGCATATCATTTTCATTTTACATCTTTCATTATCATTTCATATCTATTTCATCATTTTTGAGCAAAGCATGCAAGACTTGTGGATATTTATACCATTTTTAACATTGTTTTTAGAGTTTTATACATATAAGTCATCCTATAATTTATCCCTTGTTATATATTAGTCTTGATGATGTCTAGGAACCCATGACACCCTAAGAAGGTGTATGGTAGGATTAGAATAGCTTTGGAGTTGTTTTGAAGGGATTGGAATAGGTTTAATACGAGAAAAACTCTTTTCGACAAGCATAAATAAGGGTCTGATCTTATTTTGTATTTCTGGAAAATCCGACTGTAGACACGAATTTTTGGCCTTGATAATTAGAAAATATACTTTAAAACGAATCCGTGGCCGCTTGAACGGATTAAAACGGAGTTATAACGAAGAAGTTATGAATTTTTCAAGTTTGACGACGAAATATATATTTTCTGAAAATTTCAGCAAACTGTTTTTGCTTTGTACGAGTCAAAAACGAGTCTTAAGCTTTATAAATTATTTCGACTTATCAAAAATATATTAGTATACTTTGATACGAAGCTAAGGACGTATAATACGTAGAAAACGGATTTGTAACGACTAAAATATGCACGTTTTCATAAAATTGCCGTAACTTTATTATTTAAGAAAAACTATATTATTTTTACGAGACAAGTGTTACGGATACACAAAATGACCATATTGGAGGCTGTTTTTAACGTTGACGTAGAACTTTTTGTAACGAGATGTCTTCTAATAAAATTGAGATCACCAAGCATATTTTTCAAAACGACCAACCGTTTGGATAGCGGAGTTGTAATGAATTATTTACGGTTGCTTAAACTTTGCCGAAACTCACTTTTAAACAACATTTTGGACAAAAATCACCATATTTAACCTCTATTATCTTTATGTTCGAGACCTCTATGACGAAAACTCATGTACTAAAACTTCTAGATTTTGATACAAGCTTTCTAAAACCGTTGAGTTCGTTTCCTAACGTTCGACGTACACCATTTTACGACTAGATTTCCGAGGCCATTTTTGTCCCTTTCATGAATTTTCCAACGACATTATTTTACGACAAAAAGTTAAAATTTCACAATAAATCATTTAGAAACTGGTGTGAGATGACATTTTGACGTAAATACTTGTAAAGTAATTTAAGAATGGTCAAGACGTCAAAAGAGTATTTTTCGACGATAAGTATTATTTTCAAAACTCACAAGTGGTATAAATAACATACGAATTGCATGCATAACATTACATCATAACTCATTACGTATCATATCATTCATAATAGGTCATTTTCGAGATTCACGCTACATTTCAGTGTATCCACTTTTGTCATCACATTATTGTACCAAGTGAGTTCTATAGCCCCACTTTCAATTGTTTTTATACTACTTTTGGGGGAGATACATGCTCAAACTATTTTCATTTACTTTCACAAGTACTTTAAACTCATACATATTACTGTGAGTTCATACCCCGCTTTTACTCGTTTGAATTCTTATAAACTATTTTGGGCGAGATACATGCTTATTTATCAAAACATTTAAACTCTATTGCCAAACAACATTACTTATACTTTAGACTTGGTGTGTATAGTGACTAGAATTAAACAAACATCCCATCATTTATATGTTGGAAGGCCATTTTTATGGATACAGCCCAACGTGAGTCGTTGGAGGAACATCCCAGCATTTATATGTTGGAAGGCCATTTTTATGGATACAGCCCAACGTGAGCGTTGGAGGAACATCCCAATATTTATATGTTGGAAGGCCATTTTTATGGATACAGCCCAACGTGAGCGTTGGAGGAACATCCCAACACGAGTTGTTGGAAGACCCTGGTGGTGACATTTATACTTTTAACTACCTGATTGCGC
Source organism: Chrysanthemum makinoi (assembly GCA_910596185.1). Classification (NCBI taxonomy): domain Eukaryota; kingdom Viridiplantae; phylum Streptophyta; class Magnoliopsida; order Asterales; family Asteraceae; genus Chrysanthemum; species Chrysanthemum makinoi. The sequence continues at coordinate 180,040,874 of OU343216.1, forward strand.
ATATTCATGATTGTCATTCTATTTTAGGCAATGGGTTGTGAACACACAGGTTGCAAGTTTTGTATGGGCGGAACTTGGAACTGAGTGGATTTACAATGCCTTTGCTGCAACAACATTCTTTATAGACTTTTTCAAATCATTTTCAACAAACATATGAACTCACCAACCTTTGTGTTGACACTTTTTAGCATGTTTTATCTCAGGTATCTAAGGCATTCACTTCATGGCATGCATGTGGACATATCATAGAGTCGCGGTGACGACGCGTCTCACACAAGATTTATATACTTTAAAAACATCGTTTGAATTGTAACAAACTTATTTCCGCACAAGTTAAATTTCTTTTGGGACCTATCTTTGTAACTCTGAATGTTTTTATTAAATCAAGCGATGTATTTTTCAAACGACACTTTAGGTCGTTCAATATAACTGTGATTGTGATGCTATGACAGTCAATCCCCAGGAATTCCATTCCGCTGCAAAACAGGTAATTTGGGGGTGTGACAGATTGGTACCAGAGCCAGGTTATAGAGAACTAGGTTGCATCATTGACCCTAGACTATAACTACATCATCATAGCATCTCATCATATCATTATAAGTGCACATTCTTTATACATGCGGACTTATGACTCAACACCAAACATCATATGAGTCGATTAGTTCAAGCATTGCATAGTTACTCCTAAATTATACATAGCCTGATCACCTATGTCTAATTCAGGAAGAATCATGCAATGAAGGGAGTAGTAGTCTCATATGTGTAAGCAATTCCGTAATCAAGCCAAATTTTCAAAAGATTTTCTTCAAACCACTTGTTTCCAGTTTGATCCGAGCGACAGTTCTTGTTTGATGAGTTGCAAATATCGAGCTAGAAACAAGTCGTTACCTAAACCGATTTAGCCTAATCGTATGACAGTTCTTGTTTGATGAGTTGTGGGATTAAGTAAAAATCGGTTACCAAAAAGTCTTTTAAAAATTTTGCTTGAGAATGGGAAAGCTTGTCTCATCGAGCCTAATCATAAGAAAGCATGTATTTAGGATGGGAATTGCTCACGATAGCACGGGAACGTACCTTGTGGGACGAGTAACTCATATGCATGAGCATTGACATAATCATATAGACCATACACAAGCATAAACTTTTAGAACCCTTGTCGAGGTTCGAACCATAGTATCATCGATTGAATCACAAGGACGTGATTCCTCTGACATGGGAAGAATGTCACAATTCTCAATTTTTGGTCATTTCTCAAAACAATTCACGTTTCACTATTTCATCATTCATCGTAAACTAGGTTTGCGTGTTCCAAATTCGCGTAACCTTAATGGTTTAGCGGCGAATTCATGATCATATCATCACGAACATTTCATATAGACTAAGTTTAGTCTACACTTCATTAGCATCATTTGCATCATGTTAGTTCATTCATGACTTTGCATTTCACCTTAAACGCGTAAATTTCATATTAAATAAACATTATCGCGTAAGTTATTATTTTGAACATTTAATCCGATACTTCCAAAAATTATCCCGACATATTTTTATACTTACTTTTAGTTTATAAAAGTAATATTTTGAGTTTACCCAGTGTTTTAAATTTATTTCGTATATAAATTGTTAAATTTATATTATTACGACGGTTTTCTTAAAAACTACACGATAATTACTATATCACTCAAATTTTACAAGAAATATATTTTTACAATTTAAAGGATCTCAATATACTTTACTTTGATCCATTAAAGTTTACTTTTAGCTAAAACTACCTTAAATACACTAATGTATATACAATTTTACAAGTTACCTATACTTAGTTTCTTTTACTTACACTTTTTATATTACATACATTATAAAAGAAAAAAAAAATGAATTATTGAAAAACATCCCCCTTGGCCGACCAAGGGGGGGTGGTGCATTAAATATTTGGTGAAAAATTTCTTACATGTTTAGATTTATACACAAACTACTTACACACTTCACTTCATTCAATCTCAATAATACAAGTCAAGATAGTTTTCTCTCCTCTTTTTCTTATCTCAAAACCGGCCACACCATTATTCCAAGAAGAAGATCATATTTTTTTCAAGATCAAGTTTAAAACAATCTAGTTACACTCTTAATCAAGGTTTTGAAATAAAAACCTAGGGTGTTTAGGTTTAATCCTTTGTTCTTATCACCTCATCAAGTAACTAGTAAGCATATCATTTTCATTTTACATCTTTCATTATCATTTCATATCTATTTCATCATTTTTGAGCAAAGCATGCAAGACTTGTGGATATTTATACCATTTTTAACATTGTTTTTAGAGTTTTATACATATAAGTCATCCTATAATTTATCCCTTGTTATATATTAGTCTTGATGATGTCTAGGAACGCATGACACCCTAAGAAGGTGTATGGTAGGATTAGAATAGCTTTGGAGTTGTTTTGAAGGGATTGGAATAGGTTTAATACGAGAAAAACTCTTTTCGACAAGCATAAATAAGGGTCTGATCTTATTTTGTATTTCTGGAAAATCCGACTGTAGACACGAATTTTTGGCCTTGATAATTAGAAAATATACTTTAAAACGAATCCGTAGCCGCTTGAACGGATTAAAACGGAGTTATAACGAAGAAGTTATGAATTTTTCAAGTTTGACGACGAAATATATATTTTCTGAAAATTTCAGCAAACTGTTTTTGCTTTGTACGAGTCAAAAACGAGTCTTAAGCTTTATAAATTATTTCGACTTATCAAAAATATATTAGTATACTTTGATACGAAGCTAAGGACGTATAATACGTAGAAAACGGATTTGTAACGACTAAAATATGCACGTTTTCATAAAATTGCCGTAACTTTATTATTTAAGAAAAACTATATTATTTTTACGAGACAAGTGTTACGGATACACAAAATGACCATATTGGAGGCTGTTTTTAACGTTGACGTAGAACTTTTTGTAACGAGATGTCTTCTAATAAAATTGAGATCACCAAGCATATTTTTCAAAACGACCAACCGTTTGGATAGCGGAGTTGTAATGAATTATTTACGGTTGCTTAAACTTTGCCGAAACTCACTTTTAAACAACATTTTGGACAAAAATCACCATATTTAACCTCTATTATCTTTATGTTCGAGACCTCTATGACGAAAACTCATGTACTAAAACTTCTAGATTTTGATACAAGCTTTCTAAAACCGTTGAGTTCGTTTCCTAACGTTCGACGTACACCATTTTACGACTAGCTTTCCGAGGCCATTTTTGTCCCTTTCATGAATTTTCCAACGACATTATTTTACGACGAAAAGTTAAAATTTCACAATAAATCATTTAGAAACTGGTGTGAGATGACATTTTGACGTAAATACTTGTAAAGTAATTTAAGAATAGTCAAGACGTCAAAAGAGTATTTTTCGACGATAAGTATTATTTTCAAAACTCACAAGTGGTATAAATAACATACGAATTGCATGCATAACATTACATCATAACTCATTACGTATCATATCATTCATAATAGGTCATTTTCGAGATTCACGCTACATTTCAGTGTATCCACTTTTGTCATCACATCATTGTACCAAGTGAGTTCTATAGCCCCACTTTCAATTGTTTTATACTACTTTTGGGGGAGATACATGCTCAAACTATTTTCATTTACTTTCACAAGTACTTTAAACTCATACATATTACTGTGAGTTCATACCCCGCTTTTACTCGTTTGAATTCTTATAAACTATTTTGGGCGAGATACATGCTTATTTATCAAAACATTTAAACTCTATTGCCAAACAACATTACTTATACTTTAGACTTGGTGTGTATAGTGACTAGACTTAAACAAACATCCCATCATTTATATGTTGGAAGGCCATTTATTTGGATACAGCCCAACGTGAGTCGTTGGAGGAACATCCCAGCATTTATATGTTGGAAGGCCATTTTTATGGATACAGCCCAACGTGAGCGTTGGAGGAACATCCCAATATTTATATGTTCCCAACACGAGTTGTTGGAAGACCCTGGTGGTGACATTTATACTTTTAACTACCTGATTGCGCATATTCATGATTGTCATTCTATTTTAGGCAATGGGTTGTGAACACACAGGTTGCAAGTTTTGTATGGGCGGAACTTGGAACTGAGTGGATTTACAATGCCTTTGCTGCAACAACATTCTTTATAGACTTTTTCAAATCATTTTCAACAAACATATGAACTCACCAACCTTTGTGTTGACACTTTTTAGCATGTTTTATCTCAGGTATCTAAGGCATTCACTTCATGGCATGCATGTGGACATATCATAGAGTCGCGGTGACGACGCGTCTCACACAAGATTTATATACTTTAAAAACATCGTTTGAATTGTAACAAACTTATTTCCGCACAAGTTAAATTTCATTTGGGACCTATCTTTGTAACTCTGAATGTTTTTATTAAATCAAACGATGTATTTTTCAAACGACACTTTAGGTCGTTCAATATAACTGTGATTGTGATGCTATGACAGTCAATCCCCAGGAATTCCATTCCGCTGCAAAACAGGTAATTTGGGGGTGTGACAGATTGGTACCAGAGCTTCGGTTATAGAGAACTAGGTTGCATCATTGACCCTAGACTATAACTACATCATCATAGCATCTCATCATATCATTATAAGTGCACATTCTTTATACATGCGGACTTATGACTCAACACCAAACATCATATGAGTCGATTAGTTCAAGCATTGCATAGTTACTCCTAAATTATACATAGCCTGATCACCTATGTCTAATTCAGGAAGAATCATGCAATGAAGGGAGTAGTAGTCTCATATGTGTAAGCAATTCCGTAATCAAGCCAAATTTTCAAAAGATTTTCTTCAAACCACTTTGTTGGAATCACTCCTAAACAGTATTTCAAGTATTTATATTTCATATGTAATAGGTAGCTTTATTATGGCCTTTATGTTTGTTTAAGGTCAAGCTTATGTAGAAGGCCCATAAGCTTGACCCAAGCCCAATAAGGATAGGAAGGGAACTAGGAGTGTTGCCCTAGCTTTCCCTCCTATAAATACCTCTTGTAAACCTTCATTTGAAGGTTGGTTGTTCAAGTTATTCTCTTTCACTCACTCTTTTCCTTAACCGTGTTTATCCATACGTGTGTGTGTGTTTGGATAGCTTGTTCAATCGCCTCATCTCTTTCTCTATAAGCTTGTGTTGTAAAACTAGTGACCTAACAGTGGTATCAATCGCCAAATAGTTGGGTGTACACTTTGTTTTTTCGAAGTTTTGGTTTTGGGTCTTACGCGTAAAGATAACACAATCTTTGGTTCGCTTAAAAACTGATTTTTTACACTTTTGAATCCAAGATTCTTGTACTTTCAACGTTATTAGGTGTTAAACTATTGGTTTTTGGCAAAAAGTTTGGAACTTTACGTGTTTTTCCTCGTTTTTAAGCTAGTTTTTGTACAAGGGTGCTTTCCTACGCGTAACTGTTTTAGAGGCTTTGGATCATCAAGTTTCACACTTTTGTGTTATTTTGGTGATATTGAAGCTATTTCATCACAAAAATCTGGTTTAGAAACATCTTTGGGCAAAATCAATATTACGAGTAATCCTACGCGTAGTAAAACCCTAAAACTACGCGTAAGTTATTCCTTGGTTTGATCTTCGTTTTCGTGGTTTACTCCGTGTTTTCTTGCTTGGATAAGCCTGAAAATACGTCGACTTTGGATATCTTTTGCACTGTGAAGTGTAAAAGATCATTTGGGATAAAACCCTAAAATTACGCGTAAGTTCAACTTTACGCGTAGAAATCCTACGCCTAAGATTTTCTTACGCCTAAGCCTTGTCTTACGCATAAGCTAAATCCTACGCCTAAGTTTCTACGCCTAACTTTGTTGTCTACGCATAACTTTAGATTTTTTCCTGCTTACGCGTAAGCTAAAACCTACGCGTAACTCCTCATTGTTACGCGTAACTTTTGGTGTTTTTACGCATAAGTGCTACTTGGTTCTTGTCTTTTCTACGCCTAAGGACACTTCATCAACAAAGGTTCATTCGACTACAAAGATCCATTTTTACCACACAAGTTTATCAACATGTCACAACCACCATACTCTAACTATTTCCCTTACACTTATCCTCAACAACAACAACAACTAAGTCCACAACATCAGCAATGGAATCAACAACAAGCAATTTATCAACAACAATTTAATCAACAACATACTCCACAACTTGCCGCAAATCCACAACCTCAAATGGTTCTACCACCACCAAGTTCTCAAGTTCAACCGTACACACCTGAATTCAATCAACATCCATCAAGGAACACTATGAAGGAACCCACTTGGTTTGCAAAGATGTGTGAAGCTTTAAGCAGCCAACAATCAATTCATGAGGCTGGATCACTTGATAGACCTCCAATGCTCACTCCAGGAAACTACGATCAATGGGTGATAAGGTTCTTTAGGTTTTGTGATCTGAAGAAGCCACATGGAAAGTTCTTAAAGAAGGTTATCTTAGAAGGTCCATTTGAGATGCCTACTATCATTGTACCCGGAGATCCAAATGCCATTCCACCAAGAGATGAACAAACCAACATTGCTACTGTTGCAGATTTAAATCCTACAGAACTTCTACACTATGAAGCTGATGAACTTGCAATGGAATACATCCTCTTAGGATTACCAAACCCAATTCTTCGTAGTGTTGATGCTCAAAAGACTGCACAAAAATGTGGGATCATATTCGTCTTCTTATGGAAGGATCTGTACTCAATCAGGAGGATTTGGAATCCAAAATTTACTTGGCTTATGAACACTTCATGATTGAACCTGGAGAGACACTAGAGTCCTATCATCATAGATTTTCAGACATCATCAATGATTTGGATAAACACAACATCATCATGCCAAGAATTGCAGTGAATACTAAGTTCCTGAGTAGTCTTGGTCCTGAATGGGAGAAGTATGTCATTTTTCTCCGTCAAGCGAAGAACATGCATCAATCTTCCTATGGATTGTTGTACGATTACTTGAAACCTCATGAAAAGGAAGTTGATCGGGAAAGGATTCTCCGTGCTCAAATTGCTAAACAGTCACAACCGGACAATCAACAACTTGCCTTGTATGCTCAACAGAATTATCCCTCTCAACCAGCAACTCAACCAACTGCTTCAAACACATCTTCACAACAACAACCTCAACCTCAACAAAATCAATTGGTTCCATACAGCAACAATGCTCAAGCATATGTCAGTGAAGCTACTGAGGAAATCGATCCATTCGAAGCATTGCAACAAGGATTTGTGATGATTGCTAATGCTTTTGGCCGTTATACCAATAAATCCAACAATCGTATTCGTTCCTCATCTAACACACGGACTCAAGCTGTTGTGAACAATGGACGTGTTGAAGTTCAGAATCGTGATTATGGTCGTCAGATGGGCGGTGGTCAAGGGTTTAATGCTGTGGGTAGGAATAACAACAGAGCTCAAGTGGTGGAACAGGGAAAAGCTCAGCATGGGTTGAATGGTCTTCGATGCTACAACTGCAATGAGAAGGGACACCTGGCTAATGCATGCCCAAAGCCAAGGACTAAGGGCAGTGCTTATTTCAAAGAGGCTCTTCTTTTGGCTCTTAAGGATGAAGCTGGTGGAACTCTCACAGACAAAGAACAGAGCTTTATGGCAAATGCTGACTCAGATGATGATATGGAGGACTTGCAGGCCAATGCAGTGTTATGTTGATGGCTACTATGCAGGCGTTACACATGAGTGACACAGGTCCAGTGTATGACACTGATGGCTTGTCTCAGGTACCGAACAAACCATATTTATCTCTGATCTCATATCTCCGCCAACATCTGCATCCGGCAAGGCTCGGAATGTTCAAAATGAGTCATCCACATCTCATTCCGACGATTTTCAACTAGACCCCGTAGTTATATTTGACGATCAAGATGACCACCGGGTTTCCCTTGATAATCAAATTGACTCCGTGGTCATACTTGAGGATCTAAATAATGATCATGTTGTGACTCACATTGAACAAGATAAACTTTTGCCCCATCCAGATCTTGTTCTGTTACTTCAAGACCAACTATCCCAAATTGCTGCATGTGTTGCATTAAATCAGGACTTGAAAAGTAAAAATGCACTGTTAACAAAGGATTTTGAATGTTTACAAAAGCAACTCAACTTTTTCAAAACTCAAGAAAAACGTGAAAACGGTTTTGAAGCAGCCTTTGCCAAATCTTATCAAAACGAAAATATTTAGAACGACAGATGCGTGATCTAGCCGCTTCGAAGAATGCTTTGTTGTGTGAAATAGAACAACTGAAACATGAACATAAAAAGCAAATTAACGCTCTCACCTTGGAAAATCAAAAAGCTAAGGCTGAGTTGTTAAATTGTCAAAAACAGTTCTCGGCATACAAAAAGCATTCAACGAAACGAATAGATGATCATCTTGAAGAAATCATCGGCTTGCAAAACAAACTTAAAGAGTTTAAAATGGTTGTTTACAAACATGGCGAGTCGGTCACAGCCATTGAAAAGTTTACTTTAAAACCAAATCCAAATGGATATGGACCGAATCTTGCTGATTACAAACCTAAGCTTTCAACCAAAACATTCAAACCAAATCCGAAGTTTCCAGGCACAATATAAAATTTATAATTCTGTTATGAATGTTGTTGAATATCATCGTCAAGAGGAATTAGATGCAGAAGACGAGAGTCGATCAAAATTAAAAACTGTTGTTTACAACAAACCTTTTAATTATTCTAAACCGGTCACTTTCGTCACACCAACGGATTCTTCCAACACACCAAGAGTTATCATCAGAACACCTGAGTCTTCTATTGTTAATCCCAAAACAGACTTTGCACAAACTTATGGTCCTTTACCTTCCATTAGTGAAGTAAACTCACAACCTGAAAATCGAAAAATTCTTCGATATTTTGACATTTTCATGGCGGACCTCAAAATTTTACAACATGAGATAGAATATCGATCTGAAATCAAAGTTGAACATTTTCAATCGCCTCTGGCGCGAGAACAAAGAGACATTTTTCAGAAAAATCTTTTACCTAATGTTAAAAACTTGAAAAGTTGTGCAATTGCTTGGGAAAAGGATTTTCATAAGGAACTTGGGGTCATGAAAAACGTTTTCGAGAAAACAGAAACATCTATTTCAAACACTAAACGTAAAAGGAAAATGTTGAGAAAAGATGTTGATCGACTCTTGGAAGATGTTATCTGTGCGGATGTTCATAATGTTGTGTTATTGAATTCGTTGTCATATGCATTTGATAATATCTCTGCTGATACTGTTGCTTCGGTGGTAAATGTTGAGAACACTGATAATGTGCTTCAGATCGAGTCCTTAACAGTTGAAAACAAACGATTGTCAAACGAACTTTCAAATGCAATACGTCGTCTTAATTGGTGTCAAAAAGATATTCACGATCAACAACTTGCTTTTCAACACAAAATCAACCAGTTGCGTGCAAAACCTCTGATCCAAAAATTGCACAACTGGATGATCAAAACGTGTCTTTCAAGTGTCAAATCTCAAAATATGAACAAGAACTTGTAAAAGTAAAAAGGAATATGGTGTCATATTTGATTTACTCAAAAAGACTCGTGATGAAGCATCAAATGAACTTGATCATTATCTTGCACACACTAAAGAAGTTATGCATTTTGCTGGAAATGTTCGGTCTGAAAATCAAGATCTGATTCACACTATCATCAAGTTAAGAGGAATGTTAGGAAAGTATGAACAACTTCCGCCAACAATCATTAAGAGATTAGCCCCCGTAACACTTAGTACTCATGCACCTAGAATCTCTACTGCCAAATCACAAGTAGCTAACGTGCTTCCTTCTACTGAAACAGGAATAGTTGAGCCTTTTCCAAACGTCCGCACTTCACAGCCTAGGAGCACTCAATCGAAGAATAGGAAGTTGCGACCTAAGAAAAGATCAATCAAGAATGCTAAAGTAGAAGAACACCCTAGGACTCTGAATAAGACACACGTTGCCTCCACTATAGATATTGCGTCTAGCAAATGTAATAGAAATAGTGATGTAACGAATGCTAAACCGTTAAGTACTTTTGATATTCAGTCTAATGCATCTTGTGATATTTGTCGTAAAAGTATGAATTCCGATTGTCATGATAAATGTGTTGCTAAAGCTATCATCTCTCGTTTAAGGAATCCTAAGAACCGGAATACCTCTAGGCCCACTAATCTTTCTAAGTCTGTGCTTGGTAGACCGCCATCTTTAGATTCTAAGAAACGCACTTCTATCCCTGTAGCTCCAGTTTCACCTCCTAGGAATGTAGTACCACCTAGTGAATTCACTAAGACTAAAGCAAAGAGTAGTTATAGATGGCAGAAATGGATATATAACACACTAGGATTTAAGTGGATACCTAAAGCTATTGATGTGTGTATATCTACTAAAACTGCTATGGAACCCTCTAACATTTCGGGTTCCACATCTACTTCTATTCCATCTGTGTCGTCTGTGTGTAATGCAGGTGATACAGATCATTCTCTGGATTGTTGATAGCGGATGTTCCCGACACATGACAGGCAATCTTAAACTGTTATCAAACTTTATTGCAAAGTTCATTGGCACTGTCAGGTTCGGGAATGATCACTTCGCAGCTATCATGGGCTACGGAGATTATGTCAATGGGAACATCGAAATTAGCAGGGTTTACTATGTGGAAGGCCTCGGTCACAATCTGTTTTCAGTAGGTCAATTTTGTGATGGAGATTTGGAGGTTGCTTTCAGGGAGAAAACTTGTTTCATTCGTGATCTACAAGGAAATGACCTTATGTCTGGCTCGCGTAATTCTAGTCTCTACACTATCTCTATGCAAGACATGGTTGCTTCCTCTCCCATTTGCTTACTTTCTAAGGCAACATCAACAAAATCCTGGCTATGGCACCGTCGTCTCTCACATCTAAACTTTCAAACCATCACCAACCTTGCTCGACACAAACTAGTTGAAGGACTCCCACGATTCAGGTATTCAAAAGATCACCTTTGCTCAGCTTGTGAACAAGGGAAAAGCACTCGTGCTCATTTTCCTTCAAAGGTGGAACACAGCTCTCAGCATGTGCTTCATCTTCTTCACATGGATTTGTGTGGCCCGATGCGCGTGCAAACGATCAATGGCAAACGCTACATATTAGTAATTGTTGATGACTACTCACGATGGACTTGGGTCTACTTTCTTCGTAGCAAAGACCAAGCTCCACAAATGATCATCACCTTTCTCACAAAAATACAGGTTCAGCTCCGAAACACCGTCAGAATCATCAGAACAGACAAAGGAACTGAATTTGTTAACAAAACCCTTCGTGAATTCTATGAGAAAGTGGGAATTCAGCATCAAACATCTATTGCACGTACACCTGAACAAAACGGAGTTGTTGAAAGACGAAACCGAACGTTAGTGGAAGCTGCAAGAACAATGTTAATAAATGCTAAACTTCCAGATTACTTATGGGCAGAAGCTGTATCTACTGCATGCTATACTCAAAACCGTTCTATGATCACAAACGCCACAACAAAACACCTTTCGAGCTTGTCCATAACAGAAAACCGAATCTAAAACACTTTCATGTATTTGGATCTCTTTGCTATCCGAATAATGATCATGATGACTTTGGAAAGCTCAAAGCCAAAGCTGACATTGGAGTCTTTATCGGATACTGTGATAATTCCAAAGGTTTCCGAATCTGGAATCGTCGTACAAAACAGGTGATGGAAACGATTCATGCTCATTTCGATGAACTTACCGAAATGGCTTCTGAGTATAACAGCTTAGAACCCGGTCACAACCGTTTAAACTTCCCTCAACCCCCATCATCAGCTGAAGAAAGCCCTCAGCTCACTCGTCAACAAATGGAAAGGTTATTTGCTCCTCTGTTCTGTGACGATATTGATGAACGTGCTCCAGGTGTATCCGCTGTTTCCGCTGCACAACCTGATAATATTCCTATACCTGATACACCTGCTACAACAACTTCGGTTGAAGAAGCACCACCAGTTGACTCCAACACAACAGTTGAACACACCGCTTCCAACAATGATGAACCAGCTGATGATATTCTGAATGACGTACCCCCACCTGCAGATTTTGATCCAAATGCGTTCTTCAACCCGTTTGCTAATGAGACTGCTGCACCAGATGTCGCGGAATCTTCCACAAACCATTTGAATCCTCAGAATCTGCACAATGTATACCAACATCACCCCTCCACACATAGATGGACGAAAGACCATCCTCTGGAAAACATTATTGGCAACCCGAATCAACCAGTCGTTACGAGACAACGTCTTCACTCCGACGGTGAACATTGCATTTATGCACTCACTGTCTGCCAATCTGAACCTAAAAACATCAAAGACGCAATGACAAAAGACAACTGGATTGAATCCATGCAAGAAGAACTCAACCAATTCAAACGCCTTGAAGTATGGGAACTGGTTGAAAGACCAACAGGAGTCTACGTCATTGGTCTAAAATGGATTTGGAAAAACAAATTGGATGCTGAAGGGAACGTCATCCGAACCAAGTCACGTCTGGTCGCTAAGGGTTATCGTCAGGAAGAGGGATTAGACTTTGAAGAATCTTTTGCTCCGTTTGCTCGTCTTGAGGCTGTTCGGATATTTCTAGCATTCGCAGCTCATATGAATATAACGGTCTATCAGATGGATGTCAAAACTGCGTTTCTCAATGGACAACTTAAAGAAACGGTTTATGTCAGCCAACCAGATGGATTCGTTGATCCTGAGTTTCCGAATCATGTCTACAAACTGAACAAAGCTCTGTATGGTCTCAAACAAGCTCCTCGGGCATGACGCTGACCACGCAGGATGCTTAGACTCACGGAAAAGCACTTCAGGAGCTTTACAATTTCTTGGTGATAAACTGGTGTCTTGGCAATCGAAGAAGCAGGATTGTACATCGCTGTCATCAACCGAAGCAGAATATGTAGCCATGTCCGCATGTTGTGCTCAAGTCATATGGATGAGAACACAACTCAAAGACTATGGTTACGTATTTGACAGAATCCCGATGTATTGCGACAATCGGAGTGCCATTGCAATCTCGTGCAACTCAGTTCAGCACTCGAAATCAAAGCACATCGATCTCTGATATCATTTCATCAAGGATCACGTGGAACAGGGTACTGTTGAATTATATTTTGTGGGTACTAAATACCAATTGGCAGATCTTCTCACCAAAGCCTTGCCTCCCGCTAGGTTTAATGAGTTGGTCCACGGGATTGGTATGAGGTGTTTGACTCAAGAGGAATTGGATGACCTCCTAAAACAGTCTTAAAAACCTGTCAAACACCAAAACATCTTTTGTAAATACTTTTCGAAAAACAAAATACAAAATTATAAAACCTGATAAAAACAACAAAAATATTCTTCTAATCTACTTTTCTTCCAACATTGCAAGTACATTTCTTCCGTCAACACTTTAATCTTTCAAAATTCAGTATTTTTCCGATCAAGTGTTGAGGGGGAGAAAACTATCCATAAACTGTTTCAAAACATCTGTGTACTTGCATGTTATCACATCTCGGTTGATTCTTTTACAAATGGTGGTAAATTTCCTGGTTTATTGACACTCCTCGGACTTTAATTAATAACCTTTCATTATTTTCTCAAGTCGAGGGGGAGTGTCGTCAAGTTTCTTTCTTAAAATCTTCATTTGGTAACCAAAAATGAAAGTTAAAAGGCTTTGGATGAAAATGGAATAGGTGGAGGGACCAAAACTGTCAAAAATTTAAAGTTATTTTAAATAAAACACCCCCACCTAACTATCACTTCTCATTTATTACAAAATACCTAAAACCATCCTACGCTTAAGATTCACTCAAGAAAACCGTGTTTTTGATCCTCATCCTGTAAGTGTTTTTGTAATCACAACATGTTTTTATGATAAGGTTTTGAATCTCATGAAAATCCTACGGCTAAAACGTGTTCTACGCATGATTTGGTGTTCTACGCTTATGCGTAAGAACACATAATCAATATGTGTGTGTTTGTGGTGAAATGATTTGTGTCAAAACGTTCATAATACATCTATGATACCATTTTAACCATCAAAATCCACCCAGAAACACTAATTGATGAACTTTTGAAAATTAGGGTTTATGAGTCGAATTGGGTATTTTCGTATGAGAAGTGTTTTGGTCAAAAAGATTGTTGTGTTATGCTTATGTGATGATGAATTGATGATATCCATGCCTTATAACCACCCAGAAACCTCAATTGATTCAGAATTTGAAATTAGGGTTTAAGGTTCATAAGTTTGGGCATTTTTGATTCACCATGAGTTAGATGTTAATACTTGGTATATAAGCTCATACGACTCTCTTGAACTAACAGAACAAGTTTGGTGCAAATCCTATGGTTAGAAAACTTACGCGTAATTCATAACCCTTAGGGTTTTGACTTACGCGTATGACTTTCTACGCTTAACTGCACATGAATGATTCATACCATGTTTTGTTGATAAAATGAATGATATGTGTTTAACTTTGATGATATGATGTTTAATTTCAGGATTGCTACACTTAGAATTCAGAATCAAGGTCATTTGATTATCTACGCATAAGGATTACCCTACGCGTAGTTATGTTACGCGTAAGAAAATCCTACGCATAACAGCTACGCGTAAGGTTCTACAATGGACTACGCGTATCCTGTGAAGGATATGCGTAAACAGTAACCTCTACGCATAAGGTCAACTCTTACGAGTAACCTTACGCGTAAGGTTAATATATGCCTACGCATAAGCTCTACGCATAAGGTCTCCTTTTCCTACGCGTAACATTTCTTACGCGTAAGTTAGGATTCTACGCGTAAGTTTACGCCTAAGCATATATCATTCCTATCTACGCGTATCTTTGCCAATACTACGCTTAACCCTGGATTGACCTTCATGATGATTTGTTACGTGTACAAACTTGTAAATAAACTAATCATATCATCACGAATCCAAAATTGTCACTAATATACTTAAATCGTTTGATATGTTGTGAACAATAAGTGATAAAATAAACTTTAAAACTTAAAGTTAACTAACTCACGAATCATTTCACGACATCATTGAATTATTGAACATACAAGTGACTTAGGACTCGTAACAATCATTGACACTGTACATTCAATAACTAGACAATAAGACCTTCTGTTGACTAACATTATGTCTTTCGATATGTTGGTTCTTTTGGCTAATGTTATTTCAGATCACGACATGGCTGAACAAATGAATGTGGATGCACCTGAAGTTCTCTCCATTGCTGATATCTATCCTCATGGCTATCCAATGAAGATAGGAAAGAATAATCTCCGTGTTGACTTTGACAACCTCACTTGCTCTGAATCTTCATGTTTAATTGCTATTGACATTCTGAGGACTCATCCGTATCAGAACATGCTTACTCACTCTGCAACTGTTCCTGAGATCTACATCCAACAGTTCTGGAACACTATGGAAAGGGTCAAAGGACAAACTGCTGTGACGGTGACTCTGAATCACAAACAAGTCACCATTACACCTGCAGACTTAAGAGCTGTTCTCCTAATTCCTGATGTCGATCCAACCAAACTATATGCCACACCTGCTGAAGAGCTCACTCTCCAATTCTTAATCAATATCGGTTATGACGAGGCTACAGGAGTAATCACCAAGCACTCTCACGTAGAGCTTAAGAGTATTCCTCAACCCTGGAGAACACTCTACATGATCATCACCAAGTCTGTTTCTGGTCGTGACAGCGGCTATGAGCACCCTAAGCTCATAGAACTGCAAATATTCGGGGCATTGGTCAACAAGAAACACATCGCTATCGAAGCTCTGATTTGGGATGACATGATGTCATTTCTCAACAAACTTGGCTCAAAGATTCCCTACATCAGATATACAAAATTGTTGATCCAGAGAGCACTTGGACTTCATCCTGACATTCCCAAGAGGCTCAATGACCCCATCAATCACGACATGTTGACGGAACCCATTCTATCTGTTAGAATCAAGGAAACGTCTACAAAGAAACAAGGTGCGTGCTGCCGATTTCCTTCTAATGAAGATGTCAGAAATCTCGAAACGTACAAAAGGTATCTGGAAGCAGTCAGACAAGGCAAAGTTGGTCATCTCGACGAAAAATCTTCTGGAACTCCTGTAAGGAGAACCAAAAGAGGAAGTACAGGAAGTACGCCAAGTACTGTGAGTCAAAGGAAGTTCCCCAAGAGGAACCCTCCTTCAAAGAGGATGTTCCATCTAAGGAAGCTGCTCCCATCCCAATTCCCAAACCGCAAAGAAAGCTTGTGGACGAAAGCTCTGAAGGTACTGACACAGATGAAGAGATTACCTTCTCTGAATCTGCAACCGTCTCCCCTCCTCCAGCAGCTAAATCTACAAGTCCAATAGCCGAACATGGAAAAGGAAAGACTCCTGTACTTGAGTCTCATGATGAAAGCTTTGAAGAAGAAGAAGAGCAATTGGATAAATCATACATGAAGAAGTTTCACATAGTTAGAAAACATCTTCAAAGGCGAAGAATTTGCTAAAGATCAAATGGGTGGCCCAGGGGATCAAGTGGAGTGCCCAACTCATCCCAGATCTGATGCGGTTAATCAACCCGATAAGGGATCTGGTGCCACCACTCTTCTGCAACAACAACAGCCTATTGAGGACACTATTGAGTATGATGTTTGAAAAACAGAACCCTGAGAAGGAAAGTAAAAGGAGACGAGCGATGATTATACTAGTTTCTTCTAGACAGTCCAACATACTCAAAGGAGAAAACTCTGCAACTCCTAAGGACATGAAGTCTCCTCATGTCTCCTCATCATCAGACTCATCATCTCATTCATCACCACCACCATCAAAAAGATCAACAAAATCATCATCCAAATCTGTGAAGAAACCACCTCGATCTTGGATTTCTCAAGCTCATAAACGAATCCACAAAGCTGTCAAACAAGTCAGAAAGAAAAACGCGCTCACAAAAGCTAAATTTCTTCGCTGATCACATACAGCATATGTATGACGAGCATGACAAGATGGAGAAAGAAAGGGAATTTGTTCAGAAGTTCATGAAGAGTCATCGTAAGAGGAATGAACGAAATGATCGAAGGTTACACTAACAAGTACCTTCGGATATCGTTCCTAAATCCAAAAGGAAGGAAAAAACAGCAAGAGATCATACTCACAAGTTTCTTCTTGACACTGTCCCCGGTGTGACTAGAGAAATATTTTCCAGACAACTCACCCTAACATCGTAGCATTGGTTAAAAATACAATGGCCAAAGAAGCTGATCTCTCTGAATGAAGTTAATCGCTCAACTAGTGATACAAATGTCAAAGCGATCTGGAACGTTTACTTCGGATGAAGCTAAATTTTTCGAAAATCTACTTGATTTTCAACTCAGATCATCATGCAAGGAGTCAGCCGATCAACCCAAACGACCAAGAGATGACGATGATAAGGATAAGGAATCTGCACCTAAACGTCAGAAGCCGTTGGTAAATCTACCTCTATGCCACCTCCTCCACGAACTTCTTCTCAACAAAAGTCTCCTCCACCTCGGTCTTCTACTGATAAACCTCGGGCGATTCCGAGTTACCCCGACTCATAAAACAGGTATTACTTTGAGTATACGGGTGGTGACGATGAAGAGGTCCTTGAGCCCCGACAACAACCAACCTCACCCAAACAAGTGCAGAAACCAGTATCATCATCAAGGCCTTCCAAAAAGAAAGAAGAAGACGACTCAGCCTGGAGTTGTCTCATGGCTAGATGACGATAAAACCGACGAGTTTGAATGGTTCTCCACACTTGTCAATCAAACTCCCTACCCTGATGAAGGTCAAGAATTGGTAGACGGTTCTACATTGGAGCACGCAAAACTTTTGCAAGAAAAGTTCCATGTGAAGAAAATGACGAAATCTGAATTGAAGCGAATCAAGAATGATGCATTCCAACTTCTTAAAGACAGCTCTGAAAGCGCTGTCGAGGTCGAATATCATCTTGAGAACATCGCTCGAGCTATGTCTAACGACATGGATTGGCTCAATCCGGAAGCAAACATTGACTTCACACAAAGGGACAACCCTCCATACTACACCAATTGGACCAAACCTCTACCGACCATTGGCCAACACAGACGAACCAGGATTCCCTTCCGATAATTCTTTAACAGAGACCTGGATTTTCTCTTACACGGTAGCGATGGTTCGCGAAAATACGCTACATCATTGACTCTTCCATTCCCAGCGGCTATTTACTCAAACTGCATAGCTATCGAGGAACGTGCAAATCACTTGTTTTCTGACAACGTGCAAGCATACGACCAAGATGCATTGTATGGGATTCATCATTGGCCTGAACGCCGAAGAATCTACTACAGAAGTGCCTGGTTCAAGTCTCAACATGCAATGTATAGTTCTAAGGACATCGTGGCCATCAAACACATTGATCTCAAGTCTAAGTGGGGGGATTCTCTTAAAGAATATCATTGTCAAACGACAAGATGAACAGGACTATGGATTCTCCGAGGCTGACTTTGAGAACTTGTCCCTCAACGACATCGAAGACATGTACCTTGCCAAGGTACAGGGTCGTATGAGACAATTCTCGACTGAAGTTCAACGTGAATTTATCAAGTCAGTTCTCATCTTCATTAGACGATTGTGATCAAGAACGTGTTGAAGATATCCAGATGGCAGTTGAATCTTATCAGACGCGTGTCAACCTCACTCCTCCAATGCTTACTCTTCCCGATCTCAATCAGCTACCTAAATATACGCTCATCAGCAAACCTTTCGGAGTTGTTTACCGCAGTGAACTTCAAAGAAACTGCTAAATGGCGTGTAGTGATCTTCAGAAATTCGGGGATCATACTTTGAAGCTGGTTAGGGACGGATTAGCATACAGGTTGAAGGATATATGCCTGAAAGTGGGATCTCGTAAACGCTGGAATTCTCAGGAAAGGAGGGATGTGAGAAGGATCATCACCATGATTGATGAACGGTTGTTTAGAAGGGATCAGTTCAGACGATTGGAGAGCTATGTTGGTGGTCGAACCAGGATCAACATAACCGGCTTTCAACGCCCTGTGTGCACTCCTGGGAACATCACTGGACTTCCCGGTACTCCTTAAACTGTTTCTCTCATTATAAATTTGGATGTATGATTAAATATGTCTATGGCTTGTGCACACATAACAGTGTAAAACCGTAATGTCAAGAAAGGACCCTGTGGTACGATTCAGTGCCACAATCCTTATAAAAGGAGCGAAAGCTTCTTACTTTTGAGTAAAACCTATCAAACCTTTCATTTTTCAAGGTTTTGCTCAAAAGAACAAGTACTTTCCCTTAAGACTTTCAAAACCTCAACCGTTTATATCACTTGTTGAGGGGGAGTATTTGAAACTTTGTTCACAAATTGTTCACAGTGGTCATTCTTCCCGCAACACTCGAAATGGTCATATTTATTCTCAAACGTTTCAAAAATAACACTTTAATATGCCATTTTTGAGGGGGAGAAAATGTGTGATAAGAAATATGTTGTATAAAATGCAAATGAATCTGTGTACCTCAGACTTAACCAACGAATTGACGATACTTAACTGTTAGTAACTCGAAAAGACTTGTCCTGGACGGGTAATAATTTCAAGCTAGTTCGCTAGTGATGTAAACGTGTCTCGCAAAGGACTTGTCTGAGTAGAATGTACCATTCGAGAAACTTTTGATAGACATGAACTCTGACGGGTTTGACAACCTTCCAAGGTTTGTCTACACCTTCAAGGTAGTTATTAGAGCTAGTTGTCACCTAAAAGCTGACAATGTAACTCTTTAACTATGCAACGTAACCGTGTCTCGCGGGGGATTGTCTATCTTCAGTGGATCAATTCAAAAGGTGCGCGCTCTTTCCTCTCTGTGCATTTTACCTTAAAACCTAAGCACATGGCTGTGGGGGAGTATTTATGCACAATCTTATCTCAACAGTGGTACTAAAATGTTTTTCATTCACAAACACTTTGAGAGACATTTTTTCATACAGTGGTTTTAATGGCAAACATAGGTTAGTCATGGAGTTATAAGGTGACTAAGGTTAGGAATAACCGTCCTATGATCCGCCAGAGCCGGAGGGATCTACCCAAGGACACTACAAATAGTTAGTATTTAGAAGTCCTTAGGTATGATTGTAAAAAGGAGAAAATGAGAATCGGAGAAAGAAGGAGTTGAAGAATTAAAAAGAAATGCAAAGAAAAGGGTGAAAAGAAATAGCCCTCCAGATTATTCAACTTAGGGCAGACACCGGGTTCAATCATATGCTACTGGTTGTCACTTAGTGACGCCGGTATTGAAGATTAAAAGTCGTCATGGACCCAGTGACGCATGCACTAAACCTTCTTATCCACTCAAGTTTCTCTCAACAGAAGCTTGTTTCATTCTCACAGGGAACCCTACGTAAACTATCGGCTTTCTCCTAGAGATTGCTGGTATTGAAGAAGGAGACCCTCTCCCTAGTCTCCGCTCAGGAAAACCAAAACGCACTATTGAGTCTAGAGCCACGAGATTTATCAAAAGATCTCTTAGGAACACTTGACATTTAATCACTTGATGATCAACTAATAAGATCATCAGTGGTTCATATCGAGTCCTTCACAGATCTTAGCAATCTGTCGAGAACATTTATGAGAGGTACATCTGTGATCCTCATGATTGAATGGAAACTCCTGCCAGGGTCAACATCAAACAGCCCTGTCAGCAGGTCACTTCGATAACTCCCCGTGGATTACGCGGAGTGTGTCTCAAACGGTCTACAGTCGTGAGGTGATGCTTCGGTGTACCTCAGCGACTCATCTGAATGATAGATGTACTTCGGTACATCGCGTTATCTCACTTGTGGGACTCCAGTTCAGGAACGGCCTGTGTGAGAATTAGAGTTGTGTTTTCACACTATGCTGTGAACACTCTCGAAGTTCAAACTTGTAAGTGCCGGAAACCGCTTATTACTAACCGTTTGAAATGTTTTTCTTTATGGAAGCTCGGAGCGGGATGATCGTGTTGATTCTTCTCATGCTCACGCCAACATCATCACTAATGGAAGTTCTATCAAAAGCAACACAAAAAGTCAGAATGATTCTTCGTCAAACCAAAGAATCTACAAAGTTAAAGACTTAAAGAACTTCATCAGTATTGAATTCCAACGTCAAAGAGCGTGTGAGCATGTTGAAGAATGACGTGGAGACATTGGAGCAACGAAGCAGACCTGAGGCAGACCGATGCAGACAACAACATACTATCACTCTCACCACAAAGAACAATGATCAAAGAACAAAAGTTAATGATGACGTCAGAGCATAATTGTTCAAAGATAACTATCTCTCTACACTGGGGAGATTGTTCGAATCAAGGCAATTCTTCTCACAAGAAAGAAGAATGTTAGAAGACGTCAATGCTACTATTACATCAACGCCTTCACCGTTTACATTCATATATACTTGAGGGGGAGATTGTTGGAATCACTCCTAAACGGTATTTCAAGTATTTATATTTCATATGTAATAGGTAGCTTTATTATGGCCTTTATGTTTGTTTAAGGTCAAGCTTATGTAGAAGGCCCATAAGCGACCCAAGCCAATAAGGATAGGAAGGGAACTAGGAGTGTTGCCCTAGCTTTCCTCCTATAAATACCTCTTGTAAACCTTCATTTGAAGGTTGGTTGTTCAAGTTTTCTTTTCACTCACTCTTTACCTTAACGTGTTATCCCATACGGTGTGTGGTTTGTGATAGCTTGTTCAATCGCTTCATCTCTTTCTCTATAAGCTTGTGTTGTAAAACTAGTGAC
>OU343216.1:180062871-180080992 GCA_910596185.1 Chrysanthemum makinoi
GTGATGATGCAATAATGTTTACAATGATGATCCATGACATAAATGTCTAATAGATATGAATGACTAATCTAAATGATCTTCCTAAATAAGATGTCTTCAATCAATGAGGATATCAAGAGATCTTGAATCTTCATATGTTGATATGCTTTGGTGAATGAGCATGGCTAGATCTCCAAGCTTTCCTTGGTTGATCAAAATGTAAAGTATGCTTACAACAAAGATGAATGTTAGAAGCATTATGATCATGTGATGATGAGGGTGATTAATGTATGTTACTACATGGTTATCTATAGATCTAAAAGATGAAAGGTAGATAGAGAGAATGTGTGTTGGAAGGGATGAAGAAATGAGAAAACAATGGGTTTGTATTTATAACCAAAGTAGTAATCAAAAATATAATAATTTATTAGATTTGATATCTTAGAATATCTTCCAAAATTTTTTAAAGATTTAGATGACACTATGAATGAGGTAATAAAAGAGTGTTTTCCTTTTTATGAAAAATGCATTTAAATAAATGTTATATACTTATTTAAAAGGTAAGTTGTAAATAAAATGTAAGTAACCTTTTGTAAAAAAAATATCTAGTTGATTGATTGTCAAAATAAAATATATTTTGTCAAGTGTAAGTAAACTTTAGTACTTGTATTGTACAAATAAAAGTATACATTTGTTAGACATTTTACAAAAGATGTATTTGTATAAAATACTTGTGAATGCAAAATGTAAAATGAAGTTCGAAATAAAATGGTTAACCTATTAAATTCCTTAGTGACTCTAAACGTATTTGAAACATTCTAAATGATTTGTTAATGGGTTTGATCATAATGTCACATAACAAACATGTACGAACCTGTGTTGTAACATATGAGGACTTGAGACTGCGAGAGGTGTTGAATGTATGTTGAGACAAAATGTGTTACAAGTAAGTTGTACATTTTACGTTATGTATTACAAGTTACATGTTTGTCATCAATCAAAACAAACAAGACTCAGATAGATTAAATATCGTAATATTTGCACTAACAATCCCCCCCTTTTTGATGATGACAAAAATATGTAAACGTAATAGATAGTAAAATGTAAAAAGTTACTTGTATCCTTACAACTTTTAGATTACCTTTTCCGTTTACACTCTTCACCCCCTTTTGTCGAAACAAAAAGGGCGTGTCCTTAGAGTTTAACTTTATTTCTCCCCAAAAAGGCGAGCTTGCATCATCTCTAGTGAAGTTAAATCGTCTACTCTAATCCGTCCCTAGTTTGGTAGCGGATCCATAGATCAAATTAAGAGGCTTAACCTACATCAAGGTTAGTTTTTATGCAACAAAAATTATGAGAAATATATGATAAAGAAAAATGCATAGCAGTGTTAGCCTATTTTCTCTACTTTTTGATCGAAGCACAAAGGCTTGTCGAAAAGTGAGAATAATGATGAATGCGCGCATGCTCCCCTTGATGGTTGCTCCCTTGTTTGAGGCGCCAAGGTATGATTAAAACCTACAAAACAAATATTAGTGCAAAACTCAGATTCGCCATTGGACGAGTAAGTGATATTCAACAAAGTGTGTATAAGATGCATTCAAGAAATGCTTGACAGAAGCTCCCCTTGCTCTAGGGCATCAAGATGAACCTTCAAAATAAATATTAGTATAATAGAAGCTTTATCTTTAGACAAATATTGTCATATACAACCAAGTGTATAGACGATGCAATATGAGTGCTTAATGGATATTCGCCCTTGTTCGAGGGTGTCAAGAAGCACCTAAAATAAGAAAAATAATGGATGCAAACTTCATCATTAGATGAGTAAGTTATATATAATCGAGTGTATATGATGAACCTACAATGAAAAAAATAAGTGCAATATATTTCATCTTTTTGACAAAGAAAAATAAGATGTATATATGTGATATGATATAATCAAAGATCTCATGAACTGCAGTCTCCTAATAAGAATTACAATCATAAGAAAAGCGATAATATAATATGATAAGAGCCTAAAAAATAGTGCCTAGAAAGAAGATATGAAGTGAAGTTGGAATATAAAGAGTTAAAGCTAGTGGTGCTAGTGTTGGTGTCAGTTTACTAGTAGGATTCATGTGGTGATAACTTAGTAGATGACTCAAGATTTATAAAAGTAAGTTTTCGCTAATCCATGGTGGTGATGATTAGTGAAAGTGGTGATGGAAGGTGGTGGTGATAACGTAGAAAGCTATTAAGGAGTTAGAAACTCGTATGTATAGCAAATAATATAAAAATATGGACTCATGCAATCCTTTCGTAATGTCAAGTGACCAAGACTAAGAGGAAGAAAAAAATATGAATAGGCATTGCAATTCAATGATGCATGAGGGTTATGATTTGAATGATTTATTGATGCTAACAACCTATTGTTTTGAACAAGTTCTTATATACTTCAAGCCAAGAGTAATCAATAGTGCGTTCTATCTATGAATGTTATAATGAAGATACCAAAGAAAATGCATAAATATAAAAGTGATAACATGAAGATAAATTTTTTCATTGATTGATACGAATTATAAAAATGATCTATTCTAAGTGACAATGGGAGAGATAGTATTAACATGGTTTTGACCGACATGGAAAATTATGACATTGAAAAGAAGTGAAGACAATATGTACAAAAAAAAAAGGTACCTATATGAGGATGAGAATGACATCATATGAGAGAGAGTTGGATAGACCAACGTGTTGAAAAAGTGTTGGGAATGGCGGTTTTGATTAATATATCATTTGCACTGACAATGACATGCATGATATGTGTCAAGCGAGAAAAGGATAAGATCCTATTATGGTGTTCTAGATAGTGAAGTTGTAAGGTGCTAGTTTAAGAAAAATCCTAGATTTGTTGATTGTAGAGATGAAGAAGTTTGTAAAACAAATGATGCAATTTTCACTTGATGAGGTATTGGTGCAAACTTGTGATATAAGGTTAAAAAGGTTGAACTAGTTGTGGTTTCGTGAACCGGTTTTAGCGAAGTGGTGTTTACCTATGTGTTGGTATTTTAGGGTGTAAGAGGCATAAAATTTTGACAAAAGACAATTGTATGAATGAATTTCTCCCCCCCCCCCTTAATTGGTGGACATTCAACATAATGTGTAATGCATCAAATAAATAATGTCAATGAAGTATTTTAGAACGTTTGTATGGTTAAAAAAAGTGATGAGCTTAGTAATGTTTTTATAGATGATGGTTAGCATACAAAGAACTTCATCCTTGAAGTCACATAGCTCTTTTCTATCAATGCGAGATGATCGCATAACGAGGCATGTGGTTTCCTAATAGGAAGTGAAGAGGATTAGAGTATTGTTATAACTAAATAGTGATGGAGGTGATTTTTGTAGAGCGAAAGTAATAATGAAATTTGGAAGAGGTCGGTTGAAAGATATGAAAAGCCAAGCCTTTAAAACTTAATTCTATATGCTTTAAAACTATATGCAAGTGTAGGGGTCCCACAAAGCATGTTACTAATCTACGTAGCAATAAAGGGGTTTATGCAAAATGAGCATATAAAAGTTAGACCCAAGTGAGGTAACAAATAATTTGTTATCAACCTACTAAACAAATTTGTTAGTAACAAAAGATGTTAACATGATAGAAATCAAATGATAATATCTTATATAAAGTAAAAACAACGTATTGCACTTATTAGACAAAAAAAATCACCACACAACAAGGTAGCATCAAGACAAACAATCATATTATGAAAGAATGCGACATTATTCAAGACATTTTTTTGATTGTTTTGTCGTTAGTATTAGATATTTAAGTATACTTAGCTCTAAGTAAGCATGACAATTTATGTGGTTATATTGTATGATAAAAAGACTTTTAAAAGTTTATCATACCAAAATCACTTTTACAAATTATAAGTGCACACGTAGCAAGTAAATAGTGTGACAAAAACGCAAAAGAAGCAAGACGGGAGATTCATGCAAGCCATGTTTAAATTATAACATTTAGGAGCATGTATCATTCAAACCGTCTTATGCATAGATTTAAGGAATGTAAACAAAGGACAATAGCTTTCAAACATGGATACTGTTGGGTTTTTGGTTCCTTGAATCATGAATTACTTTAAGTACTGGAACCACGGACAGGTTTTATATAACCACGGACAGTAAGAATGTAAATCACGATGAAGATAACCACGGCTAGTAGTAGTGTGTAACCACTAACAATATATTGTAACCATCGCTAGTCTTGTATAGTCGGTTTAGTTTATTATATTAGATAAATATGGAAAAGATATTTATCTTGTAGGTTACGTATTGTATTATGTAAAGGACTCCTTAGTCTATAAAAGGAGGTTCTAGGTTAGATTAGATATACGTAAGTTTTATATCTAAGGTCGATACACTTCAAGATTGCAAAACCCTAATATCGTAAGAGTATTCGATAATAAATAATATTGAGGTGTTGAATGTTAAGCTCTTCTTCTTAAGATTAAGTGTTAAATTTCGCGTAATACTTAATAAGCTTTTATTCTAAGTCAGTTTCTATATTAGATCGCTTGCTCAACCGATCAACAAGTGGTATCCGAGCTTGTGATCTAGAAACTGTAATCAAGAAGAGGTCAAGTTAAGTTTTGCTAAAATTAAGATAAGATGTCTCGACGAAACACACATGGTTACTGCTTCAAAGGTGCCCATGCTCAAGCATGGTGAGTACCAAATCTTGAGGATGCGAATAAGGCAATACATTCGCATGATTGATTATGCTCTCTGGGATGTTGTGGAAAAAGGAGATACTCTTCCTAAGAAGGGTGATGATGGCAAAGAAATCTCCATTGTTAGTGAGATTGACAAGGCTAAGAGAAAGATGGAGATAAAAGCTCATAGTATTCTCTCTATGGGAATACCTAATGAATATGCTTTGGACTTTGAACAATATGAGTCTGCTAAAGAGTTACTGGATGCTCTTGAGACAAGGTTTGCTGGTAATGAAGCAACAAAGAAATCAAGGAAGAATATGCTCAAGCATCAAATTGAAAACTTCACTGCTCTTAGTGGAGAAAAACTTGATGGCACTTACAACAGGCTTCAAAAACTGATCAGCCAATTGAAGTCAGTGGACTATAATGTGATTCAAGAAGATATAAATTTGAAGTTCATTAGAAGTTTATCCCCGAATGGGTGTTCATACGATTGTGTGGAGAAATAAGGTGGACTTTGATAAGATGACTCTTGACAATCTCTATAACAACTTGAAAGTCTATGAGTCTGAGAATAACATTGTTGGTGCATCTTCCGCTAATCGAACATTGCTTTTGTTTCAACTAATCACAAAAGTTCACATGATGTATCCATTGCTGCCTATGGAATAACCACAGCTATTGCAAACAATACCATGGTTAGTGATAATGTCAATGATGGTGCAATTTGTGCTTTTCTCGATTTAACCACCGTGTTGATGTATTGAATCAAGATCTAGATCAAATTGATCCCGATGATCTTGAGGAGATTAATCTTCAATGGCAAATGGCAATGTTGACTCTCCAAGCAAGGAAATTTCTCAAGAAGACTGGTAGATATGTCAAGTATGATGCTAAAAGAAGAGCTAGGTTCGACAAAAGCAAGATGGAGTGCTTTAACTGCAAGAAGAAGGGTCACTTTGCTAGGGAATGTAGAGCTCCTAAGAGGATTGAAGGTGTCAAGAAGACCACTGAAGAGTCTGCTCCTTCTTCAGCATTGGTGGCTCAAGATGGTCTTGGTGAGTATGACTGGAGTGATGAAATTGAAGAAGGACCCAATGCAGCTTTTCTTGCTAGTGAAGCTTCAAAAGAACATAACTTTGCTCTTATGGCTTATGCTTCATCTTTTGGTTCTGATTTGAGGTATCTAATGAGTCTACTTGTTCTTTTAAATCATGTCAAGATAACTTAGAATCTCAAAAAGCTATCACTGCGAGTTTAAGAAAAGAAGTAGAAAGACTGTCTATGGACAACCTAGGTTATAGAGTTGGTCTAGAAAGTGTGGAAGAGAGGCTTAATTACTGTATCAAATGTGAGTTTGAGTATGTTGATAAAATTAATATACTAGGTGGAGAAATTGATCTTAAGAATAGGGAGATTAAAATGCTTAAAGAGAAACTAGAACAAGCTGAGAGTGTAAAAGTAGAAGCCCTAAAAGAAAAAGAAAAACATGTTGTTAGGGTTGCTAAAACACAATATGCTTCTGATCTAGTAAATAAACCAATAGGTCAAAAATTGTTCAAAGATGGAACTGGCCTAGGTTACAATGATATGCCACCACATACTCTTATGCAACATGCACCACCTCCAAAAGAGCTCTCATTTAGCAGTGAATTTAGTTTCAACAAACCTGTAGGTGAGACTAAGAATAAATCACCTAAGATAGGTTTCGATAGGTCATCCGATGCTCCCATCATTGAAGATTGGGAATCGATTGAGGAAGATAGTAAAGTATCAAGACACAAAAGTTAGAACCTCTTAAGAAAGTTGATACTAGACAAGCCAACCTTGTACCTAGATTTGGAGCTCAAATTACTAAGAAAGTGGTAGAGTACAAGGAAATACCTAGGGAACAGATGAAAAGATATATACCTAAGGGAAATCAGAGAAACTTTAATGGCCTAATATCTAACAGGTTAGGTAATGAGTTTCAATGTGTCAAGAAAGCTTGTTATAACTGTGGTAGTTTTGAGCACTTACAGAGAAATTATTATAAAACGACCACAAGTTTGGAATCATTGGAGGAGGGTAAATCACCAAAACTTTTCAAAGAAAACAAACCCTCATCCTAACAAAAACATGATTCCTAGAGCATTGTTAATGAGGAATGGGAATACAAAATCAATTGTCACTGCTTCTCCAAAATGGGTTCCAACCACCGCTAAGCAAAGTGTAAACACGGCTAAGCAAAATCAAACCAACGATAAGCCAAAAATCACCAAAGATAACAAAGAAGTTTTAAAAATTCCAAAGGTGATAACCGACACAGTGGTTGGAAATCATTTTTATGTCAAAGGCCTCGCTAGTTGGCAATGGAAACCTAAGACCAAGGTTTTACATCATGTCAACTGTGCATCAATGGACCTAAATAAATTTGGTTATATTGATGCACAGGCGCACCCAAGTCAGATTGGCTTGGGTCCACAAAAGGAACTAACTTGTTTAATATCATGTGCGGGCAATCTACAAGATGAGCTAAAAGACAAAGGAGTTTTTGATAGTGGTTGCTCTGGGCACATGACTTGGGATGGGAGCAACCTCGAAGATTTTGAAGCTTTTGATGGAGGATATGTGGCTTTTGGCAATGATCCAAAGGGAGGAAAGATACTTGGAAGAGGCACAATCCGAACAGGGAATTTGGACTTTGAAAAAGTCTACTTGGTACTGGGACTTAAGTACAATTTATTCAATGTTTCTCAAATGTGTGATAAGAAAAACTGGGTACTTTTTGGTGAAACTGAGTGTGTGGTGTTGTCTCCCGAGTTTAAGATGCCTGATGAGAAGTTTATACAACTTAGGGTACCTAGGAAGGAAAATATTTATTGTTTTGATCTTAAAGATATAATTCCTAATAGGTCCTTAACTTGTTTGTTTGCTAAAGCATCCGTGGATGAGTCTAAGTTATGGCATAGAAGATTAGGTCACCTCAATTACAAAACAATCAATAAACTGGTAAAAGGCAACTTAGTGAGAGGGTTACCTTCTAAGGTTTTGAGTGTAAGGAACTGTGTGTGGCTGTCAAAAGGAAAACAACATAGAGCTTCTTGTAAGACCAAAACTGTCAACACCATTACACAACCTCTGTTTTTGCTTCATATGGACTTATTTGGACCTACTTTTGTCAAGAGTTTGAACCATAAGCAGGATTGCCTAGTTATCACTGATGATTATAGTAGATTTTCTTGGGTTTACTTTTTGGTTGCTAAGAGTGAAACTAGTGAAATTATCAAGAGTTTCATTACTAAGATAGAAAATCTAGTAAATCATAAAGTAAAGATAATCAAATGTGATAATGGAACCGTTTAAGAATCTGTGATGAATCAGTTTTGTGTAGATAAAGGTATAGAAAGACAGTTTAGTGTTGCTAGAACACCACAACAAAATGGTGTAGCTGAAAGGAAGAATATAACACTAATTGAGGTCGCTAGGACAATGCTGCCGAGTCTAAGTTACCAACTACCTTTTGGGGTGAAGAGGCACTACGTGTTATGTGCAGAATAGAAGTAAGGTAGTGAAGCCTCATAACAAGACCCCCTATGAGCTGTTACATGATAGGAAGCCAATGATTGCATTCCTAAAACCTTTTGGGTGTCCTGTTACTATATTGAATACCATAGACTACCTAGGCAAGTTTCAAGAAAAAGCAGATGATGGATACTTTTTAGGCTATTCTACAAATAGTAAAGCCTTTAGAGTATACAATAGGAGGACTAGACTTGTTGAAGAGAATCGCATGTACAATTCAAAGGAAAAGACTCTAGTGTTGAGACCAAAGGACCAGACTGGGTGTTTAACATTGATATGCTAACCAAATCTATGAATTATGAGCCTATCATTGCAGGAACTTCCACTAATGTTGATGCAGGTACACAAAAGAATTCTGATGCAGAAGCAATTTCAAAGGAAGCTGATTCTCCTCAAGAGTTTTATTTGTTTGAAAAGTGGAAAGCTAGTTCTGTCTCACCCATCATTGATAAACAAGGTCCCACTGATGATGATGTCTTGAATACTGGAGGCAATGGTGATCATCATCAAGATAAGGATGAGTTGAAAGATAATTCAGTGTTGGTAGAAGAAATTGAAAAGAAGAAAAAGCATGCTGAAAGCACTGCTAAGTCAAATGTAAGCACAGATAGAGATAATGCAAGCACGGCTAAGCCAACAACTTCTACCACTGTTATCACAAGTGAAATCCCTGCTGTAAGTACTGATAGTAGTACTTTCTTTGGACCACATGTAAAGCCATTACATGGTGAAGAGGAGTATCCACATGATCCTGATATGCATGCTTTGATTGAAATTGATACTCCTACTGATGATGAAGACATGGATGATTTCTTCAATGCTGATTTAACTAATTTGGAACATGTCATTCAAGAAAGTCCTGTTACCTCAACAAGGATTCACAAGATTCATCCCAAGGAACAAATACTTGGAAACTTGAATACTCCAGTTCAAACAAGAAGAAAAGTTAAGAACACTGAACCCTTTCCTGAACATGGGTTCTTTGCAAGATCACTTCACAAAAGAAACAGTCATAAAGATCTGCAAAATTGCCTGTTTGCTTGTTTTCTCTCTCAAAAGGAGCCCAAGAGAGTTGAAGAAGCATTATCTGAAGAAGGATGGGTAGAATCAATGCAATAGGAGCTTCTTCAGTTCAAACTTCAAGAGGTTTGGACATTGGTAGATCTTCCAAATGGTAAGAGGGCAATAGGGACAAAATGGGTATTCAGAAACAAAAGGGATGAAAGAGGTATTGTTGTGAGGAACAAGTCTAGGTTGGTTGCTCAAGGATACAGACAAACTGAAGGCTTGGATTATGATGAAGTGTTTGCTCCAGTTGCAAGAATTGAGGCTATTAGATTGTTTTTAGCTTATGCTTCATTCAAAAACTTTGTTGTGTATCAGATGGATGTTAAAAGTCATTTTTGTATGGCACAATTGATGAGGAGGTTTATGTTTGTCAACCTCCTGGTTTTGAAGATCCGATCATCCGACAAGGTCTACAGGGTGAGGAAGGCTATGTATGGTTTGCATCAAGCTCCTAGGGCATGGTATGAGTGCCTGTCTACTTATTTGATGGACAATGGGTTTAAAAGAGGGCTGATTGATAAGACCTTGTTCATTAGAAAGCACAAAGATGATATTTTATTGGTTCAAGTTTATGTAGATGACATCATCTTTGGCTCAACCAATAAGGAGCTATGCAAAGATTTTGAGAAGCTTATGCATGATAA
Organism: Chrysanthemum makinoi; assembly: GCA_910596185.1. NCBI lineage: Eukaryota > Viridiplantae > Streptophyta > Magnoliopsida > Asterales > Asteraceae > Chrysanthemum > Chrysanthemum makinoi. Next base: position 180,072,824 of record OU343216.1, read on the forward strand.
GTTTCAGATGAGTTCTATGGGAGAACTCACTTTCTTTTTGGGGCTGTAGGTTCAACAAAGGACTGATGATATCTTCATTAGTCAAGACAAGTATGTAGCAGATGTTTTGAAGAAGTTTGGGTTTCAGGATGTGAGGAGTGCTAGTACACCAATGGAGACTCAAAAACCATTGCTACCTGATGATGGAAGTACCAGAGTTGATCAGAAGTTGTATAGGTCCATGATTGGATCTTTGATGTATCTCACCGCATCTAGGCCGATATTATGTTCTCAATGATGTGTGTGCAAGATTTCAAGTCACACCTAATGCATCACACATGAATGCTGTTAAGAGAATATTTAGGTATCTTAAAGGTCATCCTAAATTAGGCCTTTGGTACTCAAAGGATTCTCCTTTTGATTTGGTGGCCTACACAGATAGTGACTATGCTGGTGCTAGTTTGGATAGGAAGTCTACAACCGGAGGATGTCAGTTTTTGGGAAGCAGACTTATTTCATGGCAGTGTAAAAGCAAACTATTGTGGCAAATTCTACAACTGAAGATGAATATGTGGTTACTGCTAGTTGCTGTGGTCAAGTTCTTTGGATTCAATCAATTGCTTTGGATTTTGGGTACAATTTTATGCATACTAAGATTTACATTGATAATAACAGTACAATATGCATCATTAAAAATCCTGATTTACATTCTAGAACTAAACATATTGAGATAAGACATCATTTTATTAGAGATTGTAATGAGAAAAGGTTGATTCAAATGGTAAAATCCATCGATTTCAATGTTGCGATCTTCTCACCAAAGCTTTTGATGTGGGGAGGTTTCACTACCTTGTTGTTAGCATTGGAATGATTAATCTCTAAACTCTCAACTTGTTTTGTACCAGTTTGTATAAGTATTGGACTGTTATTATGTAATCTTAGTTTTGCTATTCTTGTTTCTAACCATTGATAGTTTGTTTCTAACCACGATAGCTTGGTTCAAACCATCGCTAGTTGTTCGTGTTTCCACCAACCATTTTTGCAGATATAAGAAAGATCATTATAGAAGCTAAAGAAGTACTGAAGTTCATTGTTCATTCATTCAACAAAAGCAGTTTACGACTTACACTTACAATGCAACTTCAAGTGCAAATTAAAAGACTACTTCTATACATGATTTCCTACTACTATCCTTGCTCACATCGTTCATTCCAGTTGCCGAATATGCATTTGTGATATGCATGACCGGTATGACGAAGATGCTAAGGATTAAAATGGGAAGGATGGATTGATGAAAACGAAGATGATGACGATGACCACAGTAGATGAAGCACAAATGACATAGTCATATCATACTTGCATCTACTGGTTTCACCAAAAAGCATCATTCCATTTTCCTTTTTCCCTTCCCCCATACGATATGTGAAGAAGCACCACAACTTGGTGCAGGAAGACCAAGAACCACCTCTCTGTCCTTTGGGAGTGGTGGGTTTCTTGTTTGTGGTCTTGGTTGGGGTTGGGATGATGAAGGTTGGGGGTTTGAAGTTCTCTTCTTTGAGGATTCATCAGAGTCCTCAGATGCCTCACTTGGATCCACCACACTATCATCTTCTGATGATGGAAGAAATGGGGATTTTCTTGGTCTTGGTTCTTGTTGAGGGAGGTAAAACTGCCATGGGTTAGAATCTTCACTTGATGATGATGAGGATGAGGAGGAAGTTAGATCAACAACCTCTGTTTTATTCCAACTAGGGTTCCACATGGTGATTGGAGATGATTGTGGATTTTGGAGAAATTAGGGTTTGATTTTAATTGGTGTGTGCGTTATGTGAGATTTGGGTTTCTTTATATAAGCAAAGTTATGGGTTATGGAAGTAAATGAGGTTAAATGTGGTTGAGGAGTTAATGAGATTCTGTTGGACTAATATTAATCCAAAAAGTTGATTTTACATGTTCTAACCACGATAGGTCATTTGGATCCACGATGGCTCTTTCTAACCATCACACAATAACCTTCTTCTCTGTGTTTGTTTTGTGTTTGTTTTGTGTATGAAGGATTTGTGTACATAGGAGCTGGTGTGTTAGCTGCTTATGTTTGTTTAAAAAAAATTATGTAATCCTTCATAATTTTGTGAGATCTTTTTCCTAAAGACACATACTTGCTTGCTATAATTCTTGGAAGTTTGGTTGAAGTGCTACTATGTATCCACGGATGGTTTGTGTCTAAACGCGGATCGTTGTTCTGCAACCGCGGATAGCATTTTGATTTGTGGAGGATACTACAGGGGCTGATTGGTAACTTTTGCAAAAGTATATTATTTCCCCAAATCACGGATGGATCATTTATTTGATCTTCAAAACACTTCAATTGGTGCTCACTACTAACCCTAATCACTTATCTTTGCATAATTCACAAATCCCACATCATAACCATCATTCATCACAATGGCTGAAAAGTATTCCACTTCACATAACCTTGTTGCTGTTCTCACCAAGAATGATCGATCTGAAGGGTTTCATCAAATGGTTGATTTCCTTGTTCACAGTTCTATTCACTATGCCTTAACTGTGACACCAACCATTTTTAAAGCCTACATACATCAGTTCTGGAGGAATGCTAAGCTTGAAAAGGTTGATGGAGTCGAGGTGTTTAGCACTGTTGTGGATGAGCATGCTATTTCTGTTACTGAGGAGATCATTAGGGATGTTTTAAAGTTTGATGATGTTGATGGTGTTGATAATCTTTCAGATGTTGAGATTGTTGCTGGTTTAGAACGGTTAGGTTACACCCACAGAGGTGATAAGGTATAATATTTTAAGAGTTTGTTTTCAAAGCAATGGAAGTTTCTTATTCATACCTTATTGATGTGTATGAGTAATAAGACCACAGGGTTTAATGACTTTCCTTCCAAAATTGCTACTGCTATTATTTGTTTGTCTGATGGAAGAAAGTTCAATTGGTCTAAGATGATATATGAGGGGCTAGTATAAAACATTAGGAAGAAGGGTAAATACTATTTATATCCTAGGTTTGTTCAACTAATTGTGGAAAGCCAAATAGAGGAACCTGTTGAGCATACTCAGGAGTATGAAGTACATCATATGCTTCCTAAGGGTTTTGCACATATGAGGAATCAGCCACAAAATGTACAAATTATAGATGTTCCTTTATTTCCTCATATGCTTACTTTGCCTACTGATCATGAGTTTGATGCGGATTCTGAATCTCAACCCATAGACACTGTACCAACTGAAACCACTGCTGATGCACCTCCAAACCCTGATAGAATACCTGTAAACGCTGATAGTGTATCTCAACCCACTTCTTGTCAACCTCAAACCACTGATACACCTATTGTTTTCACTAGGAGACTGAAGGGCACTGAGCTACCTCAGGCTAGTGCTAGTGGTGTTGCTCATGAGGTCACAGCTGTGGTGAAGGTGACATGATTGGAAGGGCTTCCACTACTGATACATGCTTAGATGTCGGTCGATAGTGGAAACATCAATAAGACCCAACCTTTGGCAACTTCTAATGTGGCGAGTTCCTTGGAACTTAACACAGGTGGAGGAATCCCTCGCCAATTGGCTACTACAGGTGCATAGTGTTCGTGCTAAGTCCGATGCTATGTTTTCTATATCCAAGGATTCACCTCTCGGAGCAGCTTAACACACCGAAGTGATGAGGATCGTTTGGAACATGCACATGAATTGACGGATTCCGAGTTTGTACATGATGACTTTTCCAATGAACCACCTCTCGGACCAGTTCACACAGGTCGAAGTGGGGAGGATATTCTTAAACGCTTAAATGAATTGACGGATAAATGTACCAAGATGGAGGAGACGATCTCGAATCTAAAGGAGTTGGTTGTGTTTCATGGAAAAGACATTAGGAGATTGAAGCACAGAGTGATGGTTTTGGAAAAGTAAAGCCCTGGAGTTGCTGTTTTGAAAGCCATGAGAAGAAAGAAAAAGAAGATGGACTCCTCTCCAGTTCTGAATATGGAGGATGTATCCAAACAGGGGAGGAGTGAAGGCATAAATACAGGGGAGGCTGTTGATGTAGCTGTTAATGTATCTATGGAAGAAGATGTTGATAGTGGAGATCAAACATTTTTGGTATCTGATAAAGATGGGAATGAGGCAGTTCTTGAAAATGTGAAGAAAGTTGTAGAAGATGTAGTACATAACACAAACACCGATGGTATGTCTGAAACCACGGTTAGTACTCTTTTAACCATGGCTGCAGTATCAGACATGGCAACTATACCCACTACAATTATACCTACTGCTATCATAACCACTTCCACTGTTGTCACAACTCTCTCTGTATTATCACCTAAACATAAAGAAGTTGAGAAAGAAGCTGCAAGTACATTGATAAATCTAAGTAAAACTTCATCTATTTCTACACCTATCATTACACCTGTTTTATCTGTTCAATCTACCGCAACTAAACCCAAACCCAAAGGAAAAAGTTTAGTTATTGGTGAACCTTTGAAGAAGAAAGTGGTTAAATCGATATTGAAAAGGAAAAGGGGTTGCATACAGAGCTGAAGTTTAAATCTAAATCAACAAGAAGCTTATGATGCAGAGTATGCAAAGAACAGTAGTGAAGAAGAAGCACTTTAGAGAAAAGAAAGCAAGCTGAAGAGGAAGCTAGTCAGAGATGGTTAGCTATATGGTATGAATCACAAAACTTTCTTGAAGCTTCTCAACAAATACATGATGAATATACTGCACTAGAATGGAATTTGTTGGATGATGAGGAAAAAGCTAGGCTTTTGGGTGAATGGGCAAGGAAGGTCAGTAAAGGAAGGAAACAAGTTATAAGAAAGAAATTAACCTCCTTCAATGGCAATGATGAGGAATGTACTAATGAAAATTATTAAGAATTCAGTGCATTCACATTTCGAAAATCTTAGTAAATGTTCATTTGAAAGAATTCTTGAGATTTATAAAAGATGTATGAAGATTAATCATGATGATTTCTGTCCAATGAATTCTAAAAAGGAAGAAGAGTGGATTAAAAAAGATGATGAGTGGATTCAAAGTAAAAGAAAGAGAAAGTCTGAGATTCAAGAGACATCTGATTCTAAAAGATTGAAAGAAGTTGAAGATGTTAATCAAATTGTTTCTTATGAGTTTCACCTTAATGATGGAAGTGAAGGAGTTTGGAAAATTCAAAGACTCAACAATGAAGTTTATGAGTATAATAAGTTTTCACAAATGCTTCAGTATTTTGAAAGAGATGATTTGATGAATCTTTGGAGACTTTACAAGAATAAGTTTGGTGAAGTACATCCAAATGATTATCATGAGAGACTGGTCTATTATAACTTGAAGATTTTATTTGAACCAACTCATGATGAACCTGAGTGGAAAGTACTCTACAATGGTAATGTAACAAGATGGTTTTTATATCAAACCTGTGGAGTTCATGTTTTAACTGTTTCTGGAAAAGTTATTCACATGCTAGTATAAGGTGATTATCCTCGCTTGAATAAGTATCCGTGAATTATTACTCGATGTTGAAGCCTGGTATTATCAAGATGTTGTTACCCTATGATGGTCAAGCTTATGATTTGTTGAGGAAATATGAGACAATTCTTAAATCACATAAGTGTTTGGCTACATCCTCTAATTCAGATGTTTTGAGCTTAAAGGAAACTTAAGAATTCTGTTGGAATGTATCAAGTTTAGTGGAGGATTGTTGGGTTTTTGGTTCCTTGAATCATGAATTACTTTAAGTACTGGAACCACGGACACGTTTGATATAACCACGACATAAGAATGTAACCGCTGATGAAGATAACCACGGCTAGTAGTAGTGTGTAACCACGGACAATATATTGTAACCACTGCTAGTCTTGTATAGTCGGTTTAGTTTATTGTATTAGATAAATATGGAAAAGATATTTATCTTGTAGGTTACGTATTGTATTATGTAAAGGACTCCTTAGTCTATAAAAGGAGGTTCTAGGTTAGATTAGATATACGTAAGTTTTATATCTAAGGTCGATACACTTCAAGGTTGCAAAACCCTAATACTGTAAGAGTATTCGTATTAATAAATAATATTGAGGTGTTGAATGTTAACTGTTCTTCTTCTTAAGATTAAGTGTTAAATTCCGCGTAATACTTAATAAGCTTTTATTCTAAGTCAGTTTCTATATTAGATCGTTTGCTCAACTGGGATCAACAGATACATTAATAACAAAATGACGTATAATGAGTTCACAAGTAACACGTTAATCATGCGAAACATCATACAAGGGACATAATTGCTTCAACTATAAATATCATGCAAATCATGTTTACGCTTAACATAAAGTAGCATAAAGCATCATAAACACAAAAAACTTTCTAGGGTTTATACATTTGACAATTAATCAAGTAGATATCAAACACCAAGAAAATATCAAGACAATTGATCATTTTAAACAAGAACATGTAATCAACACATGTATATGTAATGCAAGTGGTTTAAATAAACTTAAAGGAGGAAAAATGATATCTTCTACTTGTTTGATTGGTATTCCTAAGGTGAGGCAAACTATCACTATTTTAACATTTACTTTAGGCAAGTATAGGAAAACAGATTTTTCAAGTTGGAGAATGAATATGAGACTATTACTAGCGGTGCTCAATTAAGGCTAAACACTACAATTTTTACGGGTGATTCCACATACCCAACTTCTCTCCTGGAAGCAATTCAACCATTAGGTCAAATTGAGTTTCTAGTGCAATAGGTTCTCCAGTAGTCATTCTCATGTTAGAAAGATGGGAACTCCTACTTTTGCCTATTAAAGTGTATAAAAGATGATAGTTTACCAATACTTGGATTAATGTGACTTAACTAATATGCAATATAACTAAGGTAATGAAGACGTCATGTTATGCACATGAATTTTAACAATGGTGTGTTTGATAAACAATATGTTTTAATCTTGTGTTTAGAATCTAAGGTTGTTTAAATTACATAGCTAATTGTATGATCTAATGGATGACATCTTTTATGTTGAGTTGAAGTGTGTACTTAAATGTGATTTGATCATCTAAGACTAGGGAATGGAATATGTTAAACTAAGAACGTTCTCAAGAAAGCTCTTTGGAATTTTATTTAACAAGAATCTAAATAAGGTTACCAACTTCAATAAATCTTGTGTATGCTCTAGAGATGTGTAGTTTTAACCTTGGATGTGCACTCGGTTTGAGCAAGGTTAGTTTATGATGTACGCTTGAAAGGAAATAGATACAAATAGTATCTTTCAACAAATGAGATTATCTCATTGGATAAAGTTATCATGCTTATGAAAACAATTATGATAAGATGAATTGGATACACTAGTTCATACAACTTGTAGATGTTTGTTTCAAGATCATTTAGCAAATGAGGTGTAATGAAATCTCTTGTAACACAACCATTTATGTTGCAATGAGAGAATGATGCATAGGATATACAATATCCTTTTAACAAGATGAAAACTTAACGCATGATTTCTTAGGCATAATGTTTTCAAAACATCATGTTTTCCTAAATGAAGATATGAAGCGAAAGTGTTTGAATCGGATAGTCCTATCCTAAATATACTTGGTCTCAAGATTATATTTGCTAGATGATGAAAAGAGGAATTCACTCAAGTTTCTTATGTATACTCCTCAAGAGTCATTGTTGCTCGGGTGTATGATATTAGCTTTAAGATAGCATTTTTACATATTTTATTAAAATGTTGATTTAAGGTTTAACGAAATTTATGCAGGATTTTAACGACAAAGTATTATTAATACTTTGATAATTTATGAAGGTAGTACTACTTATACCTAGTGGAATTTGACAAAAGTTACCAGGAGCATCATGCTCATTTGATAGTTGAGGTTCTAGCCATAATGATCAACTAAGTCCTTATAGGTGGGAAAGTATGGTTGAGTTTTTTCAACATGCATGTGACTCAATACGAGTGTTGAACATAAGAGCTATTTGAACAATTCACTCAACAAATTCAAATGATGGTAAGGATGGTGGATTGGTTGATCTAGGTGGTAGGTCTTCTAGTGTGTCTAAATAATGATGTGGTGATGTAGAGGTTTGTTGTGCTATGGGAGTACTTACGTTGATTATTTGTCCATAGATGTTGAACACAACAATTACGGATACTAATTCTTATGGTTCATTGGTTGGTACAA
>OU343216.1:180081092-180111129 GCA_910596185.1 Chrysanthemum makinoi
TCTTGGCTTCATTTTAAACCAATTTAAGTGAAAATTGTTGTTTCAAAAACCTCTCTTGGTCTATTTTCTTATTACCATTTTTACATATTTTTGTGATTTTTCTTTAAGCTCCTAATGAGCTTAGCAACAGTAGCTTGTGTGCCCTGTGCACACACTCAGTATTAACTGAGTGTGTGCAGGCCATTTGCAAAACTTGCAACAAGCTCATTTGAGCTTGTCCAAGTCTGAGCTTTGGGTTTTAGTTAGTCACCCAGGTCATCTTTAGGTTCCATTTGTTGGTTTTCAATCTTAGCTTATTGTGTGGCTTATTCTTAAGCCCAAAGTTGCCCCCCAGTTACTGATTTAGCACATTAGTTCACATAATCAAATCTTTGCAAATTGTAAATCAGAGGTCATGGCTTGTTGGTTCCTGTTGCATTTAGGTTCTCTTAGCTTATTATAGTTCCTGTTAACAGTTGGTGCCTTTTTGTGAGCTTTTGGCTTATCTAAGTGCTTATTCATAAGCACTTCCATATCAGCTTATATTCCCAAGCACCTGTTTTTCCATTTTTCTTATACCTTAATATTATTTTAGACTTTTCCTGCAATTTTCAGATTTTTCTAAGTTGTTTTGCTATTTTTCTTAATTTAAATTAGTTTTAAGCATTTTTAATTAGCTTTTAATACAAATAATTAATAAAGTTCAAAAAATAATTTTTCATTTTTATTAAGTTAAGATAAATATAAAAAGCCAAAAAAGTATTTTTCTAGATTTTTCTTAGTTAAATTTGTATTTTTAAATAATTTAAGTAGTTTTTAATAGTTTAAAATTCATAAAAAATAGAAAAATAATCAGAAAAATACAAAAATAGTTTTGAAAATTATAGTTTGTTATTTTAGATTTTTCCAAGTCTTAATTTTATTTTTCTAGCTTTATTTCCTATTTTCTTGTATTTTAGGTAATTACTTAATAGTTAAAAATAGTTTTTAATTAATAATAATTAGATAATTAGTTATAAAAATAATTTTCTTTTTCTATAAAATTTCTTTTATCATTATGTTTATAAAAATGTATTTTTGATATTTCTAGGATTTATATTTTATAAGTTTCACGTTTTATTTGTATGCCGCGTAGTTTTTAATTTCGTTTTATAAAACATAAAAACAAAAACATCATTTTGCAAATAGTGATAGCGTTTATTTAATAGATTTTATCTTTTTAAATTTCTTTAATTTGCATTTAAGCCCCTGTAGTTTATGGGCTTTTTCCTTAGTTATAATCATCTTCAAATCTCTTTTCCCGTTCAAATCTCTCGATCACTATATCGCTCTGGACTATTCTCGCACAGCTCGTTGGGACTGAACGACCTGGGGAAACACTATACTCTCCTGATCTTCATTGCATTCGTGCTTAGGCAGTTTTAAGCTTGTTACGGTCTGCCATTCACAAGTGGCAGGCTTGTGTGATAAAGCTTGACTGTTCTTGCGCGAATCAAATTTTGGCGCCGCTGCCGGGGAGCAGTGCTAATAGTCTTACGTTTAGCAGATTAGTGATTTGAATATTCACTCTTTGTCTATACCATCTGTATGTATTTATATTTTCTTATAAAAATAAAAAACCCAAAAAGATTTTCATCCTTTGTTTTTTCAACATGTTTTTCAAAAAAAACCAAAAATATTCATCTTAACCCTCCTACCCTCTTTGATTCTTTATCCCTTTACCCTCTATCCATTTGATTCTAACTTCTTCTATTCTCATGGAATCTCGACTGCGACGAATTCTGGGACGAAGCTGAAAAGCTTCAGACTTTATCGCAAATGTCAAGAATTCGTGTTGTTCGCGATGATCCATTAATTCTGCATAGGGAAATGGAAAGAGAAACCGTGACAAAGGACCGTGTACTTCCCTCCGATAAAGGAAGTGCTAAATTCGTCCAACCTACGGTTATCCAAAGATCTAATCCCTCAATTGCTCCTAAGCCGTCTAGAATTGATCCTAAACTTTCACGATTTACGGTTAAAAGCAAACATGCAGAATTTAACTGTGACTCGCAAGAATGACTTGCCTAATCTTCACGTTTCTCAACCGAACCAGACCATAACGGAAGTGGTGGAAATTGCTAGCTCTCGTGAGCACACCACTTGTCCCACCTCCGGATTTTTCAAAATGTTCTTCGAGACTTGATAGTCATTCAGATCACCATGTTGGTTTTGTTGATTCTTTGAATAATCGTTCCCTCTCTAACCTCAAATACAATCGTTTATTCCTTGTGTCGGTTGTGGTGAGCCTCTTTATGGTTCACCCTGTCGTTGGTGTACGTGTGTACAATGTGGTAATGATATCCGTAACGGGAGTTGTTTGTTTTGTGGTTCGAGGAATTCATTTGATTATGATCCTAATCTAACTCATTTAACCCCTCTAACTTTTCCAATTACCCACCACAGCCCGACTCATCTTCATATAATCAAAATAACTGCTGTGAATTTTGTGGAGGTCCTCACCAAGGATTTGAGTGTCAATCCGAAACACGTTTGTTCACGCAATTGTAATACTCAGGACTTTGTAAATGACCAAATTCCATATTATTCACATGACCAGCCACAACAATCATTTTGTTGTGAGAACTGTGGAGGTCCCCATTCCAGCTCTGATTGTCAAACAGGAAATCCATTTCCTTGTAACAATTACGACTATCCATATCACGACCAACCTCCACAGTGCCAAATGACTCAAACTCCTCAACAGTGCCAAATGACTCAAACTCCTCAACAAACCCAACAAGACACTTATCTAGAGCTTCTGGAATTACTGAAAAGAGGTGAGGAGTTCAATAAAACTGCACTTCATAATATTCCCAGTTTTTCTTGTGTATATTGTGGGGGTCCTCATGATGATTATCAATGTCAACCTTCCGGTTTTGACAAATCTCCACTCCCACAATTTCCTGTCATTCAAAATACACATGAGAAATCCATGGAAGAATTGCTAGCTGAAGAGCGGGCTGCTAAATTAAAATCCCAAATTGCCTTTGAAAAATCTGTTAGGAAATCAATTGCAAAAGAAAAAGCAGCCAAATCTAGCTCTCAATTTCGTTTTATTCCTGATGACAGTGATGATGAAGATACACTTGAAGATTCATCAAGTTCATCGATGATATCCCAGAGTTGAGATTCATTCTCATGCAACTGCTATCACACCCGAGGCTCCCACTCACTCTTTGAACATGGGGGATGAGCATCTTGACACTGTTCCTGAAAAGGAATCGGATGAATTCATAAAGTCTAGTGTTGAGAACCTTGTCCCAATCCCAGAGAGTCATCACAGGAACTTCGATCATGTGTGTGATTCTTATTCCTCTTGAGTGTTCAAAAGATCATTTTGAAAATTTCTCCGATGTTAGCGACGATTGTACTTCTTATGGAAACATCGAGTATGTTGAGGCATCACCCCACAGCTCTGATCATCATCTTGAGGAGTTCACCGATGAACTCACTCATCCCACCCCATCTCCGAAGCCATCCCAGGGGAACCCGAAAGTCTCCGTGATAATGATCGTTCACTCACTTCTTATCCCAACAGTCCAATAGAGAATGTTGATCACTTTGTTCTGAAACCAAAACTACTTTCACCAATCCTCTATTTGAATTCGACCCGAATTCACTTTCATTTCTCGGAGAATCCACTTTGATACCGATTGAGGATAGTGATGAGTCTACAGTGGAACAAGAATTCACAGATCTACATCTTGTGATTGATTCTCTTCACGAGGAGTTCGCCGGTGAACTCACTCATATCATATCTCCGCCGAGTATGATAATTTCTCCTTTGATCTAGACACACCCATAATATGTCTTGATCAAGCGAGCTTAACTGAGGAGATTCATGAAACTATGAATTCTCCTAATGAGGATGAAGAGTTAGTCATGATTTGTATCATGATTTTCTTTCTTCATATATCCCGTGACTTCTCCTGTTCTTCACTCCTTGGAATGAAGACATTATCTTGACCCGGCATTTCCATGTACCATTTATGAGCCGGTCTCTGTCTCTATATCTCGTCGGTGTGGAACTTTCACGTACTTCAATGTTTATCCAAACATCCTGAATGAAAGTCCGATGGAGATTGTCTCTTCCACTTACTTCCCCATGAACAAATTAATTCGTGGTCGAGTCAAGCTAGCGACTCGGTAATCAAAAACAGTAGCTTAACATGGGTTTTCACCCGTGTGTACCACCCTAGTGTGGGGAGATGCCCCACATGTTGTATATAGATCTAAAAAATGAATGAAAATTGTAAATATTGAAAAAGAGAATAATTGTTGTGTTTCTACACTTAGCTAGTAATGTTATCTTTACGTTCTAAGTTTCGCATAACAATGGTACTTTGAATATTGAGGGCAATATTCATTTCTAAGTGTGGGGGGAAATTCTGGCGAATTTGATCATAAATGTACCCTTTTAGTCCCTTTTTCCCCAAAATGGCCAAAGTTTAAATTTTTTTTTTTAGTGGAAGTACTATGTACTAAACACAACAAATGGTAATCAGTCCACCATGTCTAACCCACATAAGGATTGGCTAATCCAGGAGCAAACGGCTCTTGGTAAAGATATCTCAAATCCGTTGACGGCTTTCAATTTGCCCAAAATTGTATGGTATTCAGCTCACCATATCCTTAAAAGTGAAGAGTTGGCTAGCCCGCAAGTTTATGGCTTGTGGTAAAGGCAGTGGAAAAACCATAATTGGTAATCGACTCACCAAAGATAATATTGATAATTTATCTAAGAGTTGGCTAGTCCAGAGCAAACGGCTTCGGTAAAGACAAATCAAACCGTTGGAAGCTGGTGGTTTGCTCAAAATCACATGGTTATCAGTGTACCATGGTTCTTACTTGAACTGAAACATTTGGCTACTCCATAAGTATGGCTTTTGTAAAGAGATGAAATCCATTAAATTTTTCTAAAACATTGCTAGGACTAGCAATATCTTAGTATGGGGATTGATGAGTGTGTAAATACTCATCACCCAATTAAACCAAAATACTTAACATCATTTTGTGATGCTTGTAAATATAGGAAAACAAGTTTCAGTCTAGTAAAAGCTAAAAATAATGTTTCTACAACCAAGTGTCTAGAATTACTACATATGGATTTATTTGGTCCATCCGCTATCCAAAGTTATGGAGGCAACCTCTATACCTTGGTTATAGTGGGTGATTACTCTAGGTATACATGGACTAAATTTTAAAGAATAAACTAAAATGTTCGATTACTTTGAAATCTTAAGTAAGAAAATCCAAAGATAACTAGGAAGTCCTATTGTGTCATTTCGAACGGATCATGGTCGGGAATATGATAATGAAGTGCAATTCGGAGCTTTTTGTGATGCTAATGGTATTACCCACAATTTCTCGGCTTCTCGCACTCCACAATCAAATGGGGTAGTTGAAAGGAAAATAGAACCCTACAAGAAATGAGTCGCACCATGATTAATGAGCAATCTATTCCTAAAAATTTTTGGTGCAATGTCGTCGACACATCAACCTATATACTAAATCGAGTCTTAATTTGACCATTCTTAGGAAAAACTCCATACGAGTTGTTACGAGGCAAAAAGCCTTCGTTAGAACACTTTCGAGTCTTTGGTAGTAAATATTTCATACTTAACACTAAAGACTATTTAACTAAATTCGATCCAAAATCAACCGAAGGTATCTTCTTAGGATATTCTCCTAATAGTAAAGCATACGTAATACTAAATAAAGAAACCATGAAAGTTGAAGAATCTTTAAATGTAAAATTTGACGAGAGTCCACCTAAAACTACCTTACCTCTTGTCAGTGACGAGTTAATCGAAAGTGAAGTCTTAAAAATCAAAGAAAATATAAACAAGGAAGATGAATCATTAAACAATGAAATCAACAACATTAAAGAGTCTAAAGATCATGCCGTAAAAAAGGTTATAGGAAAATTAAATGAAATAACTCTAAGGTCTCAAGTCCAAAACCAAAGTAATCTATTTTGTTTTGTATCAACCATAAAACCTAAAAACACTCAAGAAGCCATAAAAGATGAAAGTTGGGTTATGGCTATGCAAGAGGAATTATATCAATTTGTTTCTAAAAACTTTTGAACACTTGTCCCTCCACCTAAAAACCAAACCATAATCAGAACAAAATGGGTATATAAAAACAAGTTAAATTCAAATGGTGTTGTGTCTAGAAATAAAGCTAGACTTGTTGCTCATGGATATAACAAACAAGAAGGCATAGACTTTGATGAGACTCTGCTCTCGTAGCTAGATTAGAGTCTATAAGAATCCTTCTTGCTTATGCTTGTGCTCATGATCTTAAGCTTTTTCAAATGGATGTTAAAATTGCTTTTCTAAATGGTTTTATAAATGAAGAAGTTTATGTATATCAACCTCTTTGTTTGTCGATTTAAAAACCTAATCACGTGTACAAACTAAAGAAAGCTCTCTATGGTCTCAAACAAGCCCCAAAAGCTTGGTATGATAGACTCAAATCATTTTTAATCAAAAACAACTATATCATGAGGTTAGTTGACAATACACTTTTTACAAAGAAAAGGGAATCACAAATAATTATTGTTCAAATATACGTGGACGATATTATATTCGGATCAACTTGTCAAGACATGTGTAATGATTTCTCAAGAACTATGCATGATGAGTTTGAAATGAGTATGATGGGAGAATTAAGTATCTTTCTTAGTCTACAAATCAAACAACTAGAAGATGGTATCTTCTTTAATCAATTCAAATACATAAAAGAAATGCTAAAGAAATTCGGATTAGAAGAGTCAAAACTAATAAGAACACCAATGTCATCCGATACCAAACTCACCAAAGATGAAGATGGTGAATCCGTTGATAACACCAAATACCGTGGCATGATTGGTAGTCTTCTCTACCTCACGGCTAGTCGGCCGGATATCATGTTTAGTGTATGTCTTTGTGCTAGGTTTCAAGAAGACCCTAAAACTTCACATCTAGAAGCCATCAAAAGAATATTTAGATATATTAAGGGTACAACTCAATTGGGATTATGGTATCCCAAGGGGACGGGGGTAGAAACTATTGTATATGCGGATTCTGACCATGCAGTTGATTATGTTGACCAAAAAAGTACAAATGGTGTTTGCACTTTCATGGGGTGTTGCTTAACATCTTGGTTCTCAAAGAAGCAAACAGAATTAGCCATCTTAACAACCGAAGCCGAATATGTCTCCGTGGGCAAAGCATGCCAACAAGCACTTTGGATAAAACAAGCGTTAGTTGACTACGACATCCATCTAAGTGACATTGCCATTTTATGCGACAAAAAAGGTGTTGCATTCTCGTACCAAGCATATAGAGATCCGTCATCACTTCTTAAGAGACAATGTTCAAAAAGGGAACATTTCGATTGAGAAAGTGTCATGCGAAGACAACATAGCCGACGTCCTCACCAAACCGTTGAAGCGGGAGCAATTCAACTTGCTTCGTCTAGGTCTTGGTCTTATGGAACAATCGTCTTGAAATACTTTCACTCTACAAGGTACATAAACTTTTGCCTTACCTTCTCTTCTGGGTCTAGGATCTCTATTTCACACAACTCACTAACAATATGGGGATTTATTTTCAAAACTAAAGATATTTTCTATACAAGAAATTCTTTGAAATATTTTCTAAAAGATATTTCTCTGTATCATTTTCCTTTAAATCACTCTCCCGTCTAGGACAAATATTTGTTTTCTCATCATTAATACAAAGTAAAAACCTTTTTCATTGCATAAAGGAAATACATTACTAATATGTGTTTTTGGGTACATTAAATCAAGCAAAAATGAATTAAGGAGTCTTCGGGTTATCTCACGTACATATATACATACTACATTTCCTTTTCACTTCTATACTTATTTTTCAAAAAGAGTCGAGATAACCGCAACCCTGTATGGTTTCCATATATGCACACGCCATGCACTATTGTTTCCAAAAACAATATTTTTGGATGTCTGAAAACACCAGTTCCACGGATCCCAGCATTTACTGCTCGAATCCTGAAGGATCGGATCCGTGGGAATCGTGTCACAATAGCCAGTTTTATGACCTCTTTTTCTTATTTTGGCTTGAAACTTTCAAATTTTCAACATTTTATCTTTATCACTAATGAATATGTTACTTAATGTTTGTGCTCTCATGATCACTTGCCTTAAATTCATGTCTAATCATTAGATTATAGTCCATATGTTGTTTTTAGCATTCATTACAATGCATTATTTGTTCTATAAATGTGGTTCCAAATGCTTGCATATCCATCACTTTCAACCTCACAAAACAACCATCATCATGTCTCCCAAAAGATACTTAAACAATGATGAACTATCTCGTGAATACAAACCTTTTCAAGAAATCCGAAACTTCATCCTACCACCTTCCGTTATAGCTCCACCACCTAAAACTAGGAAAACCGCACGGATTAGCATCCGGCCTTGTTGCTTAGCCAAACCCTTGTCAAATAGCCCATCACTAACTACTCATTCTCCACCAAATGACTACAATGTAGCACTTCCATCATCTCCTAAAAACTCACCACCACATTCACCAACCGAGTCTCAACTTGACACTCAAATCACCCTAGCCGAACTCTTTAAGACTCCAAAAACCATTCCACTACCCTTGTCTAGTCCACCACCCACTCCATCCCAACCATCAAAATCTACCCAACTAGCCTCAAACATAAAACCCAAAAGAGCTAGTCTTTTTAACACCTCCAACATCTCCAAATACCTTCTTCAAAGAGCCTGAAATATCACCACCTCTACCACCCATCACATTACAAGAACATCTAGGTTCTTATACACCACCAATCACCAACATCATGGACTTTGATTCATACTTACCAACATTTCCACCACCTAATCCACAATCCAAAAATGAAACTTGGACGGAGACCATCCACCAACACCTTCCTCACCATCTCTTTTGCGAACATTGCCAATCCACTAGGGATCTCGCAATGGAAATAAGGGACGAAATACGATTCATTCTCAACCATATCCTTGATAGCATCAACATTATCACTGACCAAAACTTCCATCCTTAAACCCTATGCAAGCATGCAAGGAATGATAATAATATTTTCTCTATTTTTTTCTTTTTTTTGGGTCTTTTAAAGAACAAACCCTTGTTCTTAGTTTTACATTTATATATGGCATATATACCACTACATTTTGATATTTTATTACAAGGCTTTGTTTACGTACCTTGGCTCTCTATCTTATTTCTCGTCTTATACAAGATTATATTACATGTTATTACTAATATATTTTTTTGTAGGTATTATCTTTTCTCACTTGACGCCCTATTCTAGAGGGAGCTACCGTCAAGGGGAGTTAGTGTTAGTGCAAATATTTCGATATTTAATCTATACAGTCTCGTTTATTTTGATTGATGACAAACATGTAACTTGTAATACATAACGTAAAATGTACAAGTTACTTGTAATCACATTTTGTCTCAACATACATTCAACACCTCTCGCTGTCTCAAGTCCTCATATGTTACAACACAGGTTCGTACATGTTTGTTATGTGGCATTATGATCAAACCCATTAACAAATCATTTAGAATGTTTAAAATACGTTTAGAGTCACTAAGTATTTTAATAGGTTAACCATTCTATTTCGAACCTCATTTTACATTTTCCATTCACAAGTATTTTATACAAATACATCTTTTGTAAAATGTCTAACAAATATATACTTTTATTTGTACAAGTAAACTAACTATAATATTCATACAAGTACTAAAGTTTACTTACACTTGACAAAATATATTTTATTTTGACAAGCACTCAACTAGATATTTTATTTTACAAAGGGTTACTTACATTTTATTTACAAGTAACTTGCCTTTTAAATAAGTATATAACATTTGTTTAAATGTATTTTCATAAAAGGAAACACTCTTTATTACCTCATGCATAGTGTCATCTAAATCTTTAAAAGATTTTGGAAAGATTTTGGAAGATATTCTAATATATCAAATCTAATAAATGATTATATTTTTGATTACCACTTTGGTTATAAATACCAACCCATTGTTTTCTCATTTCTTCATCCCTTCCAACACACATTCTCTATCTTTTCTTTCATCTTTTAGATATATAGATAACCATGTAGTAATATACATTAATCACCCTCATCATCACATGATCATAATGCTTCTAACATTCATCTTTGTTGTAAGCATACTTTACATTTTGATCAACCAAGAAAAGCTTGGGGATCCAGCCATCCTCATTCACCAAAGCATATCAACATATGAAGATTCAAGATCTCTTGATATCCTCATTGATTGAAGACTTCTTATTTAAAAAGGTCATTTAGATTAGTCATTCATATCTATTAGACATTTATGTCATGGATCATCATTGTAAACATTATTGCATCATCACAACACTTTCACCAAACTAGATTAGATAGGTTATGTGTTTGTACCATAAAACACAAGGTTTGTTATGTTGGGCCATAAAACATAATGGGTATGGTTGTACCCAGAAAGAACTCGACATCTAGCTTAGTGTCAGAAATATTGTATAGGCGACGTTTGGTTGGTTCTACCTCGAACTAGAACCCGGTATTTAGCTTTGTACCGGAAAAAATGTAAGAGACGATTGTAAGGTTTTCTCCGCCGAGAAGGGATCTTGTTAATTTAGTGAAGTAACTCTCGAGTTGGGTACTCGGGGAGTGAAGTAGGATGGAGAGGAGATCCGTGACCGAACCACTATAAATCCTCGTGTTCGGTTTGCACTTTCCTTTCTTTATCTCTTTACTTTTATAATTGCTTGTGATGTTGTTTGATGTTGATGCTTGTGTGACAACTTGGTTTACTATGCTTTATATTAGTCACAAACAATAATTGGTACTTTCATATTATAACAAGCTTCATAAGCGATTTGATACAAAAGATCTAACGTTTTTAAACGGTAACGTATTCACCCCCCCCTACGTTTTCACAATTGGTACCAGAGCCTTGTAACTCTTATTTTCAAAACAAATGGTTTTTAAAATGGAGCATGATCCATGTATCAAATTACCATTGAAGTGAAATATAATATGAAAAATGTTTTGCTAATTATACTTAGAAATCTTGTTGTTAAATGTTTAAGATAAGTCACATAAGTAGAAATGTTGTTAAAAATATGTATTATATGTTTACTATCAAATCTAGTAAGTCCCACACGTTTTATCTATGTCAAAACACTATTTTTCATGAATCTGTCTCAGAGGACCACGGAAGCAAATCATATAAAGGGCGGAACCCTAAATTTGGTTCCTTGGAATCCGTCTACACAGTATGCAGTTTTTCGGCCAACTTAAAAAAATCATAACTAATTAACCGTAAGTCCGTACAAGTCGAGCCACCTATCATTTTAAAGGAAATTGAGTCTAATTTCATTTAAAAATACTCTCATGACCTGAGTCTAAATTTAAATAAGAGAAATATACCAAATACTACAGTATGTCTAAGATATTGAGTTTCGCTTTAACATAAAAACTCAAAATTTTGAATCAAGCAATTTAAGTTAGTATTCTTAGAACTTTGATAATTGTTTTGAAACTAAATAATTTGGTAAAATGTTTAAGGAAACTAATCAAACTTGGTATACATGTCATGTTTAAAGCATAAAATGGCTTGAAAAATGTTTTTCTATTGTTATGTTATGCTAAATGACCACTTGTTTATGTTGTTTGCATATATGTTGCTTACTTATTTTCAAATTGTTGTTTACACTTGTTTGTTTTCATAATATAAGTGTCAATCTTGCCATGTTATTTATTCACTTGTTTGATGATTTCTTGTTTATGAACAATAGGACATTTGCTAGATTTTGTCCACTAAGTTGGAAAATTATTTTACCATCGCTTGTACAATTAGATCACTTTCGTTGCATAGGTTATACTAACGTCTCACATAACATATGAAATGTCATAACTCACTTAGCAATGAGTATTAAGTAAATTAGTCAAGTACTTTGTAAATGGAGGTTTTAAGAGAGTGTTTGGTACAAGGATAAAAACAATGTTGTATGATGTAATTTATGTGTGTCTCGCTTTCTAGGGCGATAACCAAACTTAAAACAATGATGTGAACTAACTTTCTCATGCAGGGGATAACATTCGTATGTTATCAAATTTTCACCGTTTTCACTATTTAGTAAAATCGCTAGCCCTACTTGAAATACATATCCATGTGTTTATATATGTGTTATTGCTTGTTCCTAACTAGAAATAATTATCTACATATGTTTTAAGAAAAATTTCAGGATTGAAAAAAGTCCCAAGAATTAAAAAAGCCTTGCTGTGAACTTTTACGCACAACACGTTTGAGGACCCAAAAATTGGTTCCGTCCGTTATAAATTTTGGTGTCGTGGCGTGGGTAAGTTGCTGAATTTTTACTAAATCCCGCACTCTAATTTACAAATTTTGTTTCTAGGATAGTTGTTCTTTGTTTTCATTTATATTAAGACTAGTTTAACTTACCTAGACCAATAGGATATTCATTTCCCACAAAAACTCAAAAATTCACAAAATCCACCCAAGGAACCCTTTCTTATAAAGGAAGAAACCCTAAATTTGGTTCCTTGCAATCCGTGGATGTTTGACTTCTAAGATTTTGCATTGATTGGTTAATTCTGCATATCTTTCATATCTTACTCAACACATCCTTAATGAAATGACTTAGGATGTTTGACATGCTCTTAAACACTTCCATCTCATTAGAAGCCACCATCTTTGTATGGATTAACATCAAATCAAACACTTTTCTCCATGAATCCTTAGTTCCATAAATTAACACATTTAGGATAGTCATTTTCACACCTTCACTATTACTTCTCCTAAAGCTTAGCATTTCTTAAAGCAAAGTCAAAATGACTAAAACCTCATCACCTTCAAACAAGTCACTTAATAAAACGCTAGGATTAGCATTGATCTTCTTTTAGCTTCATCAACTTGAACTCTTTGAACTTTCTAAACTTAAGTACTCCAACTCCACCACCTAAATCACCCACCATTATGACTACTTCACTATCATCCAAAACACCTTCACTACCAAAGTCTCCAAAACTTGTACCTATCAAACTTTGTGCAACACCACCAACATCTCCTCATCTGTTTGCGGATGACTTAGATGACTTACCACCTAAACTGAATTCGGACTCATTATTTGCCAAGATATCATACACAAGTCTAACATATGACTATAGATATTGTTTTGTATCTACATGTTTTTCCTCACTTGGTTAACATGAAATAATGTGTCATCCTCCAAGACAATAAGGATTTACATCGATTCATAACTCACACGTATGTTAAAAGTCGCTATCCTTGAGTGTAATCTAAGCTCCATAATCTCAACAAGGTAGGATTGACAACTTAAGTATTTCATCCGAAATATTCAAGTATATGCGACCTACGATTGTAGTCATTAAAAGTCATATCTGAAAAATCAACACCCAAGTATTTTAACAACACATGTTAAAACACTAATCCTAAAATGAATCAAACACTTATCCTATCTCAACTAGAACACTTATCCAAAACAAAAAACCCACTGTGGCACTTATCCCACTTTGACACCTTCGGTGGCACTTGTCATAACACTCTCCCAATCAATAAAGCAAATGTCAATAGGTCTTCATCCTTTAACATCTACCACTTAAGCTCACTTTTTATTTCACCATTATCTCATCACATTCACCTATGTGATATATCTCAACCCTAAGCCACAAACCACCAAACTTCAAGCACTTCACCCACTAGTTGTACCAACCAATGAACCATAAGAATTAGTATCCGTAATTGTTGTGTTCAACATCTATGGACAAATAATCAACCTAAGTAATCCCATAGCACAACAAACCTCTACATCACCACATCATTATTTAGACACACTAGAAGACCTACCACCTAGATCAACCAATCCACCATCCTTACCATCATTTGAATTTGTTGAGTGAATTGTTCAAATAGCTCTTGTGTTCAACACTCGTATTGAGTCACATGCATGTTGAACAAACTCAACCATACTTTCCCACCTATAAGGACTTAGCTGATCATTATGGCTAGAACCTCAACTATCAAATGAGCATGATGCTCCTGGTAACTTTTGTCAAATTCCACTAGGTATAAGTAGTACTACCTTCATAAATTATCAAAGTATTAATAATACTTTGTCGTTAAACTTCTGCATAAATTTCGTTAAACCTTAAATCAACATTTTAATAACATATGTTAAAATGCTATCTTAAAGCCAACATCATACACCAGAGCAACAATGACTCTTGAGGAGTATACATATAAAACTCAGTGAATTCCTCTTTTCATCATCTAGTGAATATAATCTTGAGACCAAGTATATTTAGGATAGGACTATCCGATTCAAACACTTTGTTCATGATGTTTTTGAAAACATATGCCCCTAAAATCATCGCGTTAAATTTTCATCTTGTTAAAAGGATATTGTATATCCTATGCATCATTCTCTCATTGTAACATAAATGGTTGTGTTACAAGAGATGTCATTACACCTTATTTACTAAATGATCTTGAAACAAACATCTACAAGTTGTATGAACTAGTGTATCCAATTCATCTTATCATAATTGTTTTCATAAGCATGATAACTTTATCCAATGGGATAATCTCATTTGTTGAAAGATACTATTTGTATCTATTTCCTTTCAATGATACATCATAAACTAACCTTGCTCAAACCGAGTGCACATCCAAGGTTAAAACTACACATCTCTAGGGCATACACAAAGATCTATTGAAGTTGATAACCTTATTTAGATTCTTGTTAAATAAAATTCCAAAGAGCTTTCTTGAGAACGTTCTTAGTTTAACATATTCCATTCCCTAGTCTTAGATGATCAAATCACATTTAAGTACACACTTCAACTCAACATAAAAGATGTCATCCATTAGATCATACAATTAGCTATGTAATTTAAACAACCTTAGATTCTAAACACAAGATTAAAACATATTGTTTATCAAACACACCATTGTTAAAATTCATGTGCATAACATGACGTCTTCATTACCTTAGTTATATTGCATATTAGTTAATAAGTCACATTAAGCCAAGTATTGGTAAACTATCATCTTTTATACACTTTAATAGGCAAAAGTAGGAGTTCCCATCTTTCTAACATGAGAATGACTACTGGAGAACCTATTGCACTAGAAACTCAATTTGACCTAATGGTTGAATGCTTCCGGAGAAGAAGTTGGGTATGTGGAATCACGTAAAATTGTCATGTTTAGCCTTAATTGAGCACAGCTAATATAGTCTCATATTCATTCTCCAACTTGAAAATCTGTTTTCCTATACTTTTCAAAAAGTAAAATGTTAAAATAGTGATAGTTTGCCTCACCTTAGGAATACCAAATCAAACAAGTAGAAGATATAATTTTTCCTCCTTTAAGTTTATTTAAACCACTTGCATTACATATACATGTGTTGATTACATGTTCTTGTTTAAAATGATCAACTGTCTTGATATTTTCTTGGTGTTTGATATCTACTTGATTAATTGTCAACTTATAAACCCTAGAAAGTTTTCTTTGTGTTTATGATGCTTTATGCTACTTTATGTTAAGCGTAAACATAATTTGCATGATATTTATAGTTGAAGCAATTATGTCCCTTGTATATGTGATGTTTTAGCATGATTAACGTGTTACTTGTGAACTCATTATCGTCATTTTTTATTAATGTATCTGTGGATCAGTTGAGCAAACGATCTAATATAGAAACTGACTTAGAATAAAAGCTTATTAAGTATTATGCGGAACTTAACACTTAATCTTAAGAAGAAGAACAGTTAACATTCAACACCTCAATATTATTTATTAATACGAATACTCTTACAGTATTAGGGTTTTGCAACCTTGAAGTGTATCGACCTTAGATATAAAACTTCTATATCTAATCTAACCTAGGACCTCCTTTTATAGACTAAGGAGTCCTTTACATAATACAATACGTAACCTACAAGATAAATATCTTTTCCATATTTATCTAATACAATAAACTAAACCGACTATACAAGACTAGCAGTGGTTACAATATATTGTCCGTGGTTACACACTACTACTAGCCGTGGTTATCTTCATCAGCGGTTACATTCTTCTGTCCGTGGTTATATCAAACCTGTCAGTGGTTCCAGTACTTAAAGTAATTCATGATTCAAGGAACCAAAAACCCAACAATCCTCCCCTAAACTTGATACATTCCAACAGAATTATTAAGTTTCCTTTAAGCTCAAAACATCTGAATTAGAGGATGTAGCCAAACACTTATGTGATTTAAGAATTGTCTCATATTTCCTCAACAAATCATAAGCTTGACCATCATAGGGTAACAGCATCTTGATAATACCAGGCTTCAACATCTGAGTAATAATTCCTGGATACTTATTCAACTGAGGATAATCACCTTCTACAAGCATGTGAATAACTTTTCCAGAAATAGTTAAAACATGAACTCCACAAGTTTGATATAAAAACCATCTTGTTACATTACCATTGTAGAGTACTTTCCACTCAGGTTCATCATGAGTTGGTTCAAATAAAATCTTCAAATTATAATAGACCAGTCTCATGATAATCATCTAGATGTACTTCACCAAACTTATTCTTGTAAAGTCTCCAAAGATTCATCAAATCATCTCTTTCAAAATACTGAAGCATTTGTGAAAATTATTATACTCATAAACTTCATTGTTGAGTCTTTGAATTTTCCAAACTCCTTCACTTCCATCATTAAGGTGAAACTCATAAGAAACAATTTGATTAACATCTTCAACTTCTTTCAATCTTTTAGAATCGATGTCTCTTGAATCTCAAACTTTCTCTTTCTTTTACTTTGAATCCACTCATCATCTTTTTTAATCCACTCTTCTTCCTTTTTAGAATTCATTGGACAGAAATCATCATGATTAATCTTCATACATCTTTTATAAATCTCAAGAATTCTTTCAAATGAACATTTACTAAGATTTTCAGAAATGTAAATGCCTGAATTCTTAATAATTTTCATTAGTACATTCCTCATCTGTGCCATTGAAGGAGGTTTCTTTCTTATAACTTGTTTCCTTCCTTTACTGACCTTCCTTGCCCATTCACCCAAAAGCCTAGCCCTCATCATCCAACATATTCCATTCTTGTGCAGTATATTCATCATGTATTTGTTGAGAAGCTTCAAGAAAGTTTTGTGATTCATACCATATAGCTAACCATCTCTGACTAGCTTCCTCTTCAACTTGCTTTCTTTTCTCTAAAGCTGCTTCTTCTTCAGCTACTCTGTTCTTTGCATACTCTGCATCATAAGCTTCTTGTTCTGCTTTAGATTTAAACTTCAGCTCTGTTACTGCAACCCCTTTACCTTTTCCAATATCAGATTTAACCACTTTCTTCTTCAAAGGTTCACCAATAACTAAACTTTTTCCTTTGGGTTTGGGTTTAGTTGCGGTAGATTGAACAGATAAAACAGGTGCAATGATAGGTGTAGAAATAGATGAAGTTTTGCTTAGATTTATCAATGTACTTGCAGCTTCTTTCTCAACTTCTTTATGTTTAGGTGATAATACAGAGAGAGTTGTGACAACAGTGGAAGTGGTTATGATAGCAGTAGGTATAATTGTAGTGGGTATAGTTGCCATGTCCGATCTGCAGCCATGGTTAAAAGAGTACTAACCGTGGTTTCGGACATATACCATCAGTGTTTGTGTTCAGTACTACATCTTCTACAACTTTCTTCACATTTTCAAGAACTGCCTCATTCCCATCTTTATCAGATACCAAAATGTTTGATCTCCACTATCAACATCTTCTTCCATAGATACATTAATGTTACATCAACAGCCTCCCCTGAATTTATGCCTTCACTCCTCCCCTGTTTGGATACATCCTCCATATTCAGAGCTGGAGAGGAGTCCATCTTCTTTTTCTTTCTTCTCATGGCTTTCAAAACAACTCCAGAACGTCTTACTTTTCCAAAACCATCACTCTGTGCTTCAATCTCCTAATGTCTTTTCCATGAAACACAGCCAACTCCTTTAGATTCGAGATCGTCTCCTCCATCTTGGTACATTTATCCGTCAATTCATTTAAGCGTTTAAGAATATCCTCCCCACTTCGACCTGTATGAACTGGTCCGAGAGGTGGTTCATTGGAAAAGTCATCATGTACAAACTCGGAATCCGTCAATTCATGTGCATGTTCCAAACGATCCTCATCACTTCAGCTGTTAACTGCCCGAGAGGTGAATCCTTAGATATAGAAAACATAGCATCAGACCTAGCCTGAACAGCTATGCACCCTGTAGTAGCCAATTGGCTAGGGATTCCTCCACCTGTGTTAAGTTCCAAGGAACTCTCCACATTAGGAGTTGCCAAAGGTTGGGTCTTATTGATGTTTCCACTATCCTGACCAGCATCTAAGCATGTATCAGTAGTGGAAGCCCTTCCAATCATGTCACCTTCACCACCTGTGACAGCCTCATGAGCAACACCACTAGCACTAGCCTGAGGTAGCTCAGTGCCCTTCAGTCTCCTAGTGAAAACAATAGGTGTATCAGTGGTTTGAGGTTGACTAGAAGTGGGTTGAGATACACTATCAGCGTTTACAGGTATTCTATCAGGGTTTGGAGGTGCATCAGCAGTGGTTTCAGTTGGTACAGTGTCTATGGGTTGAGATTCAGAATCCGCATCAAACTCATGATCAGTAGGCAAAGTAAGCATATGAGGAAATAAAGGAACATCTATAATTTGTACATTTTGTGGCTGATTCCTCATATGTGCAAAAACCTTAGGAAGCATATGATGTACTTCATACTCCTGAGTATGCTCAACAGGTTCCTCTATTTGACTTTCCACAATTAGTTGAACAAACCTAGGATATAAATAGTATTTACCCTTCTTCCTAATGTTTTGTACTAGCCCCTCATATATCATCTTAGACCAATTGAACTTTCTTCCATCAGACAAACAAATAATAGCAGTAGCAATTTTGGAAGGAAAGTCATTAAACCCTGTGGTCTTATTACTCATACACATCAATAAGGTATGAATAAGAAACTTCCATTGCTTTGAAAACAAACTCTTAAAATATTGTACCTTATCACCTCTGTGGGTGTAACCTAACCGTTCCAAACCAGCAACAATCTCAACATCTAAAAGATTATCAACACCATCAACATCATCAAACTTTAAAACATCCCTAATGATCTCCTCAGTAACAGAAATAGCATGCTCATCCACAACAGCTAAACACTCGACTCCATCAACCTTTTCAAGCTTAGCATTCCTCCTGATGTATGTAGGCTTTAAAATGGTTGGTGTGTGATTAAGGCATAGTGAATAAAACTGTGAACAAGGAAATCAATCATTTGATGAAACCCTTCAGATCGATCATTCTTGGTGAGAACTGCAACAAGGTTATGTGAAGTGGAATACTTTTCAGCCATTGTGATGAATGATGGTTATGATGTGGGATTTGTGAATTATGCAAAGATAAGTGATTAGGGTTAGTAGTGAGAGCCAATTGAAGTGTTTTGAAGATCAAATAAATGATCCATCCGTGATTTGGGGAAATAATATACTTTTGCAAAAGTTACCAATCACATGTAGTATCCTCCACAAATCAAAATGCTATCCGTGATTTCTTGAGAACAACGATCCGCGTTTAGACACAAACCATCCGTGGATACATAGTAGCACTTCAACCAAACTTCCAAGAATTATAGCTTATATAAAGAAACCCAAATCTCACATACTGGTTAGCCATCAATAACAACAAACAACTTAAAATTCCAAACAAACTCCTCACAAATCTCCAATCATAAATGTGGAACCCTAGTTGGAATAAACCAGAGGTTGTTGATCTAACATCCTCCTCATCCTCATCATCATCAAGTGAAGATTCTAACCCATGGCAGTTTTACCTCCCTCAACAAGAACCAAGACCAAGAAAATCCCCATTTCTTCCATCATCAGAAGATGATAGTGTGGTGGATCCAAGTGAGGCATCTGAGGACTCTGATGAATCCTCAAAGAAGAGAACTTCAAACCCCCAACCTTCATCATCCCAACCCCAACCAAGACCACAAACAAGAAACCCACCACTCCCAAAGGACAGAGAGGTGGTTCTTGGTCTTCCTGCACCAAGTTGTGGTGCTTCTTCACATATCGTATGGGGGAAGGGAAAAAGGAAAATGGAATGATGCTTTTTGGTGAAACCAGTAGATGCAAGTATGATATGACTATGTCCTTTGTGCTTCATCTACTGTGGTCATCGTCATCATCTTCGTTTTCATCAATCCATCCTTCCCATTTTAATCCTTAGCATCTTCGTCATACCGGTCATGCATATCACAAATGCATATTCGGCAACTGGAATGAACGATGTGAGCAAGGATAGTAGTAGGAAATCATGTATAGAAGTAGTCTTTTAATTTGCACTTGAAGTTGCATTGTAAGCTGTAAGCTGTAAACTGTTTTGTTGAATGAATGAACAATGAACTTCAGTACTTCTTTAGCTTCTATAATGATCTTTCTTATATCTGCAAAAATGGTTGGTGGAAACACAGAACAACTAGCAGTGGTTTGAACCAAGCTATCAGTGGTTAGAAACAAACTATCAGTGGTTAGAAACAAGAATAGCAAAACTAAGATTACATAATAACAGTCCAATACTTATACAAACTGGTACAAAACAAGTTGAGAGTTTAGAGATTAATCATTCCAATGCTAACAACAAGGTACTGAAACCTCCCCACATCAAAAGCTTTGGTGAGAAGATCAGCAACATTGAAATCAGTATGGATTTTTACCATTTGAATCAATCTTTTCTCATTACAATCTCTAATAAAATGATGTCTTATCTCAATATGTTTAGTTATAGAATGTAAAACAGGATTTTTAATGATGCATATTGTACTGTTATTATCAATGTAAATCTTAGTATGCATAAATTGTACCCAAAATCCAGCAATTGATTCTGAATCCAAAGAACTTGACCACAGCAACTAGCAGCAGCCACATATTCAGCTTTAGTTGTAGAATTTGCCACAATAGTTTGCTTTTTACACTGCCATGAAATAAGTCTGCTTCCCAAAAACTGACATCCTCCAGTTGTAGACTTCCTATCCAAACTAGCACCAGCATAGTCACTATCTGTGTAGGCCACCAAATCAAAAGGAGAATCCTTTGAGTACCAAAGGCCCAATTTAGGATGACCTTTAAGATACCTAAATATTCTCTTAACAGCATTCATGTGTGATGCATTAGGTGTGACTTGAAATCTTGCACACACACATACTGAGAACATAATATCTGGCCTAGATGCAGTGAGATACATCAAAGATCCAATCATGGACCTATACAACTTCTGATCAACTCTGGTACTTCCATCATCAGGTAGCAATGGTTTCTGAGTCTCCATTGGTGTACTAGCACTCTTCACATCCTGAAACCCAAACTTCTTCAAAACATCTGCTACATACTTGTCTTGACTAATGAAGATACCATCAGTCCTTTGTTGAACCTGTAGCCCCAAAAAGAAAGTGAGTTCTCCCATAGAACTCATCTGAAACTTATCATGCATAAGCTTCTCAAAATCTTTGCATAGCTCCTTATTGGTTGAGCCAAAGATGATGTCATCTACATAAACCTGAACCAATAAAATATCATCTTTGTGCTTTCTAATGAACAAGGTCTTTATCAATCACCCTCTTTTAAACCCATTGTCCATCAAATAAGTGGGCACTCATACCATGCCCTAGGAGCTTGATGCAAACCATACATAGCCTTCCTCACCCTGTAGACCTTGTCGATGATCAGATCTTCAAAACCGGGAGGTTGACAAACATAAACCTCCTCATCAATTGTGCCATACAAAAATGCACTTTTAACATCCATCTGATACACAACAAAGTTTTTGAATGAAGCATAAGCTAAAAACAATCTAATAGCCTCAATTCTTGCAACTGGAGCAAACACTTCATCATAATCCAAGCCTTCAGTTTGTGTGTATCCTTGAGCAACCAACCTAGACTTGTTCCTCACAACAATACCTCTTTCATCACTTTTGTTTCTGAACACCCATTTTGTCCCTATTGCCCTCTTACCATTTGGAAGATCTACCAATGTCCAAACCTCTTGAAGTTTGAACTGAAGAAGCTCCTCTTGCATTGATTCTACCCATCCTTCTTCAGATAATGCTTCTTCAACTCTCTTGGGCTCCTTTTGAGCAGAAACAAGCAAACAGGTAGTTTTGCAGATCTTTATGACTGTTTCTTTTGTGAAGTGATCTTGCAAAGAACCCATGTTCAGGAAAGGGTTTAGTGTTCTTAACTTTGCTTCTTGTTTGAACTGGAGTATTCAAGTTTCCAAGTATTTGTATCCTTGTTGAGAATCCTTGTTGAGGTAATGGACTTTCATGAATGACATATTCCAAATTAGTTAAATCAGTATTGAAGAAATCATCCATGTCTTCATCATCAGTAGGAGTATCAATTTCAATCAAAGCAGGCATATCAGGATCATGTGGATACTCCTCTTCACCATGTAATGGCTTTGCATGTGGTCCAAAGAAAGTACTACTATCAGTACTTACAGCAGGGATTTCACTTGTGATAACAGTGGTAGAAGTTGTTGGCTTAGCCGTGCTTGCATTATCTCTATCCCGTACTTACATTTGACTTAGCAGTGCTTTCAGCATGCGTTTTCTTCTTTTCAATTTCTTCTACCAACACTGAATTATCTTTCAACAACTCATCCTTATCTTGATGATGATCACCATTGCCTCCAGTATTCAAGACATCATCATCAGTGGGACCTTGCTTATCAATGATGGGTGAGACAGAACTAGCTTTCCACTTTTCAAACAAATAGAACTCTTGAGGAGAATCAGCTTCCTTAGATCTTTTGTGTACCTGCATCAACATTAGTGGAAGTTCCTGCAATGATAGGCTCATAATTCATAGATTTGGTTAGCATATCAATGTTAAAAGCCAGTCGGTCCTTTGGTGTCAACACTAGGAGTCTTTTCACTAAATTGAACATGTAGGTTCTCTTCAACAATTCTAGTTCTCCTATTATATACTCTAAAGGCTTTACTATTTGAAGAATAGCCTAAAAAGTATCCATCATCAGCTTTTTCTTGAAACTTGCCTAGGTAGTCTTTGGTATTCAAGATAGTAACAGGACACCCAAAAGGTTTTAGGAATGCAATCATTGGCTTCCTATCATGTAACAGCTCATAGGGGGTCTTGTTATGAGGCTTCACTACCTTACTTCTATTCTGCACATAACATGCAGTGCCTACAGACTTCAGCCCAAAGGTAGTTGGTAACTTAGATTCTGACAACATTGTCCTAGCAGCCTCAATTAGTGTCCTATTTTTCCTTTCAGCTACACCATTTTGTTGTGGTGTTCTAGCAACACTAAACTGTCTTTCTATACCTTTATCTACACAAAACTGATTCATCACAGCATTCTTAAACTCAGTTCCATTATCACATCTGATTATCTTTACTTTATGATTTACTAGATTTTCTATCTTAGTAATGAAACTCTTGAGAATTTCACTAGTTTCACTCTTAGCAGCCAAAAAGTAAACCCAAGAAAATCTACTATAATCATCAGTGATAACTAGGAAATACTGCTTATGGTTCAAACTCTTGACAAAAGTAGGTCCAAATAAGTCCATATGAAGCATAAACAGAGGTTGTGTAATGGTGTTGACAGTTTTGGACTTACAAGAAGCTCTATGTTGTTTTCCTTTTTGACAGGCCACACACAGTTCCTTACACTCAAAACCTTAGAAGGTAACCCTCTCACTAAGTTGCCTTTTACCAGTTTATTGATTGTTTTGTAATTGAGGTGACCTAATCTTCTATGCCATAACTTAGACTCATCCACAGATGCTTTAGCAAACAAACAGGTTAAGGACCTATTAGGAATTACATCTTTAAGATCAAAACAATAAATGTTTTCCTTCCTAGGTACCCTAAGTTGTATAAACTTCTCATCAGGCATCTTAAACTCGGGAGACAACACCACACACTCAGTTTCACCAAAAAGTACCCAGTTTTTCTTATCACACATTTGAGAAACATGAATAAATGTACTTAAGTCCCTCTACCAAGTAGACTTTTTCAAAGTCCAAATTCCCTGTTCTGATTGTGCCTCTTCCAAGTATCTTTCCTCCCTTTGGATCATTGCCAAAGGCCACATATCCTCCATCAAAAGCTTCAAAATCTTCCAGGTTGCTCCCATCCCAAGTCATGTGCCCGAGCAACCACTATCAAAAACTCCTTTGTCTTTTAGTTCATCTTGTAGATTGCCCTGCACATGATATTAAACAAGTTAGTTCCTTTTGTGGACCCAAGCCAATACTGACTTGGGTCTGCCTGTGCATCAACATAATCAAATTTATTTAGGTCCATTGATGCACAGTTGACATGATGTAAAACCTTGGTCTTAGGTTTCCATTGCCAACTAGCTGAGGCCTTACAGACATAAAATGATTTCCAACCACTGTGTATGTTATCACCTTTGGAAATTTTAAAACTTCTTTGTTATCTTTGGTGATTTTTGGCTTATCAGTGGTTTGATTTTGCTTAGCTGTGTTTACACTTTGCTTAGCAGTGGTTGGAACCCATTTTGGAGAAGCAGTGACAATTGATTTTGTATTCCCATTCCTCATTAACAATGCTCTAGGAATCATGTTTTTGTTAGGATGAGGGTTTGTTTTCTTTGAAAAGTTTTGGTGATTTACCCTCCTCCAATGATTCCAAACTTGTGGTCTGTTTTTATAACAATTTCTCTGTAAGTGCTCAAAACTACCACAATTATAACAAGCTTTCTTGACACATTGAAACTCATTACCTAACCTGTTAGATATTAGGCCATTAAAGTTTCTCTGATTTCCCCTAGGTATATATCTTTTCATCTGTTCCCTAGGTATTTCCTTGTACTCTACCACTTTCTTAGTAATTTGAGCTCCAAATCTAGGTACAAGGTTGGCTTGTCTAGTATCAACTTTCTTAAGAGGTTCTAACTTTTCAGGTTGTGTTGATACTTTACTATCTTCCTCAGAATCTGATTCCCAATCTTCAATGATGGGAGCATCAGATGACCTATCAGAACCTATCTTAGGTGATTCATTCTTAGTCTCACCTACAGGTTTGTTGAAACTAAATTCACTGCTAAATGAGAGCTCTTTTGGAGGTGGTGCATGTTGCATAAGAGTAGGTGGTGGCATATCATTGTAACCTAGGCCAGTTCCATCTTTGAACAATTTTTGACCTATTGGTTTATTTACTAGATCAGAAGCATATTGTGTTTTAGCAACCCTAACAACATGTTTTTCTTTTTCTTTTAGGGCTTCTACTTTTACACTCTCAGCTTGTTCTAGTTTCTCTTTAAGCATTTTAATCTCCCTATTCTTAAGATCAATTTCTCCACCTAGTATATTAATTTTATCAACATACTCAAACTCACATTTGATACATAATTAAGCCTCTCTTCTACACTTTCTAGACCAACTCTATAACCTAGGTTGTCCATAGACAGTCTTTCTACTTCTTTTCTTAAACTCTCAGTGATAGCTTTTTGAGATTCTAAGTTATCTTGACATGATTTAAAAGAACAAGTAGACTCATTAGATACCTCAGAATCTGAACCAGAAGATGAAGCATAAGCCATAAGAGCAAAGTTATGTTCTTTTGAAGCTTCACTAGCAAGAAAAGCTGCATTGGGTCCTTCTTCAATTTCATCACTCCAGTCATACTCACCAAGACCATCTTGAGCCACCAATGCTGAAGAAGGAGCAGACTCTTCAGTGGTCTTCTTGACACCTTCAATCCTCTTAGGAGCTCGACATTCCCTAGCAAAGTGACCCTTCTTCTTGCAGTTAAAGCACTCCATCTTGCTTTTGTCGAACCCAGCTCTTCTTTTAGCATCATACTTGACATATCTACCAGTCTTCTTCAGAAATTTCCTTGCTTGGAGAGTCAACATTGCCATTTGCCATTGAAGATTAATCTCCTCAAGATCATCAGGATCAATTTGATCTAGATCTTGATTCAATACATCAACACCGGTGGTTAAATCAGACAGAAAAGCACAAATTGCACCATCATCGACATTATCACTAACCATGGTATTGTTTGCAATAGATGGTTATTCCATAGGCAGCATACATCATGTGAACTTTTGTGATTAGTTGAAACAAAAGCAATGTTCGATTAGCGAAGATGCACCAACAATGTTATTCTCAGACTCATAGACTTTCAAGTTGTTATAGAGATTGTCCAGAGTCATCTTATCAAAGTCCACCTTATTTCACCACACAATCGTATGAACAGCCCATTCTGGAGATAAACTTCTAATGAACTTCAAATTTATATCTTCTTGAATAACATTATAGTCCACTGACTTCAATTGGCTGATCAGTTTTTGAAGCCTGTTGTAAGTGCCATCAAGTTTTTCTCCACTAAGAGCAGTGAAGTTTTCAATTTGATGCTTGAGCATATTCTTCCTTGATTTCTTTGTTGCTTCATTACCAGCAAACCTTGTCTCAAGAGCATCCAGTAACTCTTTAGCAGACTCATATTGTTCAAAGTCCAAAGCATATTCATTAGGTATTCCCATAGAGAGAATACTATGAGCTTTTATCTCCATCTTTCTCTTAGCCTTGTCAATCTCACTAACAATGGAGATTTCTTTGCCATCATCACCCTTCTTAGGAAGAGTATCTCCTTTTTCCACAACATCCCAGAGAGCATAATCAATCATGCGAATGTATTGCCTTATTCGCATCCTCCAGATTTGGTACTCACCATGCTTGAGCATGGGCACCTTTGAAGCAGTGACCATGTGTGTTTCGACAGACATCTTATCTTACTTTAACAAAACTTAACTTGACCTCTTCTTGATTACAGTTTCTAGATCACAAGCTCTGATACCACTTGTTGATCCCAGTTGAGCAAACGATCTAATATAGAAACTGACTTAGAATAAAAGCTTATTAAGTATTACGCGGAATTTAACACTTAATCTTAAGAAGAAGAACAGTTAACATTCAACACCTCAATATTATTTATTAATACTAATACTCTTACAGTATTAGGGTTTTGCAACCTTGAAGTGTATCGACCTTAGATATAAAACTTACGTATATCTAATCTAACCTAGAACCTCCTTTTATAGACTAAGGAGTCCTTTACATAATACAATACGTAACCTACAAGATAAATATCTTTTCCATATTTATCTAATACAATAAACTAAACCGACTATACAAGACTAGCAGTGGTTACAATATATTGTTCGTGGTTACACAACTACTAGCCGTGGTTGTCTTCATCAGCGGTTACATTCTTCTGTCCGTGGTTATATCAAACCTGTCAGTGGTTCCAGTACTTAAAGTAATTCATGATTCAAGGAACCAAAAACCCAACAGTATCCATGTTTGAAAGCTATTGTCCTTTGTTTACATTCCTTAAATCTATGCATAAGATTACGAATGATACATGCTCCTAAATGTTATAATTTAAACATGGCTTGCATAAATCTCCCGTCTTGCTTCTTTTGGCGCTGGATTTTTGTCACACTATTTACTTTTGTCAGTGTGCACTTATAATTTGTAAAAGTGATTTTGGTATGATAAACTTTTAAAAGTCTTTTTATCATACAATATAAGCACATAAATTGTCATGCTTACTTAGAGCTAAGTATACTTAAATATCTAATACTAACGACAAAACAATCAAAAAAAATGTCTTGAATAATGTAAGCGATTCTTTCATAATATGATTGTTTGTCTTGATGCTACCTTTTGTGGTGATTTTTTGTCTAATAAGTGCAATACGTTGTTTTTACTTATATAAGATATTATCATTTGATTTCTATCATGTTAACATCTTTTGTTACTAACAAATTTGTTTAGTAGGTTGATAACAAATTATTTGTTACCTCACTTGGGTCTAACTTTTATATGCTCATTTCGCATAATCCCCTTTATTGCTACGTAGATTAGTAACATGCTTTGTGGGACCCCTACACTTGCATATAGTTTTAAAGCATATAGAATTAAGTTTTAAAGGCTTGGCTTTTCATATCTTTCAACCGACCTCTTCCAAATTTCATTATTACTTTCGCTCTACAAAAATCACCTCCATCACTATCTAGTTATAACAATACTCTAATCCTCGTCACTTCCTATTAGGAAACCACATGCCTCGTTATGCGATCATCTCGCATTGATAGAAAAGAGCTATGTGACTTCAAGGATGAAGTTCTTTGTATGCTAACCATCATCTATAAAAACATTACTAAGCTCATCACTTTTTTTAACCATACAAACATTCTAAAACACTTCATTGACATTATTTATTTGATGCATTACACATTATGTTGAATGTCCACCAATTAAGGGGGGGGGGGAGAAATTCATTCATACAATTGTCTTTTGTCAAAATTTTATGCCTCTTACACCCTAAAATACCAACACATAGGTAAACACCACTTTGCTAAAACCGGTTCACGAAACCACAACTAGTTCAACCTTTTTAACCTTATATCACAAGTTTGCACCAATACCTCATCAAGTGAAAATTGCATCATTTGTTTTACAAACTTCTTCATCTCTACAATCAACAAATCTAGGATTTTTCTTAAACTAGCACCTTACAACTTCACTATCTAGAACACCATAATAGGATCTTATCCTTTTCTCGCTTGACACATATCATGCATGTCATTGTCAGTGCAAATGATATATTAATCAAAATTGCCATTCCCAACACTTTTTCAACACGTTGGTCTATCCAACTCTCTCTCATATGATGTCATTCTCATCCTCATATAGGTACTTTTTTTTGTACATATTGTCTTCACTTCTTTTCAATGTCATAATTTTCCATGTCGGTCAAAACCATGTTAATACTATCTCTACCATTGTCACCTAGAATAGATCATTTTTATAATTCGTATCAATCAATGAACAAATTTATCTTCATGTTATCACTTTTATATTTATGCATTTTCTTTGGTATCCTCATTATAACATTCTTAGATAGAACGCATTATTGATTACTCTTGGCTTGAAGTATATAAGAACTTGTTCAAAACAATAGGTTGTTAGCATCAATAAATCATTCAAATCATAACCCTCATGCATCATTGAATTGCATTGTCTATTCATATTTTTTTCTTCCTCTTAGTCTTGGTCACTTGACATTACGAAAGGATTGCATGAGTCCATATTTTTATATTATTTGCTATACATACTCTTTCACGTTATCACCACCACTTTCCATCACCACTTTCACTAATCATCACCACCATGGATTAGCGAAAACTTACTCTTATAAATCTTGAGTCATCTACCAAGTTATCACCACATTAATCCTACTAGTAAACCGACACCAACACTAGCACCACTAGCTTTAACTCTTTATATTCCAACTTCACTTCATATCTTCTTTCTAGGCACTATTTTGTAGGCTCTTATCATATTATATTATAAGCTTTTCTTATGATTGTAATTCTTATTAGACTAGACTGCATTTCATGAGATCTTTGATTATATCATATCACATATATACATCTTATTTTTCTTTGTCAAAAAGATAAAATATATTGCACTTATTTTTTTCATTGTAGGTTCATCATCATATACACTCGATTATATATAACTTACTCATCTAATGATGAAGTTTGCATCCATTATTTTTCTTATTTTAGGTGCTTCTTGACACCCTCGAACAAGGGCGAGTATCCATTAAGCACTCATATTGCATCGTCTATACACTTGGTTGTATATGACAATATTTGTCTAAAGATAAAGCTTCTATTATACTAATATTTATTTTGAAGGTTCATCTTGATGCCCTAGAGCAAGGGTGCTTCATCCGCAGCATTTCTTGAATGCATCTTATACACACTTTGTTGAATATCACTTACTCGTCCAAT
>OU343216.1:180111229-180163562 GCA_910596185.1 Chrysanthemum makinoi
TAAGCATTTCATGATTTTTATTAATCTTTCATATCCATATTTATGTTCATTTCATCATTTTTGCGAGAAAACATGCATGTTACATATGAGTCTATACCACTTTCAATGTTTTTATTACTTATAATTAAGTTACATCATCCTATAAATTATCCCTTGTATCATATCATTTTTGATGATGTCTAGGAACCCATGACACCCTAAGAAGGTGTATGGTAG
Source organism: Chrysanthemum makinoi (assembly GCA_910596185.1). Lineage (NCBI taxonomy): Eukaryota > Viridiplantae > Streptophyta > Magnoliopsida > Asterales > Asteraceae > Chrysanthemum > Chrysanthemum makinoi. Next base: position 180,111,446 of record OU343216.1, read on the forward strand.
GATTAGAATAGATTCGGCGTTGGTTTGGATTGGTTAGAATAGGTTTTGCGCGAGAAAAACTCATTTCGGCAACTTTATTTAGAGGTCTGATCATATTTTGAAATTCTGGAATTTTCGACAGTAAGCAAAATATTTTGGGATAAATATTTGGAAAATACACTTTAAAACGAAAACGTGGCCGCTTGAACGGGTTAAAACGGAGTTATAACGAAGAAGTTATGCTATTTTCAAGTTTGACGACGAAAATTATAAAATCCAGAAATTTCAGCATATTATTTTACCTTTTTACGAGTCAAAAGTGAGACTTAAGCGTTATAAAATGTGTCGACTTATCAAAAATATATTAGTATACTTTAATACGAATCTAAGGATGTAGAAAACGTAGAAAACGGACTTGTAACGATTAAATTACACGCGTTAAACAAAGTTGTCGTAACTTTATTAAAATATCAAAACTAATATATTTCTATTAGACACATACTACGGCAACGAGGGACCATGTTGAGGGTCGTTTTTAACAATGACGGAGTACTTTTTATAACATGATGTCTTCTAGTAAAAGTAAGTTTGCCAAGCATATTTTCCAAAATGTCAAACCATTTGTCAAGCGGAATTGTAACGAATAAAATACGGTCACTTAAACTTTGCCGAAAACCACCCTTAAACAATATTTTGGATACAAGTACCATACTTCACCTATATTTTTCTCCATGATCGAGACCTCTAGGATGAAAACTTAAATGCTAAAACTTTGAGATAATGATACAAGTTTCCCAAAACCGTTGAGTTCGTTTCCTAACACTCGACGTGCACCATTTTACGACTAGCTTTTCAAGGCCGTTTAGTCACTTTCATGAAATTTTCAATAACATTATTTTACGACGAAAAGTTATAATTTCATAATAAATCATTAAATGATTATCGTAAGGTATCATTTCAACGTAAATACTTGTGAAGTATTTTATAACATGACGAGATGTCATAAACATATATTTCGACGATAAATTCTATTTTAAAAAGTGTACAAGTGGTATAGATTACATGTGGATTTGCATGCATAACATTACATCATAACTTATGGTAGAACATATCATTCATAATAGGTCACTCGGAGGTTACGCTCATTTCAAGTATTGCCATTATATTATCATTATCATTGCAACAAGTGAGTTTTCATAGCCCCGATTTATTCAAGTTTTTACTTTATTTCAAACCTACGGGGAGAATACATTGCACATCATTTTATTACGATACCAAGTATATCAAATTCATTACATTGCTTAAGTTACCTCATGCCAATTGAATGTCCCCATTATATAACATGAACCGTTAATTTCATAGAAGCGAGGGTGAGTGGATAGATCTATCGAGGGTGACTCCTCCATCCGGGTTGGTGGATTCCAACTGGTTAAACGGATGCATTTCATTTAATATCATTATTTGAGTTGTTTGGCAAACACTCTGTTGGGAAGAACATCATGATCAGTCTAGTTTCGGTGTCATGGACTTATAGCAATTGTAACATTTTTGTGACATATTTGTCATACATAATTTATACTTGTGGTAGTCGTATTAAACATTTTTAACAACTCTATGAACTCACTCAACCTTTGAATTGACACTTTTAGCAATGTATTTTCAGGTAACTAAGGCATTCACTTCATGGCATGCATGTGGACATATCATAGAGTCGCGATGACGACGCGTCTCACATGGGATTTATACACTTTAAAAACATCGTTTGACTTGTACCAAACTTATTTTCCGCACATGTAACTTTCAATTGGGACCTATACTTGCAAACTCTGTTTGTTTTATTAAATCAAACGATGTATTTTCCAAACGACACTTTAGGTCGTTCAATATAACTGTGATTGTGATGCTATGACAGTTAACCCCCAGGAATACAATTCCGCTGCAAAACAGGTAATTTGGGGGTGTGACATGAATGTTCATTGTTCTTCTTCTTAAGATTAAGTATTAAATTCCGAGTGATACTTAATAAGTTCTTGTTTAAAGTCAGTTTCTATATTAGATCGTTTGCTCAACTGGGATCAACAAGTGGTATCAGAGCTTGTGATCTAGAAACTGTAATCAAGAAGAAGTCAAGTTAAGTTCTGTTCAAGCAAGTTAAGATGTCTGACGAAACACACATGGTTATTGCTTCAAAGGTGCCCATGCTCAAGCATGGTGAGTACCAAATCTGGAGAATGCGAATAAGGCAATATATTCGTATGATTGATTATGCTCGCTGGGATGTTGTGGAAAAAGGTGATACTCTTCCTAAGAAGGGTGAAGATGGCAAAGAAATCTCCATTGTTAGTGAGATCGACAAGGCTAAGAGAAAGATGGAGATTAAAGCTCATAGTATTCTCTCTATGGGAATACCTAATGAATATGCTTTGGACTTTGAACAATATGAGTCTGCTAAGGAGCTTATGGATGCTATAGAAACAAGGTTTGTTGGTAATGAAGCTACCAAGAAATCAAGGAAAAATATGCTCAAGCATCAGCTTGAAAACTTCACCGCCTCTCGAGTGGAGAAAAACTATATGGCACCTATAACAGACTTCAAAAGCTTATCAGTCAATTGAAGTCAGTGGACTACAACTTTGCTCAAGAAGATATTAATCTAAAGTTCATCGAAGTTTATCACCGACCGGGCTATGCATCTTGTTGTGTGGAGGAACAAGGATGACCTTGAAAAGATGACTCTGGACAATCTCTACAACAACTTGAAGGTATATGAGTCCGAGAACAACATTGCTGGTACATCTTCAACTAGCCAAAACATTGCTTTTGTTTCCACTAATCACAAGAATTCACAAGATGTATCCACTACTGCCTATGGTATAACCACGGCTATTGCAAACAATACCACTGTTAGTGATAATGTCGGTGATGGTGCAATTTGTGCTTTTCTGGCTGATTTAACTACCAGTGTTACTGTTTTGAATCAAGATCTAGATCAAATTGATCCTGATGATCTTGAGGAGATTAATCTTCAATGGCAAATGGCAATGTTGACTCTTCAAGCAAGGAAGTTTCGAGAAGGACTGGAAGACGTCAAGTATGATGGTAAAAGAAGATTTGGGTTCGACAAAAGCAAGATAGAGTGCTTTAACTGCAAGAAGAAGGGTCACTTTGCAAGGGAATGTCGAGCACCTAAGAGGATTGAAGGCATCAAGAAGACCACTGAAGAGTCTGCTACTTCTTCAGAATTGGTGGCTCAAGATGGTCTTGGTGATTATGACTGGAGTGATGAAATTGAAGAAGGACCCAATGCAGCTTTTCTTGCTAGTGAAGCTTCAAAAGAGCATAACTTTGCTCTTATGGCCTATGCTTCATCTTCTGGTTCAGATTCTGAGGTATCAAATGATTCTAAAACTTCTACCTGTTCTTTTAAATCATGTCAAGATAACTTAGAATCTCAAAAAGCTATCACTGAGAGTTTAAGAAAAGAAGTAGAAAGAACCTAGGTTATAGAGTTGGTCTAGAAAGTGTTGAAGAAAAGCTAAATTACTGTATTAAATGTGAGTTTGAGTATGTTGATAAAATTAATATACTTGGTGGTGAAATTGATCTTAAGGATAGAGATATTAAGATGCTTAAAGAGAAACTAGAAAAGGCAGAAAGTGTAAAGGAAGAAGCCCTAAAAGAAAAAGAAAAACATGTTGTTAGGGTTGCTAAAACACGGTATGCTTCTGATCTAGTAAATAAGCCAATAGGTCAAAAATTGTTCCAGGATGGTACTGGTCTTGGTTACAATAATATGCCCCTACCATCTCTTATGAAACATGCACCACCTTCTAAAGAACTGTCATTTAGCGTGAATTGAGTTTCAATAAACCTGCAGTGAGACTAGTAATGAATCACCTAAGATAGATTCGATAAGTCATCTCGATGCTCCCATCATTGAAGATTGGGAATCGATTACGAGAAGATAGATCGTATCAACACAGCTGAGAAGATAGAACCTATTAAGGAAGTTGATACTAAGCAAGCCAACCTTGTGCCTAGATTTGGAGCTCAAATTGCTAAGAAAGTAGTAGAGTACAAGGAAGTACCTAGGGAAGAGATAAAAGATATATACCTAGGGAAACCAGAAACTTCAATGGACTAATTTCAAATAGGTTAGGAGATGAGTTTCAATGTGTTAAAAGGCTTGTTTTTCATGTGGTAGTTTTGAGCACTTACAGAGAAACTGTTATAAAAACAGACCACAAGTTTAGAATCATTGGACGAGGGTAAATCACCAAAACTTTTCAAAGAAAACAAACCCTCATCCTAACAGAAACATGATTCCTAGAGCAGTGTTAATGAGGAATGGGAATACAAAATCAATTGTCACTGCTGCTCCCAAATGGGTTCCAACCAATGCTAAGCAAAGTGTAAACACGGCTAAGCAAAATCAAACCACTGCTAAGCTAAATATCACCACAAATAACAAAGAAGTTTTAAAAATTCCAAAGGTGATAACTGACACAGTGGTTGGAAATCATTTTTATGTTGTAAAGGCCTCAGCTAGTTGGCAATGGAAACCTAAGACCAAGGTTTTACATCATGTCAACTGTGCATCAATGGACCTAAACAAATTTGATTATATTGATGCAAGTGGCGACCCAAGTCAGTATTGGATTGGGGTCCACAAAAGGAACTAATTTGTTTAATTTCATGTGCAGGGCAATCTACAAGATGAGCTAAAAGACAAAGGAGTTTTGATAGTGTTGCTCTGGGCACATGACTTGGGATGGGAGCAACCTGGAGGATTTTGAAGCTTTTGATGGAGGATATGTGGCATTTGGTAATGATCCAAAGGGAGGAAAGATACTTGGCAGAGGCACAATCGAACAGGAATTTAGACTTTGAAAAGGTCTATCTGGTATAGGGACTTAAGTATAATTTATTCAGTGTTTCTCAAATGTGTGATAAGAAAAACTGGGTACTTTTTGGTGAAACTGAGTGTGTGGTGTTGTCACCTGAATTTAAGATGCCTAATGAGAAGTACATACAGCTAAGGGTACCTAGGAAAGAAAATATATATTGTTTTGATCTTAAAGATGTAATTCCTAATAGGTCCTTAACCTGTTTGTTTGCTAAAGCATCTGTGGATGAGTCTAAGTTATGGCATAGAAGGTTAGGCCACCTCAATTACAAAATAATCAATAAACTGGTAAAACGCAACTTAGTGAGAGGGTTACCTTCTAAGGTTTTTGAGTGTAAGGAACTGTGTGTGGCTTGTCAAAAAGGAAAATAACATAGAGCTTCTTGTAAGACCAAAACTGTCAACACCATTTCACAACCATTGTTTATGCTTCATATGGACTTATTTGGACCTACTTTTGTTAAAAGTTTGAACCATAAGCAGTATTGCCTAGTTATCACTGATGATTATAGTAGATTTTCTTGGGTATACTTTTTGGCTACTAAGAGTGAGACTAGTGAGATTCTCAAGAGTTTCATTACTAAGATAGAAAATCTAGTAAATCATAAGGTCAAGGTAATCAGATGTGATAATGGAACTGAGTTTAAGAATGATGTGATGAATCAGTTTTGTGTAGTTAAGGGTATAGAAAGACAGTTTAGTGTTGCTAGAACACCACAACAGAATGGTGTAGTTGAAAGGAAAAATAGGACACTAATTGAGGCTGCTAGGACAATGTTGTCAAGTCTAAGTTACCAACTACCTTTTGGGCTGAAGCTGTAGGCACTGCATGTTATGTGCAAGAAAAGAAGTAAGGTAGTGAAGCCTCATAACAAGACCCCCTATGAGATGTTACATGATAGGAAGCCAATGATTGCATTCTTAAAACCTTTTGGGTGTCCTGTTACTATCTTGAATACCATAGACTACCTAGGCAAGTTTCAAGAAAAAGTTGATGATGGATACTTTTTAGGCTATTCTTCTAATAGTAAAGCCTTTAGAGTATACAATAGGAGGACTAGAATTGTTGAAGAGAACTTACATGTTCAATTTAGTGAAAAGACTCCTAGTGTTGAGACCAAAGGACCAGACTGGCTGTTTAACATTGATATGCTAACCAAATCTATGAATTATGAGCCTATCATTGTAGGAACTTCCACTAATATTAATGCAGGTACACAAAAGGATTCTGATGCCGAAACAGATTCTAAGGAAGCTGATTCTCCAAAGGAGTTTTATTTGGTTGAAAAGTGGAAATCTGGTACTATCCCACCCATCATTCAGAAGCAAGGTCCCACTGATGATGATGTATTGAATACTGGAGGCAATGTTGATCATCATCAAGATAAGGATGAGTTGTTGAAAGATAACTTAGTGTCGGTAGAAGAAATTGAAAAGAAGAAAAGGCATTCTGAAAGCACTGCTAAGCCAAACCAAAGAACGGACAGTTATAATGAAAGCACTGCTAAGCCAACTTCTACCACTACCAGTATAAGTGAAACCACAGTTGTAAGTACTGATGATAGTACTTTCTTTGGACCAACTGCAAAGCCATTATTTGGTGAAGAGGAGTATCCACATGATCCTAATATGCCTGCTTTGATTGAAATTGATACTCCTACTGATGATGAAGACATGGATGATTTCTTCAATGCTGATCTTACTAATTTGGAACATGTCATTCATGAAAGTCCTGTTACCTCAACAAGGATTCATAAGATTCATCCTAAGGAACAAATACTTGGAAATTTGACCACCCCTGTTCAAACAAGAAGCAAGGTTTAGAATACAAAAACCTTTGTTTCTTTGCAAGATCACTTCACAAAAGAAATAGTCATAAAGATCTGCAAAATTGCTTGTTTGCATGTTTTCTGTCTCAAAAGGAGCCCAAGAGAGTTGAAGAAGCATTATCTGAAGAAGGTTGGGTAGAATCAATGCAAGAGGAGCTTCTTTAGTTCAAACTTCAAGAGGTTTGGACATTTGTTGATCTTCCAAATGGTAAGAGGGAAATTGGGACAAAATGGGTGTTTAGAAACAAAAGAGATGAAAGAGGTATTGTTGTGAGGAACAAGTCAAGGTTGGTTGCTCAAGGATACACAAAAACTGAAGGCTTGGATTATGATGAAGTGTTTGCTCCAGTTGCAAGAATTGAGGCTATTAGATTGTTTTTAGCTTATGCTTCATTCAAGAATTTTGTTGTGTATTAGATGGATGTTAAAAGTGCATTTTTGTATGGCACAATTGATGAGGAGGTTTATGTTTATCAACCTCACGGTTTTGAAGATCCGATCATCGACAAGGTTTACAGGGTAAGGAAGGCAATGTATGGGTTGCATCAAGCTCCAAGGGCATGGTATGAGTGCCTGTCTACTTATTTAATGGACAATGACTTCAAAAGAGGGTTGATTGATAAGACTTTGTTCATTAGGAAGCACAAGGATGATATTTTATGGTTCAGTTTATGTAGATGACATCATCTTTGGCTCAACTAATAAGGAGCTATGCAAAGATTTTGAGAAGCTTATGCATGATAAGTTTCAGATGAGTTCTATGGGAGAACTCACTTTCTTTTTGGGGCTGCAGGTTCAACAAAGGACTGATGGTATTTTTATTAGTCAAGACAAGTATGTAGCAGATGTTTTGAAAAAGTTTGGGTTTCAGGATGTGAAGAGTGCTAGTACACCTATGGAGACTCAGAAACCACTGCTACCAGATGATTGGAAGTCCCAAAGTTGATCAGAAGTTGTACAGGTCCATGATTGGATCTTTTATGTATCTCACCGCCTTGGTTTAAAATTGCGTTTTGCGATCCGATGCGCTCAAGGTCCCAAAGGCCGATGCGTAATGCGTGATGCGAATGCGAGCGCAATTTAGACGCGATGCGTTTAGTATTAAAAAAGTAAAAAAAACATTTATAAATATTAAATTTTTACCAAGTACCAAGTAAATACAACAAAATTATAAATAAATCACTAACATATTCAAAAGTAGATGGTGACATGATGTTAAAATATATCAAAAGTATACTTACAAGATACAAGTTATATAAATAACCAAGAATCATAATTTACTCATAATTAAATCAATAGCAAAAGTTAGTATTATAAAGTTTAGTCAAAGTGGAACAATATATGAGTTCTAGCGTTGAATCAAATAAATTAACTCACTTTGTACCTAATAAAATAACACATGTGATTGTTATAATCAAAGAAGAACATATGAGTTTTACAACTTGAATCACATAACAAAAATAAGAAACTATTCGTTTATGCTTTAAAGTAAATTAAATAATTTACTCACTTTGCAGAATCAGTCGCACCACCAGGAGCTTAAATGAAATAAAAATAGGATAATTTGGATGTGAGGAAAGAACTATGGTTGTCAATGTGTATTTTTATAAACTTCATTTACTAAGGCACTTATTAAAATAGTTGAGCTTCATAAATCAGCCTAAATTCCAAATTGCACTAATTGCGACTATTGCTAGCATTACACAAATGCGATAAATTGCGGTCAATTGCTAATGCAATCTGGAATGGCCTTGCATTAGGTGTCATGATGCGAAATTCCAAATGCAATGCAATGATGATTGCAATTTGCGCAATGATGCGCGCATTTTTAAACCAAGCTCACCGCATCTAGGCCAGATATAATGTTCTCAGTTTGTGTGTGTGCAAGATTTCAAGTTACACCCAATACATCACACATGAATGCTGTTAAGAGAATATTTAGATACCTTAAAGGTCATCCTAAAGTAGGCCTTTGGTACTCTAAGGATTCTCCTTTTGATTTGGTGGCCTACACAGATAGTGACTATGCTGGTGCTAGTTTGGATAGGAAGTCTACAACTGGAGGATGTCAGTTTTTGGGAAGCAGACTTATTTCATGGAAGTGTAAAAAGCAAACTATTGTGGCAAATTCTACAACTGAAGCTGAATATGTGGCTGCTGCTAGTTGCTGTGGTCAAGTTCTTTGGATTCAGAATCAATTTTTGGATTTTGGGTACAACTTTATGCATACTAAGATTTACATTGATAATAACGGTACAATTTGCATCATTAAAATTCCTATTTTACATTCTAGAACTAAACATATTGAGATAAGGTATCATTTTATTAGAGATTGTAATGAGAAAAGACTGATTCAAATGGTAAAAATCCATACTGATTTCAATGTTGCTTATCTTCTCACTAAAGCTTTTGATGTGGGGAGGTTTCAGTACCTTGTTGTTAGTATTGGAATGATTAATCTCTAAATCTCACTTGTTTTGTAAAAGTTTGTATAAGACTTGGACTGTTATTATGTGATCTTAGTATTGTTATTTTTGTTTCTAACCACTGATAGTTTTGTTCAAACCACTGGTTGTTGCTCTGTGTTTCCACTAACCATTTTGCAGATAAAAGAAAGTTAATTACAGAAGCAAAAGAAGTAATGAAGTTAATTTGTTCATTCATTCAAGAAGCAGGTTTTACACTTACAAAGATACAATTAACTTCATATGCTACTACAATACCAGTTCTATACAAGAGTTCTTAAACCTATCCTAGCTCATATCTTCTATTCCAACTGCTGGATATGCATGACCATGATATGCATGACCAAGATTTGACGAGCTAAGGATCAAAGTGGGAAGGATGGATTGATGAAAACGAAGATGATGAAGATGAATACAAATGATGGGTTTGTGATATGAGAAGACTTTTGTTGACCCATCTCCTCGTTCCACCATAAAGCATCACTCCATCTTCCTTTTACCCTTCCCTTTTACGATATGAGATGAAGCACCAAAACACAGTGGTGCAGAAGACCAAGAACCACCTCTCTGTTCTTTGGAAGTGGTGGATTTTTGGATCGTGGCCTTGGTTGAGGGTGAGAGGATGAAGGTTTTGCTTTTTCTGCTTCCTCTTGAACCAACCTATTGAAGGTTGGCTCCAAACGCTCAATGGAATCATCTGATCCTCTTGATGACTCACTAGGATCAACCACACTATCTTCTTCAGATGATGGAAGAAAGAGGGATTTTCTTGGTCTTGGTTCTTGTGGAGGAAGATACAGCAGCCATGGGTTTGAATCATCACTTGATGATGATGATGATGAGGAGGAGGAGGAGTATGTTAGATCGATGACCTCTGGTTTATTCCAACTGGGATTCCACATGGTGATTGATTGTGGATTTTTGTGGAATTAGGGTTTTGGTTTTAATTGCTGTGTGTGGTAACTGAGATTTGGGTTTCTTTTATAAGCAGAGATAGGGCTTATGTAAGTTAATGAGGGGCAGGTTAAATGTGGTTGAGAAGTTAATAAGGTGGTTTGACTTTGACTATGTCTTAATATTGGAAGTTGCCATCTGGACTTAGTCTCTGCATTTTGGCTAACCACTGATAGGTCTCTGGAACCACTTCTACCCTTTTCTAACCACTGATAACTCTCTTCTCTGTGTTTGGTTCTTGTTTGTGTCTTGCAGGTATGAAGGATTTGTGTACATTGGAGCTTATGCTGTCTTTAGCTTCTAGTGTTTTTTATTAACAAAAAAAAAAAAATAAATTGTGAGAATCCTTCATCTTTTTGTGAGATATCCTTTGTTTTGACACAGATTTGCTTGCCGTAGCTCTTTGTGAGATATCCTTTGTGAGCTATCTCTTGGTCAACTGCTTGGAGTGACACATTGTATCAACTGATAGTGTGTTTCAAACCGCGGACAGCAGTTCTGAAACCTCTGATAGAATGCTGCTTATTTTGGATACTACAGGGGCTGTTTGGTAACTTTGGCAAAAGTATATTTATCTCCCCAAAATCACGGATGGATCATTCACTTGGTCTTCTAATCACTTCAAATTGGCGCTCTACATTAACCCTAATCACTTTCCTTTGCATAATTCACATAACCCACATCTTACCCATCATAAAAAACAATGGCAACCCAGTACTCCACCACACATAACCTTGTTGCTAATCTTGTCAAGAATGCTAGATCTGAAGGTTTTCATCAAATGATTGATTTCCTTCTTCACAGTTCTATTCACTATGCCTTAACTGTTACTCCAACAATCCTTAAAGCCTACATACATCGTTCGGAGGAATGCTAAGCTTGAAGAGGTTGATGGAATTGAAGTGTTCAAGACCTGTTGTGGATGGGAATGCTATTTCAATTACTGAGGAGATCATTAGAAAGGTTTTAAAATTTGATGATGCTGATAGTATTGATAATCTTTCGTGATGCTGAGATTGTTGCTGGTTTAGACAGGTTAGGCTATACACACAGGGGTGCTAAGGTACAATTTTTTAAGAGTTTGTTTTCACCACAGTGGAAGTTTTTGATTCACACCCTGTTGATGTGTATGAGTAATAAGACCATAGGGTTTAATGATTTTCCTTCCAAAATTGCTACTGCTATTATTTGTTTGTCTGATGGAAGGAAGTTTAATTGGTCTAGGATGATTTATGAGGGGCTAGTACAAAACATTAGGAAGAAGGGTAAATACTATTTATATCCTAGGTTTGTTCAACTGATTGTGGAAAGTCAAATAGAGGAACCTGTTGAGCATTCTAGGGAGTATGAAGTACATCATATGCTTCCTAAGGTTTTTGCACATATGAGGAATCAGCCACAAAATTTACAAATTAGGGATGTTCCTTTATTTCCACATATGCTTGCTTTGCCTGCTAATCCTGAGTTTGATGTAGGTCTTGCATCTCAACCTATAGTCACTGGACTCACTGTTAGTACAACTGAACCCCCTGCTAGTGCACCTCAAACCACTGGTAGTACACTTGCAACCACTGTTAGTGCAACTCAACATACTGCTAGTATACTTCAAACCACTGTTAGTACACCTGCAATAACAGTTAATCCCATTGTGTGGACTAGGCGACTGAAGGGCACCAAGCTACCTCAGGCTGGTGTTAGTGGTGTTGATCATGAGGCTGTCACATGGAGTGGAGGTGACATGATTGGAAGGGCTTCCACTACTGATTCATGCTTAGATGTCGACAGGATAGTGGAAACATAATTAAGACCCAACCTTTGGCAACTCCCAATGTGGAGAGTTCCTTGGAACTTAACACAGGTGGAGGAATCCCTAGCCAACTGGCTACTAAAGGGTGCATAGATGATCAGGCAAGGTCTGGTGCTATGTTTACTTTATCCAAGGATTCACTTCGGAGCAGCAATTACAACAAGTGATGAGTGATAGATTGGAACATGAAACTGAATTGACGGATCCTGAGTTACTACATTATGACTTTTCCAATGAACCACCTCTCGGACCAGTTCACGGTCGAGTGGGAGGATATTCTTGAACGATTTAATGAATTGACGGCCAAATGTACCACATTGGAGGAGATAGTATCCAGTCTTCAGGAGTTTGTTGTTTTTCAAGGGAAAGATATTAAAAGACTGAAGCACATGGTATTGGTTTTGGAAAAGATGAGAAGGCCTGTGGTTGCTGCTTTAAGGCAACTAAGGAGAAAGAAAAGAAGGTGGACTCTCTCCAGCTCAATGTGGAGAATGTATCCAAACAGGGGAGGAGTGATGGCATGAATTCAGGGAGTAATGTAGATGTACCTATGGAAGAAGATGTTGGTAGTGGAGATCAAGAATTTTTGGTATCTGATAAAGTTGGGAATGAGGCTGTTCTTGAAAATTTGAAGACTGTGGTAGAAGATGAAGTGATGCGAACACAACCACGCTAGTGTCTGCAACCATGGATAGTTTTCTTGAAACCATCTGCTGCAGTTTCGAAATGGCTATTGTACCCACCGCCGTTCTAACTACTTCCACCGTTGTTACAACCATCTCTGTATCACCACCTAAATCTAAAGAAGTTGAAAAAGAAGCTGCAAGTACATTGGTTAATCTAAGTAAAACCTCACTAGTTCGACATCCATCATTGCATCTGTTTCATCTATTAAATCTACTGCAACCAAACCCAAAAGCAAAAGTTTAGTTATTGGTGAACCTTTAAGAAAGAAGGTGACTCAATCAGTTGTTGGAAAAGGTAAAGGAGTTGCAGAACCAGAATTGAAGTTTAAAAGTAAAGCAGAACAGGTTGCTTATGATGAAGAGTATGTAAGAAAGATGTGTAACACCCCCAAAATCACAATGTGACAGCGGAAGACTATTTGGGGTATTACGTAGAGGATCATAGTCATAAGTGATAGAAAACGACTCTAAAGAGACGTTTTAAATAAAAGTTGTTACCATCTCATAAATCTCAGTGTTTTAGAAACACAAAAGGGAATACCACATGTTTGAAATTACATAAAAGATAGTTTTAAACGTTTACGAAATGATAACTTTAATTGAAAACTACACCACTTCAAAGCGACCCTTGACGTCCACTCCACGCCTTCATGATATCTAATTAGTACCTGAGATGAACATGCTTAAAAGATCAACAAAATGTTGAGTGATATTCATAGGTTTAAATAAAGGGGATTGAACACAAGTAAAAGATGATAATTGCTTCGAATACAATCACCATGGAAAAAAGAGATTATTATTATGCACTAAGCTCATGACACCAAACTAACTGCATACACCTAATTACTGGTGTAAGTAATAATATTGCCCTCAGAGATGGAATTGCCAATTCCATAGTTAACCAATATAGTGCGCCCCGGTTATTTCCGATAACCGAGTCGGGGTCGTTAATTCCCATAGTACTATCCACAATATTCGCGTTCACTCGCAAGTGATTAATGGTTCATGATGTAAGGGACTTATGGCAGGCAACTTAGGCTATAATAATAATGATCAGGCAGATACAGATTTAAGAAAAGACTTGTGTTCTAGTTTATAGCATGCATCTCCTCGGGGGTTTAAAAGAAATAAGTAAAGGCGAGGCTATGAACTCACCTTAGTAAAGCAGTATCCGAGTAGTAAAGAATCAAGTAAATGATGCACCGAGTACCGTCACGCGACCTATAATTGTATACCAATACTTTAATTAATACCTTTGTATTTTGACTTGGTACTATTTATATACATCAAAAGTTTAGGTTATTTACGTGTATTGTTTATTATTTAACATGATCAACTTTGGCTCATGGAAGTACTTAGACACACACAAAAGTGTTAAAACAAGTGAGTCGTGGGTTTGTCGTAACCGAGAGATGACATACGGAAAATATCATAAATAATATATTTAGGTTATAAAAACATCGTTTAAAATATATATATAAGGAAAGTAATGGTAAAAATAAAATACTTTCCGTTTTATATGTTATAATCGTCCTTTAGAAAAATGAGTATGGCTCATTTATACGTCTAAAATATATTTGGTGACGGAGTGTAGAAAAATTATTATTGTTTCAAATTATATTTCGTTTAGTATAAATCATGAGTTAATGGTATTTCGTTAGTCGTTTATATCATATGCTTGTAAAATGGGATATCGTGAAATAATATCGAAGGTAAATGTGTCAAGATAAGTAGGCGAGCATGCCGTGAACAAGGCGTGAGAAAGATCGAAAAGCAAGTAATCGTAACACGTTTAAAAATGACGATTTCGTTATACTTAGTGTTATGTAATTTACTTGTTTGTCTTACCTTGTAAAACCTTAGGTTTCAAAAGTTAACTTTGTACATATATATCAGTTTTCAGAATTTGGTGTACACTAAATGGGCTTTAGCCCAACTAGCCTCAACATGTATTTGGACACAAGGAAATGAGGTCAGCCAAGGTGTGGCTTCGTGGCCCAGTTCCGAAACCAGAAACCAAACGCAAATCATAAGTGAAAAGAAAAAAAAGAAGTACAGGTATTAAAGGAAACTTGGCATTTAGGGGACTTAGGGTGAAATAATGTACGCCAAGGACATCGAGACCCTTTTGTTGGTGCTGAAAATAAGCCGAAACGAACCCCCCTTTTTGTGTTGCGGCTGAACCAGGAGAACAAACCAAGCGCGCCCAAATGGGTGTTGAAAATCAGCAGCAACGCACCCTGTTTGGTACAGCAAACGCACCCCTTTTTGCTGCACCAAACGCACCCTTTTTGGGGCTGAATTTGCAGCAAACAAACACTCCTATACGAGCTGGAAATCATATTCAAAACACTCTACGGAAAGCTTTTGTATAAGCCAAAGAAACAACGGGAATTTGAGCGAAAGTATATCTTGAAAGAGTACCTTGGTTCGAATGAATATATTAGGCATGGACGATTGTTTCTAATTTTTAACGAAGCTCAACAAGACTTGACTCGACTTAGGAACCTAGTGGACATACAGCATACTTGGACATAAGATGTGTAAACACAGACTTGACGCCAAAAGGATTGCATTGAGTGGTTCCATAGAGGTCATGTGTAGGAAAGGAGAGAGGCGTCTAGCAGCCCTTCGGCTTACCAATTTCCTCCTACACGACCACACAACACTTATCCTAAACCGGACTTCTAACGGAGTCCAAAGATTACCCATTCCCACCCTTAGCGAGTAAGACCAAAATGACAATTCAATTCGAGTCGACACCAAACCCAAATCGATAAGCCATAACATTTTAACTAAACACTCCACTATTTCGAGCCAATGTACACCAAGATTACCACTATTTCGTTACTCATTTAAACCGTTTCGAGTAGCACTTCTTAGCAATAGTTTACACATTTTTGACCACATATTACGAGCAGATTTCATTAAAACACCTTAGCAACTTGAAACAAGAATTAACCTTAATAAAATTTTCGATACTAACAACACTTTCACAACTAGGTGAGCCAAAAGTTTAGACCAAACACAAGACACTAATAATAACAAATAATCTGATTTTCCTAACTTTTATATACATCGATTAACAACAAGAAAGAAGAACTAACCCACCAAAATAATTATGATTCGACCAATGTTTTCATTCTTTTTAATCCCATATCAAGATTAACCCAAATCGGTATTACAACAAGAATCAAAATAAAAGCTAAGCTTAAAGAAAAACATAGGAACCTTATAAACACGAGTCGATTGGAAGAACAACAACAAGATGGGATGAATCCGCCAAGCCGAATCCATAAGAGCTAGTAAAACACTTCAAGCACCCTTTTCAGTTTTTGATTTTTGTTGTGAGTTGTGGTATCAACTGTGGATTCGACGAGGTATTTAAAGGAACATAGGGTGGGTAGTTTGGCTAGTACTCTCGAAGTGGGGTTGAGATGCTTGTCTCCTTTGAGCAGCGGCGTCAGGGTCTTCACATGGCTCTCTGTCTTCGTCTTCAGGGGTGGTCCAAAAGGGTACTTGGTTTGTCGATATCTTCATGGGATAAACCAAAGGATCATCTAATCTTGGTTTGAAGTTAGTAGTGATGTTTGGAAAGAGGTTTGGAGGTGTAGCTATCTTTGGAGAGGGAACAGGCAGCGTGTGCAGGGGAGAAGGGGAGAGGCGAAAATGGAGGTGATGAAAGCAGGTGATGCATTTTCTGGGGATGGCAGAAGCAGGAGCAGAGAAACAGATATTGAGAAAAGGGGGCGTGGGTATAAGTGTGAGGATAAGGGTTGTTGGTTTTTATTTATATTTTTTTTTTGTAATTAGTTAATAGATATTGTAAGTTTTTATTTGTTGTGTATTATTTAGGTATTAGATGTATTTTGGCACTTCGTTGCTAACCCGTAAATATATAATTTTAAACCGAAAAGTTGTATTACTTATATCTCCGGACACGTTATAAATAAACTGACATGATGATGAATTTTTAGATTTTTATTAGTTTGCTTTATTTTCTCGCGTTCTATTTTATTTTATTTTGGTACGCGCGCGGACTCATAAGACAAGAAAATCTTTCTTGTGAGACTGATTTAGAAATCAGTAAGGATTTGGCATAGTTAAATAAGACTACTCGGATAGGCATAAATTTTTATGCAAGAAAAGGTGAAATGTACATGCTAAAATGCTCAATTTAGATCAAATAAATTTGATAAACGGTCTAGTTCATAAATATGAAGATTTAAAATGGTGAAATTTTCCAGGTGGCTACAGTACCTACCCCTTAAGAGGATTCCGTCCCGGAATTCTAGTTTACAGTGGTTGTCGGAGTTGAATTTGTGAACAGATGTGGGTACTTAACATGCATGGTGTCTTCGCGTTCCCACGTGTACTCCGGTCCTCTCTTGGAGTTCCATCTAACCTTGACGATTGGGATGCGACTTTGCTTAAGTCGCTTGACTTCCCTATCCATGATTTCGATTGGTTCCTCGACAAAGTTGAGCTTGTCATCGAGCTTAATCTCTTTTAGTGAAACCACAAGAGATTCATCCGACAAGCATTTCTTCAGATTTGAAACGTGAAAGGTAGGGTGTACTCTACTAAGTTCTTCCGGGAGATCAAGCTTGTAGGCAACCGGGCCGATTCTTTCGAGAATCTTGAAAGGGCCAATGTATCGAGGATGTAGCTTTCCTCGTTTTCCGAATCGAACCTTTCCCTTCCAAGGTGATACTTTCAACATAACTCGATCACCAACTTGAAATTCCATGGGCTTCCTTCTAACATCGGCGTAACTCTTTTGTCGATCTCTAGCAGCTTGAAGTCGTTGATGAATTTGTACAATCTTCTCGGTTGTTTCTTGGACAAGTTCGGGTCCAGTGAGTTGGGCATCTCCAACCTCAGCCCAACAAACGGGTGATCGACACTTTCGGCCATAAAGTGCCTCGAATGGAGCAGCCTTGATGCTCGCGTGATAACTATTGTTGTAGGAGAATTCCGCCAACGGTAAGTGTTTATCCCAACCTTTTCCAAAGTCGATCACGCATGCTCGAAGCATGTCTTCCAAGGTTTGGATAGTCCTTTCGCTTTGGCCATCGGTTTGGGGATGATATGCGGTACTCATATCCAAACGAGTGCCTAAAGCCTTTTGAAGAGATTTCCAAAAGTGTGAAGTAAAACGACTGTCACGATCAGAAATGATGGAAATTGGTACTCCATGACGGGATACAATTTCCTTAAGGTATAGTTGAGCAAGGGTTTCCATTTCATCATTTTCCTTGATGGGTAGGAAATGAGCGGATTTGGTAAGACGATCAATGATAACCCAAATAGTGTCGTAACCTCTAGCAATCTTAGGTAGTTTGGTTATGAAGTCCATAGTAATTCTCTCCATTTCCAACTGGGAGTTCAGGTTGAGTTAACGAACCGAAGGTTTTGACATTCGCTTTGACTCGAGAACAGGTCAGACATTTCCCAACGTACGTTGCAATTTCAGCTTTCATGTTTGGCCACCAATAAAGCTTCTTGAGATCTTGGTACATTTTGTCGGATCCCGGGTGAATGGAATATTTAGACTTGTGAGACTCATGCATAATGAGTTCCCGTATTCCTCCACAAAGTGGTATCCAACTTCTATCGCCAAAACATAAGGTTCCATCCGATCTTTGCGCAAAACCGTTCTCGTTTTCTGGCATTCCAAAGATTCTCTCGTTGGGACGGTTTTCAGGTTTGAGAGCTTCAGCTTGAGCTTCAAGGATTTTTGATGGAAGGGGTGATGAATTGTCATTCCCAAAGATCTTACTCGAAGAGGTTTAGGTCGATCCTTTTGACTAAGAGCATCAGCTACGACATTTGCTTTTCCCGGGTGATAACGGATTTCACAGTCGTAATCACTAAGCAATTCTAGCCATCGGCGTTGTCGCATGTTTAACTCCTTTTGATCGAGAATGTGTTGGAGACTTTTATGGTCGGTAAACACCGTACACTTGGTTCCATATAGGTAATGTCTCCATATTTTGAGAGCGAAAACCACGGCTCCCAATTCCAAGTCATGGGTAGTGTAGTTCTTCTCATGAGTTTTGAGTTGTCGCGAAGCATAAGCGATCACCTTGTTCCTTTGCATCAATACCGCACCTAACCCTAGGTGTGATGCATCACAGTAGACCATAAAATCTTCCACTCCATCAGGCAAGGCTAAGATAGGAGCTTCACAAAGCTTTTTTTTCAAGAGTTGAAAGGCTAACTCTTGTTTCTCTCCCCAGTCAAAGTTCTTCTTCTTCGGGTTAGCTCGTTAGAGGTTTAGCTATTTTCGAAAATCCTTCGATAAATCTTCGATAATAACCCGCAAGACCTAAAAATTGGCGTATCTCGGTAGGGGTAGTAGGGGATGACCAATCTTTGACAGCTTCGATTTTTGAAGGATCGACATGAAGACCATTACTATCTATCACGTGACCAAGGAATTGAACTTTTTGAATCCAGAAGTCGCACTTGGAAAATTTAGCATACAGTTCTTCTTTCTTGAGCAGCTCTAGGATGGCTTTCAAGTGTTCTGCATGCTCTTCCTTGTTGCGGGAATAGATGAGAATGTCGTCAATGAATACAAACACAAATTTGTCCAAGTAGGGTTTGCACACTCGGTTCATCAGGTCCATAAATACCGCCGGTGCATTTGTCAAACCAAATGGCATCACTTGGAACTCGTAGTGGCCGTATCGTGTTCGGAAAGCAGTTTTTGGGATATCCTCCTCTCTAACTCTTAGTTGATGATAGCCAGATCTCAGATCGATCTTTGAGTAGACGCTTGACCCTTGCAGTTGGTCAAACAGATCATCGATCCTAGGCAATGGATAGCGATTTTTCACCGCTTTGTTCAACTCTCGGTAATCAATACACATACGAAAGATCCGCCCTTTTTCTTGACAAATAAGACCGGAGCTCCCCAAGGAGAAGAACTCGGTCGAATGAATCCTTTTTCGGACAGTTCTTGAAGTTGGTCAGACAATTCTTGTAGTTCGGAAGGTGCCAATCTATAGGGTGCTCGTGCCACGTGCGCTTCGCTCCGGCACTAGCTCGATTTGGAATTCTACTTGCCGACTTGGAGGAAGGCCGGGCAAGTCTTCAGAAATACTTCGGAAAGTCCCTAGCCACGGGGACGTCTTTGAGTTGCTTCTCGTCCGCTTTCTCCTTCTCCGTTACTTGTGCTAGAAAATGTGGCATCCTTTTTCTATGTACTTCGCCGTTTTAACGCAGCGATGATGTTCAATCGGGTCTTACTACGATTACCCCGAATGATTAGAGTTTCGCCATCGAAAGGAATGTGAACAACTTTCTCGTCACAGATGATTCTTGCACGATTCTTGGATAGCCAATCCATGCCAATGACAGCATCGAAGCTACCAAGTTGGATAGGCATAAGGTCTATATCGAACGGATGATTTGATAAGGATAGGTTGCAACTTCGAAGGATAGTGTTAGTTCCTACTATTTTTCCATCGGCTAACTCTACTTCATAAGTGGTATCTAGGGTAGTTGGGGTGACTTTTAACAAAGGTGCAAACTTAGAAGACACAAAACTTTTGTCGGCTCCATAATCAAATAACACTTTAGCTAAATGATGGTTGAGTGAAAACGTACTAACGACATTATCCGGTTCTCTTGTGCATCTCCATCTCCTAGCACATAAGCTCTTGCTCTAGCAGGGGTGTTGTTGTTATTGTTGTTGTTGTTCCCATGCACTTTGGGCATCTACTCTTAACATGTCCAAATTCTCCACATCCAAAGCAAGTTATCCCAATAGGTTGAAGGTTACTACCAGTGGGGCTTTCGGCTAAGAATCCTTGTGGGTATGACCCACCTTATTACACTTTCCACACTTAATGGTACAACGTCCCACGTGATGCAGGTTGCATCGAGTGCACAAAGGGTGTGGTCCAGCATAGCCTCTTCCAGCGGGGGTAGCAGATAAGCCCTCGCAACTTCTTGCCTACGGTTTTGTTGATTTTGGTGATTGTTTCGGTTTTGGTGGTATGGGTTGGGATTGTTGTTGCGGCCTTGGTTATTGTTGTTACGGTTATTGTTATGATGGAAATAGTTGTTGTGATGGAAGTTGTTTGAAGTGTTGCCTCGGCGGTCATCAAATTTCCTTTTGTTGTCATTAGTGCCTTGCACGGATCCATGCTTCAAGACTTGATCCATGAGTTGGTAGGAAATTGTGATCACTTCTTCCACAGTCTTGGGCTTTGATGCAATAACATTGCCCTCAATGCTTCGTAATCCCCAATAAGATTTTCCAAAGAACTTGACATTATCAAACCATGGAAGGGCATAGAGCTTTCAATTCTTGGAAGCGCCAGTAGGTCTTGAGATCATTGCCCTTAGTAGTCGGGTAGAATTCATCTTCAAGTTTCTTGATCTCGGCCTTGGACAGATTTCATCATTAAGTGCTTTAGTTCAGTCCAAGTGGTTTTGTAGGCTTCTTCCATGCCAATAGGTTGGGCATGAGCCTTCCACCAAGACAATGCATCTTCCACAGAGTACCAAATAAATTTCACCTTGCAATCTTCTCTGCAATCACTTAGAAGAAACACAGTTTCAGATCTTTCAAACCAATGGATAAGGCCAATGCTTCAGCTTCCTTTGAAGAAGGTAGGTTTGCGTTCATGAACTCCTTATATCCACACTTGCGATTTACCGCCTTCATTTCTTTGGCTTGATTTGGTGCTTCATTTGTTCAGTTGCCTCAGCAGGTCTTGCAGAAAAGCAAAGACCAATTTCATTTGTAACTAGCCTCCAATTGCTTCTGGGTCATCTCGGGAGTTTGAGTAAGGGTAGAGGTAGTTCTTGTTCTTGCCATTTTTCTAAAGACATACACTCATATTTTAGAATCATTCAACATAAGTGTGTATTATTATAAAAATGATTTCATAATAGTCAAGATCATCACATTATATCAATAGAGCATAATCATCATAAGTAGAATCACAACATGTAAGAACCACACAAGAGAATATATATAAATGATCACTTCGATTCACACAAACCGATAAATAAGAAAGATCATCATACATGAGAATCATAAAGAAACAACAACCATAATGTCATAGGCCTATCATCCATACATAGTGATACGATAACCATACAATGTCACATAAATAGCTTGTTCGATAGTTTACAAAACATGCGAATACAAAGCCTTTATTAGTGCCATACGCGGCAAAGCTAAAGTACTAGGAAACTAAATAGATGAATCACCAATCTAGAGGTCGCCGGGTGTGCCTCAATCGCGCTTTAGGTAGTCACTATCATTCACGATCATCCACCTCTATCTCGCCTCCAATCTCGCCTCCAGCAAGAGCACGAGTCTCTATGATCATCATCCTCTCGACAACCCTCCAATATCTCACTGGGTCCAACATCCTAATATCGACTCCATCCTCCTCTCCAACACCTGTAATCGCCTACTAGCTCTCTACTCGCACCAATCCCTGCCAAGCACTCCTCCATCGGTCCTCCCGTTGAGGAGCTCTCCAACCTCATCCTCAATGTTCTCGATGCGAACTAACGGAACCTCATCAACAAATGCCACAACATCCTCAAGCTCGATCCTCGTACCAGCAGCGAATAATGGAATGGTATGATAAGGGTTCTCCCGTGATAGGAGAGTCTCAAGAAGAAACCGATGCTCCAAGCTCCATAGTGCTTAGTACCCTCCTCCCAACCTCCATCGACTAATGAGCGGCACCATGTAAGACCAACGCCTAGCATCGACCCTCCTACCTTCTGGCCAGTGGGGTACCAAACAACATGGTGGTATTCGAATAATGCGGTGAAAGATGGACTTCTCCTAAGAGATGTCACCGATCAAGATGCATCACCGTGGGTGATGATGCACGGGTGAGGATGAAACCGTACAGTGGTGGTCGATAAATGAATGTGGTGGGTGGTGGTAATGGTGAAACAAATGAGTGCGGTGCAAAATGATGGTGGGAAAGCAGAGATGATGGTATGTCCGAAGGTGGAATGAAAGTGATGGTGCCCTCACCGTTTCCGAGTATGCATGAAGGTAGCATCATCCTCACGGTAACGGAATGGTCGGGCCAAATGGCGCAGCTCGTAGGGTTTGAGAACCCTATTCGCTTCGCTTCCGCCAACGTGCAAGAGGTGATGGGCAAGAAATAAGACACCGGAATCGGATGAGTGTGTCCGAGTATAATGTCGAAGGTGATAGCCACCGCGTGACCTGATATCGGTCGTGGGGGAACAAAGACGCGAAACTCGGGTATGGTCCAGTAGGTGGGGTGACAACGACTTCACCCTCCTCGGGGGCTCGATCTCGCAGACATATGTAATGGGAGCCGGTACCAAGGTAGAGGCAGGACATAGTATCCTCCATCTCAAGATCGGAGGTCAAGTCGAGGATGAGTAGCAACGACATGATACTCAGCAATCCAAAGAAAATGTGCATTTGTAAGTATAAGTAATGCCATGCAATAAATAAGATTTAGTTAGTCGCGATAATCTCGCCACGCAAATCTAAATTCCTAACTAAATGAAAGCTAGCATTATAAGTTTTTATCATGCAAAGTTTTACTAGTCATGTATCATCCGCCGTTTAATCTCATACATGCAATTGGTAACGAAGGGCTGAGGACGGAAGTGGTGGTGTAAACGGTCCATTTGAAAACGTTATAGTCCAATTTGTTTTGAAAATACAAGTTGGTTTCTATAACCTAGGCTCGATCCAATCTGTAACACCCCAAAATCACAATGTGACAAGGAAGACTATTTGGGGTATTACTGTGAGGATCATAGTCATAAGTTTTAGAAAACGACTCTAAAGAGACGTTTTAAATAAAAGTTGTTACCATCTCATAAATCTCAGTGTTTTAGAAACACAAAAGGGAATACCACATGTTTGAAATTACATAAAGAGATAGTTTTAAACATTTACTAAATGATAACTTTAATTGAAAACTACACCACTTCAAAGCGCCCCTTGACGCCCACCCACTTCATGATATCTAATTAGTAACTAGATGAACATGCTTAAAAATATCAACAAAATGTTGAGTGATATTCATAGGTTTAAATAAAGGGGTTGAACACAAGTAAAAGATGATAATTGCTTCGAATACAATCACCATGGAAAACAGAGATTATTATTATGCACTAAGCTCATGACACCAAACTAACGCATACACCACCATGTAAGTAATAATATGCCCTCGAGATGGAATTGCCAATTCCATAGTTAACCAATATAGCGCCCGGTTATTCCAACCGAATGTCTAATTCCCATAGTACTATCCACAATATTCGCGTCAGCAAGTGATTTGGTTCATGATGGGGGACTTATGGCGCAACTTAGGCTATAATAATGATGCAAAGATACAGCTTTAAGAAAAGACTTGTGTTCTAGTTTATAGCATGCATTTCACGGGTTTAAAAGAAATAAGTAAAAGGTAGGCTATGAACTCACCTTAGTAAAGCAAGATCCCAGTAGTAAAGAATCAAGTAAATGATGCACCAAGTACCGCCACGACCTATAATTGTATACCAATATTTAATTAATACCTTTGTATTTTGACTTGGTACTATTTATATACATCAAAAGTTTTAGATTTACGTGTATTGTTTATTATTTAACATGATCAACTTTGGCTCATGGAAGTACTTAGACACACACAAAAGTGTTAAAACAAGTGAGTCGTGGGTTTGTCGTAACAGAGATGACACGGAAAATATCATAAATAATATATTTAGGTTATAAAAACATCGCTTAAAATATATATATATATATAGAAGGAAAGTAATGGTAAAAATAAAATACTTTCCGTTTTATATGTTATAATCGTCCTTTAGAAAAATGAGTATGGCTCATTTATACGTCTAAAATATATTTGGTGACGGAGTGTAGAAAAATTATTATTGTTTCAAATTATATTTCGTTTAGTATAAATCATGAGTTAATGGTATTTGTTAGTCGCTTTATATCATATGCTTGTAAAATGGGATATCATGAAATAATATCGAAGGTAAATGTGTCAAGATAAGTAGGCGAGCTGCGTGAACAAGGCGTGAGAAAGATCGAAAAGCAAGTAATCGTAAACACGTTTAAAATGACGATTTCGTTATACTTAGTGTTATGTAATTTACTTGTTTGTCTTACCTTGTAAAACCTTAGGTTTCAGAAGTTAACTTTGTACATATATATCAGTTTTCAGAATTTGGTGTACACTAAATGGGCTTTAGCCCAACTAGCCTCAACATGTATTTGGACACAAGGAAATGAGGTCGCCAAGGCTTTCGGCCCGGCCCGAAACCAAACCAAACGCGAAATCATAAGTGAAAAGAAAGAAGTACAGGTATTAAAGGAAACTTGGCATTTAGGGGACTTAGGGTGAAATAATGTACGCCAAGGACATCGACCCTTTGTTGGTGCTGAAAATAAGCCAAACGAACCCCCTTTTTGTGTTGCGGCGAACCAGAGAACAAACCAAGCGCCCAAATGGGTGTTGAAAATCGCAAAGAACCACCCTTGCTGGTACAAGAACGCACCTCTTTGCTGCACCAAACGCACCCTTTTTGGGGCTGAATTTGCAGCAAACAAACACTCCTATACGAGTTGGAAATCATATTCAAAACACTCTACGGAAAGCTTTTGTATAAGCCAAAGAAACAACGGGAATTTGAGCGAAAGTATATCTTGAAAGAGTACCTTGGTTCGAATGAATATATTAGGCATGGACGATTGTTTCTAATTTTTAACGAAGCTCAACAAGACTTGACTCGACTTAGGAACCTAGTGGACATACAGCATACTTGGACATAAGATGTGTAAACACAGACTTGACGCCAAAAAGGATTGCATTGAGTGGTTCCATAGAGGTCATGTGTAGGAAAGGAGAGAGGCGTCTAGCAGCCCTTCGGCTTACCAATTTCCTCCTACATGACCACACAACACTTATCCTAAACCGGACTTCTAACGGAGTCCAAAGATTACCCATTCCTACCCTTAGCGAGTAAGACCAAAATGACAATTCAATTCGAGTTGACACCAAACCCAAATCGATAAGCCATAACATTTTAACTAAACACTCCACTATTTCGAGCCAATGTACACCAAGATTACCACTATTTCGTTACTCATTTAAACCGCTTCGAGTAGACTTCTTAGCAATAGTTTACACATTTTGACCACATATTACGAAAGCATTTCATTAAAACACCTTAGCAACTTGAAACAAGAATTAACCTTAATAAAATTTTCGATACTAACAACACTTTCACAACTAGGTGAGCCAAAAGTTTAGACCAAACACAAGACACTAATAATAACAAATAATCTGATTTTCCTAACTTTTATATACATCGATTAACAACAAGAAAGAAGAACTAACCCACCAAAATAATTATGATTCGACCAATGTTTTCATTCTTTTTAATCCCATATCAAGATTAACCCAAATCGGTATTACAACAAGAATCACAATAAAAGCTAAGCTTAAACATAGGAACCTTATAAACACGAGTCGATTGGAAGAACAACAACAAGATGGGATGAATCCGCCAAGCCGAATCCACAAGAACTAGTAAAACACTTCAAGCACCCTTTTCGCTTTTTGATTTTGTTGTGAGTGTGGTATCAACTGGGATTTCGACGAGGTATTTAAAGGAACATGGGTGGGGTTTGGCTAGTACCTCGAAGTGGGGTGGGATGCTTGTCTCCTTTGAGCAGCGCCGGTCTTCACATGGCTCTCTGTCTTCGCTTCGGGTGGTCCAAGGAGTACTTGGTTTGTCGATTCCTTCATGGGATAAGCCAAAGGGTCATCTAATCTTGGTTTGAAGTTAGTAGTGATGTTGGAAAGATGTTTGGAGGTGTAGCTATCTTTGAGAACAGTGTGGGAGAAGGAGAGGCGAAATGGAGGTGATGAAAGCAGATGCATTTTCCGGGATGGCGTAAGGAGCAGAGAAAGATATTGGTAGTGGGGCGAGTGGGTATAAGTGTGAGGATAGGGTTGTTGGTTTTATATATATTTTTTTTGTAATTAGTTAATAGATATTGTAAGTTTTTATTTGTTGTGTATTATTTAGGTATTAGATGTATTTTGGCACTCGCTGCTAACCCGTAAATATATAATTTTAAACCAAAAGTTGTATTACTTATATCTCCGGACACGTTATAAATAAACTGACATGATGATGAATTTTTAGATTTTTATTAGTTTGCTTTATTTTCTCGCGTTTTATTTTATTTTATTTTGGTACATGATCTATAAGACAAGAAAATCTTCTTGTGAGATGATTTAGAAATCAATAAGGATTTGGCATAGTTAAATAAGACTACTCGGATAGGCATAAATTTTTATGCAAGAAAAGGTGAAATGTACATGCTAAAATGCTCAATTTAGATCAAACAAATTTGATAAACGGTCTAGTTCATAAATATGAAGATTTAAAATGGTGAATTTTCTGTGTGGCTACAGATCTACCCCTTAGAGGATTCGTCCCAATTCTAGTTTATGGTTGTCGGAGTTGAATTTGCAGAACAGGTACTTAACATGCATGGTGTCTTCGCTCCCACGCAGTAATTCGTCTCTCGAGTTCCATCTAACCTTGACGATGGGATGCTAACTTTGCTTAAGTCTTGACTTCCTATCCATGATTTCGATTGGTTCCTCGACAAAGTTGAGCTTGTCATCGAGCTTAATCTCTTTTAGTGAAACCACAAGAGATTCATCCGACAAGCATTTCTTCAGATTTGAAACGTGAAAGGTAGGGTGTACTCTACTAAGTTCTTCCGGAAGATCAAGCTTGTAAGCAACCGGGCCGATTCTTTCGAGAATCTTGAAAGGGCTAATGTATCGAGGATGTAGCTTTCCTCGTTTTCCTAATCGAACCTTTCCCTTCCAAGGTGATACTTTCAACATAACTCGATCACCAACTTGAAATTCCATGGGCTTCCTTCTAACATCGGCGTAACTCTTTTGTCGATCTCTAGCAGCTTGAAGTCGTTGATGAATTTGTATAATCTTCTCGGTTGTTTCTTGGACAAGTTCGGTCCAAAGGAGTTGGGCATCTCCAACCTCAACAAACGGGTGATCGACACTTTCGCCATAAAGTGCCTCAATGGAGCACCATGCTCGCGTGATAACTATTGTTGTAGGAGAATTTCGCCAACGGTAAGTGTTTATCCCAACCTTTTCCAAAGTCGATCACGCATGCTCGGAGCATGTCTTCCAAGGTTTGATAGTCCTTTCGCTGGCCATCGGTTTGGATGATATGTACTTATCCAAACGAAAGTGCCTAAAGCCTTTGAAGAGATTTTGTGAAGTGTAAAACGATCACACTCATGAAATGATGGAAATTGATACTCCATGACGGGATACAATTTCCTTAAGGTATAGTTGAGCAAGGGTTTCCATTTCATCATTTTCCTTGATGGTAGGAAATGAGCGATTTGGTAAGACGATCAATGATAACCCAAATAGTGTCGAACCTCTAGCAGCCTTAGGTAGTTTGGTTATGAAGTCCATAGTAATTCTCTCACATTTCCAAACCGGAGTTCAGGTTGAGCACGTCCGAAGGTTTTGACATTCGGCTTTGACCGAGAACAGTGATACATTTCCCAACGTACGTTGCAATTTCATCTTTCATGTTTGGCCACCAATAAAGCTTCTTGAGATCTTGGTACATTTTGTCGGATCCCCGGTGAATGGAATATTTAGACTTGTGAGACTCATGCATAATGAGTTCCCCGTATTCCTCCACAAAGTGGTATCCAACTTCTATCGCCAAAACATAAGGTTCCATCCGATCTTTGCGAAAACCGTTTCGCTTTTCCCGCATTCCAAAGATTCTCTCGTTGGGACGCTGTTTCGAGCTTCAAATTGAGCTTCAAGGATTTTTTATGGAAGGAGTGATCATTGTCATTCCCAAGGATCTTACTCGAAGAAGTTTAGGTCGATCCTTCTGACTAAGAGCATCAGCTAACGACATTTGCTTTTCCCGGTGATAACGGATTTCACAGTCGTAATCACTAAGCAATTCTAGCCATCGGCGCTGTCGCATGTTTAACTCCTTTTGATCGAGAATGTGTTGGAGACTTTTATGGTCGGTACACCGCATAACTTGGTTCCATATAAGTAATGTCTCCATATTTTGAGAGCAAAAACCACGGCTCCCAATTCCAAGTCATGGGTAGTGTAGTTCTTCTCATGAGTTTTGAGTTGTCGCTAAGCATGTTTATCACCTTGTTCTTTGCATCAATAACGCACCTAACCCTAGGTGTGATGCATCACAGTAGACCATAAAATCTTCCACTCCATCGCAAGGCTAAGATAGAGCTTCACAAAGCTTTTTTTCAAGAGTTGAAAGGCTAACTTGTTTCTCTCCCCACCAAAGTTCTTCTTCTTTCCGGGTTAGTCTGCTAGAGGTTTAGCGATTTTCAAGAATCCTTCGATAAATCTTCGATAATAACCCGCAAGACCTAAAATTGGCGTGATTCTGTAGGGGTAGTAGGGGATGACCAATCTTTGACAGCTTCATTTTGAAGGATCACATGAAGACCATTACTATCTATCACGTGACCAAGGAATTGAACTTTTGAATCCGTAAGTCGCGACGGAAAATTTAGCATACGTTCTTCTTTCTTGAGCGTTCTAGGATGGCTTTCAAGTGTTCCGCATGCTCTTCCTTGTTGCGGGAATAGATGAGAATGTCACAATGAATAATCACAAATTTGTCCAAGTAGGGTTTGCACACTCGGTTCATCGTGTCCATAAATACCGTGCATTTGTCAAACCAAATGGCATCACTTGAACTCTCAGAGGCCGTGATCGGTTCGGAAAGCGCTTTTGGATATCCTCCTCTAACTCTTAGTTGATGATAGCCGATCTCGGATCGATCTTCGAGTAGACACTTGACCCTGCGCTTGGTCAAACAGATCATCGATCCTAGGCAATGGATAGCGATTTTTCACCGCCGCTTTGTTCAACTCTCTAATCAATACATATACGAAAGATCCGCCCTTTTTCTTGACAAATAAGACCGGAGTTCTCAAGGAAGAACTCGGTCGAATGAATCCTTTTTCGACAGTTCTTGAAGTTGGTCGACAATTCTTGTAGTTCAGGTGCCAATCTATAGGGTGCAGGCTACGGCGCCGCTCCCGCAGACTAGCTCGATTTGGAATTCTACTTGCCGCTTGGAGGAAGGCCGTGCAAGTCTTCAGAAATACTTCGAAAGTCCCTAGCCACGGGACGCTTTTGAGTTGCTTCGCTTTCTCCTCATTTGTGCTAGAAAAATGGCATCCTTTTTCTATGTACCGCTTTAACGCGACGATGATGATGTTCAATCGGTCTTACTACGACATTCCGAATGATTAGAGTTTCACCATCGAGAGGAATGTGAATGACTTTCGCCACAGATGATTCTTGCACTTCTTGATAGCCAATCCATGCCAATGACAACATCGGCTACCAAGTGGATAGGCATAAGGTCTATATCGAACGGATGATTTGATAAGGATAGGTTGCAACTCAAGGATAGTGTTAGTTCCTACTATTTTTCCATCGGCTAACTCTACTTCATAAGTGGTATCTAGGGTAGTTGGGGTGACTTTTAACAAAGGTGCAAACTTAGAAGACACAAAACTTTTGTCGGCTCCATAATCAAATAACACTTTAGCTAAATGATGGTTGAGTGAAAACGCACCGCAACGACATCCCGGTTCTCTTGTGCATCCCCATCTCCTAGCACATAAGCTCTTGCTCTAGCAGGGTTGTTGTTGTTATTGTTGTTGTTGTTCCACGTGCTTTGGGCATCTACTCTTAACATGTCCAAATTCTCCACATCCAAAGCAAGTTATCCCAATAGGTTGAAGGTTACTACCAAGAGCGTGGCTTGCAATCCTTGTGTGGTATGACCCACTTTGTTACACTTTCCACACTTAATGGTACAACGTCCCACGTGATTCAGGTTGCATCGAGTGCACAAAGGGTGTGGTCCAAAGATAGCCTCTTCCTGCTGGGTACAGATAAGCCCTCGAACTTTGCCTACGGTTTTGTTGATTTTGGTGATTGTTTCAGTTTTGGTGGTATGGGTTGGGATTGTTGTTGCGGGCCTTTGGTTGTTGTTACGGTTATTGTTGTGATGGGAAGAGTTGTTGTGATGGAAGTTGTTTGAAGTGTTGCTCTGGCGGTCATCAAATTTCCTCTTGTTGTCATTAGTGCCTTGCACGGATCCATGCTTCAAGACTTGATCCATGAGTTGGTAGGAAATTGTGATCACTTCTTCCACGGTCTTGGGCTTTGATGCAGCCCTCAATGCTTCGGGTAATCCCCAATAAGATTTTCCAAAGAACTTGACATTATCGAAACCATGGAAGGGCATAGAGCTTTCAATTTTGGAAGCGCTTGAAGGGTCTTGAGATCATTGCCCTTAGTAGTCAGATGGTAGAATTCAACTTCAAGTTTCTTGATCTCGGTCCTTGACAAGATTGCTTCATCATTAGTGCTTTAGTTCATCCAAGTGGTTTTGTATGCTTCTTCCATGCCAATAGGTTGGGCATGAGCCTTCCACCAAGACAATGCATCTTCCAAAGAGAGTACCGAGCAAATTTCACCTTGCAATCTTCTGAGCAATCACTTAGAAGAAACACAGCCAGATCTTTCAAACCAATGGATAAGGCCACTTCATTCTGAAGAAGGTAGGTTTGCAGTTCATGAACTCCTTATATCCACACTTGCAATTTACCACAGCTTCATTTCGGTTGGCTTGATTTGGTGCTTCATTTGTTCGAGTTGCCTCAGCAGGTCTTGCAAAGAAAAGCACACCAATTTCATTTGTAACTAGCCTCCAATTGCTTCCGGGGTCATCTCGAGTTTGTAGGGTAGAGGTAGTTCTTGTTCTTGCCATTTTTCTAAAGACATACACTCATATTTTAGAATCATTCAACATAAGTGTGTATTATTATAAAAATGATTTCATAATAGTCAAGATCATCACATTATATCAATAGAGCATAATCATCATAAGTAGAATCACAACATGTAAGAACCACACAAGAGAATATATATAAATGATCACTTCGATTCACACAAACCGATAAATAAGAAAGATCATCATACATGAGAATCATAAAGAAACAACAACCATAATGTCATAGGCCTATCATCCATACATAGTGATACGATAACCATACAATGTCACATAAATAGCTTGTTCGATAGTTTACAAAACATGCTAATACAAAGCCTTTATTAGTGCCACATGCGGTGTGCTAAAGTACTAGGAAACTAAATAGATGAATCACCAATCTAGAGGTCGTCGGGTGTGCCCTCAATCGGCGCCAGAGGTCACGGATCAGATCATCCACCTCTCTATCTCTGCCTCCAATCTCGCCCAGCAAGAGCACGAGTCTCCATGATCATCATCCTCTCGTGACCGTCCGCTGCATACTCCCTCTCAGCTCTGGCCCAACAAATCCTAATCTATCTCGACTCCATCCTCCTCTCCAACATCAGAATCGCTCCACTAGCTCTCTCACTGGGCACCAATCTGTCAAGCACCTCCATCGTGGTCCTCCGCTGAGGAGCTCTCCAACCTCATCCTCAATGTTCTCGACAACTAACGGAACCTCATCAACAAATGCCACAACATCCTCAAGCCGATCCTCACTGCAAAGACGGGCAGCCAATAATGGAATGGTATGATGAAGGGTTCTCCCGTGACAGGAGAGTCTCAAAGAACAAGAAACCGGGATGTCCAAGCTCCATAGTTGCGCACCCGACTCCATCGAATTAACGAAGCGGCACCATGTAAGACCAACTCAGCATCGACCTCCTATTCCCTACCGGGTACCAAACACAACATGGTATTGGTCCGAATGTGCGGGTGAAAGATGGACTCTCCTAAGAGATCACCGATCAAGATGCATCACCGCGGTGATGATGCACGGGGTGAGATGAAACCGGCATAAAGGGTGGTCCGATAAATGAATGTGGTGGTGGTGGTAATGGTGAAACGGTGTATTGAGTGGTGGTGCAGGCACCATGGTGGGAAAGCGAGGATGATGGTATGTCCGGGGTGGAATGAAAGTGATGGGTGCCCTCACTGCTCGAAATGGTAATGCATTTGTAAGTATAAGTAATGCCATGCAATAAATAAGATTTAGTTAGTCGCGATAATCGCCACGCGAAATCTAAATGCCTAACTAAATGAAAGCTAGCATTATAAGTTTTATCATGCAAAGTTTTACTAGTCATGTATTATCCGCCAAGCGAATCTCATACATGCAATCGGTACGGGTAGCGCGGAGGACGAAGTGGTGGTGTAAAACGGTCCATTTGAAAACGTGGTTATAGTCCAATTTGTTTTTGAAAATACAAGTTGGTTCTCTATAACCTAGGCTCTGATGCCAATCTGTAACACCCCCAAAATCACAATGTGACAGCGGAAGACTATTTGGGGTATTACGTAGAGGATCATAGTCATAAGTGAT
The DNA here is from genome assembly GCA_910596185.1 of Chrysanthemum makinoi. Lineage (NCBI taxonomy): Eukaryota > Viridiplantae > Streptophyta > Magnoliopsida > Asterales > Asteraceae > Chrysanthemum > Chrysanthemum makinoi. The sequence goes on from OU343216.1 coordinate 180,144,554, forward strand.
AGAAAACGACTCTAAAGAGACGTTTTAAATAAAAGTTGTTACCATCTCATAAATCTCAGTGTTTTAGAAACACAAAAGGGAATACCACATGTTTGAAATTACATAAAAGATAGTTTTAAACATTTACGAAATGATAACTTTAATTGAAAACTACACCACTTCAAAGCGCCCCTTGACGCCCACTCCACGCCTTCGTGATATCTAATTAGTACCTGAGATGAACATGCTTAAAAAGATCAACAAAATGTTGAGTGATATTCATAGGTTTAAATAAAGGATTGACACAAGTAAAAGATGATAATTGCTTCGAATACAATCACCATGGCAAACATAGATTATTATTATGCACTAAGCTCATGACACCAAACTAACCGCATACACCTAATTACTGGTGTAAGTAATAATATTGCCCTCAGAGATGGAATTGCCAATTCCATAGTTAACAAATATAGTGCTCCCGTTATTTCCGATAACCGAAGTCGGGGTCGTTAATTCCCATAGTACTATCCCAATATTCGCTCACTCGCAAGTGATTAATGGTTCATGATGAGGGACTTATGCAACTTAGGCTATAATAATAATGATCAGCAAGATACACTTTAAGAAAAGACTTGTGTTCTAGTTTATAGCATGCATCTCCCTCGCGGGGTTTAAAAGAAATAAGTAAAGGCGAGGCTATGAACTCACCTTAGTAAAGCAGTATCCGAGTAGTAAAGAATCAAGTAAATGATGCACCGAGTACCGTCACGCGACCTATAATTGTATACCAATATTTAATTAATACCTTTGTATTTTGACTTGGTACTATTTATATACATCAAAAGTTTAGGTTATTTACGTGTATTGTTTATTATTTAACATGATCAACTTTGGCTCATGGAAGTACTTAGACACACACAAAAGTGTTAAAACAAGTGAGTCGTGGGTTTGTCGTAGAATGAGATGACATACGAAAATATCATAAATAATATATTTAGGTTATAAAACATCGCTTAAATATATATATAAGGAAAGTAATGGTAAAAATAAAATACTTTCCGTTTTATATGTTATAATCGTCCTTTAGAAAAATGAGTATGGCTCATTTATACGTCTAAAATATATTTGGTGACGGAGTGTAGAAAAATTATTATTGTTTCAAATTATGTTTCGTTTAGTATAAATCATGAGTTAATGGTATTTCGTTAGTCGTTTATATCATATGCTTGTAAAATGGGATATCGTGAAATAATATCGAAGGTAAATGTGTCAAGATAAGTAGGCGAGCATGCCGGAACAAGGCTGAAAAGATCGAAAAGCAAGTAATCGTAACACGTTTAAAAATGACGATTTCGTTATACTTAGTGTTATGTAATTTACTTGTTTGTCTTACCTTGTAAAACCTTAGGTTTCGAAGTTAACTTTTACATATATATCGGCCAGAAGTGTACACTACATGGGCTTTAGCCCAACTAGCCTCAACATGTAATTGGGACACAAGGAAATGAAGTCAGCCAAAGTGTGGCTTCGTGGCCCAGTTCCGAAACCAGAAACCAAACGCAAATCATAAGTGAAAAGAAAAAAAAGAAGTACAGGTATTAAAGGAAATTTGGCATTTAGGAGGCTTAAGGTGAAATAATGTATGCCAAGGACATCGAGACCCTTTTGTTGGTGCTGAAATAAGTCGAAACGAACCCTTTGTGTTGCGGTGAACCGGAGAACAAAACCGCTACGCCTAAATGGGTGTTGAAAATCAGCAACGCACTCGCTTGGTACAGCAACGACCCCTTTTTGTCTGACCAAACGCACTTTTGGGCTGAATTTGCAAAGAAACAAACACTCCTATACGAGTTGGAAATCATATTCAAAACACTCTACGGAAAGCTTTTGTATAAGCCAAAGAAACAACGGGAATTTGAGCGAAAGTATATCTTGAAAGAGTACCTTGGTTCGAATGAATATATTAGGCATGGACGATTGTTTCTAATTTTTAACGAAGCTCAACAAGACTTGACTCGACTTAGGAACCTAGTGGACATACAAAGATACTTGGACATAAGATGTGTAAACACAGACTTGACGCCAAAAGGATTGCATTGAGTGGTTCCATAGAGGTCATGTAGAAAGAGAGAGGCGCCTAGCACTTCTTCGCTTACCAATTTCCACTCCACCACACACAACACTTATCCTAAACCGGACTTCTAACGGAGTCCAAAGATTACCCATTCCCACCCTTAGCGAGTAAGACCAAAATGACAATTCAATTCGAGTCGACACCAAACCCAAATCGATAAGCCATAACATTTTAACTAAACACTCCACTATTTCGAGCCAATGTACACCAAGATTACCACTATTTCGTTACTCATTTAAAACCGCTTCGAGTAGACTTAGCATAGTTTACACATTTTTGACCACATATTACGAGCAGATTTCATTAAAACACCTTAGCAACTTGAAACAAGAATTAACCTTAATAAAATTTTCGATACTAACAACACTTTCACAACTAGGTGAGCCAAAAGTTTAGACCAAACACAAGACACTAATAATAACAAATAATCTGATTTTCCTAACTTGTATATATACGATTAACAACAAGAAAAAGAACTAACCCACCAAAATAATTATGATTCGACCAATGTTTTCATTCTTTTTAATCCCATATCAAGATTAACCCAAATCGGTATTACAACAAGAATCAAAATAAAAGCTAAGCTTAAAGAAAAACATAGGAACCTTATAAACACGAGTCGATTGGAAGAACAACAACAAGATGGGATGAATCCGCCGCGAATCCATAAGAGCTAGTAAAACACTTCAAGCACCTTTTCAGTTTTTTGATTTTTGTTGTGAGTTGTGGTATCAACTCGTGATTTCGACGAGGTATTTAAAGGAACATGGTGGGTAGTTTGGCTACTCTCGGTGGGGTTGGGATGCTTGTCTCCTTTGAGCAGCGCTGCCGGGTCTTCACATGGTGGCTCTTCGCTCGTCTTCGTGGGTGGTCCAAAAGGGTACTTGGTTTGTCGATATCTTTATGGAATAAACCAAAGGATCATCTAATCTCGGTTTGAAGTTAGTAGATGTTTGGAAAGAGGTTGGAGGTGTAGCTTTTGGAGAGGGAACAGGCAGCGTGTGCAGGGGAGAAGGGGAGAGGCGAAAATGGAGGTGATGAAAGCAGGTGATGCGTTTTCTGGGGATGGCAGAAGCAGGAGCAGAGAAACAGATATTGAGAAAAGGGGGCGTGGGTATAAGTGTGAGGATAAGGGTTGTTGGTTTTTATTTATATTTTTTTTTGTAATTAGTTAATAGATATTGTAAGTTTTTATTTGTTGTGTATTATTTAGGTATTAGATGTATTTTGGCACTTCGTTGCTAACCCGTAAATATATAATTTTAAACCGAAAAGTTGTATTACTTATATCTCCGGACACGTTATAAATAAACTGACATGATGATGAATTTTTAGATTTTTATTAGTTTGCTTTATTTTCTCGCGTTCTATTTTATTTTATTTTGGTACGCTGCGCTGACTCATAAGACAAGAAAATCTTTTGTGAGACTGATTTAGAAATCAAGAAGATTTGCATAGTTAAATAAGACTACTCGGATAGGCATAAATTTTTATGCAAGAAAAGGTGAAATGTACATGCTAAAATGCTCAATTTAGATCAAACAAATTTGATAAACGGTCTAGTTCATAAATATGAAGATTTAAAATGGTGAATTTTCCGGTGGCTATGACCTACCCTTAGAGGATTCCGTCCCGAATTCTAGTTTACATGGTTGTCGGAGTTGAATTTGGAACAGATGGTACTTAACACGCGATGGTGTTCAACGCTCCCACGGTACTCCTGGCCCTCTGGAGTTCCATCTAACCTTGGATTGGGATGCGACTTTGCTTAAGTCGCTGACTTCCTATCCATGATTTCATTGGTTCTCGACAAAGTTGAGCTTGTCATCGAGCTTAATCTCTTTTAGTGAAACCACAAGAGATTCATCCGACAAGCATTTCTTCAGATTTGAAACGTGAAAGGTAGGGTGTACTCTACTAAGTTCTTCCGGAAGATCAAGCTTGTAAGCAACCGGGCCGATTCTTTCGAGAATCTTGAAAGGGCCAATGTATCGAGGATGTAGCTTTCTCGTTTCTCCAATCGAACCTTTCCCTTCCAAGGTGATACTTTCAACATAACTCGATCACCAACTTGAAATTCCACGGGCTTCCTCTAACATCATGAATCCGATCTCAGCAGCCTTGAAGTCGTTGATGAATTTGTACAATCTTCTGTTGTTTCTTGGACAAGTTCGGTCCGAGTGGGCACTCCAACCCCAACAAACGGTGATCGACACTTTCGCCATAAAGTGCCTCAATGGAGCAGCCTGATGCTCGCTGGATAACTATTGTTGTAGGAGAATTCGCCAACGGTAGTGTTTATCCCAACCTTTTCCAAAGTCGATCACGATGCTCGCATGTCTTCCAGGTTTGATAGTCCTTTTTCTGGCCATGGGGATGATATGCGGTCATATCCAAACGAGTGCCTAAAGCCTTTGAAGAGATTTGAAGTGTGAAGTAAAACGACTGTCACGATCGAATGATGGAAATGGTACTCATGACGGGATACAATTTCCTTAAGGTATAGTTGAGCAAGGGTTTCCATTTCATCATTTTCCTTGATGGGTAGAAATGATGATTGGTAAACGATCAATGATAACCCAAATAGTGTCAGAATCAGCGCCTTTAGGTTTGGTTATGAAGTCCATAGTACTCTCCCATTTCCAAACTAGGAGTTCAGTTGAGTTAACAACCGAAGGTTTTGACATTCGGCTTTGACTCAGGAATGTGAGACATTTCCCAACGACGTTGCAATTTCAAATTTCATGTTTGGCCACCAATAAAGCTTCTTGAGATCTTGGTACATTTTGTCGGATCCCGGTGAATGGAATATTTGACTTGTGAGACTCATGCATAATGAGTTCCCCGTATTCCTCCACAAAGTGGTATCCAACTTCTATCGCCAAAACATAAGGTTCCATCCGATCTTTAAGAAACCGCTCTCGCCTCGGATTCAAAGATTCTCTCGCTGGGACGGTTTCGTTTGAGAGCTTCAGCTTGAGCTTCAAGGATACTTTATTTCTTATGAGTTTGAGCTTAATGGAAGTGAAGGATGTTGGAAAATTCAAAGACTCAACAATGAAGTTTATGAGTATAATAAATTTTCACAGATGCTTCCAGATTGGATAGAGATGATTTGATGAATCTTTGATACTTTATAAGAATGTTTGGTGAAGAACATCCAAATGATTATCATGAGGTCGGTTTCATCATTGAAGATTTTATTTGAACCAACTCATGATGAACCTAAATGGAAAGGACTCTACAATGGTCATGTTACAAGATGGTTTTTATATCAAACTTGTGGAGTTCATGTTTTAACCAAGCTGAGAAGTTATTCATATGCTTAGAAGGTGATTATCCTCAACCGAATAAGTATCCAGAATTATTGCTCGATGATGAAGCCTGGTATTATCAAGATGTTGTTACCCTATGATGGTCAAGCTTACAATTTGTTGCTCAAGTATGAGAACATTCTTAAATCTAGTAAGTGTTTGGCTACATCCTCCAATTGTATGTTTTGAGCTTAAAGAAAACTTGAGAATTCTGTTTGAATGTATCAAGTTTAGGGGAGGATTGTTGGGTTTTTGGTTCCTTGTATCAAGAATTATTCTAAGTATTGGAACTACGACGAGTTGATATAACCACGAATGTAAGAATGGAACCACGGATGAAGATAAACCGGCTAGTAGTATTATGTAACCACGGATATTGATATGTAACCACTACTAGTCTTGTATAGTCGGTTTAGTATTATGTATTAGATAAATATGGAAAAGATATTTATCTTGTAGGTTACGTATTGTATTATGTTTAGGAATCCTTAAAAAAGGAGGTCCTAGGATAGATTAGATATACATATGTTTTATATCTAAGGTCGATACACTTCAAGGTTGTAAAACCCTAATACTGGTTAGAGTATCCGTATTAATAATAATATTGAGGTGTTGAATGTTCATTGTTCTTCTTCTTAAGATTAAGTATTAAATTCCGCGTGATACTTAATAAGTTCTTGTTTAAAGTCAGTTTCTATATTAGATCGTTTGCTCAACTGGAATCAACAAAATGTGAGAATGATATATGTGGAGTTTGTTAGACTCTTTGGACCATTTAGAGCGCTAGGGATTAACAAGAACAAAGACTATTATATGTACAGCAGAATAAACAAATTGATACTTTATTATTGAATAAGGTTTTTCATTGATAATCATTCCAAGCCTCAAATATTATTTGATCAGAATAATACGGTTACACTTAACTTGTAACAGGGATCAAAGATCCTTGAGGCTAAACTAAACAAACTCTAACCCTAGATGTTTATATGAACACGTCTAGTTTACACACACACACACCTTTAATGACTACATTATGGAAGACTTAATTATTAAAACCTACATCCCATGTCCTCTTTATATACTAGAGGATTAGGGTTTACAAATCTCTACAAAGGACTAAATAATAAATCTTCTTTTGCAAGAAAGTCCCTCCATCTTTTTGTAGGTTTCATCTTTGTCACTTTAAGCCCTTGATGTTTCATTCTTTATTATTTTGTATCATCGAATCAATAAACCCAACAATCTTCCCCTATTTGATGATGACAAAAAAAACACGATTCTTGTACGAACTTCCCTAGATCAGTAGCGTAAGTTGAGATAATTAAATCTCACCATGAATGAAACATTCTTGTCTTCCTTTGTCTTCCCTTAATCCATGCCATGCCACTCAAACATCTCTTCCTCTTTTTGTTATCAACAAATAGGAAATGTAAACAGTAGAAACTTCCCCTTGAGTGGTGCATGAACATCAAATGATTCTTCAAATCTGAAAGCTCCTTGTAATGATCACTTGTGAAGAAACCAAATATAACTAACTTGATAAAGAAGTAGAATAACCCAAACTTGTGTCTTATGTCTTGTTTATCCACATGACGTTGAACTCATACTAACACCATATAAGTATACCGCAATCTCTTGACAAAATCCTCATCTTCAATGAGACACTGAGCACTACAATGTAACTCCTTTAAGTGATAGTTAACTAGGTCTTCATCCATCCACCCCTTGACCTATGAAAACTAGATTTTGCAAGTCTTCGTCAACATCCTTTAAGCACAACAAGTTATTCCAAAGTGTAACACCACTTTAAGATATGATAAAATCACGAATCTGTGTAACTCAACTACAATATCAAATAAGTTATGATCAATTATCTTCATAATCAACTAATCCAATAAACCAAATAGCTTTTAAATCTTTAAGAACAACTTCCAAAAACCAAACTCCTGTGTGTGTGAACAACCTCCCTGTGTGTGTCTCCAAAAACCAAAACTATTATTACACTCGACTTCCCCTCAAGTCCAAAACCATAAGAGAATCAAAAATCCTTCGTCATCCGATATCGAATACTATAAGCAGTACAAACAAGCATTCGAAAGGAATCAAAATAGTATAAAGTGATACGAATAGAATCTAGCGCAAGGGTTTCGAAAACACTAGTGGTTTCGAGAAAACACTAGCAAGGTTTCGAAAACACTAGAAGTGGTTTCGAGAAAACACTAGAGTGGTTTCGAGAAAACACTAGCAAATGGTTTCGAAAACACTAGGAGTGGTTTCGAGAAAACACTAGCAGTGGTTTTGAGAAAATACTAGCAGTGGTTTCGAGAAAACACTAGGAGTGGTTTCGAGAAAACACTAGAAGTGGTTTCGAAAAACACTATCAAAGTTGCTTTAATCCACCAATTAAAGACAACAAACAATGTATAACCAACTACCATAATTAATTCAAAGAAACACGGATTTAGGAAGTTAAATATCCAAGAAAACCCTAAAATTTCCAAAAATTCGAATTGTTAAACCTGTTTCTGCAGCCAACTTCGACACTGAATAACTTTTTATTGAGAGCTCAGATCGACAATCCCTCCAGTGAAAAGTTAGATGAATATATAGAGAACATCCACCAAATATTTCGTTACGATCCAACGGTTCACAGAAAAGTTATGCCCTCTTGAAAACAGTGCTGTAGAAAAGTTGCGAATTTTGTAAAAAATCGATTTTCTTTCTTCTTTTTTGCCAAGAAACCTTGTAAATCCCTAAGTAACGAGCTCTCCAAGCTCTGATACCAATTTTGGAGTTTGTTAGACTCCTTGAACCATTTAGAGCGCTAGGGATTAGCAATAACAAAGACTATTATATGCACAGCGGAATAAACAAATTGATACTTTATTATTGAACAAGGTTTTCATTGATAATCATTCCAAGCCTCAAATATTATTTGATTAGAATAATACGGTTACACTTAACTTGTAACAGGGATCAATGATCCTTGAGGCTAAACTAAACAAACTCTAACCCTAGACGTTTATATGAACACGTCTAGTTTACACACACATACCTTTAATGACTACATTATGGAAGACTTAATTATTAAAACTACATCCCATGTCCTCTTTATATACTAGAGGATTAGGGTTTACAAATCTCTACAAAGGACTAAATAATAAATCTTCTTTTGCAAGCAAGTCCCTCCATCTTTTTCTAGGTTTCATCTTTGTCACTTTAAGCCCTTGATGTTTCATTCTTTATTGTTTTGTATCATCGAATCAATAAACCCAACAATATATATCTGAATTGAAGGAGATGATTTATAATCATGTGGGTAACTGGTTTGCATTAAAGATCTTTAGAGTGCGTTTAGTTTGAGAAAAAAAGTCATAATTTTTATTTTCAGTTTTGTAAAAAAAAAAAAGTTAAATTTTTCATAAAACATAAAAAATGCGTTCATGTGACATTGTTTTCTATTTTGAAGAAAATAAAGGGTGAGGGGGTTACAAGGGAAACAAATAAAAAAAATGTGTTTTGTAGTTTTTCTTGTTAAGTTGGGAAATGCATGTTTTGTGTTTTATAAAGAATTTGTTGGGAAATGTCTATTTTTCTTGTTTTATACAAAATATTTTGTAAAAAACAAAAGTGTTCTTTCAACTAAACGCATCTTTCGTTTTTGCTTTTTGTATTTTTGTAAATTAAGAGCATATATTATTTTCATTAATTAATTGAGTGCTTCTTATTTTTTTTAAATTTGTTGTTCTTTCTAGTTTCCACATACACGTATGTTTCGTTGCAATATGTATTCATCAGGTAAATGTAAAGTGGAAGGGAAAAGAAACATGTTTATTGAGTGTTGACTTAAGTTTGCTAATCCCAACTTAGGGCTTGTCTCTTTTTTTTCTTGAATTAAATGACACTAAGAGCGGGAGTATCATGGTATGGTTGGCTAGCGTTGAGATCAGATAACGGTGCACTGTATCGGAAGTCGCGCTAAAGGTGGTGGCGCCGTAGCCACCAGCCAGCGCCAAGCTAAATTTTTTTCTTTTTTGTTTAAAAAAATTGAAAGTTGGCAAAGAAAGGAACGTTTGGCAACGGCTTTATAGTCGTTTGGACCCAATTAACAACAAAACAAATCAAATGTTACATTTTAAAAATCCTATAAATACCTCCTTATTATTTCATACTTCACACACACTTTCAATATATTTTATAACATATATTCTCTACTTTTTAACATTTTTTTCAAACAAAATGAGTATCTTCTAGAGCTAAGAAGAGGAGTCTCTTTTGGAGGAGTGTTTCACTCAAATATCCGAGAATCCAAATACGGGTGCGGATCAACAAAGGTATACGTTTTGGGATAAAGTTCTCGACGCATACTACAAGGAAGCCAATAAGCTCAACTACAATATTCGTACCAAGAAGATGTTGAGGGGAAAGTGGACTTCAATGAATGCCCGAAAAGCACGAATCAGGGCAAATAATCCAAACCAAAACTAGTTAACTTTATATATTTTTGACATACAGGGTTTTTTTTGGAGGATATATATATATATATATGAAGCAGAATGAAATGCGGGAGGATATTTATATCTCAGTCCTTCATTCCATTCTGCTTCATTATATATATCCTCCAAAAAAATCTTGTGTGTGTTGGTTTAAATTTCGTATTGTAACTATTATTTAAATTTCGTATTGATGTTGTAATGTTAAATTTTGTATTTTAGTGTTAAATTTATGTAGCTTGTATGTGTTTTATTTAAATGAAGAACCAAAGTAGAATACGAACTTTTTTTCATTACCCAAGCAAAGCAAAGTACTACATTGAAAAGAAAATAAAACTGCGGTACAGAAAACAAAACACATAGATTAAAACACATAAGTTAATCCAAGTGATTCCAAGTTTCAGAGTTGTCTAAGAGATAACCATCGTCGTAAGGAGACCAGTTCGCAAACTTGCTCTCTTCCCACTCTCGTTCCAAAATGTCAAACAAGTTGTCCTTACACTCTTGTTCTTTCCTTGCTTCCTGCTCCCTGTGAGCTTCTTCTTCCATTTATCTCAAAGCTTCTTCATCCTGAAGAAGTAGTCGTTGCTCTTCCTCGGTAAGCAGAAACGGATTGTCTGATGGTGGAGTATTAACCGGTTCCTCTTCCTGTTCCTCAAAAGAGACATTCTAAATTTCAATTTGAGATATTCTTGAGATAGTTTGAAATAGAAGTTGTGTGTAAGAGATGTGTTTTTTGGTTTAAATTGTAGTGGATATATATATAGGGGGAAAAATAAGGTTTATTTAATTTTGAATTTGAATTTGAATTCGAATTCGTACTTTGAAAATTTTGAATTTGAATTGTAACTTTGATATTGAATTTTCAATTTGAATTTAATGAAGTTTATTTTAATTAATATTGTGTTGGTTAAAAAGAAAGAAAAAAAGAAAAAAGAAAGCCCAACAACACCACATTTTCTGGTGCCAACGGTAACGGCATAAAGTGTGATGCCAAAAGGTCTCTGGTCTCTGGCATAAAGTGGAAAATCCTTATGTTGAGCAGATTCGAAGCTCTATTTCAAGCTTGCTTTAGCCAGGTGCACAAGGAAGCACACCATTATCATCGATCTTGCTTCTCCTTTTAAGAATGATCTTTGTGATTCTTCGTTCGGGGTTATATCATCAACAAGAACAACAACGTATCATCCCAAGATTGAATGACTCTCTCAAATTCTTTTCCATCAAGTCTGAAGCGATCCATTCCAAAAGGTGTTAAGAGACCACTTCCCCCAAGTAGATGAATTGATGCAGTCAGTCTCTTAGACTAGAGCTCACGAACCCGAATACATATACCCAAAGACAAAGAAACTTATACCATCGAAGTAGCAGATTAAGTCCAATAGCCAAAGAATAACCCCGATGTATACTTTTCTCTCCCCGAAAGAAAGTGTATGAAGCTCAAGAACCCGAAGTACCCGAATGCCCAAAGAGAATAACCGATAACATTGAAGAAGCAAGCCGAATCACTGATTATCCCTGCGGATGACTATCTCTGCGGATGTCAACTCCGGAATAAGTGATTATATCTCTGAATCACTGATTAAGCATTCAAGAGAAACAGTTGAGCACCCCCAATGTACACAATCTCTCTCCCCTGATGATTGCGATAGCATCGAAATCATCACACACTTGTGTACCTCTTTTATCACCAGAAACTAACTCTTCCATCTCTTCCCCCACATAGTTGGAATAAGAACACTAAACGCCATGAGTCAAACCTTGAGTTTCTCTGCTGTAATGACATATGTCTTCTCGGGATTTCTTCAATCACTTAGAAGTATTAAGCTCATCAAGTTTACTTAGATGCATGTCTCCTTCCCCTTGTCGGTTTTGTACTTCTAATCAGAACACAAAGCCCATATATTTGAAATATTTTGAGAAGAACACTTTTAATCTTGTGGGAATCAACTTGCTGAAGAATATGAGCAAGTCTAATTGGGGATTAAATTTGACATTTCACTCTCCCCCAATTAGTGCTCTCCCCTAAATCGACAATCTGTTTGATAAATGCCCATTAAGAATAAGTATTTAGATAATCAAATGCAACTCGTCTTTAGTCTTCTAACATGTAGCAGAGAATGTAGGACCGATCAGACTCGACCTTCTTCAAGATTGTCCGTTTGGGGAATAGAAAGTCAACATCTTCTTCTCACCAAATGCATTCCCGTTAACTTATATATAGCAAATCCCCTTAACTCAAATCCTTCCCAATCAAACAAGAACAGAAAGATGTTCATCAAGGAAATCACAATCGGAAGCACTTTGTCGATAAACTCATCAGTCCGTGAGAAGATGTCAACCAACGGCTCTTAGAAGAAACTCCATGTAAAGATGACCCGATAAGAAGAAGCTCGGTTCTTACATGAGTTTGGAGCTGTATGACCAAATATTCTCAGATAACAACCAACCAACAGTAGATTCATACTTCTTCTCCCCCTCAAGAATTGCATACGCAGTTGCCATTCTTGATTAAACAAGCGAAATCATCCATGTGTAGTCTAATTCCACTTCTCCCCCGCAAAAATTGTATATGATGTTGCCATCGCCATTTTAATTGAGCCAGTGAAATTAGAAAGACAATCAACGGTAAGTAGATCACCATTGAGAAAAAACATGAGAAGAAGATCCACTTGATGACTGAGCAATCATGGAAGAAGCATGAAGGTTGTTGATGAGAATGGTCATAAATGAGAAGATTTCTCTTCTTCAGAAGATAAAGTGCACTGAAACGTACACTTTTCTTTTCTTTAGAGAACGAGGCTTGAACTGTTGTGTTCAAACGTCATAATCTTTCTCTTTTCAGCTCTCTTGGCAAAACTTGTAATCAACCCCATTATCATTCAGTAGGCTCTTTGTAGTGACAACTGATGGAGAAAACCCAATATGATGAATTTGACCTTGAAGTAAACTAACCCAAACTCGTGACATAAACTTGCACATATGTAACAAAGAGCGGTGCCGAGAATTCATGCCCATTTGAATCTCTAAGTACTCTGTACTCTTCAACCAACCAACCATCAAGTAATAGACGTACATCACCTCTTGAAACTCCACAATTCAATGACACGAGCACTACAACGTAAATCTTTAAAGTGATAGTTATTTTGTGGTGGTAAGAGCCCAATTCCCCCAAGTGGTAAAAGAAAAGGAAAGGTCACCCAAAAATAACTAGATTTCCAAGTCTTCATTTTTGAAAAAGCTCGAACAAGGATCTTGAAGAATCTTCATCCAACCATCCCCGATACCTTCAGATACTAAGTACACTCGCCCGTGATATTTCACTTCAACCTCAAATAAATAATAGTGAATTAACCCCGTTGTCACATCTTCTGGTTAAAAGCTCAAATCTAGCCTCCTTTGACGTTTTAAATGAACTATGATAATGGTTTCATCCCGACCATGGTAAAATGAGCACATAACCCCGTAAAACCATGTAATAACCAAACTGCCATGATGAATATCCAAACACACATCCAATTCATGAAGTACACCCTTTTATCCCTTTTTCGAAGTAGAAACTGTAGCACCAGCATCAGATGAGACCTCGAAATACAATTTCCTTTCTCCAGGATGGTTCCATCATCACGGGATTTTACAATTCTATGGTCTAAACTGAGAAATAGTTTCTTTTGCGGGATTTTACAAAACCAAGAATAAACCGCAAGATAGATCCAGAAATGCACATTACTTTTACCAGGATGTTTCCATTGTTACGGGATTTTACAAGTCTATGATTTAAACCGAAAAATAATTTCTTTCGCGGGATTTTACAAAATCAAGACTAAACCATAAACAATGTCAACTTGAAATTGTTATGACAACTTTGGTTTCGGTGAATATCTGTTTTAGGGGAACATGCAGCGGTTCATCAACAATTCTTTACCCAAATGTAGACTACTTCACAAACCATACTAAGTAGAGTAGTATACACTACTTTCCCCTGGAGGTTGATCGTAACACATCAAAGTACACGTTTCTCCCCCATGATGGTTTCGAACTTTCGGAAGCATCATAACGTGTATGACCATTTGCACGAGAAGTTCTTGTCATAAGAAAACATCTCAAAAAAGCATGAGTGACATTGAAGATTCTTGAACAGTTTTGCTTAGACTGTGAAGTATCATTGACATTCTGTTGCGTCGAACATCTCAAGAGAATTTCTGTAAACGAACTTCCTTTGATTCACCGGCTAATAGTAATGACCACATATGGAGATAACGTCACTTTAATTTCGCATCAATAATACCGTACGAAAACCCCGTAGCTATTTTTTCAAATGTTCCCTCAAGCTGTGAATTTTGTATCCTTCCGTGAAAATATACCATACCAAAAATACCATTCAAATGTCCATATATTAAAACTTATGTATCCAAATTTACTTAAAAAATCGGATAACATAAATTTGTGTAATCCAATTGACGTTTATAATACCAAGCCGACTCAAATCAAGGTCCAATCCGAAGAAAGCACTACTCATCCCATCTATCATGATCCATCAGTCTAGATACTAATCCAATCCGGATAAAGCCAACTTCAATCTATCTCACAAACTGATTAATCCGGTATAAAAGTGATACCCTAAGTAGTTTTATCCTAACCCTAAAAACACATATGATAAAAACGCCTACCACACATTTTTATACTCTCACTTAACACATTCTTCACCACAAGTATAAGCCATCCAAATCTGATCTTACACAAACAAACAAAAAAACAACTCCATATGTTTTCTGCTAAGATCCGTACCTTACAACCGAGTAAACTACTCCTTGTTCATCTTCTTTCTCTTAGGTCTCGTTAGAGTTCTCGTGTAGGTGATTTTGTGTTTTTTTTGTCTTAACCGATTGAAAGAACAAAATAATAACAGGTTTGTTATGATTTTTTCTTTGTATAAATCGGATAGTAACAAGAAACGGTTGGTTTCTATATTGATCAATGATGATAAAGTTCAATTAAAAAATATTTGAAAGATTAAAAAAATTGAACGAATCTGAGATTAACTTTGATTTCATTTCAAGTTTGCTTGAAGTTTGTTGCAGAGTGAATGAGAAGGTATGATGGTTGTGTTTGGGTCTAGGATTTGTGAGTTGATAGACATGGTCACGTGGCTATGGTATACTTCTCCTTTGATTTCATTCTTGTTAATATTGATGGACTGATGATAGGTTATAAATAACCTGAGGTCGATTGAGTCTTGATAATTGGATATGGTATTTGTTGTGGGTCGTGGTCAGTTTTACGCATAAGGTTCTTTCCTCCTTTTTTGCATTCTTACTCGTAAAGTCTATCTTACGCGTAACATTCTTGATCTTATGCGTAACAATGTGTTTACGCGTAACTTGAGCTTATGCGTAGAATAAGTTATGCGTAAACCATTTGCTTATGCGTAAGCTGTCTTAAGCGTAAACTGGTCAGAGGCGTAACCCATTCTTATGCGTAAGCCTAGGATTATGCGTAAAAACATACATGTAATAGTGCCTTATGCATAACTTCATAGTTATGCGTAAATATCTCTGAAGATGGCACCATATGCGTAAAAATAGGGGTTTTACCCTCGTTTACTTTTTCCGATGAGTTTTCCGACCACGTTTCCGTTCATCTTCAAAGTTACCCAGAAAAATGCATATGAAATGCTTCATTTTTTGACCCTGTTTGACCAAGAATACTGACCAGAATGACCACATGGAGTTTTCACAGATATTGAGACAAAATGTAGGATCGTGAATATTATGTTGTTTGATGATTCGGGTGGTCTAGGACAATGATTAAATAAGAAAGCCATTTTAGAGAGATGAATAGAGTTGAGAGGAGGTTCCTTGAAAGAGAGTTTCTTAACAAATGAAAGGTTAGATTCAAAGAAACCACACCCCTTCCATGGATGGAAGGGGTATTTAGAGTTACATAATACACGACCTCCCAACCACTGGATCGTGCATACTGGTAAAGACCGCCCTTCCTCCACGGTGTTGCAATAAACTAAACTACGCTACAAACAAACTAATAAACTACTTAATAACGAATAATGATATGTCCACGGCTAACTTATAGATAATATTTGGGGTGACCGACACTTTACTTATGGAATTTCCAATTCCTAACAATCTCCCTAAGGGAGGTCACCCCATGTTTTACATTTCTAATCCTAGCATTCTATTCTTGACTTTGTTCTTGAGCTCACAGACTTCAATTCTTCAATTCCGCAATCTTTGTGCTTTTGTAGTGCAACTTCAAACGAAAGTGCTTTGTACTTTCAATGGAGGTCTTTGAACTGATCCATATCTTTGATGATCTTTGAGATCATCACCACGAAATCTCTGGATCACACTTTGTTGTGTTGCCATCATGTAAAGTTGTGACTTTTGGACCGACATGCTCACACTTTTGAATCATGACATCTTTCCATTAGAGTAGCGAAGCCTTATCGTTCATGATATTTGCAGCAATGAGCGAAGCATAGTTTGAAATATCAGAGCGTGTATGTAGATATGCACCAGTCATGATTTCTTCAAATTAAGTGTGGATGTGTGAGCATGGCTTTGGATTGACTCAATTCGATCACCGCAACCGTCTAAATGTACCTGCAAACAACAAGTTAGTAACAAACACCAAAGCGCCTTTGATCACTTTCGTTGAATTAAGGTACACGCCCACCGGTTCACAGTTGATCGCATGGGCATCGCTTGGATCGTAGGATTCCTAAGAATCACCTTGACAGGGTTTTGCATGTTCTAGTGTTTCAAACCGGAACGTCTCAAAGAAGACAACACGGAGTGAGTGAACCAGCAAATTGAGATTTACCGATTGATAGAAAATGATTTGAAAACAATCGCGTATTGCTTAAGAGAAAGAGTTTTTCAACATGACGAAGGTTTAGAAGAAGAAATCAATTTTCAATCATAAATACTCTTTTAATTTGAAAACATAATACACCAAGTGCTAGAGAAAAAGAGTTTTTGCCCAACAACGGTTTTTCAAAGGTATCCATCAATCCTTTTCCTGGACCAAGGTTGATTCACAAGTGAATTGCCTCATCGTTTCTATCTGTGTCACAAGTTTGATTTTTTGGAAAGATCTCACATGTCACCCACCAAGAGCTTGTTTGATGTTGGAAGGTTTTCCATCTTCATCGTGAATACTTTACATATCACTCGGATGTTCTGCAATACCACAAGGATAATGCGTAGGACTCTTAATATATTATTACTTTCCACATTGTGTGAAACAGCAAGTCTTCAAGAATTTAGTGTCCTAATGAGATATTGTGGATGATCTCTTGGCTCTAGACTCAATCGTGCACATTTGGTTCCTATGCCGGAGACTAAGGAGAGGGTCTCCTTCTTCAATATCAACAATCTCTAAGAGAAAGTCGATAGATAATGTCGGTTCCTCGTGAGGATGAAACAAGCCCTTTTAAGAGGAACTTGAGTAGCTTGGGAAGGTTAGTGCAGTGCGTCACTGGGTCCATGACGTCTTGTCTTCAATACCAATGTTACCTTAGTAACCACCAAAGAGCATATGTATTGAACTCGTGGTCTCTAAGGTTGAATTATTGGAGGGCTATTTTTTCACCCTTTTCTTCTTCTTTTTCATTCTTCAACCCCTTCAAGCTTACCGACTTCATTACTAGAACCTTGTTGGGTTTATTCCAGATAGCTCTGTCTCTCATCCGCGACTCTTCCCATATCCTCATATTTCTCCTTTTTTCATCATACCTACGGACTCTACACTATCTAGTGGATTGTCCCTCGGTAGATCCCTCTTCTCGGATCGTGGGAACAAATACCTAACCATACCATCCTTATAACTCCATACATAAAGTAAAATGGTCAGCCTTTGGTACAGCTTCATTCTTCCTTGAAACCAATTGAAAATCATTGGAAAACAATCAAGGTACTTGTGATATCAGATCAAAGCATTTTGTACCTTAATAGTTTTGATCATTTAGAAAACCTCCCCTCAACATGTGCATATGATTTAGAAATTGTTTAGCACATGGAGGCAAGAGAACTTTGAAATATTTTCTTTGATCATAATTTTCATAGAAAAAGCCATTTGATTTTCTTGGTAAATTCTCCTCCTCAATATGTGCATAGGATATTTGAATTCATTTTATCACATAGAGGAAATAGTTCTTTTGAAGCACATTCACAATCACACAAGCCATTAAGAAACATTTGCTCCTCCTCAATATGTGCTTCGAGATTCGAAAGCGTTTAGCACATATGAGAGAGCAAATGACATTTGAATCAAATCGATCACCTTTATCAAATTTTATTATTAAATCACAAACCTCTATAAAAAATATCAAACCCTTTGAGATTTTGGATCCCAAGTGATTTACTAAGGTTTAGAAAACATGGGAGAAAATGTGCCTTGTTTAAATACTCATCTAGTTTTTGTATAAATGCTCCTCCTCAACATGCAGCATTAAGTATATTGAGATTGTTTGGCACATGGAGGCAAGAGTGCCTTTAACGGACTAAAACCAATTCCATTAAAACAGATTTGAGATTTAAATCACGATCTCTCCCCAGATCAAAAATTTCAAACCAATTGAGATTTTGGATCCCGATTGATTTAAATCATTTAGAAAGTTTTGGGAAAGACGCGGCAAGATTTAATTTTGAAAAATGATAGATAAGGACCATTTTAAGACATTAAAGATTGTTAGTGTCGGGTATGATAGTTTTAAGAGATCTTTAAGTAAAATAAAACAATTTCACAATCAAACAAGAACGTAAAAATTTTCATTTTGAAAGACCTTGATTCAAAAAAAAAAATCATACCATGACATAACATTAAATCTTTAGATCACCACTTTATGTTGTACAAGCCGGATTTTTATGAAGAAATATTGTTTGAAAATAATATATTTTAAATCACCACCCCTCAATCGATGAAGACCTTAGTCGATATTGAGTGACTTATGTTTTTGATAAAATGAAGTTCTATGATTTTCAAATTTAAGTCCAATTATTTTCAAGATTAATATTTTCCATTTTCAAAACAATTTAATCAAATTTTTTAAATTGTTTAAAATGGTATCC
>OU343216.1:180163662-180190187 GCA_910596185.1 Chrysanthemum makinoi
GAGAACCACTAAACTTAGGAATGACATCTTGATGTTCCAACAATGTCAAAATGAATATCTCTACGAAGCATGGACTCGATTCAAGGATTTACTTCATAAAGTCCCTCATCACGGCATTGATCTTTGGCTTAAAGTCTAAATCTTTTATGATCATGTCAACTTCCTCACCAAGCGATCCATTGACCAAGCGGCCGGTGGAAAACTTAGTGATCTCACCGCGGAAGAATCATGGGGTATAATAGAGGACCTTGCTCTCTATGACAACGAAAGTTGGAATGACCCCCGTGAGTTGCCCAAAACCGTTAAGGCAATCTCTTTGCCTCCCATTGACTCACAACCTTCCTAATCGTGGATGATCGAACTTGAAGATCAAGTAAAATTCCTAATGAGTTCCTACAAAAATCCTAAGTCTTCACACCATGTGAACAAAGTTTCTTCCTCGTGTGAGCCGTTTTGTGATCCTCATAACACGCCAAGCACTAGCACCGATCCTCGAACATGCTTCCGTTGACTACGCATCCTCGCGTATTAATGGAACGGGAGGAAGATTCCCTACAATACCCGGACCTAGGAATTTCAATGAAACCCGAAAGGCATGGAAAGGCAAGCCCGACTTCTATTGGGGACAAACCAAGGAATTCACTTCCAATGATTTTTCATGGCCCCCATCCCACGGTCCTAACCAACAAAACATCGAAGGGATGTTGCAAAACCTAGTTGCAACCCAAGAAGCCCAAATAGCTAAGCTCTCGGACCGCTTTAACCAACAACAAGCCAAAATGGATAGGAAGATAGACAACCTTTTGAAAGCCATAACCAATAGTGATAGGAAGGTTAGTGCTATCTCAACTCCCGAGCCTTCCGGTGTAGAGATTAAGGACCCAAGTAAGCTAGCTAAGCACGTTCAATTTGTCAATACCATCGCCTTAGTGAAACCTAATGGAACAAATGACGAAGAGGACTATACACTTGAGAATAATGAAACAACCGAGGAAGTAGGTGAAGTAGATAATGACTATTTCAATAAGTTTCCTACAGAAGAAGAGCTAACTCGCCACCCTCACTTAGTACGTGACCTCCGTCACATGTGTGTTAGGAAAAGCCCTAGAATCAAGTTTGGGAACCCTTGGAATCTTAACATACCATGTTGCATAGGACACCTTTTCGTGGCAAAGGCATACATTGACTGCAAATCCCCGATCAACATAATGACTAGCACCTACTACAATTGGGTAGTGAAGAAGCCGATTCCAACTAGGCAAGACCCCAATGATCCTAGTTTTAGTTGCAATTTTCTTGGTAGAGTTAAGGGATTGCCCGTTTATGTAGGTAGTTTCACGTTTCCTTCGGACTTCATAATTGTGGATGATACTAGCACAACCATAGACCCTAGCTTGTCCCACGTTATTCTAGGAAAACCTTTCATAGAAAGCACCAGGATGACCTATGATCCCTCGTTAGGAGTAGTGCGATTCAAGGATGAGACCGATGACATAGCTTACCAAATGCCGTTTAAGATTGAGAAGTTTTCATCACTCTCTAATGATGAAAAGGAACTTAAACTGTCGGTCTATTATAGGAATGATGAGGATAGGAAAAAGGAGTAGATTATGTTATGGCTAAGATTTTCGGATTCTATAAGGATTGTTTGAACCTAGGACCGAAATATAGGACCGAATGGGGAGAAGACGAACTCTTAGAGAAGTGCATCATAGGGCACTTCTACAACATGGAATCCCCCGATAGAGACCGCCATGAGGAAGAAGATGACGGTAATGAAGTCACGTAGGAGCACGACTACGAGTCTAGCTACAAGACTCTTAAATAAAGAAAAGCGCTTCGGGGGAGGCAACCCATGCTTAATTTTTTGCTTGTTAGTGTCATATATCTTTTATTGATTGTTTATTCTCATGTTTAAATTTGTAAAAATGCTTTATTTTGTTTTAACCTCGTCTTAATTGCATATAAAGGTATTTTACATAAGGGATAAGTGTAGGGAGGATTACACACGTTTTAAAAGAAACGTAAACATGAGAATAACAATTAATTAAAAAGATATATATGTGTGTTTGTTCGAGTCAAATGCTTGTATCGAGTCATAATGGATGTTTTGCAAAAATTTTTCCAGATTCTAAAGATGTAAATTTTCCAATTTTTTCCGAAAATCGCAGACCGCTTTTGTCAGATAACTGACGGCGCGGGATTGAAACCGACGGCGTCAGAAGGAGTAAAAACATCAGATTACTTTTTTTCTCGTTTTCTGAGCCACTTATAAATTTTTGGAATTTTCCAGGTCTTAATTTTCCAGAAATTCAGTAAACATCCATTCCACAAGCATTATATCCTAGTTTAAATCGAGTCTTATATATATTATTACCGCCGATTTTACGCGGAGGTTTCGTTTGTTTTCTTCAAATGTGCATGTTTAATTTATCAAGAAGAAGTTACATAAGATTGGAAGGAGCTTTTCAAGCATAAATTCTTCTTGGAAAGGATTTAACCACTACTTTACACGGATCCTACCGAGCTAATCAGGGGAGTATTAGTTTCTTTCGTTTTTAATTACCTTCCATTATCATAACTTTGATACTTTTGGGGAACATTGGGGGCAATGTTCAGTTTAAGTGTAGGGAGGGAAAATAAAACGGGAACTTTGAAACTATGCTTATCCTAGAATATTTTCTTTGTGCAATTGTATTTGTGTAATAAACCATGAGAAAATGTCGGTTAGGGTAATTTTGGCACCAAATTTTTAATTTTTCATGACATATAGGAGTGGGCCATTAGTTTTAACAAAAGCGTCTCACGGATAGGAAGTTGCATGACTAGCACAAAAGCCCTTTACCACCTAAATTCCACCCAAAATGTGAGGATCGCCCTTAGATTAGTAGGAATTAAAGCATTCATCTTTAATGCTTAGAGTGTGAACCGGTAGTATATTAGATTCTAGAACTTGTTTTGTGATGCATTCCGAGATCGCTAGTAAGACTACACTTGTGTAGTTAGGAATAACTAAATGATAAGAGGCATTAGGATAACCCTTGTTTGATACCCGTAATATAATTACTTCTTCCACCTTGGTTGAGTAATTTCCCCACACCCTTTGCGTTGTACTCATCTTTAGTACACGATACCCCTAGTTAACCCCTCAGAGCCTATCCTTTTTGCGGTTCTCGTGATGTTTTGGTTTTTCCGGAATATCAATGAAGAGCATTGTTTACACCCCACCCCCAAATATACACCCAAATCGCCTTAGCCTACCCTGTATGCACTCACTTTTAGTGCATTTTTGTTATCACCCTAAACCCTTAGTTCAATTATCTAGTTGCTTGCATGAGTTGCTAAGTCAAGTCATATCCTTTGTACACAGTTTTGGGACGATTGGGATTCATGGGAAAAGTTAAAGTTTATGATATGACGGGAAGGGAACGTTAAATTCAAATTCCCTTTGTTTATGTAATAATGTACCCCAAGTGTTTTGATCTTTTCAATTCGGGTCAAATTAGTGTTAGAGTAATAAAACTCAAGTGTAGGGATGTGCCTATAAATCCCTATCATTTTGATGTTATCAGAGAGGATGGTAGAGTAAAAGTGTATGAAAAAAAAAAAACATAATGCTACCATCCTACATATATCCTTTAAATTTATGTTTGTTTGTTTCAGTTAGCTAAAGTCTAGAGTGTCGAGTCTTGGCTTAGCAACGCCATTCTTCGTATGCATTTAACATAGAGATTTTTGACTTGCCACCACTAAAAAGCCTATCCCACCAAACCCTTTGTTTCCCTACCGTAAGCCTAACATTACAACCCTTTAAAGACCTCTTTGATAGTCTTTTCTAGGTGCTTACGCCAAAGCGATGGAGGTTTGATCTATTCTCAAGCCTATGGTAATCTATGTACTAGGAACGGTTAATGAGTGTTTATCTTCCATTTCAAACTTGTTATATTTCATATACACCCGATAGAGATGTGAGTATCCAAACACCCCATGTGAGGTGCTAGTATGTAATTTCGTGCTTGTTATGACTTTTAAGGGCTTATATGTGTTTTGGACTGTTTTAAACCAATGCTTCATGACCCCTAACTTATAAATTAATTGGCTAAAAGCACATTTGCTTGAGGACAAGCAAATACCAAGTGTAGGGATATTTGATAAGGTTTTAAAAAGTACCTTTTTGAGGGGTCATTTAAGCCCTTATTTGATCACTTTTGTATCCGTTATTACTTAATATCGCTCTTTTCACTTTTAGGTCTCGTGAAGGCAAATTGTTGTAATGGCACTTATTTGACGAAAAGGCGATATACGAAGAAAATGGCCAAAGTCAAGAATCGAGACACTCCAACCGCCTGAAAATACAAGGTGACGCGCTCACTGCTTATCTCGCGACGCCGCCGAGGATTTTGCGACGGACGAAGCCAAAACTCTTATTTTGAAGTGACGACGTCAAGTTATAAAAGAGAAGGCCGTCGCAACTCGCACGCCTAGATGCAATCCGCACGGCGCCGAAGCGAAGAGGACGGCGCCACAAGCGAAGGTGACGCCATCGCAAGTATAACGTGGCCAAGACGAAACCCTAATGACGGCGACACCACCAAGGCGCCACAAAACATAAGGTGACGCCGCCGCATGTGTAATCTTATATATAGAATCCGAATTTTTCAGTATTTGTGTGTAGTCTTTTGGAGTAAAAACCTAAACCGAACCAAAGATGTCTTGTACAGTATTTTAGGGTTCCAAACCCTATCTTACACCAAGATAAGTGTTTTACTTCATTAATTCAATTATGTCTTTGATTATTTGTGTGTATGCTTGTATGTTCTCCATGTCCAGCTAATTTACTTGTGTGTTTGCTTAGGGAATATGAAACTTAATTATTGAATATTGATTGGTTGTCTCTTTTTTTAGTTGATTAATGATCTAGTAATGCGATAGGTCATTCGTTGTGTACTTAATGCTTGATTAAATCTTTGTGAACCTTAGAATATAGCTCCTTGAGTAGTTGTAAGCTAAACCATCCAAAGAGTGCCTTAGAGTAAGAGTTTATTATCCCTAGTGGGTTTTGTAGACGAGACCCTTTGGTAAGTTCAAAGAGTTAGGAAACATACGCATACCCTACGACTTTAGACACACAACGCAACTAAGAATAAGGACGTGACAATTCAACCACCAATAGGAGATAATTAAGGAGTAGTAAAACCTAAGTAAACACATCTTTAAACTATCATACGAGCACACAATAATTAGACATAGACTACATACACCTTAGACTACATAATTAGATAAGTAGAGTAATCGGTAGCAATACCAACCCCCAAATCCAAAACCCCGAGATTCGTACCTTTCAATTTCCAAAAAAAACATAAAAAGATAAAAAATAATTTTCCTCAACCCTAACCTTAGCGTAGTAACTTCTTACTAGCATTCCTATTCCCCTAGAGAACGATATCGATACCCGTGGCTTACCCTAATTACTACACTACAACGATTAGGTTCACTGCCTAGGGTGTTATAAAACTTGCTCGAAGAAAAGGAAGTTCCTTTGACCCCGAACGACGCGTGTAGCGTTATCAGCACTTTTTGCACCCGAGTTGCTTATCGACATAAGCCTCGTCGATCTCTCTAGAGCGTTTGAAATTACTTTGGGATATTTTTGGATTTGGTGTTGACTATTTTGTATTCGGTTTTGGATTTTGGTCTTTGGGTTTTGAATTTGAGATTTTGATCTCATTCCGAGTTTTAACTCGTCATTTGACTTCGAGTCATCGTTTGGCCTCGAATTATTATTCGCCCGCTTCGCTTGATAACTTTGTTAAAATCATCTTTTGACCTGTAGTCGGTATTCGATTTCGAAACGTCATCCGGTCGCGTATTACCATAGTAACCGTATTGGAATTATCATTCCAATCGTATTTCAATGAGTAATCTTGTTGGAATTATCATTCCACATCGTTTCGGTAGTAACACCGTGGATTTGTCATCGAGCCTCGCTTCGTTGGTAACCCTCAAGCACGATACCTATACCTCAAGCCTAGTCTTGAACCGATTGTTGAGAAAACTTCTGAAACCTTACCATTCACTCGATGTTGATTTTAACGACGTCATCTGGTCAACGCTGTTTCGCTAAATAACAACTTTCGCCAGGAATGTAGTACCTTACGTGCTGTTGATGTCATACCTTAACCTCTATTTAGGTACCTGTACTGCTAACACTACTTATATCAATAATCTATGTAAGTCGAGACTTAACTTTTTACTCCCGCCATTTATACAATTTAAGTGAGTGTGCTCATTTTCAAAAGTTTGTTCATTTAAATCGACATTTGTTATGGTTGTTATCCACTTAACCAAAGTACTAACCCACCGGAAACGATGAAAGTCTAAGGATCGAAAGGGCCTCTTCCATGTAGCGGCTTTCTTCTCGCCACATCCCAAAACATTAGTTTTAAGTGACCGGGCTTTTGACACCTCACAGAGAATAGTACCGAATTAGCGGGAATTCGATTCCAAAGATTTACGAAGCTACCGTTAAGTTAAAACTAAACCTAAATGGATTACAACCGACGATAATTTAGAAATTCGAGATTCAAAGGTGAGATCACTCTATGTAGCGACTTTCTTCTCAGCTTGTCCTTTTAAGGAGGCTAGGTTTTCACCCTCGAGAATAGTATCGAGCTGATCTTTGAAATCAAGGATTTCCAAATTACCGTCAAATTTTTTGACAACTTTGACGAATGCGAGTTCAACTTCCGATTTAAATTTAAGAAAAAGCAAGTTTCGCACATTTATTCATAAGCAACATAATGCTTTTATTCACGCAACTCATATTTTTCAATTTTCATTTTTCAACTTTTTCATCATCATTTTTTTTTTTTTTTCACTTTTGAGTTTAACTTTAAACTTTGCAACTTTTGCAGCATTCGAGCAAATTTTTTATGACTTTCATTTTGCAATATTATTCAGATTTAAAGAAAGTATGCTTTCTCGGAAATTTAAATAAAAAGTTGAACTCGAACTCTAAATCAATTTTGCTTAAAAACTTTTTATTGTAACAAGACGATTTGAATGTTCAAAAGTTTGACAATGAGCACGTATTTAGGTCCAATTAGTTAGCTTCTGGGAGAAAAAGCCATAGATTACTTATATAAGCTCTAAAGAGAACCAACTACTCCACGCTTAGCATTTTCATTTGCACAACGCGTAAAACCTTAGCCTAATGTTAAGAGAGCAGCTAGATCAACACTCTAGCAGAGTCGGGATTCCCCTTGTTCTAGCCGAATCAAGACTAAACTACCATTAATGCCGAAGCATCAATGCTTTATTTTTGTGCAAACCACTTCTTGTAAATGTAAATACTTGACTTAAAGCGATAAAATTTTAAAATTTTTGGTCAAAACGGGGGTGCTAGGGTACTAGAAGGTACATAATGTGATCAAAATTCGTTTAGAATTCCCCCCCACACTTAGAATTGAATATTGCCCTCAATATTCAAAGTACCGGCCATAGCCGAAACTATAGAACGGAAAAAGGTAATACTACTAGCCAAGTGTGGAAGCGAAATCTTTTTTCACAAAAAGGATTTTATAAAGATATCCCTAGATAAACGTTAGTTAAAAGATCGGATATTAAGGGCGGATTGAAAATGGCATCAATCATCACAATCTACGAATCCCAAAACAGAGAGCAAACATACAACAAGCAAACAACAAAGGGGGGAATTCCCCACACTTAGTGTTAGAAAATAGAAAGAAGATAGAAACATGGGTGGACACCCATGAAATGCTATTGTTTTTGTTAACCGAGTCGCTAGCTTGACTCGACCCCGAATTCATTGGTTCATGGGGAAGGTTTGGAGGTCCGGGACAACCAATTGAGGTATGTCCCCTCCAAAATAATGTTTCAATCTATGGCCGTTCACTTTGAATTTTGGTCCGTCGGTTTGAGATAACTCGACGGCACCATAAGGAAAAACTTTGGCAATGGTGAACGGCCCAGTCCAACGGGTTTTAAGTTTTCCCGAGAAGATCTTTAATCGAGAATTGAAAAGAAGGACTCGGTCACCAACGTTGAAAACGCGGTTCTTGATTTTGGAGTCATGGATCTTCTTTGTCTTCTCTTTGTAGATTAAAGAGTTCTCGTAGGCTTGATCACGAAGTTCATTTAATTCATTGAGTTGAACTTTTCGGTGATCACCCGCGAACTTGAGATCAAAGTTAGCATGCTTCAAGGCCCAATAGGCTTTGTGTTCGAGCTCAATCGGTAGATGACACGCCTTCCCGTACACAAGCTTATAAGGAGTACAACCGATGGGTGTTTTGTAAGCGGTACGAAAGGCCCAGAGTGCATCATCTAGCTTATCCGACCAAGAGGCACGGTTTTCGCCTACGGTCCTTTCAAGAATTCTTTTAGACCACGATTTGAGACTTCCACTTGACCACTAGTTTGTGGGTGATACGCGATAGCAAGACGGTGAGTGACACCGTACTTAAGCATGACTTTTGCGAATTGGTCATTGCAAAAGTGCGTACCGCGATCACTAATTATGGCACGGGGAGTTCCAAAACGAGCAAAGAGAGATTTCAGAAATTTCACAACAACTTGGGCGTCGTTGGTGGGGAGCGCTTTCGCTTCCACCCATTTAGACAAGTAATCGACCGTCACGAGTATATACTTGTTCCCTCGAGATGACGGGAACGGGCCCATGAAGTCGATGCCCCACACGTCAAAGATCTCGCACACTTGGATTGCATTTTGAGGCATTTCATCCTTTTGCGAGATTTTGCCGTGACGTTGACAAGCGTCACATGATTTGACTAAGACATGGGCATCGCGATAGATTGTGGGCCAATAGAAACCGGAGTCAAACACCTTTTTGGCGGTGTAGTTCGGGCCATGATGTCCTCCCGTGGGTCCATTGTGACAAGCGTTGAGAATATCAACGGCTTCTTGGCCGTGAACACACCGTCGGATGAATTGATCCGCACAGACTTTGAACAAGTAGGGGTCGTCCCAAAAGTAATGCTTAACATCTTTGAAGAATTTGTTTTTTTTGTTGGGACGACATCCCTTTAACAATGAAGTTTCCCGCATGGTAGTTTGCAAAGTCGGCAAACCATGGGGTACTCGAATCTCCACCTAGAGATACCACATTAAGTGTCTCGAGAGGAAATGTTTCATTGATCTCCTTTTTCTCGAGCACACCTTGGTGAGGATTTTCAAGACGGATAGGTGATCACCGCGAGGTTTTCGGATCCCTTTTTATCACGAACGATGATATCAAATTCTTGTAGGAGGAGAACCCACCGAGCAATCTCGCTTTGCATCTTGCTTTGCAAAAAGATATTTGAGGGCCGAGTGATCCGTATACACTATGCTTTTAGACAAGATCAAGTATGGTCGAAACTTCTCGAAAGCATACACCACGGCTAGTAATTCTTTTTCCGTCATAGTGTAATGTGCTTGAGCTTCGGTCAAAGTTTTGCTAGCATAATGTATAGGCTGGAAATGTTTTGCTTTTCGTTGCCCCAAGACCGCACCTAGAGCAAAGTCGCTAGCGTCGCACATGAGCTCGAAGGTAAGTCCCAATCGGGGGCAACTAGAATAGGAGCTTCCGTAAGTTTCTTCTTTAAGGTTTGGAAAGCTTCAATGCACTCTTTAGAAAAGATGAACGGAGTATCTTTTTCAAGGAGACGGGTCATCGGCCGGGCTATTTTCGAGAAATCTTTAATGAATCGACGATAGAAGCCGGCGTGACCTAGAAAACTCCGAACACCCTTAACGGTGGTGGGATGAGGTAATTTGGATATGACATCAACTTTAGCCTTATCAACCTCAATCCCGCTTTTAGAGATCTTATGGCCGAGGACTATGCCCTTTTTGACCATGAAATGACTTTTCTCCCAATTTAGACAAAGATTTTTTTCTTCACAACGTTTAAGCATATTGTCCAAATGGGAGAGACATGATTTGAAAGAATCCCCAAAGACCGAAAAATCATCCATAAAGACCTCCATAGTTTCCTCAATCATGTCGTGGAAAATGGCCATCATACACCTTTTGAATGTACCGAGCGTTGCATAACCCAAAAGGCATGCGCCGATACGCGAACGTTCCATAAGGGCATGTGAAGGTGGTCTTTTCTTGGTCTTGTGGATCTATGGGTATTTGGAAGTAACCCGAGAAACCATCGAGAAAACAATAGTATTCGTTTCCCGCTAATTTCTCAAGCATTTGGTCCATGAAGGGTAAAGGAAAGTGGTCTTTACGGGTGGCTTCATTTAACTTTCGGTAGTCAATGCAAACACGCCATCCCGTAACCAATCGAGTTGGAATTAACTCGTTATCATCATTTTCTATAACGGTGATGCCACCCTTTTTGGGCACACAATGAACGGGGCTCACCCAAGAACTATCCGAGATAGGGTAAATCAATCCGGCATCAAGAAGTTTAAGAACCTCTTGTTTGATAACCTCATGTATTTTAGGATTCACCCTTCTTTGATGTTGAACCGCTGGTTTGAAATCATCTTCCATTAGAATCTTGTGTGTACAAAATTCCGGGTTAATACCCCTAATGTCGAAAAGTTTCCAAGCAATGGCTCGCTTGTGTGACTTCAAAACCGTAATGAGAGCGGCTCTTTCCTCCTCACTCAAATCTTTAGCAATTATGACGGGTAATTTATCGTCACCCTCCAAAAATGCGTATTCGAGGTGAGGTGGTAAGTCCTTAAGTTCGACCTCCGGAGGATCATTAGAATTTTCAATGTTCTTGATTTCCTCAATATGAAGTTCTTGAGGAGGGAGTGATGATGGATCATCATTGAGCAACTTCTCAAGGAGAAGAATGTCTCCCTCGAGATCAATATCGGCGAATCAATTTCCGTGAAACCGATTCACTCGATAAGTAAGCTTCAATCTCTTCCAAGATAAAGTCACTTCCCTCAAACGGAGTGAGGGAAGGGGAAGAGAGAGCAATGATGGGATCAACCGAAGTGGGATTGCCACTCGAGAATCCAAGAATTTCTTGAGAATACTCCCTCCGATACAATGTCAATGACATCAATTTTGTTGACGGACGTATCGTCATAAACGGGGTAGTATCTCGTAACTTGATCAAGATTAAAAGTTACGGCTTCCTTGTTCACCCTCAAAGTAATTTCCCCTTCATCAACATCGATCAATGCACGACCCGTTTTAAGAAGCACTCCCAAGGATGAGGGGTACTCGGGATCGGCATCAAACTCGACACAACAAAGTCGGGGAAATAAAATTTTCCTACTCTCACACAAACATCCTCGGCTATACCTAATGGACGAGAACTTGTTCGGTCCGCAAGCTCGAGGATCATACATGTAGGAGTAAGAGGAGGTAATGAAAGCTTTTTCCACATAGAGTGTGGCATTAAGTTAATGCTCGCCAAGATCGCCAAAGCGAGCATTGAACTATCCCTTGAAAATCACACAGGATTAGGAATTTTCCGGGGTCTCCTAACTTTTCGAAGTTTTTAAGGATAACCGCCGAACAATTCTCGTTCAAGGAAGTTTTAGCCAACTCAGAAATTTTTCTTTGTTGCTCAACAAGCTTTTGATCGTAGGACCAAACTTGGGCATTAGAAGGAGAGCCCGCTGAAACTAATCTCGAAGTGCAAATCTTGAAAGATTTGGATAAGCTTCTCCATTTGTTGATTAGATTTGTCACGGAGCTTTTGGTCATTAAGCCTTGAAGGATAAGGAATTGAAGGCTTAGGATTAGTCCTCGGAACATCGGGTTCCGAATGGAAATTTGACTACCGGAGGTTGGACGTGTGCTTTGTGGGCTTGTAGAATGCACCTTGTCCTTTGTCACCTCGGTTTCTTGTGCTACCTCCCTCACCGGAGAGGGTGTAGGCATCGAAGGTCCATCATATGTCTTACCACTTTGGGTGGCAATAGCATTCAACTCTCCCTTCGGATTTGGAATCGTATTAGCCGGAAGGGTTTTAGAAGTTGAAGCTTGATTCATTTGACACATGATACTATTGAACATATTTTCAATTTTGTTTTGATTTTGATCAATTTTGTTGTTTGTTTTGTTCAATTCATTTTTAACTCATTACCTTGTTTTGACATTGAAGTTTGGAAATCATTTCTCAAAGTAGTGATTTGGCTTTGCAAACCTCTAATTGTAACCTCATTTGACTTAATGTAGTTGGAAAGTTCAATAGAGGGGCCAACCGGGGTTGGTAATTAGGAGCTTGATAACCATGATTGAGATTACCCCCTTGGGAGGGTATTGGTTCATCGGGGCTTGATATGGAACATTTTGCCCTTTCACTTGATTTTGATTGAACCTATTTTGATTGTTTGGTTGAGGAAAACCGGGTGGTCCTTGATTGTTAGCACGATAGCTCGGGTCAACTTGAGGACGGTATTGATTACCTCCTTGATTGTAAGGCCCGGCTACGGAATTTGCTTCAAAAGGATTACCATCCGTAGCGGTACAATTGTAGTAAGCATGAGGCCCACCACAAGTAGTACAAGTAGCTGCCACCGCTTTGACTTGGGCGGGTGGATTTGGAGATGGAGAAGAAATAGATTTGAGAGAGAGAACCAATGCTTGGATAGCATCGGTAAGCTTGTCAATCTTAGCATCCGTGCTAGAGACATTTTCCGAAGAAGGTGAAGCACTCACTCGCGAAGCAATCGGTTTGCTTCGTGAGGTGCGGACTTTAGACTTGTTCTCAATGATGGACAACACATCTTTCGTAGAGCGTGTCAAGAGATTACCACCGGCGGCGGCATTGAGAGAGTCTTGATCGTTTTCGTTCAAACCATTGTAGAAAGTATCGAGTTGATGTAACTCGAAAAAGCCATGGTGAGGACATTGACGAAGTAAGTCCTTGAAACGATCCCAAGATTCACTAAATGATTCATCAAATTTTTGTGTAAACTTTGTGATTTCATTTTTAAGTGTGTTGTCTTTTGTGGTGGGAAGAATTCGTTAGTGAATTTTGAAACTAAATCTTCCCATGTGGTGATTGATTGAGGGGTTGTTTTTCGAGCCAAACTCGGGCGGCCCCTCAAGTGAAAACGGAAAAGAAGTAGTTTGATGGCTTCTTCCGCACGCTTCGATATTTGATTGTGGACGTGAGCTTGTTAAACCGTCGGATATGAGAGTGAGGATCGTCTCTCTCAAATCCGTAAAATTGGCTTGACGATACCAAGTTAATCAATCCGTGTTTGAGCTCAAAATTGTCGGCAACGATTGGTGGAACGATGATGGCTTCTCCATAACCCTCGGTGGGTGCTTGGAGTTATTCCAACATAGAACGGTTATCCTCCGCCATTTCGGGAATGGGGTCGGGATTAGTACGAATCTCGGTTCGACTATTGGCGGACGTCTATTTCGTCTTCATGAATTGTGGCGAGTTCAAGAAGGGACTAGAAGAATTAGAAGAACGAAAAGCGCATGCACTACCAACACTTTCAATTAAAACAAGACCGAGGCAAAACACAGTGAACTTAAACCAATAATCCCACGGGAAATGATCACTTTTATAAGTAAAACGCACAAAGGAGCGGAGAGACTTAGTAGGTCAGCAAGCTTATTAAAACCCGTCTCTTTCAGCCGCAATTTAATGTCGTGCCGTCTTATACCCCTCACACAGCTTGTTAAACCGATAGAAGTAAACCAAATCACGAGCGACACAAAGGCAAGTTTTGAATCTTTGGTTCGAGAACTTATAATGATAACACTCAAGTTGAGAAGTGTTATATTGATTGTGTCTTCTATTTTATTTAAAACAAAAGGGAAAATCTTTTGGTATTTTTATCTTTTATATATATATATACAAAATAAAAAGGAAAATATTTTTGTGTTTTTTAATTTTTTCAAAAAGCAATAACTTCACGAGGAAGGTTCTTCAAGTCACTAATCGTCAAACCGTAACGATATTGTCGCAACACAACCTCCCCTCAGCGGGCCAAAAATTGATTCGTGTAAGAAAATATATCAAATATAAGATACACGCGAGAATCGACAAATCAACCTTTTAGGAAAAGGGTTAACGTGCAAAACTCAATGAATGTGATATAAGTGATACCGGGCAAGTGATTACCCGGATCGTGTCCCAACGAGGTGTGAATAGAGGATGTCGTTTGAGGTTTGTTATTAAAATGCTTGAATTGTTCGAGATTTGATTGTTTTTAATTACGTTTTCTACGAATTAATTAACGGGAAAGTAATTAAGGCAAAGGAAACCTAATAAATGTCAACTTAACTACTACTAAGCATACGGAACAATAAAACTAAGCTAAATTAAGTCCTAGGGTGCTACAATGCAAAAACGCGAAAACCCGGGCTAATCCCGAGCCCCAAAAGTGAAAATAATGCATTTAAGGCCTACTTGATGCTGTGAAACTAATTTTCCTATGTTCTAAACTACTAAAAATAATTTTAGAAAAAAGCCGGGTATTTTTTCGACTTTTAATTTATTTACTATGAATTAAAAACTAATTTAATCTAATTTAATTATAAAAAATACTAAACTCTTTTGGAAAAATCTGAAAATTTTACTAAAAATACTTTGAGTAATACTGATTCTAAGAAAATTATAAAAGGTGGTAATGCTTTGGAAATAAGCTATTAAAAGCTAAAAATGCTACTAACTTAAAACGGAATGTATTTAAATAACTAAGGGTGCAATAGATTAACTAAAAAGACCCTAGGCAGTTGGTAGCGTTGTGTGTGT
Organism: Chrysanthemum makinoi; assembly: GCA_910596185.1. Taxonomy (NCBI): domain Eukaryota; kingdom Viridiplantae; phylum Streptophyta; class Magnoliopsida; order Asterales; family Asteraceae; genus Chrysanthemum; species Chrysanthemum makinoi. The sequence goes on from OU343216.1 coordinate 180,178,388, forward strand.
GGTGAGTCAAGGGCCGTGAGATCAAATCCCAAAGAAGAGCATTTTTGTAAACATTTTTTCAATTTTTCTTTTACAAATTATAAATAAGACTAAATTAAAGGCTTTTTGTAAAAACTTTTCTTCCCAAACTTTGAAATAAGCAGTTGAATCTGCTTTACATCAGCTTATGGACAGATACAAACAAACACCTTTTGACAGATTAATTTATAGCACAAATAAGCAACAAATAAGGTAGCTTAATCAAATAAGCTAGCATGCATATGTAACTAAAATAAGCTAAGGTTAACTGAATAAAGCTATACTAAAGGAAAATAAGCAGTTTTGAGATTCTAAGTGAAAATGGGAAATGAGCTAAAAGGACAAATAAGCACTATTAAGCACTAAATAAGCTAAATACTAAGGAATCCTAATCTAATCTATCTAAGAAGCTCCTAAGAGTCCTAAATAAGCTATTACTAACCTGAAATAAGCTAAAAAAAACTAAATGCCTAGGGTCAGCCAAGCATGCTAAAGACAGTCCTAATGGGGCTTTTTGGACTTAAAAATTAGCTACCCATTGGGCACCAAATCCTACAAGGAGACTTAACATGCAAACTAGGGATAGAGGGGTACCCAAAAAAAAAACTACTGGGAGATAAGAATAGCCGTAAACATTACAAATAAGCCAAGGAACAAGCAGTTAAGGGATCACTGAACAAAACTCAAGGGCCAAGTGGGCTACTTTGAGGGCAAATTGCTATCTAAAGTATCACCTAAAATTCATAAAATAAGCTTTAACTGCACTACCTGCCCTAGATTATGAGTACCAAATTTCAGACAATAAGGATTGATATTAAGCAAAAGAAAAATAAAAAAGAAGAGCCACTTGGGCTAGTGAGCTTGCTGAGACGTAATGTATGATGTTTTTTTTATGTTTTATTTTTTTTCAAAACTTAGCAAAGCTTGTTAAATCAGTTTTACTTCATTCAAAATCTCTTTAAAACCTTAAAACCACTTTGACTTACAAAGTCAAAGTGGGTGAGAATGTGTTTTGACCCAAGATAAAGCTTAAACCAAACACCCCTGTACAGGGCTTAACTGTTTTGAAAATGAAGTAAAAAAAACTCAATTTGGCTTTTTCTTTTCAAAGACTGATTAGCAGATAAAAATTAGACTTTAGAATAGATAACAAGTGATAACAAGCTAATAAGCACTCAAGTGCTTATTAGCCTATAAGCAGAAAAATAAGACAAGTAGGAAAACTTTTTTCATAAAAATAAAACATTACAACTAAGTTAAAACATAAATTAAACTAAAAATTCTATTTAAAACCTACTGCCTTTGAAGGCTTACAAGCTTCTCTTTTTATACTAGTAAATAAGCTAGGTCTTGGAGTCTTGAGCTTGTGTTTGTTTTGTGAGACAGAAGTGGTCTTGGTACTTTTGTGTTTCTTTGGTTCAATCCGAGCCATCCAAATGATCTTGGGCACCAAGGGTTGCCATCTAAGCCGTCCATTTATGAGCTCCAATGAAACCACATAGGATTGCCAAGGTGGCTTTTGAGCCATGTGGGTGTGGGGTAAGGAATGAGCTAGGGAATCAGTGGGTTGAGAGGGATGTTTAGGGAAGAAGACAAAGGTGAGGGTATAAGGGTTTTGGCGGGCAAAGATTTAGCAGGGTGTGGGGATTCTTTGCTGTTTTGGGTAAACCAGGGAAGAAGGGTAAAGGTGGGTTGGGTTTATGGGTAAAAATTGTTTAAGGGTGAATGGGTTATGGGTAATAGTGGGATAAAAAAGTTTTTATTTTTTTTTTTAGAAAATGATTAAAGTAAATGTATTTTTTTTGTATTTTTGTTATAAAACTTTTTTTTTTGAAAGAAAATAATATCAATGAAAATTGGTGTTAATACAAATAATTGTTGTAAATAAAAATGGATAAAAATAAAATAGTTGTTTGTAGAAAACGCTTTCATGGTAAAAGTGGTAAATTAGGTTCGGGTAAAGGGTAAAATGGTAATTTTGACTTAGGGTTAGGTTTTTCGTCTGATTCCCAAGCTCACTCCCAAATATGTATCCCGAACTCTGAAAATATAGAAAATCCACTTCCGCTCCGTCTGCAATGCACGCTTCCATTCCAAGCTCAATTTCCGTCCGCTTTTGCCCTGTTTCGATCCTTTGTACTGGAATACATAAAACACACTCCAAGGATATCTCAGATATTTGGTCATATTTCAGTGTTTTTAGACGTTTTTGTGGTCTTAGATGGGTAAAAATGATGAGTGAAATAGCACTCATCATGTACCGATAACGATCTAACGACTTGTTTTAGTGAAGTTGTTCACCGAGGATTATCCTTAGATATTGTTCCGTCGATGTTGACTCTAGCAACATTGGACCCCCAACATTGTTTATCAACAATAGTATGCTACGTCACACCACCGGTAATGGTAATACCTACCTTATTCTATCAATATGGTACCTTACACACCATAGATGAGAAATTCTCTAGCATACCTACTTAGAGCCGTTGACGTTCACTCGTATGAAGGAAATGATTTGGATATTGATTGGTAGTTGAACTTCTTTTGGAGATTATGATTTTGGGGTTGAACCTCGAAACCTCCCCGTTAAGTGTTAATTGCACCAATGAGACAATTGAACGATGCGGGTTAGTAACCCATACTCCCTTTAGGAGTCGCTTTCCCCTAACCGATATCATACTAAGTCAACCGACCGATTGCGGAAGCAATCAAGACTTTCTAATAGAGACATACTCTGAACTTCCTAGACTTCTCATCTAGTAGAGATTTCGTACTCAGCAGAAATCTTGAAATCCTAAGGAGAAACCTGAACCACGTTCTCTAGGAAAATCACATAATCTTTCTCTCATCCTTCGAGAAGCAACCGCTAACCTTTCGCATCTCTCACCAAACGATAAGCACACATAGACTTAAAACCTTGGAAGTAGATTATCGCCTTTACCTAAGTGGTTGTTAGTAGTCTTACCAACCTATTCACCTTCCGCCATTAGTAAAAGGAAAAGTATGGACGACAATGCTCGTCTCTCCTTATATAGTTATAGCAACACTAGAGAACCCAGCTATCTTCTTTTAAGGAGGTGAGGTAGTACCCAACTTCCCACCGTCCGTGATAATGACTTGCTCCGATAAGCTAGACCTCACCTTTGAACTCTAGCTCCTTACCTTCTTTCCACTATGGCACTTCTATTGGAAAGAGGGAAATTCCCTTGATCCACTTTATCTACCTGAGATTCACCATGTTAGAACACATCTGAATCTTCTTTGTTAGTGCAAATATTACGATATTTAATCTATACATTCTCATTTGTTTTGTTGATGACAAACATGTAACTTGTAATACATAACGTAAAATGTATAAGTTACTTGTAATTATATCTTGTCTCAACATACTCTCAACACCTCTCGACAACTCAAGTCCTTGTATGCTACAACACGTGTTCAGACATGTTTGTTATGTTGATTTATGATCAAACCCCTAACAAACCATTAAACATGTTTAGTTAAATAGTTTATAAAACACTTAAGTAAACATAAGTAAATGTGTTGGGTAAAACCCATGACCCGTGACCCAAGACCCATACCCAATGTCTAGATACATTGTACCTTGGTGGGCACTCAAATCCTGGACCCATAGCCCATAGTTTTAACCCATAAACCATGGGTAAACAGAGCGCACGGATCCCTCAACTATCCCACGGATCCCTTGGAATTACAAGGCCGGATCCCTCCGTAAGGGATCCTTGGGGCAGAACATGGTTTTGGTCCTTTTGCCTATAAATAGCAAGCCACTTCTTACCATTTCTTCACACCTTCACACATAGTTTCTCTCCACCAAATATAGGATATTTAGATCATTAGGAAACATGTAAACACTCTCATCTCATATGATCATAATGCTTCTAACTCTCATTTGTTGTAAGCATACTCTCGAAGTGATCCTCGAAAGCAAGCTTAGAGATCTTGCTTCCTTACCTACTGAAGTGATCACCCATCATAAGATACAAGCACATGAAGATCTTATACAACAAGCTTGGGAAACTTGTCATCTTCATTCATAGAAGACTAACTACATCATGCTTTGGGTTCTTGATGTTTAGTCTAGGAGTTTATATCCATTAGACACATTGTCTTGGATATTGTCTATTATCATATTCTTGTATCTATGACTAGACTAGATGGTTTATGTGTTTGTGCCATAAAACACAAGGTTTGTTATGTTGGGCCACAAAACATAATGGATGTCATAGATGTGTCAAAGGCATTGGTGAAGAGTGTCAAGATCCGTGTTGAAAGCATTAGTGAAAGGTGCTGAAGGATCGTGTAAATGGCATTAGTGAAGAATGCCTAGGTCGTATAATAGATGAGGTGCATCGTTATACATATAGTATTTGTTTAGATCCAAGGATGGTGATATCCTTGATGGTGTTGTAACAAGGAGAAGATCTCCTTGAGATTAGGTGTCGTGTCGTGAAGGGTAGTAGTTCCTCCATAGTAATGGAACTAGGTGCTTAGCCTAGTACCTAATAAAGGGTAGGCGACGCTGTGAAGGATTAGTTCTCCTAAGGTATGAAAGAACTCGGTGGTTAGCCTAGCACCATATAAAGGGTAGGCGACGTTGTGTTAGGTGTGGTTCACCTTGGTGTGAAAGAACTCGGTATTTAGCTTTGTACCGAAAAACGTTAAGCGACGCTAGAAGGCCACAAGGAGTTGGTGTGTAGTGCACGAACTCTAGTAGTGACTGGGAGTGAGTAGGGCAAGGAAGGTTTCCTTGTAGCCGAACCACTATAAACCCTTGTGTTGGTTTGTCTATCCTTTTACTTATCGCTTTACTCTTATTCTTGCATTACATTGTTTATTTTCTATGTGGTTGATGTCTATGTTTGTGACATATACTTGGTATTTCATATTGTCACAAACTATATTTGACACTTTACATATTATGACACGCTTGATCAAGAAAAAGCAACCGGACTAATAATGGTGAAACTTGATTTAAAATGAACCATTAATCTTGCGGAATCATGTGATATTAGGTTGGCCTTACATGCCGAATGTTAAATGCATCCTCGCATAGAGATTAGCAAATGCAATGGTTTATACTATATTTGATACAAAAGTTTTAAGTTTGAAACGGAAACGTATTCACCCCCTTAATTTCACAATTGGTATCATAACGGGTTGGCTCTAGTTTTTAAAACAAATGGTTTTCTAAACGAGTAAGGTCCTCGTATCAAATTTTTGATGAAGTCATGCATAATATGAAAAGTGTTTTGTTGATCTTTTTCTCTTTGAAGTTTTGTTGTTAGATATCTTATTAATCAAGCTTGAATAAAGGCAAAAATGGTTAATATAACTTCACTTAAAAGTCTACAAAGGTTAAACTTTTCGCCGGGTCAAACGTACATTTTGTAAATCTGTGTTAGATCCGCGGATCCCTCAGTTACACCGGGCCGATCCTCAAGCAAGGGATCCGTGGGATCCGTGGTACGAAGACGCTTTTGTCCATTTTCTAAAATTCATAACTTTTTAACCGTAAGTCGTTAGAAGTCGTGCCACCTATCGTTTTAAAGGTATTTGAGTCTACTTTCATTTAAAATGATTTCATAAACTGATTTAAAACAAAAATTTATAGAATAATTGATTTATAATAGAAAGTCATTTTTCGGTCATAACTTTTGCACAAACTTTTGATCTAATGGAGACGGATGTTTTCGTCTTTGAATAACAATGTGTCCTCATTTGAAATTAAGGTTTTGATCATATTTATAAATATAAAAGAAACTAATCAAGCTTGGTATACATGTTTATATCTAATACAAAGCGATGAAAAGAACTTTCATATGCTATGTTATATGATAAATTGTCTTCCTTGCATTACTTGATTGTTTGCTTATCTCAAATAGCTTTTTGTGCTTGTTTGATTGAATAACATATGTGGTTTCCTTACCTTGCTATTCATTCTCTTGTTTGTCGATTTAGTAATAGTCTACTAATCAATGTGCTATTTGAAGGAGTGTTTGGGATAACATCTAGTTGTGTAGAAAATGTTAGTTTTATAAGTTGAAAAATGTTTAAAACATATAACACACTAAATGGCCTTTTGATTGAGTTTGTCATGTGTGCAACATAAAAGTTTTATGTTCTTATATGATTTCTTGATTTCATATTTTCTTGTATCGTTTTCTAAAAACAACAAGAATGTACATCGGATCATAACCTACACTTGTGTTGATGATGTACTCTCCCGTTTCCTTTTCATGACGCTCTCCCGAGCTTCATAGTAAGATTGACAACTTGATTATTTCATCCGATATACTCAAGTAAATTATTTTGCAACGAAAATATAATTGTTCATATCCGAAAGTCCAAACTCAAGCTTTACAACAACATATGTTGAACTAGCTTATCCAACTATCTTTTTGTTCACCATATGGACAACTTATAATTTTTTTTACACCTTCGTCACCATAGTTGTTTCAAATATAATATTAATAAAAATGAAGCAAAGTATCATCATTGTTACTCTTAGATAGGCCATTGTAGGAATATAAATTTTCCTAACTTGAGAATGAATACTGGAGAAGTTATTGCACTAGAAACTCAATTTGACCTAACGGTTGAATTGCTTCCTTGAGAGAAGTTGGGTACGTGGAATCGCCCGTAAAAATGGTCGTGTTTAGCCGTAATTGAGCACCGCTAGTAATTGTCTCATATTCATTCTCTCACTTGAGAAATTTATACTCCTATGTTTTCCTAAAGTAAGTTTACAATGGAAATACTTTGCATTGTCTTAGGATTACTAATCAAACAAGTTGTAAAATTAATTTTTCTTTTAACTAATCACAACCACTTGCCTCATCAAGCGATTATCTCGCTTTGATCGAGAAGAGCTACATGACTTCATGGACGAAGCTCATTGTATGCTAACCACCATCCGTAATGACTATATTGTCCTAAACTAGCACCTCACAACTCTTTTGTCTTGAACACCATTATGTTCTCTTTTCTTTCTAAACACATACCTTGCATGTCATTGTTAGTGTAAATGATTTACTAATCTAGACCGTAAATCTATTTTGGGCTAGTTGAATAGTGCTTGTTAAGTTTGCTAAACCTTTGTGTTATTTGTGAGCTCGATCTCATTTGATTGCCTATATGTTACCTCTACATGCTCTCCTTGCTTTGCTTAATGTGTATACATGTATACTTGCTGTAGAAATCATTAGTTTCATAATTCAAAACATAGAGTAAAATTATGCAACTATTCTGTTAAAAAAATCTGTCTATGATGCCGGATCCCTTAGATGTAACTAGACGGATCCCTCAAGTGAAGGATCCGTGGGATCCGGTGTGGACAGTAGTCTTTTGTAGCCTCCTTGCATCAATCCAACATTTTAGACCTTATTGGATTAGTTAAACATGCTACATTATGATCACTTAAACCTCCTTTAGGCTCAGTTGATCTCACATTCACTCATGGATGACTTAGGATCACATTCAAGTAATTTTCATTAGTTTAAAACTCACCATCTTTTCGCTCCAATGTTTACACATTGTTCCTCTCATCTCAAAACACCTAGTTTGATATTTCTCTCAATTTTAGCAAATTGATTTTAGTCATCCTTACCTCAAAATAGGCCAAAACTAATTTTTAATTTCTTAAGATTTTTAAGGAATTTTCCAAATCTCTCTCAAGCCATCATCTGATCTCTAGGATCATTTAACACCACTTGACACTCACAAATTTCTTAGTGTCATCTTTGATCATCCACTGGTGCTCATAAAGCCCCATTTCCATAAAGGCAATCATTAGCTACCATCCCTCATTGCTCTTGATCATTTAAGTACTCTTTCATTTAAGACACTTAGGAAGACTAAAACACTCAAGGAGGTATAGGCGTTAGACCTTACAAACATCATTTTTATTCTTTCCTAGCTGCTGAGAGCCGGATCCCTAGGATTAGCCTAGACGGATCCCTCATTAGAGGGAACCGTGGGATCCGGGTGACAGATTCATGTCAACTCTAGCTAAAACAATCATTTAAGTCCATCTTCATATAAGACACTTAATAACTTAGGATATGTAGGTGCTAGACCTTGCTAGAACCCCATCACCTCATTTTCACCTCATGTGGAACAATAGGTACATTATCTCTTTAGATAATCATTTCAAATTTTCTTTTCCACACAAGCACTTGCTCAACACTTAGGATTATCATTTTCGTATATGTTTATAAATGAGTTGCATTTATATGATTCTATACGTGTTATTTCTTTTCGTTTCATGATTTTATGAGAACAATTTATCCATTTATATAAATGTTTTCCTTTTGTACTAACTCTTCTAGATTCTTGTAGGATGACAATGGTCGATTTCACCATCAAGTCAAGTTGTGCTCATTCGCACATTTCTTTATATATTCCTAATCTTGCATCATCCTAACCATTTTACTCCATTTTTATCACTACTCACAAAGTCATCATGTCTACCACCTCTATTGAGTCATCAACCAAGTTAAAGATTCACCTTGATACCTTTCATCACCTCTACCACAACTTCCATACCTCTAAGTCATAATGATGATTTCTATCATTATCAACGTGTCCAAAAGTCTAGTTCATGACCTTCGTGATGAAGTATGTCTCATGTTCTACCACATCCTACTTGTGTCAACCACAACCTTAAACCACAAGCTACTTGTGTCAACCACATCCTACAAGTGTCTCACTACCACTACAATTCATGGTTGCTCAACCATCCTTCACAAAAAATCTATGTCAAAAGCCAAGTGAATTTCAGAATGAAATGCGTCTCATCCCTAAGCACATTTTCTTAACTTGAACAAACCTTACAACCTCTAAACCAACCATGATGATGCAAGTAGTAGGATCATTCTCTTTAACATTTTTGTAGTTTCTTTTTGACCTCAAGCTAGTGGGAGCTTCCGAAAGCATTTATAAAGTGCATCACATGACTTACTCGCCCAAGACTAATATAATTTTGCACTAACTTTTTGTTTTGTAGATTTTCAAAACACACTAGGAGTACTTGACGCTCTCAATAAAGGGGAGTTTTCACAAAGCTAAAACATTGAAAATTTTGCAATAATTTCGTCTTAGCCTTCCTAAAATACTTGACGCCTTTATCAAGGAGCAAACAAGTAAGGGGAGCGTGCACACATTCATTCTTCTAAATTCCTTTATGTTTCAACAAAAGGGAGATTTATTTCTCATCATATATTTTTCCTTTTTCTTTTCTTCTTAACACTAACCTTGATGTAGGTTAAGCCTCAAAAATTTGATCCATTGAGCCGTTGGCAATAATGGTTATAATTCAAAGGATCTTTCTTTTTGTGTGTGATTCTCTAGGTTCCTCTTAAAGGCGAGATCACCACCTTTTGAAGCCGTGCAAGCTCAAAGTCATGAGTTTTAAGCCGTCATTAGTGTTTCGTGTTGAAGGTATTGGCGTGTGCCAATTGGAGCAATAAGGTGTTTTATTTTAACTTCACTAGGGATGATGCAACCGCCATTCTTGGGAGAAGGACACACCCTTTTGTTTCACAAAAGGGGAGAAGAGTGTGCGAAGAAGGTAATGTATGGAAGTACGGACACAAGTAACTTTGTACCTATCTATTACGCTATATATTTTGTCATCAAAAAAAAAGGGGAGATTGTTAGTGCAAATATTACGATATTTAATCTATACATTCTCATTTGTTTTGTTGATGACAAACATGTAACTTGTAATACATAACATAAAATGTATAAGTTACTTGTAATTATATCTTGTCTCAACATACTCTCAACACCTCTCGACAACTCAAGTCCTTGTATGCTACAACACAGGTTCGTACATGTTTGTTATGTTGCGTTATGATCAAACCCCTAACAAACCATTAAACATGTTTAGTTAAATAGTTTATAAAACACTTAAGTAAACATAAGTAAATGTGTTGGGAAAAACCCATGACCCATGACCCAAGACCCATACCCAATGTCTAGATACATTGTACCTTGGTGGGCACTCAAACTTGACCATAGCCCATAGTTTTAACCCATAAACCATGGGTAAACAGAGCTGCACGGATCCCTAAAGTATCCCACGGATCCCTTGGAATTACAAAGCCGGATGCCTCCGAAGGGATCCTTGGGGCGTAACATGGTTTTGGTCTTTTTGCCTATAAATAGCAAGCCACTTCTTACCATTTCTTCACACCTTCACACATAGTTTCTCTCCACCAAATCTAGGATATTTAGATCATTAGGAAACATGTAAACACCCTCATCTCATATGATCATAATGCTTCTAACTCTCATTTGTTGTAAGCATACTCCTAAAGTGATCCTCCAAAGCAAGCTTAGAGATCTTGCTTCCTTACCTACTGAAGTGATCACCCATCACAAGATACAAGCACATGAAGATCTTATACAACAAGCTTGGGAAACTTGTCATCTTCATTCATAGAAGACTAACTACATCATGCTTTGGGTTCTTGATGTTTAGTCTAGAGTTCATATCCATTAGACACATTGTCTTGTATATTGTCTAGTATCATATTCTTGTATCTATGACTAGACTAGATGGTTTATGTGTTTGTGCCATAAAACACAAGGTTTGTTATGTTGGGCCACAAAACATAATGGATGTCATAGATGTGTCAAAGGCATTGGTGAAGAGTGCCAAGATCCGTTGAAGGCATTAGTGAAAAGTGATGAAGGATCGTGTAAATGGCATTAGTGAAGAATGCCTAGGTCGTATAATCGATGAGGTGCATCGTTATACATATAGTATTTGTTTAGATCCAAGGATGGTGATATCCTTGATGGTGTTGTAACAAGGAGAAGATCTCCTTGAGATTAGGTGTCGTGTCGTGAAGGGTAGTAGTTCCTCCATAGTAATGGAACTAGGTGCTTAGCCTAGTACCTAATAAAGGGTAGGCGACGTTTGAAGGATTAGTTCTCCAAAGGTGTGAAAGAACTCGGTGGTTAGCCTAGCACCGTATAAAGGGTAGGCGACGTTGTGTTAGGTGTGGTTCGCCTTGGTGTGAAAGAACTCGGTATTTAGCTTTGTACCGGAAAAAGGTTGCTTGACGCTTGGAAGGCCACAAGGAGTTGGTGTAGTGCTTACTGAACTCTCAGTAGGTGACTCGGGAGTGGAGTAGGGCAAGGAAGGTGTCCTTGTAGCCAAACCACTATAAATCCTCGTGTTGGTTTGTCTATCCTTTTACTTATCGCTTTACTTTATTCTTGCATTACCTTGTTTATTTTCTATGTGGTTGATGTCTATGTTTGTGACATATACTTGGTCTTTCATATTGTCACAAACTATATTTGACACTTTACATATTATGACACGCTTGATCAAGAAAAAGCAACCGAACTAATAATGGTGAAACTTGATTTTTAATGAACCATTAATCTTGCGGAATCTCATGTGATATTAAGGGGTTGGCCTTACATGCCGTATTGCGTTAAATGCATCCTCGCGTCGAGATTAGCAAATGCAATGGTTTATACTATATTTTATACAAAAGTTTTAAGTTTGAAACGGAAACGTATTCACCCCCCCCCCCTCTACGTTTTCACATTCTTTCTCAACCTTCAACTCCCTTCGATACTCTTTAAGGAAGAAGTGCGATCGAAAAACCTAAGTTATACAAATGGACTTCTTCACATGTAAAGGAAACCGTGTGCTTTAAGAAATGCTGATTTCTATCCTTTCTGGATTATGGCAATCGCCACACACCTATTTTTCATCTATCACTTCCTAGAGCCGTGAAAA
>OU343216.1:180190287-180218595 GCA_910596185.1 Chrysanthemum makinoi
TTGGAGGTGAACTATCGATTCTGAACCTGAATTACCAAATGCAAGATGTATGTGTATTGCAACAAAGTTAGTAAAAAAGCGAACGCTGTCTACACGAGATTTAACACCAAAGATAGATTTTTCAACTTGCAATCTTTGTTTTGTGTACATGCATTTTGTTACCTTTGCCAAGAAAAGGTCCATGAAAATGAAACACCATGTATATTCTTGCAATTTCAATGTCTTCGGAACTGATTACATTACGTGGTTGCAAGATGTTATATTGTCATTTCTGAAGGTATTAAACTGGACCAGGTTGGGCGGATTTACACTATCACCATATGTCAAAAATGATCTAGCACTCTAAATCCCTCAATAAGTTAGATTGAGTTTGTATGCATTGAAAGTATAACTTGTGCGACCTTTTATCTACTTGACCCGTTACAACTTTTAACCAAACTTTTTATTTGACCCATTGGAGATCAAGCGCAAACCAAAGAAACTCATTCTTAGGTAAACGATGAAACACCTCTGTTAATTATAGTATCTACTAGTAATAATTTCACAGGTTCTGCGCTCGGTCTTTATAAAGCTACTCAGCAAGGATATCATAGTTAAACATCATTTAGTATAAATGCAGATTCAGCACTCGGAAACCATTGATTACATAGATGAACATATATGATCTATATCACCTTAGTCTTCTAAGAAAACCAAAAAGAGAACCTTAACTAAGTAACAAGAAGATTCAAGTTGATACATGCACCTCATTCATATGGAATCTGGATATAAGCCGCATCAGAAACGAACGGGACATCAGCATACATCCCAGAAAGACAAACCAATACACTCCAGAACTGTAAAAAGGAAGGCAAATGCAAATGCAGTCCAGAAATGCATCCCGGCTTTACCCCAATACCAAGCACTAGGCAACCACCGCCACACGGTTCCCGTCACTTGAAGAGCAATTTCCAGTAGCATCCCAGTCACGACATGAAATCTGAAAAAGTGGGGCCACTCTTTTCTTCTAACGACTGCGAGGTAAGCAACTATGAAATAGGCAATCAAAAACCAACTCGGTAAACCCCCCAGAGCACTTAGAAAAGGGTATGTAAGGAATTCAAAATCTTCTAAGAAAGGGTGTAGATGATATGCGGTTTCTGCATACATCCATGTTTCATGAAGTGGCATTAGGTAGGGTAAGCAGGCCAAAGTCCTCCAATACCATCTCGGTTTTTTCTCCATGGGGGGAAACTTGTAACTAAAAGCACCAGCATCCTTTGATGCTCTTGGACAGACAGTTGACTGACGGCTTCGGGATAACTTCAATGGTGTTTTGTATGTGAATTGACCTAACTGCCCACATGATAGAGATGTTGCTGCAGAGAGATGAACAAAAGGAGCCCCTGCAAATAAAAAATGATGAAATGAGAAAAATAATAGAAAAGAAGAAAAGAAACATGCATTAAGCTAAAACGATATATGGAACATTGCAAGTAAAATGGGTTATAACAAGTCCAGATTGGAGTGGGACACTTTTCAGAACGGGTTGGAAGGGCATGGTCGGGCTTACACACATACACTTTTTGACCATTTTCTATAATCTGTCAGATGTGATAATAAAAATGATCTATGAGATTGTATGCATTTAAGATAAGCTTGGAGGGACTTTCAATTTGTTTGAGATAAAAAACACAACCAGTACGGGCTCATTCATAAGTTAATGTGTCACGACTGCCACCTCTAGCTAGCAGGGTCAAGCACCCTAACTTAATTACGCAAGGAACATAACCAATGGGCCTTTAGTTTAGCAGTATCCTGGTGTAATTAAGGTATTTCCCAGCCTCTTCGTTGTGGATCCTAAAGAATCAGAGAAGTAAACTCCAGCGTCATCCTCCTGAAATCCAAAAACTTGCCAAAAGAAATTGAACCCTTTTGATTTGTATCCTAAAGAATAAACTCAACGATCTTTTAACAGTCTGACAATAAGCATATAACTCTTATATAGATATACATGAAAATGCACTTGAATAAGCAAACTTTCATGCCAAATAGTTCAGTTAAGTATATTCTCCTAAAGAACATACCAATCAAACAATAGGCAGTATTGACTAAACAAGTGAGAAAGAAAGGTGAATCAAACTGCAAAAACCATGGGCCTAAGGTTGAAGAATGGAGAAGCTGAGGGAAAAGAATCCGGTCCTCCTTTTTACTCAGCCATTTTAACCACAATTCCTGTAATTGCAGCTTTATACTTTTCTTTGCTTATAAAATTTTTAGTAATAAATATTCTTTTCTTTCAAAAAATGGGACCCCATTGCCACTGAGATTCAGATAAACAGATTTCACACTCAGCCATCTCAAACCCATAAATTGTGAGCATAAATTGAATCGTCCTTTCAGTTCTCTTCCCAACTATTGTCTGACAGCACATGTAGAACTTTTGTACAGATGCACATGCCAATGTACTCGAAGAAGCAAATCTAACTTCCAAAAAGTTTAATCAAGTATATTCTCCTAGAAAACATTATCAGACTATAGGAAATACTGACTAAAAAGTGAGAAAGAAAGGTGAATCAAACTGCAAAAACCGTTGGCTTGAGGTTGAGGAAAGGAGAAGCTGAGGGAAAGACAAAGGATTTGGCTTTGTCAAAGGCCTTCAATAGAAGGATATTTTGGAATTAAAGACCTTGCAAGTTAATGAAGCCTTGATGCTAATACAAGACAAAAAGTGACAAAGCTTTTGTAATTCCGTTAACAATATCAAAGTTTTGGCGAATTTCATAAAATCTTAATATGCTACGTTAGACGGAAAGTATTTTTGGACTGAATTGGTATTTTTCATCCTTGTAAGGAACTCGTGCTCATTCATAGTCACTGTCATATGCTACATCAGATTGCAATATTGGGCATTTGGGCTACCCCCCCCACAAATTCCAATTCACCTCAATATTTAATTTGAGCTTTATTAGCCTGTGTACCAGGCACTAAGCCGTTGCTGATAAATAACAATTCAAACTCAAGTTAAATAAACCTTAATATCAGTTGCTAGACATCGGTTTCTTTCTCCACTCCAAGTGTTCTAAAATATAAATAAACAACTTCTGAGTTAAAAACCCTTATCTAATGTTGAAAAGGTTTAAGTAATAACCTCAGAATTCTAACAATCACATTCGACATGCCAAGTTTCTATATTAAATACTGCGCATACAGACATGCATATATACTCAAATCTGTTATATGTTCAGGCAGTCCCATCACAATTTGAGCTACTTCCCCAAGTAACAAGACGTCTTTTTGCTGCTTTTTTAATCACGTCTCATAGAAAACAACTTGAAATTGTTCTTAGATTCTGAAATAACAGGAACAGTAATGAAAAAAAACAATTCACAATAACAAATGCTCCACGCTTCCTTATAACAGAACTAAAAGATTTCTCACACTAAAAGGCCAATGTCAAGTATGCAATTATCTTAAAAAAGACCCACATTAATCCGTCACTGTTACTTGTATATCTTCAATATGTAAATTTAAGTTTTGTTACAATAGTGTCCTCAATTACAATCAATGGACTAGGTTTCAACCAATTTAGAACCTTGCATAATCTTTGAAAATTAAAGGAGCATTCTAAATGATTAAAATTGCAAAACATTAAGAGAATGATAACTGGAAACACAAAACCAGAATGTGCATAAAAAACCCAGAGTTTTACCACACAGAGTACTTTCACTATATCAGTGTTTATATTGCAACTTTGCACGCCGTGTCTATCTTAGAATTTGGTCCAAGGTCATCGTTTTGACCTTACTCAAACATACATGATTTTGGCATAGTAAGATGAGCCTTTACGCTACTGATTTCAATCTACTCAATACTAAATGATTTTGACTCTACTAAAAGGCTTGTAGCCTAGCAGTGCCTCATCTGGTGTGAGAATGCTCCACATACAAGTGTTTGTGGGTTCAAGTCCCATGTGGGACTGGGACGTGTGTTATAGATTTGCGGTGTACATAGGTGTGAGATAGTTAGGTTGCCTTTAAAAAGGAATGATTTTAACTCTAAACAAAATCTTCCTTAGGTGTCTTGGTTTCAATGAAAGCCTTTGAGTATGTTTAGTAGCGGCAAGCACCAATTCGCAGTAGTTGTTTATTTGATATTTTGATAGAAGTGTTTGGTAACATAGTTGTATCAGTGATTATAAAAGTGTAAACTGTTATAAAAGCTAAACGCTAACCGCTTCTTGAAGTAGCATTTGAAAAGTAAGGTTTTTAAGAAAAACAAAACGCTATATGCTCCTCGCCAAACGAGCTTTCAATTCTAAACGCACTTAAAAAGCTTCTTGCCAAACAAACATAACCAAATATAAAGCAATGTACTCATCTCAAAACGACACAAACCTCGTGAAGAGAACAATGTATGCTCCTTAAATGAATTCAAAGAACTCGTAACTCTCGACATCGATTTCAATGGCTTGGTCTTATATTGACCCAATTGCCCCCCGTATATAGAGTAACCATTTAAAATCATATTGCTCCACACCTAAGATAACAACAAATATATAGAAATGAAAAAAAAAATTATATACAACTGAAACCTAAAATAACAAGAATAACTTATATATAATTAGTTTACCTGATGATTGTCTTCTGTTCACCGGAGATTGCAAATCCGACCAGAACTGAGGAAGGGTTTTACATACAAAAGAAAGAAATAAAAGATAATGTAATGAATCCCTTTTTCTCACTATTTACATATCGCACCCATCATTTTTAAAGAGGTTGACTGAGTGTACCTTTATAATTTTATGAGTTGAGTTGAGTTGAGTCGTGCTCGAAGTCTTTATTAGCAGTGTTAGGCTATAAAAACTATCTTCGGTTCGAGTCAAGTAGAGTTGAGCCGAGCTTGAATGTATCAGTTAACCAATCGAGCTTCGGTTTGAAAATAAAGATCGATCAGCTTCGGTTTTTTTAATTAAGTCAAGCTCGACCTTTGCACTATATAAACTAAAACTGATTTGGTTAAGTTAAAACATGCTTACGTATGATATGTAGATCGGTATTAAAAATGGGTTGAGATAGTTTTGTTGGTTGGTTTTCTGTGTTGAACGGTAACGACCCGATGAATTGATTGAGATCAAGAAGCGTGTGTGAGGCAGTATTTGCCAAAGTGTGTGAAAACTTATGAAGTTGTGTGTGAGGCCTTCTATTTATAGAGAGGCGAGCTAGATTTAGAGATAAACCCTTGAGAAATGATCCACATCTGTAAAGAAGCCAGGTATTGCTCACTGAGTGCTTTGCTTCCTATAATGTTGGTCTTGTGTCTCCCACTGCTCTATGTCAGATTCGTACATTTTAACCGTTAGTGACAGTTAGATACAGTTGTCTTGTGCGCATGTACTATCCGGCCGAGAGATGTTACGAGATCTAGCCTGACCTGGGTTTGTGTGGTTCTCGTCATTGGCTGACTCGTGAACCTTTAGTAGATTAGCTTGATTCGAACGTATAGTTAGTGGGCATGAGTCATTAATACTGACAAAATATCACAATCTTAATTGTAAAACAAGATGAAAACTTCTTTTTTTGGTTTGTTCTAATGTTTTTACTATGTTTGACGAATTTAATGATAAGTGAAACTCGAGCTCAACATAGTACACCATAGTTGATTTTGGAAAATCACACAAAACAGGTGCCCGGTCCTCAAAATTCTGACCTTTTTAATTCTATATCAAGTTAATATTTAGTTTAAAATTGACACAAATGCTAAAGGGAAATGATTTGCACACTCTCACCTTTTATTGGCATACTCTAATGCATGTATTAGACAGTTGTACTTTAAGTACAATCTGCTTTAACTACTTGTATAATAGAGTGTTCTAATAAAAAGTGAAAGTGTGCAAATCACCAACCAATGCTAAGACCTTCGAGTCCTCAGCTTGACAGCTAAGTTGTTAGGCATGTGTCTCGACCCGCACACGCATGAGATAAGGTTGTCCATGAATTCTACACCAACTTCGAAGACTCAATAATTATAGTTGTGGCTATCCACTCACTCCGCCCTCTCAATTCTCAATCTTTAACCTTTCCTTTTTTTTTCATAATGACCGTACCAAGTTCATATGTTACGAGAGACCTATAATTGAGGTCCACATGTAGCATGAGATTGATACGCGTACAACGCGCGTTCGGGGTCAAAGGAACTTCCTTTTCGTCGAGCAAGTTTTTCAACACCCTAGGCAGCGAACCTAATCGTTGTAGTGTAGTATTAGGGTAAGCCTTGGGAATTGATATCGTTCTCTAGGGGAATAGGAATGCTAGTGAGAAATTACTACGCTAAGGTTGGGGTTAAGGAAGATTATTTTTTTATTTTTTTTATGTTTTTTAGAAAATTGAAAGGTACGAATCTCGGGGTTTGGATTTGGGGGTTGGTATTTCTACCGATTACTCTACTTATCTAATTATCTAAACTAAGGTGAGTGTAGTCTATGTCTATTATTGTGTGCTCTTATGATGATTAAAAATGTGTTTACTTAGATGTTATTGCTCCCTAGTTATCTCCTATGGATGGTTGAATTGTCACGTCCTTATTCTTAACGCTTTGTGTTTTTAAGGTCGTAGGGTCTGCGTTTATCCCTAACTCTTTGAAGCTACCTAAGGTTAATGACTACGAAATCTCTAGGATTCATAAACTTAACACTAAGGTTATCTTTGGATATTTAGCCTACAATTGCACTAGTAACTATAAGCTAAGGTTCAACAAAGACTAATCAAGCATTAATAACACAACGAATGACCTATCGCAATACTAGGTCAATCACAATTAAGATAAGAGACAACCAATCAATATTCAATAACTATGTTTCATATTATCTAAGCAAACACACAAGTAAATTACCGGACATGGAGAACATGCAAGCATACACACAAACAATTGAAGACATGATTAAATCAATGAAGTAAAACACTTATCTTGTTGTAAAATAGGGTATGGAACCCTAAGATACTGTACAATACAGCCTTGGTTCGGTTTAGGTTTTTACTCCACAAAACTACCTCTCTAAAAATTGAAAAATTCGGATTCTATATATAGTGTTACAAAATGCGACGGCGTCACTCTTTAATTGTGACGCCGTCGGGTCGCCGCCATTAGGGTTTCGTCTTGGCCACGTCAACTCTGTGACGGCATCACCTTATGCTCGTGACGCCGTCGGTTCAACCTCTGATGCCGTCTGGATCCAAATCTAAGCCGTCTGAGTTGCGACGCCCTACTCTTTTAAACCTGATGCCGTCACTTGTAAAATAACAATTTGGCTACTGAGTCGTCTCAAGATGTGTCGCGACGGTGTCGCATTTAATCAGTGACGCCGTCCCCTTTCAATTCCAGCAGCTTGAGTGTCTCGATTCTTGACTTTGGCCATTTTATTCGTATATTCGCGCCTTTTCGTCCGAATAAGTGTCATTCCAGCAATTTGCCTTCAAAAGACCTAAAAAGTGAAAAGGAACGAAATTAAGTAGTAACAGATACAAAAGTGATCAATTAAGGGCTTAAATGACCCCTCAAAAGTGTACCTTTTAAATCCTTATCAAATATCCCTACACTTGATATTTGCTTGTCCTCAAGCAAATGTGCTTTTGGCCAATTAATTTATAAGTTAGGGGTCATGAAGCATTAGTTTAGAACGATTCACAACACATATAAGCCTCGCAAAAGTCATAACAAGCATGCAAAATAATATACTAGCACCTCACAAGTGGTGCTTGGATACTCTCATCTCTCGGGTGTATATGAAATATATCAAATTGGAAATGGAAGATAAACACTCATTAACAGGTCCTAGTACATAGATTACCATAGGTTTGAGACTAGATCAAACCTCCATCGCTTTGGCGTAAGCACCTAGGAAAAACTATCCAAGAGGTCTTTTAAAGGGTTGTAACGTTAGGCTTACGGTAGGGAAACAAAGGGTTTGGTGGGATAGGCGATTTAGTGGTGGCAAGTCAAAAATCTTTATGTTACAAGCATGAGAAGAATGGCGTTGCTAAGCCAAGACTCGACACTCTAAACTCTAGATAAATTGAAACAAACAAACATAAATTTAAAGATAGATGTAGGATGGTAGCCAATATTTTTTCATTTTTATTATTTATTTATTTATTATTTCTTTAACACTCTATTTTTTTCCTTTTCTCTTTCTTCTATATATTTTTTTTTTATTATTTTTTTTTCGTACACTTTTACTCTACCATCCTCTAAGATAACATCAAAATGATAGGGATTTATAGGCACATCCCTACACTTGAGTTTTTATTACTCTAATACTAATTTGACCCGAATTGAAAAGATCAAAACACTTGGAGTACATTATTACGCAAATAAAGGGAATTTGAATTTAACGTTCCCTTCCCGTCATTTTGTTAGGATTTAGTAAATCCAATTATTAAAGTGTCGGTCACCTCAAGTATATGTAATCGTTAGAAAGCTCGTAGTAAGTAGTAGTTAGTTAAGTAACACCGTGGAGGGCGGACGGGTCTTTACCCACTGTATGTCTGATCCACAGCCCGTAGGTGGCGATTTGTGTAAGACTATAAATACCCTCTACCTCCCAAGGTAGAGGGTTGGAGCTCATAATAACACTTTTACTTTCTCTCACTAAGTTCCCAAACCTCTAACTATTTCTCACTCTAAAACCTTATTGTGTACGTCTCTTATTGATCATGGTTTAATGTGTTTGTGAAATCCAATATGTTACAAATGGTATCAAGAGCCATGGTTTGATCATCTCTCTTACATATCCTTGGATTTCTAGTGGTTTTATATGGTTTTGGGGTTTGAAAAAGTTTAGTGGTTTTTGCATCATTTGGATCATTTCTTGTGTTAAAGTTTGAATTTTGAGTGTACTTTTGTGTTTAGAATCATTGTAAGTGCTTGGGTTTTGATTTGGAAAGCTTGAATCACTGTGGTTGGGCTTGTTTTGGATTGAAAAGTGTGGTTTTGAAGTTTTTCAACTTAGCGACTTGTGTCTCGGAGTGTTTTTCTTCGTAGCGACTTGCTTTAGTAATTTACAGCGAGTTATAGTTTAAGTCGTAGCGACTTGATCTTAGCGACTTGTCTATTGAGACAAGCCGACAAACAGTACAAGTTAGTGGAGGTTCCACTTCGGCTAGCGACTTGGTTGGGTTAGCGACTTGTTTCTATTATTTCTAGCGACTTGGATACTTAGGGAGTTGTTCTTTAGCGACTTGTCTGCTTTGCGATTTGGTGCTTTAGCGACTTGTGTTCAGCGACTTGGGTCTTAGCAACTTGATTCACAGCGACTTGAGGTTTAGTGAGTTGCTACTTAGCGACTTGGTGCTTAGCGACTTGGTTCAAGGGTTATAGTGACTTGGTTAATATTTGTTTCTAATACGGTTTTCTCTTGATTTAGTAAAATCCCATGAAATAATCTATTTCCCGGTTTAATCATAGAGTTATAAAATCCCGTGAAATCTGTAAACATGTCTACCAATGTGCCTACAATCATCTCTACTGTAGCTGAGGACATTCAAGCAGCTGGTTCAGACACTCGTCCACCCATGCTTGACAGAACTGACTATGACTCATGGGCTCAACGAATTAGGTTGTATTGTCTGGGAAAGGAAAATGGAGTCAACATTCTCAAGTCAATTGATGAAGGACCTTATCAGATTGAGACTACAAGAGACATAATTGGTACTGCTGCAGATGGAACAATGATCTTTGGATTGGACAGACCAAAGACGTATGACGAGCTCAGTGATAAGGAGAAAAAGAGATTCGATGCTGATATCAGGGCTTCAAAAATTATACTTCAAGGTCTTCCAAAAGATATCTACAAGCTTATCAATCACAACACTGAAGCCAAGGCGGTTTGGGATAATGTCAAGATGCTTCTCTCGGGTTCTGAATTAACTAAGGAAGACAGAGAATCACAACTATATGATGAATTTGAGCACTTTAAGGTGAAACCAGAAGAAAGTGTCTATGAATATTATATGAGATTCCACAAGCTTGTGAATGATATGAGGAATATCAAAATGACCATGCCAAATATTCAGCTGAACTCAAAGTTTGTGAACAACATGAATCCCGAATGGCACAAATTTGTCACCTCTGTGAAGCTAACCAAAGGATTGAAGAACACCAACTATGAGCAACTGTATGCCTTCCTTCTCCAGAATGAGAGACATGCTATGTTTGAACGAAGGATTCTTGAACAGTTCAAATCTAAGCAGGGAGAAACTAGTTTGTCAAATGACTCAACGGCCTTCTACACCATTGTTGGAATTACCACCAAAACCTCTTAAGTCATACCTACTGGAAACGGTAATCACAAACTCATTCCCGATCCGAGGTTCAAGCAATCTGATGCTGATGCAGTCATGGAACACTTCATCAATCAACTGGCTCTTATGGTTAAACAAAACTTGACCCTTACTCCACATAGTAACAGTCTTCACACTAACAACGAAATCAGAACTGCATCCAATCTACACAATCATGCTATTGTCAGAGATGGAAAGGTTATAGTGCAACCAGTTCAAGGAAGGCAGTATGAACAAGGAAGAGGTAGAGTAGGTGGAGGATATGTGGCAAATCATAATCGTGGAAGAAATGCCAATCAAGGGCAAGCAAAGCCAATCAAATGCTACAACTATGGTGGTGAGGGACATATTGCGAGGAACTACACATCTCCAAAACGTCCACAGAATGCAGAATACTTCAGAGACAAGATGTTGCTTGTGCAAGCTCAGGATAATGGAGCAGTTTTGGATGAAGAAGAGTTGTTATTTCTTGCAGAGGGGAATGTTAAGACATATGATGCAGATGTGGATGAGCAACCAATTCAGGAAATGGGTCACAATCATCAAAATGCCTTTCAAGTTGCCGATGGTGATGCATATGACTCTGATGTCGATGATGAACCTACTGCCCAGACAATCTTCATGGCTAGCATTTCTCCAATGGTCTCTCCAAAGGTCTCATCATCCAAGCAAGTTGGTCCATCCAAAGAATCAATCATCTCAGAGGTATTAAAATTATATGATGAAGTTGATGAGCAAAAGATACATGATAAAGTGCAATCACATGAAACTTATGAAACAAATATTGTTAATATGGGTAATAGTAATATTGTCCCATATGATCAATATGTGATCCAAAGTGAAAGTGTGATTGAACCAAGTGATGCATCTTCTGCAGTCAATGATGACTATGTTTTTGATGAATTCACTCCACATGCCCTTGATGATTCTGTTATCTCTGAACTTAATGCCTATAAAGAACAAGTTGCCATTTATGAACAACGCGCCAAGTTTGAGTTAACCACTCGTGAGCTGGAAATGGATGACCAAATGCGTACAATTATTAGAAAAAGTAGCTTTAGGGAAGAAATACTAAAACAAGAGCTAGATTCCTTAAAAGAAAAGCTTAATAAAACGGCTAAGCAAAAACAAGAACTTCAAGAAAATGTGAAAGTGCTTAAGCAGGAGTTTAATGCTAAGGAATCAAAACTTTTAAATGAATTTTCCAACCTAAAAACTTTGAAAAACAAACTTGAAAACAAATTGTACATACAAGGAAACACCATTCAGACTGCTCACATGATCACTAAGCATAGAGTTCTAAGTGACAAACATAGTGTTGCATTAGTTGATGAACCAAACCCTGAGGCTTGTAAGAAAGCTAGAGAAGCACAGAAGGTAATTTATGATGGCTATGAAATCCTTAAGCCTAGACAGAAACCTGGTTGCGCTGAGAACACTGAGGAAGATAAGCAGTTAGAAGAAGTCACTAGAAAGAAATTGGATGAAAAACTTAAGAGCTCTTCATGCATAAAAAGGAAAATCAGTTATAAAACACACAACTATGCTAAGGATAATTGGATTGCATTTAACAAGTTTAGACCTCAAACACAGCTGACCCCTGGACAAGTGTTCTGGAAAAAGGATATGGACATGAAAAAAGCTGATGCGTTTGTTGAACAGAATCCCCCATGTAGGAGAATGCTTCCTGCCACTGTATATCCCCCCAATACACCAATGCATTTAGTTCCTAGATTTATTCCCACTAAGAGCAAGACCTTAATCAGTCAGTATGTCATTTATCAATTATTTGTTGATTTTGAGAAGACATGTAAGGAAAAGGATCACACCTATGGATAACTGAAGGGGAGAGGGGTTTTGAGCAAACTAAAGAATGCTATTTAACTGAGGTCATGCCATTCTTTAAACAATTAAAAGGTCAATTTGAGAGTCTTAAAAAGGGGATGGATTCAGATATAAAAGAAATGGAAAAGGAATTTGATGCAATGATAGCTGAGGTCAATGACTATGAGCGAGAATTAAAATATAATGAGATTGAGAGGAAAAACTTGCATACCTTAAATGAGAATCTGATTTCTGAATGTATCACTCAAGATGTGTTTTACACTGCCACGAATTGTTCAATTAATGCATCTCAATTTCATGAATTATCTGTTGCTCTGAAAGTCTCCCATGATCGTGTCATTGAGCTTGAGAAAACTAACTCTAAATTGCATGAAAAATTTGAACGGGATGATCATGATAACCTGGTGAAACAGTTTTCTAAATTGGAAGTTGAGCATCTTGCTTTGAAATTAAAATATCAACATCTAAAAGAAAATGTTAAAACCTCAAATATCAAGACATCCTTGGATGCTCCTGAATTTGATGCAGTTTTTGAAATCAGCAAACGTGATTAACAGATTTGAGCTCATTGTAACACGATCAGAAAAATGAGAACCCAAATTTCCTAATTAAAGGGTGAAAAGAACAATGTGACAGGCTCCCAAATGCCTCCTCCTTTAGATTCTCAGAGTTCTCAGACTTTTCATCTTCAAAACTTAGTAAATATTCTACAAAAGGAAAATGAGAGTTTTCTAGAAGAAAATGAAAAGGTGAAACAACACTTTAAAGAGTTATATGATTCAATGAAAGTCACTCGTGACAAAAATAACGAAATAATAACGTCTTTACAAAAGGAAATTGAGAATCTGAGGAGTCAGGTAAAAGGGAAAATGCCACTTGTCTTTAATGAGAATGTTGCATCAAAGTCATCTGCAGACTCTAAATATACTGTGACTGTTAAATACATTCCTCCTCATCTTAGAAATAATGAACTTGGGTTTTATAATTATTTCGCTCACCTTAAGGATAGTCTAGAATGTCTCCGAGAGATTGTAGAAGAGGATCTCATAAATAAGCCACTAGATAGAGAAATTAGGTTTGCTTGCATTCAGGCCAAACGATCTCAAGAGCTGTTAGAATGCTTAAGAGCAACCTGCCCCAAATCATTTTTTGAGAAAGGTAAAGTTGTGATGCCTTGTTCTATGCCTAGCAGTAAGAAAGTGAATTTTAATGTATCTTCAACTAGCTCAGATCCCAGCACTTCTAAACCTGTAATGCACAAGGTAGCCCAACCAACTAATGTTCCCAAAATTCCCTCTACAGGAGTAATCAGTGACACAAAAGCAAGCGGTTCAAAGCCTCCAGGCAATACAAAGCATGATAGGACCTCACAAGCTAAGAATGTGCAATGGAAGAAAGTAGAAGACCACCCTAGGAACATTAAGTTTGAGTTGAATAAAACGAATCGTGTTGATTCTAGTATTAGCTATAAGCGTAATGTAATTAATTCGAATTCTGCTACTTTTGGCAAAACATGTAATGATGATTGTTTGGTTTCTGTTACTAATCATGAATGTGCTGTGAATGAGTTGATTAATGCTACTAAATGCCCTGTTAAGATAGTGAATTCAAAAAATCAAGCTAAGAAGGCTAGAAAGCAATGGCGAAAGAAGGTTAGAAAACATTGGAAACCCACAGGAAGGAAATTTAGTAACATAGGTTATCAGTGGATACCTATTGGCCGCAAATTCAATCTTAATGAGATGTGCCCTAAATTACCTAGATCAATGCCCATTAGGAAATGGATGCTTACTGGTAGAACTATTCCTTTAAGAAGTGAACACACTTTGAGTAGGTCAGATACGGACACTAGCATTGCATCTATCCCTGATGATTCCATTGTTTCTACTTCTGATGTGGGTGTTCCAATCACTGTTACTAACCAAATGGAACCTATTCTTGCATGGGGTTCCCAATTATCCAGTTATCCATTCTTGTCTGTGTTCAATTACAGATCGTTCAAATCGTTCTGTGGTACCTGACTCGGTGTTTACAAGCATATGACTGGATACCGGTCACGGCTCATGAACTTTGTGAGTAAATTCATCGGGACTGTTAGATTCGGGAATGATCATTTCGGTGCAATTATGGGTTATGGAGACTATGTTGTCGGTAATAGTGTTATCTCCAGGGTATATTACGTTGAAGGTCTTGGTCATTACTTATTCTCTGTCGGTCAATTCTGTGATTTAGATCTAGAAGTGGCCTTCAGAAAACATACTTGATTCGTTAGAGAACTTGATGGTAGAGAACTTTTAAGAGGAACACGTGGTTCAAATCTATACACCATCTCTATCGAAGATATGATGAAGTCTTCTCCAATCTGCTTATTGTCAAAGGCTTCGAAAACAAAGTCATGGTTATGGCATCGTCGTCTAAATCACCTGAACTTTGGCACGATAAATGATCTTTTCAGAAAGGACTTAGTAATAGGCTTACTTAGACTAAAGTATGAAAAGGATCATCTCTGTTCAGCATGCCAATTGGGAAAAAGCAAGAAGTATGCCCACAAACCTAAACCTACAAACTCAGTTACGGAAGTTCTTCATACCATTCACATGGATTTATGTGGACCCATGAGAGTGCAGAACATTTACGGGAAGAAATATGTGTTAGTTGTGGTTGATGATTACTCTCGATTTACTTGGGTTAAGTTCTTGAGGACAAAGGATGAAACACCAGATATCATCATCAAACTTATCAAACAGCTGCAGGTTCGACTTAACAAAACAGTCAGAATCATCCGAACAGACAACGGAACTGAGTTTGTTAACAAAGAACTTAGTGAGTTTTATGAAAGTGTGGGAATCAGTCATCAAAGAAGTGTTCCACGAACTCCTCAACAGAACGGTGTAGTTGAAAGACGAAATTGAACTCTTGTGGAAGCCGCTAGAACAATGCTGATTTACTCAAAGGTTCCAATGTTTCTCTGGGCTGAAGCCATTGCCACTGCATGCTACACTCAAAATCGATCCCTTATTCACGTAACTCATGGAAAAACTCCATATGAACTTGTCCACAATCGAAAACCTAATCTTTCATTCCTTCGTGTGTTTGGTGCATTGTGTTATCCAACTAATGAGGGCCAAGACTTAGGCAAACTTAAAGCTAAAGCGGACATTGGAGTATTTGTAGGATATTGATAACATCAAATAGTCCTGAATATTAAGTGTCAATTTCCCCCGATAATGCTCATTATTTATATCATTTATATGGATTTACGCTTGTTTTCCATTGTTTTCTACTTTTAGGTAAATTACGAGCATTGGAGCTAAAGAGACGCGGAAATGGAAATATTACGAAAGATTTATCACAGTATGCTTATTTTGAAGAAGTTACGGCGTAACTCGTCTCTCACATTACGCCGTAACTATTGCGTGACCCAGAAGTTCAATTTATCAAGAGGTTACGCGAAACTCCCCAAAGGTTATGACGTAACTCCATTAGGTCAAAAGAGGTTCCACGCTGCTGATACTTATGCCGTAACACGCATCACTTACGACGTAACCGAGTTTATTGAAGACTATGGCGTAACCACTTATAAGGTTACGCCGTAACTAGCAGATCTAGTGCATTTATGGAGAAATAGAAGGTTACGGCGTAACTCCTCTATTGGTTACGCCGTAACCCAGACCTGGCCTATAAATACCCCACGAATTCCAGCATTTCAAAGCATCCCATTCCACACACAACACTCAGAGAACGTGGGAAAAAGCTCAAGGGAGGTCTAGGGAAGCATACGGAGCTGTTTCCAAAGGAGAAGTCACACCATTACGATAAGCTTTAGCGTTTATTATTTCTTTTACTTTCAATTCATGTATTTCGTACCTTTGAATATTGAATTGATTTGCATGATTAATATGAGCGGCTAAGCACCCTTTGGTGCTAGCCTAGTTATGATTCCTTAATTGTTTTGTTTGCGTTTACCTTTACTTCCGTACAATTATTTCTAAGTGTGTGCATGCATAGTTCTTTGGTAGTCACCCTTGGTTCGGTAGTTTTGAATGGCGATAGAGGCCAATTGCCTAGGAGATATGACCAACTGACCCTAGGTGAGCGGACTGAGACGGGAAGGGTAAGATATGACCAACTGACGACCCTTTCTACTTGTGCGATTTGATCAACTGATCACCTATCGTTTGGATGAACTTAAGAATTGGGGGTGTAGTGTCTAAGTTCCTAACGGCCCGGCACTCACTATTTAGAATCTAGCATGTAGCGGTACTTAATGACTCGACTTAGGGGACCAGGAACAACAGGACTTATGACGGTGCGCCTGATTTCTCCTGTGGTGGCATCTTTGCTGATAGGTTAGGGCGAATTGACCAAACGTTGTCCTCTCGAATTTGACCCCACCTGAAGTAATTGGAAGTAGGTAGACGTAGACATAACTAGCTAGGAGGATTAACTAGGTTAGCACCACTATTCCTCTATTGATTTCCCTTCACATATTTATTTGCTTTTACTTTATATTTTGCATTAGTAGTTTAATTAATTAAAACCTATCAAACCATTAATATTCTGTGACAATTAGACTTAGTAATTATCCGACACACATAGCTCTTGGGACGACCTCGGCTTTACCATTTACTACACTACACACGACCGGGTACACTGCCCGTTAGTGCATTAGGGTAGACCATTGGTATAGTGAGACACTATAAATATTAAGACCTGGTCAGTAAAACCTGCATTAAGTTTTTGGCGCCGCTGCCGAGGAGCTATATCAGGATTAATATTAAGTCTTTCATTTCATTTTTAAACTTTTCTCACGATCATATTTCAAGTTTTCAGGTACCATGGAAGTTGTTAACATCGATGACCTCACTCTTGAGGAATACTTGGCGTTGACTAGAGCGGATCAAGGGCCGGGTCTCGTGATTCGTTTAAGAAAATATACCAAATATACGATACACGCGAGAATCGACAAATCAACCTTTTAGGAAAAGGGTTAACGTGTCACAACTCACGAATGTGATATAAGTGATACCGGATAAGTGATTACCCGGGTCGTGTCCCAACGAGGTGTGAATTGAGGATGTCGTTTGAGGTTTGTTATTAAAATGCTTGAATTGTTCGAGATTTTTTTGTTTTTAATTACGTTTTCTACAAATTAATTAACGGGAAAGTAATTAAGGCTAGGGAAACAAAATAAATGATAAATTAACTACTACTAAGCATATGAAACAATAAAATGAAGCTAAATTAAGTCCTAGGGTGCTACAATACAAAAAACGCGAAAACCCGGGCTAATCCCGAGCTCAAAAAGTGAAAATAATGCAATTTAAGGCCTACGGATGTGAAACTAATTTTCCTACGTTCTAAACTACTAAAAATAATTTTAGAAAAAAGCCGGGTATTTTTTCGACTTTTAATTTATTTACTATGAATTAAAAACTAATTTAATCTAATTTAATTATAAAAAATACTAAACTCTTTTGGAAAAATCTGAAAGTTTTACTAAAAATACTTTGAGTAATACTGATTCTAAGAAAATAATAAAAAGGTGGTACTGCTTTTGGAAATAAGCTATTAAAAAGCTAAAAATGCTACTAACTTAAAAACGGAATGTGTATTTAAATAACTAAGGGTGCAATAGATTAACTGAAAAAGACCCTAGGGCAGTTGGTAGCGTGTGTGTGTGGTGAGCTGGGTGGCCAGAGATCAAATCCCAGCAAGAGCATTTTTTGTAAACATTTTTTTCGAATTTTTTCTTTTACAAATTATAAATAAGACTAAATTAAAGGCTTTTTGTAAAAACTTTTCTTCCCAAACTTTTGAAATAAGCAGTTGGAACTGCTTTTTTACATCAGTTATGGACAGATACAAACAAACACCTTTTGACAGATTAATTTATAGCACAAATAAGCAACCAATAAGCAGAGTTTAATCAAATAAGCTAGCATGCATATGTAATAACTAAAATAAGCTAAGGTTAACTGGAATAAAGCTATACTAAAGGGAAAATAAGCAGTTTTGAGATTCTAAGTGAAAATGGGAAATGAGCATAAAAGGGACAAATAAGCACTATTAAGCACTAAATAAGCTAAAGACTAAGTTATCCTAATCTAATCTATCTAAGAAGCTCCTAAGAGTCCTAAATAAGCTGTTACTAACCTGAAATAAGCTAAAAAAGACTAAATGCCTAGGCTGCTGTTACAGCAAGACAGTCCTAAATGGGCTTTTTGGACTTAAAAATTAGCTACCTACTGGGCACCAAATCCTACAAGGAGACTTAACATGCAAACTAGGGATAGAGGGGTACCCAAAAAAAACTACTTGGGAGATAAGAATAAGCTGTAAACAGCTTACAAATAAGCTGTGAACAAGCAGTTAAGGGACTGCTGTAACAAAACTCAGTGGCCAAGTGGGCTACTTTGAGGGCAAATTAAGCTATCTAAAGTATCACCTAAAAATTCATAAAAATAAGCTTTAACTGCACTACCTGCCCTAGATTATGAGTACCAAATTTCAGACAATAAGGATTGATATTAAGCAAAAGAAAAATAAAAAAGAAGAGCCACTTGGGCTAGTGAGCTTGCTGAGACAGAATCGTATGATGTTTTTATTTTTATTTTTTTTCAAAACTTAGCAAAGCTTGTTAAATCAGTTTTACTTCATTCAAAATCTCTTTAAAACCTTAAAACCACTTTGACCTACAAAGTCAAAGTGGGTGAGAATGTGTTTTGACCCAAGATAAAGCTTAAACCAAACACCCCTTAAGGGGGTATTTTTAACTGCTTTAAAACTGGATTTAAGTAAAAAAATGGAACAATTTGTAATTTTTCTTACTTACATAAACTTTTTAGCAATAACTTGAACATAGAACTTACTACGAAAAATAACAAGTAAAAAGCTAATAAGCACTTAAATGCTTATTAGCCTTAACAGAAAAAATAAGTAAAGAAAGGAAAAACTTTTTCATTAAAAATAAAAATTACAATAAGTTAAAACTAAATTTAAAACTAAAAATTTCTAAAAAATCCTAGGTGCCTTTGAAGGCTTACAAGCTCTACTATTTATACTAGTAAATGTCTAGTCTTCAAGTTGTGAGCTCAGTGTTTGTTTGTCGAGAGACAAAACGAGAAATGGGCATCCTTGTGTTTCTTTGAGATCATCTCAAATTTCTCCAAATCTCATCTTGGGCACCAAGGAGTGAATCTTAGCCGTCCACTATGTGAGCTCCAATGAAACCTCATAGGATTGCCAAGGTGGCTTTTGAGCCATGTGGGTTGTGGGTGGGTAAAGGTGATAAGCTTGGTTATCTGGGACCGTGATTGATGTTGAGATGTGTGGGAAGAAGACAAGTGGGGGCTTGTCTTGGCGGGTAATTTTATGGGAAGCTGGGTTTGGGAATTTTCGTTTGGGTAATAAAGAAGAAGAAGGGTCAAAAACAGGGTTCATGGTTAAATAGGGAGGTCAAAGGGGAATTTTGTTTATAAAAGGTTTAAGTATTTAAACTTTGTATAAAAAGGTTTAAAATAAAATGTATTTTTGTGTTTTTTTTGTTATAAACATTTTTTTTTTTAAATTTTAATAAAATTGGTTTGAAAAATAATTGTTGTAAAATAAAAATGAGGTTTAGAGGGTAAAAGAGTAGTTTTGGATTTTGCACAAAGGGTAAAATGGTAATTTTGGGTTCGTAAAATGGTAATTTTGGATTTAGGGATAGGTTTTTCCGTTGAGTGATCCCCAAGCTCACTCCCAAATAGTATCCCGGGCTCTGAAAATGTAGAAAATCATCATCCGGCTCCGTCTGCAAAGCACGTTTTCCATTCCAAGCTCATTTCAACCGTTTGGCCCTTTTTGATCCTTAGTACCTGAAATACATAAAACACATTCCAAGGATATCTGCTGTATAATTGGTTATATTTCAGTGTTTTTAGACGTTTTTGTGGGTCTTAGATGGGTAAAAATGATGAGTGAATAAGCACTCATCAAATCCCCCACACTATCAATTGCTAGTCCCTAGCAATCCGATCATATGAAGTAATGAAAGGATCAAAAATACCAAGAATACCCCGTTTCGACTTTTTATTCTACTACTAGAAATTTAAATTTGAACATAAATAAATAACGTGCTTGATTATCAAAACATGGCATCATAGAACGGGATTCACGCAAAATGGGTGTCTCCGGGGAATTGTAATCGTCATCCTCTTTTTGATACTCTCAAACCAAGCTTAAACTTATTGTGCAAACGTTTTTGTAAAATGCTAACACTACTTATATCAATAATCTATGTAAGTCGAGACTTAACTTTTTACTCCCACAATTTATAAAATTTAAGTGATTGTGCTCATTTTCAAAAGTTTGACCATTGAAATCGACATTTGTTATGGTTGTTATCCACTTAACTAAAGTACTAACTCACCGGAAACGATGAAAGTCTAAGGATCGAAAGGGCCTTTTCCATGTAGCGGCTTTCTTCTCGGCACATCCAAAAACATCAGTTTTAAGTGACCGGGCTTTTGACACCTCACAGAGAATAGTACCGGAATCAGCGGGAATTCGATTCCAAAGATTTACGAAGCTACCGTTAAGTTAAAACTAAACCTAAATGGATCACAACCGACGATGATTTAGAAATTCAAGATTCAAAGGTGAGATCACTCCATGTAGCGACTTTCTTCTCAGCTTGTCCTTTTAAGGAGGCTAGGTTTTCACCCTTGAGAATAGTATCGGAGCTTTCGGGATCTTTGAAATCAAGGATTTCCAAATTACCGTCAAACTTTTAGACAACCTTGACGAATACGAGTTCAACTTCCGATTTAAATTTAAGAAAAAGCAAGTTTCGCACATTTATTCATAAGCAACATAATGCTTTTATTCACGCAACTCATATTTTTCTTTTCTCTCTTTTTTTTTTTCATTTTTCATTTTTCAACTTTTTTCACTTTTTTTCATTTTTTTTTTTTTTTTCATTTTGACTTTGAACTTTAAACTTGCAACTTTTGCATCATTCAAGCATTTTTCGATACTTTCATTTTGCACATTATTCAGATTTAAAGAAAGTATGTTTTTTCGGAAATTTAAATAAAAAGTTGAACTCGGACTCTAAATCAATTTTGCTTAAAAACTTTTATTTGTAACAAGACGATTTGAATATTCAAAAGTTTGACAACGAGCACGTATTTTAGTCCGATTAGTTAGCTTCTGGGAGAAAAAGCCATAGATTACGTATATAAGCTCTAAAGAGAACCAACTACTCCACGCTTAGCATTTTCATTTGCACAACGCGTAAAACCTTAGCCTAATTGTTAAGAGAGCAGCTAGATCAACACTCTAGCAGAGTCAGGATTCCCCTTGTTCTAGCCGAATCAAGACTAAACTACCATTAACACCGAAGCATTAATGCTTTATTTTTGTGCAAAGCACTTCTTTTAAATGTAAATACTTGACTTAAAGCGATAAAATTTTAAAATTTTGGTCAAAACGGGGGTGCTAGGGTACTAGAAGGTACATAATGTGATCAAGGGTACTAGAAGGTACATATGTGATCAAAATTCGCTAGAATTCCTCCCCACACTTAGAATTGAATATTGCCCTCAATATTCAAAGTACCGGCCGTAGCCGAAACTATAGAACGGGAAAAGGTAATACTACTAGCCAAGTGTGGAAACGAAATCTTTTTTCACAAAAGGATTTATAAAGATATCCCTAGATAATCGTTAGCAAAAGATCGGATATTGGGCGGCTGGATTGAAAACAGGCGCATCAATCATCACGATCTACGGGAATCTTGAAAACAGAGAGCAAACACACAACAAGCAAACAATAGTAGGGGATTTCCACACTTAGTGTTAGAAAAGAGAAAGAAGATAGAAACATGGGTGGACACCCATGAAATGCTATTGTTTTTGTTAACCGAGTCGCTAGCTTGACTCGACCCCGAATTCATTGGTCCATGGGGAGCAAGTGGAAGAGAAAATCTCCATCGGACTTTCATTCAAATAGTTTGGATAAACATTGAATGTGCTGAAAGTTCCACTCCGATGAGATATAACTGGCTCAAAAGAATGATGAATGGAGATTCCGGGGTCGAAAATGAAATCCTCATTTCCGAATGAGATAACACGGGTGGGTTGGGTGGGCAAAATAATAGGCATGAGAACATAGTGTTCAAAATCTTTGCCCACCGCCTTAGAGATCAAAGTACCCGTATCGGGTTTAAAAACAAAGATGAATCCATCATCCGGCGGTTTAGCGGGAAGACGAGGGAATGATGGATCATCAAGAAGCACAGTCTTAGTCACAAATAACTTCATAGAGAAGAGGAGTTCATGGTTAGGTTGAAGAGTTTGAAACATCACATCGGGTAAAGTACCCATTTCAGAAATTTGAGTTCTCTTAGAGTGAACTCCCTTGGAAGGTATAATACCGGGTTTGAATACTTTATCCTCGGAGAGGCATGAATCGAAAGTGTCAACCACGGTAAAATCCTCAAGAGAAGGGGAGTCACTCTTGGTTAAAAAAGAATGAAGAACATCTTGATCAACAAGTTCATCAATTGAAACTTTCAAGTTCTTCTCTTTTTTGGGAAAGAATGGATCATCAAAATTTTCCAAAGGATCATCGTTCAAATTTTCATTCTTAGATGGAATCGAGTTCGTGAGAGCAAGTTTATCGGAGAACTCCTTATCAATTGAAGGATCAAGTGACGGATCTCCATACAACAAATACTCAAGTTCACGTAAGTCGGCTTCAAAGTCAAAGACTTCATTGTCAATTCCCGGTGGGAGAGGACCAAGGCGAGCGAGTTCATCGGCGAAATCCTCGAGAAGTAAATCAATAGCTGAATCATCGGGCTCGGGCTTCGAAGGATTTTTAGTCAAAAGCTCAACTTCTTTAATTTCAATTTCTTCCGGAGGGAGTGGAGACAACGGGTCTTCATTTTCACTAAGTAATTGTTCAAGACGAACACGGTCTCCCTCCGGGTCAGATTCATCATCATCAATTCCTGACGGAAAATAATAAGCTTCGATCTCTTCCAAATTCAAGTTACTTCCCTCAAACGGAGTGAAGGAAGGGGAAGAGTCGAAATAATGAGTCGGAAGTGGGAGTGGATTGCCACTCGAAGAAGGTTCAACAAGATCAATTCGATTAACCGAATGCGGAGGTGGGACAAGTGGTGTGCTCTTAGAGCTAGCAATTTCCACCACTTCCGTTATGGTCTCCGGTTTCTTGGTAATCGTTTTAAGCTCAACACGTTTACTCGAAGATCTCTTAACCGTAAATCGTGAAAGACTTTGATCAATCCTAGATGGAGAATTTTGGATAACCGTAGGTTGGACGTTTTCGGTACTTCCGTTATTAGTAGGAAGCACCGGGTCCTTTGTCACCTTAGTTTCACGGCTTTCAACTTTATCAATACCACAAATGGTAGGCATAGATTTCAAATCTTGGTTAACATTGAAAGTTACGGCTTCTTTGTTTACCCTCAAAGTGATTTCTCCTTCATCAACATCGATCAATGCACGACCCGTTTTTAAGAAGCACCTCCCAAGGATGAGGGGCACTCGGGGATCGGCATCGAAATCGACAACAACAAAGTCAGCGGGGAAATGAAATTTTCCTACTTTCACACAGACATCCTCGGCTATACCTAACGAACGAGAATTTGTACGGTCGGCAAGCTCGAGGATCATACATGTAGGTGTGAGTGGGGGTAAAGAAAGCTTTTTCCACATGGAGTGTGGCATCAAGTTAATGCTCGCGCCAAGATCGGCCAAAGCGGAGCATTGAACTAGTCCTTGAAAATCACACGGGATGAGGAACTTTCCGGGATCTCCTAACTTTTCGGGAAGTTTTTTAAGGATAACCGCCGAACAATTCTCGTTCAAGGAAGTTTTAGCCAACTCAAAAAAATTTTCTTTGTTGCTCAACAAGCTTTTGATCGTCAGACCAAACTTGGGCATTAGAAGGAGAGCCTCCGCGAAACTAATCTCGAAGTGCGTATCTTGAAAGATTTGGATAAGATTCTCCATTTGTTGATTAGTTTTGTCGCGGGCCTTTTGATCATTAAGCCTTGAAGGATAAGGAATTGAAGGCTTAATCTTCGGAACATCGGGCTCCGGAATGGGGATGTGGACTACCGGAGGTTGGACGTGTGCGGTACTTTGTGGGCTTGTAGATTGCACCTTGTCCTTGGTCACCTTGGTTTCTCGTTCTACTTCCCTCACCGGAGAGGGTGTAGGCATCGAGGGTCCATCATATGACTTACCACTTCGGGTGGCAATAGCATTCAACTCTCCCTTCGGGTTAGGAATTGTATTACTTGGAAGAGAACCGGAACCCGAGGGTTGAGAATAAGAAGTAGAAGGTTGATTGGATTGAAAGAAACTAGCCATCATATTCCTCATTTCAGTCATCTGTTTGTTACTTGTAGCTTCAATTTCCTTTTTGAAATCCGTCCTCATGCCGTTAATTTGAGTTTGCAAACATTTAATGGTGTAATCAGAATTCTTCATGTAAGTTAGAAACTCGTTCGGAGCAACTTGAGGAGGTGCTTGATAAGGTTGTTGAGGAGGAGGTGGTTGATATTGATGTTGAGGAGGAAGTGGTTGTTGGTAAACTTGAGGTGGAGGAGCTTGGTATTGTTGATTACCATGATTAACATTAGCTCCTCGGTTCTGATTAACATTGTGGTTACCATTGAAACGGTTTTGATTTTGGTTTTGGTGTTGAGGTTGGTTGAAACCGGGAGGTCCGAGATAATTGTTTGAACGGTAGCTAAGAAGATTTCGATCTCCTTGCGGTTGATTGTAGTTTCTCGTAGCAGCATAAACATTCTCATGTCGTAGCCACCGACCTGGGCACTCGGAATAAGAATGTGGACCTCCGCAAGTCTCACAAGTCGGTTGAACCGCTTTCACTTGTTGATGTTGATTCTGATTATTCATCTGAGTAATCCGTAAGATATCGTCGATCTTTTTGTTCATGGCGGCTATTTCGAGAGAAGAAGACGTATTTGCTCGAGTCGATTCACCCCTTTCGGCGGTAGAATCCCAATAATTGTGATGGGCGGTCATGTTCTCAATAAGATCGTAGCATTCCTCGGGACGTCTTTTCATGAAAGTTCCACCGGCAGCAGCATTGATTGTGTCACGGTGTCTCAATGTCAAACCATTATAAAACGTATCTATTTGAGTGACAAGCAACATGTTATGATTCAGACATCGATCAATTGCAAGCTTATAACGTTCCCAAGCTTCAAACAAAGATTCGTCGGGATATTGTCGAAAATTACTGATATCGTTTCTCAATTTCGTCACCATAGACGGTGGAAAATACTTTGCTAGAAACTTCGAAACCATTTCCTCGAAGGTATGAATCGAATTCTTCGGGAGTCGATCAAACCAAGAAGTAGCATGATGAGTCAAAGAGTATGGGAAGAGATAGAGACGAAGGGCGTCATTGGAGACCCCATTTTGTTTCATACTCTGAGTAGCGGTCAGAAATCATGAAATTGACAACTGTTTTTTACTTGTTCTATCATATGATGTTTCAAGCTAAAATCGGTAGCTTGAATATTAGTCGGTGCAATGGGTCCTCCCCTCCCGTACATTGTGGGTTGACAAAGCTCCTCCATCGTTCGGAGATCGGGAGCTGCATTTTGATTAACGGGAGGAGGATCGGGACCGGGATTTGGTGGTACTTGATTACCAGCCATATTACTTAACTCGGGTGCGTTCGATTCTGATTCTGAATTCGTCTAGATCGAGAGCTTGCGCATGCACTTTAAAACCAAGGCAATTAAAATGATACGGTATTCGAAACAACAAGTGAACTTAAACCAATAATCTCAAGTGAATAAATCACTTCTATAAGACAACACGACAAGCGAAGCGGAGAAGCTTTTAGGTCAGCGCGAAGCTTATTAAAAACCCGCTTCTTTTCAGCCGCAATTTAATGTCAGGCCGTCCTTATACCCACCGCACAGTTTGTTTGTCCAATAGAAATAAATCGACTCACAAGCGACACAAAGGCAAGTTTTAAATCTTTGGTTCGGGAACTTACTAATGATAACACCTCCGTTGAGAATGTTATATAATTGATGTATTCTATTTAAGCTCAAAATCACAAGAAAAAATCTTTTTGTATTTTTAATTTTATAGATATATACAAAATAAAAAGGAAAATATTTTTGTGTTTTTTAATTTTTCAAAAAGTAATAACTTCACGAGGAAGGTTCTTCAAGTCACTAATCGTCAAACCGTAACAATATTGTCGCAACACAACCTCCCCGGCAGCGGCGCCAAAATTTGATTCGTTTAAGAAAATATACCAAATATACGATATACACGCGAGAATCGACAAATCAACCTTTTAGGAAAAGGGTTAACGTGCCAAAACTCACGAATGTGATATAAGTGATACCGGGAAAGTGATTACCCGGGTCGTGTCCCAACGAGGTGTGAATAGAGGATGTCGTTTGAGGTTTGTTATTAAAATGCTTGAATTGTTCGAGATTTGATTGTTTTTAATTATGTTTTCTACGAATTTAATTAACGGGAAAGTAATTAAGGCAAGGGAAACCTAATAAATGACAAACTAACTACTACTAAGCATACGGAACAATAAAACTAAGCTAAATTAAGTCCTAGGGTGCTACAATGCAAAAACGCGAAAACCCGGGCTAATCCCGAGCCCCAAAAGTGAAAATAATGGAAATTAGGGCCTACGGATGTGAAACTAATTTTACTACGTTCTAAATGGTTAAAAATAATTTTAGGAAAAAGCCGTGTATTTTTTCGACTTTTAAATTATTTATTACAAATTAAAAACTAATTTAATCTAATTTAATT
Source organism: Chrysanthemum makinoi (assembly GCA_910596185.1). Taxonomy (NCBI): domain Eukaryota; kingdom Viridiplantae; phylum Streptophyta; class Magnoliopsida; order Asterales; family Asteraceae; genus Chrysanthemum; species Chrysanthemum makinoi. The sequence goes on from OU343216.1 coordinate 180,217,295, forward strand.
ATAAAAATACTAAACTATTTTGGAAAAATCTGAAAATTTTACTAAAAATACTTTGAATGATACTGATTTCAAGAAAAATATAAAACGGTACTGCTTTTAAGGAAATAAGCTACTAAAAAGCTAAATAAGCTACTAACTTAAAAACTGAGTTTGTATTTAAATATTTAAGTGTGCAAGAATTAACTGAAGAAAGACCCTAGGGCAGTTGGTGAGGTGTTGCGTGTGGTGAGTTGGGTTGCCGAGATCAAATCCCAAAGAATGGCCTTTTTTCAAACATTTTTTGAATTTTTCTTTTGCAGTTTATAAATAAAATGAAATAAATACTTTTCTTCCCAAACTTGACTTATGAAAACATGCAATAAGCAGGTTGGACTGCTTATTTACAAGCTTATGGACAGAGAGCAAGAACAAACAACTTTGACAGATTTTTTCTTTACAAACTAGAAGCTACAAAGAAGCGATGAGTAAGCAATATTAAGAGGAAATAAGCTATCTTGCATATGTAATAACTAAAATAAGCTAAGGTTAACTGGAATAAAGCTATACTAAAGGGAAAATAAGCAGTTTTGAGATTCTAAGTGAAAATGGGAAATGAGCGTAAAAGGGACAAATAAGCACTATTAAGCACTAAATAAGCTAAATACTAAGGAATCCTAATCTAATCTATCTAAGAAGCTCCTAAGAGTCCTAAATAAGCTGAAGCTAACTTATGATAAGCTAAAAGAAAGCTTGGTGCCTAGGTGCTTTATTATGGGACGTTAAAACAGCAAGACAGTCCTAGAGTGGGGTGATTTGGCTTAAAAATAAGCTACTAACTCTAATCCTAAACCTAAAAGGGGACCTAAACATGCAACTAGGGATAGTGGGGTATCCTAAAATCTACTTGGGAGATAAGAATAAGCTGTAAACAGCTTACAAATAAGCTGTGAACAAGCAGTTAAGGGACTGCTGTAACAAATCTCAGTGGCCAAGTGGGCTACTTTGAGGGCAAATTAAGCTATCTAAAGTATCACCTAAAAATTCATAAAAATAAGCTTTAAAGCACTACTGCCTAGATTATGAGTACCAAATTTCAGACAATAAGGATTGATATTAAGCAAAAGAAAAATCAAAAAGAAGAGCCACTTGGGCTAGTGAGCTTGCTGAGACAGAACAGGTATGATGTTTTTTATTTTTTATTTTTTTTCAAAACTTAGCAAAGCTTGTTAAATCAGTTTTACTTCATTCAAAATCTCTTTAAAACCTTAAAACCACTTTGACTTACAAAGTCAAAGTGGGTGAGAATGTGTTTTGACCCAAGA
>OU343216.1:180218695-180273440 GCA_910596185.1 Chrysanthemum makinoi
CCATAACATCCATCACAATCATCACATAATCATATATTGATTATATGATGATTCACCTTAGCTATCAACTTTACCCACAATAAGATTCCTCTAAGATTACTGTAATTCTCCTTTTAATCAAACCTTATGATCATAACATGATCATATCCAACTTACCCAATTACTTCAATTTAATAAAAAGCGTTTCACCCAATTACACTATAATATCTTAATTAGTGTTTAAAACCATAATTACCCAAAACCCCCAAACTTGGATACATGAACCCTAACTCTTCAATTCACAATTAAATACACTTAGAGATACTTACTTGCACAAGAGTGATAGAAACTAGTTTATTAGTTGATTGGAAACACTAATCTCATCCCAATTGATCACCAACCTTACCATCACTTTCCCTCTCTTTTGCTCTAAACTGACATTCACTAATATCCTGGAACTTTTGATAAGCTACCTTATATACAAGTAGCTTTCTTCATTTTAAAGTTATTTCACCATTTGACCCTTTTGATCCCTCAACCTCCATTCCTTATAAATTGGTCACACTATACTTCTATAACTATTTTACAATAAGACAACTTAGGTCCTCCTCATTTATATAACTATAACTTAACATTTGTAATTATTAGTTTGACTATCGGGTCAACTAGTCAATCTCGTCAAGTCCTTAGACCATATTCGTCTAAGGTAAAGCCTATTTGTATTTCGGGATACGGGTGTAACAATTCTACCCCTTATTTAGATTTCGTCCTCGAAATCTCTTGTCTATTACTTAATTCATATTTTCACCATGTCACCTAAACAATCAATTTATCAATTTATTGCGAAGATTTCCTTAATTTCGCAATTCGAGGCCCACTATGACATAACTAATCTCCATATACATCAATTCTTTGCTTAATGCTCTTCGTCTATCTAAAGGGATGAAAAGTGTGTTAGAATGAGTCTTTTATGTCATGTGGTGGGTGATTTGGAAATTCCATAATCTAGTGTTGTTTGGAAGCTCTCAACCGCGATTGGAGTTACTTTTTGATGAGATTGTCTTGTTGTCTTATGCTTGGTGCTCTAGTAGATGTAAAAGTAACTTTGATTGGATCTCTTGGATCAAATGTCCTAGTTCCATTTCTTTGTAATTCTCTAGCATCTTGCTAGTTTTCTAATAAATTTGCCGTTTTAAAAAATATATATTGTACTTATGCACTAAAAACTTGTGTTTTGAATAAATATGGAATTTTGATATTTAAGTCGGGTAAATATAAAATTATCCCTAAAAAACTTAAACCTATATTTAGTTGGTTCAAAAATATTCTCCATACGAGATAGCATTATGATACAAACTTTTTGGTTCACATATACATGTGTTATTTCTTGTTAATATTGGTAGTTATTGTATAAATTGCCTATTGTTTTTATGCTACGAAGTATCGATTTTTTTTTTGTATATCTGGGTTTCCGACTCGACATTGCGAGCTAACTAATTCCATGACGACTATCATTTTGGATAGCTCGGAGTCGGCGCATGTGAACCTCCGTGGCCAATGGGGGAAAAAAGATACGTAAACAACCGAGGTTTTAAACACGAATTTTATTCTTTGACTTTATGCTTACTTTTATATGAGGTTATTTACTATTACTTAAAAGTTATTTTAAATGTTTCTCGTAATATATCACATAAAACGTATAATCGAAAATTATTGTTTGCTGAAAAGAAATTTAAAAAGTAATCGCCATCGCAATACGTGTTTACCCTGTTAATCTTAGTGATCAATGTTACGTAACTCGAAGGTTAAGGGCCTGTTTGGCTAAGCTTATTTATCATAAGCCGATTTGGGCTTATTTTAAATAAGCTCTGATTTTGTGGCTTATTTTGAGACTTGTCGAAACATATAGGTTTATTATGATATGATAAACTTATAAAAGCGACAAGTCAAAAATAAGTAATAATTGAGGCTTATAAAAATAAGCCAAAATTCATGAAATTTGGGCTTATTTTTATAAGCCTCAATTTCGGGCTTTGAGACTTGTCGGCATTTATAAGTTTATCATATCATAATAAACTTATATAAGCCGACAAGTCCCAAAATAAGCCACAAAATTGGAGCTTATTTAAAATAAGCCCAAACCCGCTTATGATAAATAAGCTTAGCCAAACAAGCCCTAAGTTTATTGTTGGATATATGGTATCTGAAATTATAGAACTTTGTATGTATTTTTAAAACTAACATCACGTGTATACCATCTCAGTATGAACATTACTCAAACAACCAAATTTGTCAGCTTTAACTTGTGAACAGTTTTATAAATTTAAACATTATGAGCTACTGATGTATATTCCATTCATATTTGTAACACGACATTGTTGATAGTTAACCTAAACCTTTGGGTTAAATGGGTCAAATTAGAAAGTATAGTATGTATTAGAGTCAAGTATGTAATAAGCGCAAAGCCTAAGGGCCGAACATGTTAGTTTGTAAGTTGAAAACCGAATAGCGGTTATATAGAAACGGTTGAAGCAATATGTCGCTTCACAAATGTCGGTTAGAAAACTATATATAGGGTCGATGTATTGTAAGATTGTATGAACGAAAATCTGCAAGTATAAACAACAAAGTTATATTCATACCTGTGTTTCATTCATCATAGTAAGATTATATCCCAACAATTGGCATCAGAGCACGTTAATCGATCCAGGGAAGAACGACTGCAAGTGACGATCGATTGAAAAGCAAGAATCAACAGCGAAGGGTTGTTACACAATCTCTGTGTATAGCGACCGAAAGAAAAAGAAAGCAGATTTGATTCCGGGAACCAATCAAGTAAGAAAGACAGTAAGGAAGAAGGATACGTGCGTTGAAGGATTGAACACAAGAACGATTGTAACTGGAGTTTGATCGGAGAAAGACAAACACAACCGGTTTATTAAAACCACCGATTGTGGTTACCCAAATCGAGAAGGCATCGATTGGAGAAGTAAGAAGACAAACGGAACCCTTTTGATAATCACTCCAGCCGATTCCAAAACAGAGAACGAAAGATCAAACCAATTTCATTCGGGTACTCCTGTTTTTCTCTGTTAATTTTTTTATCTAGATTAGGTTTGGGTTTATGAGAAAAGAGGAAAGAAGAAAGAAAAGAAAAGCAGATAGTTGGATTGGTGGGTCTAGGATTTGGAAATTTTTATAATAGTCTTATTTTTAAGTATTTTCAATTTACATATTGATTAGAAAATAAAAGGTACAATCCCAAATCAATTGAAGAAAGTAAGATTAAGTTTTGTATATTTTTTAATTTAGGGAGACAAAATAAGTTATTTTAAATTAGAAAAATACAAAACTAGTAAGAAGTAAGAAACCGAACCATTGTGGTTCACATAGTAAGAAGTAGAAAGAAACTATCGTTTTTTAAGAAAACTCTAGTGTTTCCAAAGTAAATAAAGTAAAACGTTTAGCGTTTTCTAAGTAAGAAAGTAAGAGAAACTTAGTGTTTCACCCAGTAAGAGAAACCATAGTGTTTCACCCAGTAAGAGAAACCTTAGTGTTTCACCCAAGAAGAAACCTCGGCGTTTCACGATGAGAAACTTTTGTTTCAAAGTAAGATAGTAAGCAAGAAAGAACGCAAGTCGAGAAACAACATGACTAAAGGAGAATCATCTACACCAACTCGTGACCAAGACATAGCACTTCAATGTCCAAAACTCACCGAAACAAACTACACAACATGGGCAATTATGATGGAGACAATATTGAAGGCATATGGACTTTGGGAAATGCTTGAAGAGGCGAAAAAAGTAGATGAAAGAAAGATGCATACATCAAAAGCAATGATCCTCACAACATTGCCGGAAGATGTTCTAATGCAAGTTACACACGCGTATTGCGAAGGAAGTATGGTAATCAATTAAAGTACGTTATATTGGAGCAGACCGAGTTCAGAAAGCACGTCTTCAAACTTTGAGAAGCGAATTAGAGACCTTAAAAATGAAGACCGATGAAACCGTGAATGACTTTGGGGGAAAATTGGGAAGCATAAGAGGCAAGTGTAAAAGTCTTGGTTCTAATCTTAAAGACAAAGTATTAGTAGGAAAGTTGTTGAACTCCGTTCCAAAGAAGTTTCTACCAATTGTGGCATCCATCGAGCAATATTCAGAAATTGACAAAATGACGTTTGAAGAAGCTGTTGGAAGACTAACGCTTATGAAGAAGACGCCTCAAGAGTCAAGATGAACCGCAAGAAGATTATCATAACAAACTTCTAATGGCAAGTTCAAGTAATCAAGGCCGTGGGTAGAGGGGAGGAAGAAACTTTAGTAAAAAAGAAAAAGGACGTGGAAGAGGTACAAGTCGAGAACAAAGCAAGAAAGAAATGAGATGCTATGAATCTGGTGAACTTGGTCACTTTGCATACGAATGCACCAAATGGAAGGACAAAGACAAGAAGCAAGAAGCACATCTCATTTATCAAAGCGACGATGAACCAACGCTGCTGTGAAGAGCAAGATAAAAGCAAGTTGAAGACCTGCCTTAAACCAAAGTTTAGTTTAAAGTGTTGATAGTTAACCTAAACCTTTGGGTTAAATGGGTCAAATTAGAAAGTATAGTATGTATTAGAGTCAAGTATGTAATAAAGCAAAAGCCTAAGGGCCGAACATGTTAGTTTGTAAGTTGAAAACCGAATAGCGGTTATATAGAAACGGTTGAAGCAATATGTCGCTTCACAAATGTCGGTTAGAAAACTATATATAGGGTCGATGTATTGTAAGATTGTATGAACGAAAATCTGCAAGTATAAACAACAAAGTTATATTCATACCTGTGTTTCATTCATCATAGTAAGATTATATCCCAACAGACATGCCTATAAAACAAGTATATAGACTTGTATGTCATCGATTCTTCTAGTAGTATGACGTTTGAAATTTAACATACAAAACTCATGTGTAAGAGCATTTGCAACAATAACTTGAGTTAAACTTTAACATATTTGTCACGTATGCGTCACATCAGCTTTAACATTTCATCTTAACTCAAAAAAAAAACACCCGCAATCATAACATTCCCAAGGTTAAACCTTAACTCACCAACAATTTACAAAAACAACCCCTCAATTAAGGGCAGAAAAAAAAAAAAAAAAAAAAAGAAAGAAAATAACGCACGTTACACGGGTAACGCTCAACCTTTAACACCCAAATAACTTGAAGCACGGTATGAATAACTTGGTTTAACACCCAAATGTTAAACCTTAACACCCACTTGCAAGTGCCCTAAGAGCATCCCCATTCATAACACAATAACACCAATAACACCGTCCATGTCAGCGTCACATCAGCTTTAACATTTAACATTAACATCCCCAAAAAACACCCACAACCATAACATCCCAATAACATCAATAACACCAATAACATTTCATATTTTCAATTTCAACCCATAAACTAAAACAAACACTTCATTTATTAAACTAAAACAAACATTTCATTAAAACTAAAAACATATTACAATACGAGATTAAAAAATACAACTAAAATAAAAAAAAATGCAGTAAAAAAAAAAAAAAAAGCATTACAACAAATTAAAAGAAATGACGAGAATACGATCTACTGACGAGGTTTCAAGTTATATTTTTTGATGATTCGATCTTTTCGCCATTGATCCACTCCGACCATTGGATCTTGCCCTCAGTAGGCGTCATCAAAACTTTATCTCTTCCAACCTTGTTAATGTGAGATCTCTTTCTCTTGGGCCCGATATCGCCCGGAGACTTCTCGTTTCATACGATACTCGTTGCCATAGTTTCGTGAAATAAGCGGACGAGCTCGTTCCTCCGTGCTTGTTCTCCCGTACTTGTTGTAGTCTTGGATCTTGCTTTCTTGGTAGCACGTTTCTTTCCCATGGGGCGTGGTTGTTCATCATTACCAAACAAAGCCTCGTTTGTTTGGCTTGGACTTCGCGGTTAAATCAACCGGTTGGCGTCTCCCATTTCTTATAATGAAACCTCCCAAAGCGTCATGAGAGACCAAACAGGGCTCCTCTGTTTTCCTCACGATACCATTGCTTTGCCCGTTTCATCACATCCACCTTACTTTCCCCACTTCGTTGATCCCGTTGCACACGTATGTAACAAGAGTTGAACTTTGTGCATATCCCGTTCAACGTTTTCCATTTGCTTGACATCATGTCCTTGGTGCGCCGTTGAAAGTTCCCATACCAAAACGTGATCTCTAGGTTGGCACTTTCCAACTCTTCTGATCCTCCTAAACAGCCTATGTAACACCCTGCAAGTAATGCTTCCTCTCAATTCCAACGCCAGTAAAGAATCCACAACCTCCTCTTCATCAATCAATTGGTTCGGGCTCTGGGTCTTGGATTTTTTTGATTTTCGCTAATGTTTTAACCTTTCCTTTTAGATGTGGGTGTCTCAAAGAACATCTTGTGTTTCATTTTGTGATTGTTGTGACCGCTGTGAATTGTAGGTTTTGAAAGTTGAGTTTAAGGTGCTGTTGGTTTTGTTGTTGCCAAACAAAGAATGTTTGTTGTTGTTGCTACATTTCTTGCCTGGAAGCTGGTGGGTTGGGGTTTGAAGATGAACCAAATAGCGGGAGATGATGAACCCGTTTGGTGGATTCCACCCATCATTGGAAGATTGAAGAAGGTATCGCCGCTTCTCCTCGACATTGTTGCAGCTTAATCAAGTTGAAAGATCGGAAGATTGAGAGGATTTAGAAGTGGAAGTGTGAATAAAAATGGTGTTTTGATTGTGTATTTATAGTGGTAAAGAATGTTTTTAAATCTAGCCGTTAGGTGTTTTTTGAATTTTTAAAACTTAACGGCTAGTAGCCGTTAGAGGGACTAGTTATGCAAAATTTTTGATTTTTTTTTTCAGCGCCTTAACGCGCGTTAATAGGGCAACGCAAAGGGACCAACGGCGTTAAACATACGTACTTCCAAGGGTGTAACGCCGCTAACGGCGTTATTAGCTCGTTAACGGGCGTTACCCCGTTAAGGATGGGGATGCTCTAAGGTCCATAATAATTTAACACAATATGAACAGATTGGAGTACCGTAACAACCAAATTTATTAATTAACATCAATTATAATAATTTGAATTTATATATAAGGCAAATCGCAAAAAAAGTATTTACAATTAAGGTCAATTTAAATTTTAGGTAATTAACTTTATTTTTCTCAATTTAAGGTATCTAAGTTAATTTTGTGAAATGTTAGGTTTGTTCGACTTTTTAAAATATGTTATCAGTCACTTTTTCAGTTGAATTGGTTAATTAATATGATGTATATAGTTATAATTGAGCATTTAAAAGTTATTTCGGCTAAAATTATGATCGCTAGTCACTTTGAAAAGTCAAAAAACCTTGCATTGCATAAAAAATAACTTCGATACCTCATATTGAGGAAAAAAAAGTTAAGTACCCAAAATTCAAATTGACCTAAAATATGATACTATTTTATGCGATTTACCTTTAAACGCTTACTTTTCTTGACTAAAACACTATCATATTCAATTACGACACCTTTTCCTTTTATAAAAACCCTTCAATTTCTTCCCTTCCTGAACAACCTTCCTAGATACAGCTTTGTTTTTAACGTCATTCTTAACCGCATTTTTGACCACATTATTAACCACATTGTTAACCACATAATGAGGTCTATATTTAAAAGGTATTGAAGTTGAGCAACGCAAAGTGTCTGCGTCAGACCAAGCCACAAGCTCCTCATCATACCCCTCTAAACTTAAGTTTTTTAAATAATACAGGGCTAACTTTTGAGCTTATAACAAAAAAACAAATCAATTGAACCATGTCTTACAGCCATCTCATACATTATATCAGCATCACTACGAATTAACTTTAAAACATTTTTTAATGACTGTCATAGGATACAAAGGAAAAATAGCTCATATATATCTCTCTGGCTTGCCAACACAATTTAAACTTGGACTAAAACAACCTCTATCAATCGATGTTGGACTAAAACACAATTTTTTAATGTTGGAAGTCATTGGTTCGGTGGATGTTAGACAAAATAGCGACTCTTGCTTCTGGCATCTATCAATCGATGGAAACTTCTCGGTTAGTAGCATTCGTCATCACATTGACGACCACTTGCTCCCTTCCATGACATCATCTACCAGGTGGTGTAAATTAATTCCAAGGAAGGTTAATATTTTTATGTGGCGTTTATCTTTAGATAGGCTACCTCATCGTTTCAACCTGTCTTCTCGGGGTCTAGACATTCAATCCATCATGTGCCCGATTTGTAACGAGCAGGTGGAGTATTTGAATCATGTTTTCTTCTCGTGTGTTACGGCTTCAAACGTATGGAGACTTATTCGCATTTGGAGTGACTCAAAGATCCCTGTTTTATTCTCTTATGGTGACTGGGATTCTTGGATTACTCCGTGGCATGCCTCTAAGGATTTCAAGGATCGTGCTTATGTTATCTTCGCGGCTACTTGTTGGGTCTTATGGCGCTTTCGGAATTGTGTTACATTCTGCTCTCAATCTATGAGGAAATGTGACATTTTTGACAACATTCGTCTTGTTTCTTTCTCTTGGCTTACTTCTAGAGGAAAAAAATGTATTAGTTGGAATAATTGGTTAAATTCTCCTTTGTAATTTTCTAGCTCCTTGTTAGTTTTTGTTAATAATATATGCCGTTCAAAAAAAAAAAAAAAAACCTCTATCATTGGACAAAAAACATAAATATTCATAACCGAGTTTTTTCATATTTTAGTGGACAGAATTTAAACTTCCCTTTTATGTTTATGTTGAAAATAACTTCATCTTGGATATAATTTAAAACTGTGAAACTGAATTTGATTAATTCAACACTTTTGAAAATTAAGGTTTTCAATTAGTTAGGGGTTTTGTGCGGATTAGGGGATGTGAAGTCGGAGGAAATGATATCAACAAATACAATGAACACTTATGGTTCTTTGTAAAGGTTGAATTAAGTAAAGATTTTGGCATAAACTTTTGGTTTGGGGGAGTAGAGTTGGTAATGGATTGTGTGTAAAATGAAAAATGGGTTAGTAACATTGGTATAATATTGGGTTGTTCAGAAATAGAAAATGGGGTGTAGCCCCAAAATAACGGGTAAGTTGTAAAGATAACGACCAAAAACTATATTGTAACCCCAAACTTTTTTAATATTCCTATTGTAGCCAAAATAATAATAATAATAATAATAATAATAATAATAATAATAATTCATGGAGAAATTGGCAGATATATATTTCACACATGTCACCAAAATGGCCGAATTCACTTTTTGCTTATCTACTCGACAGATGGCTCTATAGAGATCGCAAAAAGAGAATTACACTTCTAACTGGCTTAGGGTGGTTCCGATATCCGGATTGGGATAGACCATGAATGCTAGAACTTACTGATGTGTGTTATGCTACCGGTTAGGTGTCCCCCTTTTTCTGCTCAGATGCCATGTTCAGCTTGCTCCAAGGTATTTGCTGGAGACATTTATGGGGACCACGCGGTATCCTGTGCTGGTATCATTGGCATTAAACACCGGCACAACATGGTGCGTGATACCCTTGTTGATATATGCTCTCGATTTGGGATTTCGGCTTGTAAAGAGGTTGACATTGGGCTTTGTGGTGATAGGGATAAATTCTTACGTCCAGCTGATATATTACTCTATTCTTAGGACGGTGGGCAGGATGCATGTGTCGTTTTGACTGGGTCGTCTCCATTGACACAAACTATGTTAATTTTCGTCAAAGTAAGGTCGGCGTAACGCGAACGTAAGCGTGTCAAGAGCAAGGCTAAATGTGCGGACATTGATATATAGGTTCCCTTCTTATTCTCTTCCTTTGGAGAATTTGAGAAGGAGGCGATAACCTTACTAAAGCGCATCCGAAGTTTCTCGTTGACTCAGGAAATTGACGCACGTGTTGCTGATCATATTTTTAGTAAGATTAACTTTGTTATAGTTAGAGGAGTGGGGGGCCAATTGGTTTCTCGGCCCCCCACTAATTTCTTGTAAATCCTATAATTTTCTAATGAAGTGATGTTTTATAAAAAAATAAAAATAAAATAAATAATAATAATAATAATAATAATAACGGGAAAAAAGTCATTAAAAAGTGTCACGTCAAATCCTTTCCGTTATGTGGCTACTATAGGAAAGTTAATAGTATTTGATTTTTTTTAAGAAAATTAAAAGTTGGCTGATTACAAAAGAAAAATATGGCCACTTGGATGCCGTTTAGATCATTAACCATTTAAAAAATGATTTTTTATCGACTATATCAAATAACTAGTCTGCTATTCAACCGGTTTAACTAATTATTTTTTCAAAATCGACTTTCGATTATTCAACTGGTTCACGGTTCAATCAGCCAGATCAACCCGGATTTTAAAACACTCCTTCACGTCGCTCAACTAGCGACTAATATGATGGTTCAAATATTGTATTACTACTTGTGTATATTCCTTTAATATAACATCACTTTCTTCATGCCTTTCAAAAAAATATATGTATCACTTGCTTCATAATTTATTATATTGTTATGACTTTCATAATTTCATATCTACGCTAGATTCATCTAGTAGCCAACTTGTGCCTACCAACGGCATCGGCTAGATGTTTACACCAAAAATAAAATAAAATAAGCAACAGTTGAAATTAATTAAGGTTAACGTTGTTTACTTAACAGCTTTTAAATGAGCGTGGTTTGTAGCCTTTTGGTGTTTGTTGCCTTTTGGCGCTTTGGTGTGTTAATAATATTTGCCTTTCAAAAAAAAGATTCCTGTAAAGTGCATGAGTAGTTTTTAAATGGGTTTTGACGTTTTGCTAATCTATATCTATACTATTTTATAATGCATTTAGGCCTTCTAAAATTAGAAGGCTTAAAAATTCAGACTTTTTTACTTGCTTATTATGGAAAGAGTTTTTCTAACCAAAAATTAAGATAAGGACTCCAATCACTGACATTTATTATGCGTCACTTCTTAACAAACTTCAAGCCTAACTTCTAACAAACTCCAAACCTAACTCCTAACAACTACAAATTAAGATAAAGAGCTCCAATTATAAAATGACATGCCACTCAACCAAAAAATTCATCTTTATTTTTAAATTAAAATATCTTTTTATCTACATATTTTTTTTTATAATCTAATTTCACCATATATTTTCTAAAATTTTACGCCTTTTAATTCAACATCCATTTTGATATATATTTTTATGAGTTTTTAGTTTTATATTTTTAATGGGTTTATTTTATTTTAATTCAAATTTTTACAACTTTAACCTTATTTCATTTATTTCAATCAATATAATCTTGATTCGTCAAAATCATATACTTTTTGGGTGTTTGACGTAGAGATCAAGTAGGTATTTCTATATGGAATAATGATGTCGCTGAAATCTAACGGAAAGTTACACCGTAACCCAAACAAACACTACAACTAACACATATACATTCAAGTTGTTGTAAACGAATTCACTAAACGGGTAAGCAAACACATATAACTATACTTATCATTACGCTACAAGGCATCTCGACTAGTGATTGTTAATACATTTAAGGTTATATTGAAATATCGTTTTTTATTATCCAAGATATATAAAAAGAGGATCTTTTTCATTGATGCTAATCATATAATAGGACACCGAAAATTAGAACAACTAATTTGATCAGACATTATTCATTTGAAAAGGAAATTAAGAATTTGAAAAGGAAATTAATAATTGTAATGTAATAAATTCTCTTTATATACTAAAAGCATACTTGGTTCCTTTCAAACACAAAGATTAATTAAAACTTTCAACTAAGAAAAAACAGTCTTTCGGTTCAAGTGGCCGCAAAATAAGTCCTTAACATTAAATGCAAAGTTTCACAACTCGACAAAAAATACCGAGCAGTTTAAGCGCGCAGTGAGAGGTCCCGTAGAATTAATGCTAACTATAGCAACCCGCAAAATTAGTTCCTAAGGTTTAAGCGTCGCTACAAAGTAAGTTTTTAGCCAACCACGTGATCGCGCGCTTCCATACTGCTAAGAATTAAACATTATGCATAAATTGCTATGATTTGTAATGTAATAAACGCGTCTCCATATTAGGGGTGTGCACGGTCGGAAAACCGGACCGGACCGGCCAAGACCGGACCGGACCGAAACCGAAGTTCGAAAGCCAAGACCGACCGGACCAATGTGGTCGGTCCGTTCGGCCTCGCGTCGGCCCGGCCGGTCCTTCGTCGTCCGGTCCAACAAGGCCAAATTGCCGTTTTGATCGACCGACCGAGGGACCAATTTAAAAAGCCGAGACCGCGGACCGACCGAATGTGGTCGGTCCGGTCTCGGTCCGTCGGTCCGGCCGGTTCTCGGTCGGGTCCGTCCAAATCCGGTCCGTTTGCTCACCCTTACTCCATATATGTTGTCGAGATTAGTCTTGTCCTCGGGCATTGATTACTCACTGTTATGAGAATGTCAATTGGTTGAAGAACAAATCATTCTTCGTATGGAAACTATGTCAAAGTATTCATGGGTGTTTAATAACAAAAGCATTTACTGCCTCAAATTCAGTTCAATTGGACTTTTCGACTCGAACTTTCGACTTTAAATATTTTCGTCAGAACCAAAAATCATCCATCCAATCCATCTGTTAGTTTTATTTTACTAAATTATTTATGCCTAGTTTATAACTTCGTGTATACGAGCTTTTAACAATCAATTATTTTTAGAGTAGTAATATGAAGTATATTAACAAATTGTGTTTCTTGTAAATTTATAGTTCATGTAGTATCTGCTAAATTTACACATTATAGAAACTTATGTGACATAAGAAACGCCGTTTCTAAAATACAACATCAACATAACTTACTAAAATGCATAACTTTTACACTTGTTCATTTGAAAAGGAAATTAAGAATTTTGAATTGTTTTGTTTCATGACAATCATCTTATGATATACATTTAGGCCCAATATCCGATCCAATCCAATCCACACTTCAAAATATAACCTGTTACCCGAATGTCATTTTGACTAACCCTAAGAGCACTCCTTATCATAACCTAAGTTAAACCTTAACACTGTGTCACGTCAGCGCCACATCAGCTTTAACATTTCACCTTAACTCAATAAAAAAAACACCCCTTATCATAACATTTCCCAAGGTTAAACCTTAACTCAAATATTTTCAAATTCAACTCCTAAACTAAAACAAACATTTCATTTATTGAAAAACATTAAACATTAAACACGAAGTACAGTAAACATTAAACACTAAACACGAATTACATTAAACATTAAAATTACAACCTAAATTGATGAAAATAAAACTACAAATTAAGAATAATCATCCTGAAAGTAACCTCGTCACTCAAGAGGAATTAAACTCGCTAGCAAAGTACTTTGCTTCCATGATGTCAAAGTAGTCTCTAAGATATTCCTTCCATGGCTTCCTGTTCCAAACGGCTTCCTCGTGTGCCTCGTTTCCATAGTCTCTCTAAAATTTTCCTCGCCCGCAAGTTCACGAAGGTAAGCCTCACTAAACCCAAATGGATTGTTTTGGAGGTCCACCTCGTGGACTGTTAGCGTGTGGATTGTTAACAGTGAGTGTTAACAATTGGATTGTTAAGAGGTGCAGTGTTTACAAATACATTTTTCGGTTGGAAAACCGGAAAGACATCTTCTGGTGGAGTTGAATAAACTTCAACTTTCCTGGTGGAGTTGGAAAGGTAGTTTCCAAATACTGTGGTGGAGTTGGAAAGGTAGTTTCCTAAGTAGCTGCTGGACTTGGAAAGGTAGTTTCCGGCAGTTGTTGTGGACTTGAGAATTGTTGAAAGAAATGTTTGCGAGACATTTTTGTGTGTGTGAGTTGTGTGTGTGTTGTGTGTGCTAGAAAACTCTAGAGTAGGAAATATATATGCAGATTTGATTGATTGATTTTGAATTTAAATAAATCTCGCTCATATTTGATTTTTAAATTTTAAATTTGAACTTCATTTATCCCGCTCAGAATTAACCAGTTAAATTTAAATTTGAATTTGAATAGGTTGAGAGGGTGTAAGTGAAAATTTCTTTTAAATGGTTTAGGGGGTGAAATGATTTTTTTTTATTCAAGGCTTAACGCGACGCGTTCGTTAACGCTAACGTTAACGCCACGTTAACGCCACCCACGGTGTGGTTAACGTGCGTTAACGTGCTCGCGTTAAGGCTTAACCGAGCCTTGCTCGTTACCACACACAGGCCTCTAAAACACACATCTCAAAAGAACGCCTACCACACACTCTCACCTTAAACGCTCTCCCTCATCTTTCTCCCATCAAGATCAGTAAAATCTTTAGTACATGTTTGGTTGGAGTATTTTTAGTGGGGTCATTGGACTCATGGTAAAAAAGATATGTTTGGTTCATTTTACTAAACTTTTCAAACCTCATGAACAGAGGTTTTCCCAATCCATATTAATTTGCTAGGTTTTCTCTCTCCACTTTGTCAAGATGTGGGGCTCATATTTTTCTTTTCACATTCATCTTTTTATAATAATATCTAAATTCAATTTTTTATTTATATTAAATATAATTTAATAAAATATAATTTTATTTATATTTTAATATATTTTCTCTCTCTTCAAATCCTAATCCAAATCTTAATCTAAATCCAAATCTAAATCCTAAACCCTTCTATATACCAAACGGGCCCTTAATGATAACAAAACACAATAATCACAACACTTGCATCTTTTTTTTTGGAATATTGAACCCCAAACAACTCTATCTTTCTAACCAAATCTCACCATACCCACAAACCTTTCTTTGATAATTTCTTGCTCATTCGAGGTATATAAAGTCACGGCTTGAAGATCCTTTGGAGGGTCTCGGGTAGGTTCTTCATTTGTTATTTTTGTTTAGGTCCAACTGAATCAAGGATAGAAGATATTACAACTGACAACACCTTTTTCTTTTACTTGTATTTGAACATCTTCAAGCCTTCAAGATCTTGTATAAGATCTTAGCCTTTTTTTTTTTTTTTTTTTTAAGAACGAAAACAAAGATAGATTATAACATATTTGTTATAGATCCATCTTTATTATTTTCGGATATTAAAAGAGATCTATGATGGGAACTGAGATCTTGCACTTTTTCTTTTATGTTTGTTGTTTGAGTTGTTGAAAGGAGATAGGTTGATGTTGCTTTGTATGCGTTTGGTTTGTAATTTTGTTTTAGTTATGCTCCTATAATGATGTTGTGTTTGGTAAAAACCAAACTGAAACCGAATTTGTAATGAGAATCCAAAACCATGCCGGCTGACGTTGTGGTTAAATGCACATCGAGCTTTTTTTTTCATAGTGGTGAAGATTGGTGCCAAAAAGATGATGCGATGAAGATGGTGATAATTGTCTATTTATATTCTTCAAAAACCAACTTAAAAGATTCACATTTAAAGACTTATTTGATAAAATTATTTGCAACTTGCAAGTTGCAAGCAAATGAAAAGATGATATTTATTCCCAGGAACACTTCATATTCACCTTCATTAGTTGCTGCAATTAAACATGTGCTTGGTTCAGATTCTTTTTGGTTGTAACTGCACGATGTTATGTATGATGACTTCAGACTTTACGACCAGGGATGGAGCCAGGGGATGCGACACCTATGACTTTTTTCAATATAATGTTAATTTCAAGAAAAAACACATTTTTTTCTCAAATGCATGTTAAATGAACCCGGTCTATCGAAATATGTTTTTAGTCTTAGTTAGCATCTTAAACTATATTATACTACGGTTAAAACAATTTTGTGTATCCGGTCATTTTTGTTGCTGACTCCATCCCTGTTTATGACTCCTCTATTAATAAAAAGACTGAATCTTTTAATATATATGATAAATAATGAAGAATTGCTAATAAAGATGTTGACTTTGGCATAAGAATCTTTTTTTTTGACAGTTGATACATTACTCATAATGCTGAATCAACCCATCCCCATGACATGGAGGGGGCCAACCCAAAGCGGTGGGCTTGGTTGTCTCAACCGTCCCGCACACAGTCATCTGGGCCACCGCCGTGAAAAACCACGACCATCGTCACCATGCAAGACCCTCATATCATCCCCCTAAGATGGATTTAAACCAAGCCTTACCCCATAACCAATGTGGGGCTCGAACTTGGGCCTGTGGGGAAAACTCCCTGGTGCCTCACCGCTAGACTAGCATAAGAATCAGTTACCTAATCTTTATAAGAATAAGTTTACTATATATATTATTTATAAGAAATTCACTTTTGAAATCTTAAATTTTAAAAACTTAAACTAATATAGTTTGTTTAAATTATCTTTAGGTATTCTTTAATACATTTTAAGTTTGATTAATTATAAGCTTGGCAACTTTTTAAAAACATACAATATATGAATTTTAAAAAACACACACTTTTTATTTCAAAAATCACACGATTTGCATAAAAGGTCGAACCAAAATCATGATTTTGCAATTATAATTATTTGTCACTATACACTCTCATTTTGCGCGAGTGTACGTCTAGTTTCTATACTAACAAGTACTGTGAAATTCGCACTACGTTGCGACCTATTTTTGTGTTCATTTAGTTTCACTTTTATAAAGCAATGAGAAATTTACAATAACAAAGCTTTTATTACCTATTGAGGAAAGTTCAGAACCAAAAATATCTAAAGAACAAACTGTTACATCTCAGCCATTGATCTAACTATCATCTAATGGTTACATCTGTCTGATTGATTTAGGTGCAGGGGTAGTTGTGTAAATTTATTTGCTTCTCACTTAGACGTACTCTCACCTACTCATTCATAGATACTCTCTGTTACATACACACACTCTTTCTCTCTCTTACCCAACATTCATCCTCAGATCTAAACTTTTTCAAACCCTAATAATAACCAAATATTTACTTGACGGACGGGACGGGCGAAGCTAGATTCTTACTTGACGACAGAGATTGCGGCGGTGTTAGAGACGTTCTGAGATCAAGAGATGACGGAATCGAAAACTCCGGTGGCGAAAAGAATGAATTGGATTGAGAACGGTTGTTGTTAACGGAGCAGGGGTGGAGCGACGTCGTTTGGATCGATGTTGGGGTAAGGTGCGTAGGTGTCCTTGTTTGATGCATCTGCTGCTTGGTAGTTCTTTTTTTGATGCTACCAGGGGCGGGTCAAAAAAAGAATGAAAAAAAATGGAGTGCCACCCATATTCAATCGACCATTTTAAAGTTCTGCAAATGAGTAAATGGAGAAATCAGAAGAAAAAATGGAATGGAAGTATTTTTGTCTTGAAGAAGAATAAGATTCTAGGTGGTATTATCTCTCTTATTTATTGGTAAGAGATTGGTAATAGGGCCAAAAGTCTAATATGTGATTACCGTAAAAAAAAACTTTAATCTAGCATGTTTTTTTTGGCTATTTGTTATTTTTTGACTTCTTGATATTTTGATATATATTAATGTTTAGTGCTACTGTTGTAAATGATGCCAAATTATCAAATAATCTTGGGACCTACCAAACTTTAAAAACGTATATATTATTTCGTATGAGTAAAATTATGATACCACTATTGAATAGTTTTGTTGTATTCTACATTCTATAGTAACTGGTCTAATCACATGTGATTTATCGCAAATCACATATGAATTACATGTGATTTATCGCAAATCACATGTGATTTTACCTCAAGTGATTTTTTTAAAAGTTAAATCACATGTGATTTACACACGAATCACATGTGATTTACACAATAATCATAACAAAAGCCAGAATCACATGTGATTCATTAAAGGAATCACAATTGATTTACCGCAAATCACATGTGATTATATCGTAAATTATTTTTTGAAAGTGAATCACATGTGATTTACTTATTTTTAGATTAAAACTGAATCACATGTTTCACTTTATAACATCAACGATTAAATCACACGTAATTTACATTTTCATAACAGAGAAAAAAATAATAACAGAATCACACGTGATTCACTCATTTTTAGATTAAAACAGAATCACATGTGATTTACACATGAATCACAACAAAACCGTAATCACACGCATTTTTTACGAATCACTGATTTGCTCTGACGGAAATTTTAAAAAGTTCGTCAAAAGTATATAAAAGTGCATATCTATAGAAAGATGATTTTTTTCTCGTCGCGATGGTATATTTTTTGTAGCTTGAAAATTTACCGTTTGCAAGATATGTTGTTTTAAAAAAAAGGGTGAAAAGTGGGTTTTTTTTATTAGATGAGTTAGATTGACTATTTTACCCTTCCTTTGTTATTTTTGATTTTTTCTCTACCGTTGGATGAAATTAAAATGGATGGTTAGGATTTGATTATTTGTTCTTTTTATTTTTCTTGTTTGTCATTGATCTCACCTCATTACCTATTATACAATATATCAATTACGGGCAAATATGACGCCGTTTTATCGGTTTTTAATAAATATGTAAAACAACAATTTAGTAGGAAAAAGAAAGAGTAAAACGACATCGAGCAAACGACGTCGTTTGGAGAAAAAGTAAAAAAGGTGGAAACGGACAAGTGACAAAAACTACCTCAAATGTTTTCATATTTACGACTTTTTTAGATAAAAAACTTTATTCCTCAAATATATAGGAAATACCTAGTGATTTATGTATTAAAAAATATATTTGTGCGAAAGCTCTGAATTACGAACAAAATGAGCCCTATATTGATATGCTTTTGACGTATGATTTTTTTAAAAATAATAAAGTTTAATATATCTTTAGAAAATCAAAAAAATTACAAACCTCACCTTTAACTTACCCACTAACTTAAAACCATCCTTCAATTTGTGTACATATAAAACAAAGGCTTTTTCAATACAATTTTATGATAGTTTATAATATAGAGTATTAATAACATAGAGTAAACTGCAAAACTAATTACTATGATTTGGTCAAGGCTTCAACACAAGTGATTTCTTACCCATTTTGTCAATATGTAGTGGAAACGAGTATGGAAACCCGCGCGATGCAGCGGGATTGGCTTAAAAGGACTTACTTTGCAGCGACACTTAAACCTTAGGGACTATTTTTGCCAAGTTGTGAAACTTTGCATTTAATGTTTGGACTTACTTTGCAACGACGATTAAACCTCAAGGACTGCTTTTGCCGAAGTTGTGAAACTTTATGCTTAATGTTTGGACTTACTTTGCAAATTTACTTGGACCTCAGGGACTGTTTTTGCCAAGTTGGGAAAGTTTGCAATTAATGCAAGGTTTTTGGGTACAAAGTTGTACGCCTTTTAGTATTATATACAAATGAAGTTGAGTTTGTCATGAATTTTTAAGTACATCCGAACAAGCATATAATTGTATCTACATCTAATTCTTTAAAGATATAAGATCATTTAAAGACAAAAGTTTATTTACATACCAAGGAATCAATCCTCACTTTTCATTCATTTTGATCTAATGGTTTAGATTAAACTTAATTTTTACACTGCAAGGGTATTTTAGTCAATATAAAAAGCATTTTTTACATTTGTTTCAATTAAACGCTCTTTTAATTTCACACACACAAAGTGTGTGTTTCCCTCTTTTCTCTCGTTTATTCATCTTCTTTATCACGTAACCCTAATTATGTTTCAATTAATCGATTCTTTTATGGATTCGATTCCAAATTCTTCAGTTTCTTCTGATCTTTCTTCTTCTTCTCAAGATATTGGTGCTACTGAGCTTTCTTCTTCTTCTTCTGAAAGCATCGTTGTTTATGATCTTCCTTCTACAACTGAAGATATTGTTTTTAGTGATGATGTTTGATTCGTGTAAAGTGAGAGGTGAAAACAAACACAATATCAACATATATCAAATTAACCGTAAAACTCGACAAATCAACCTTTTAGAAAAAAGGTTAACGTGCCAAATCTCACGGTGTGATAAAGTGATACCGAAGGTGATTTCCGGTCGTGTCCCAACGAGGTGTGAAATTGACGGTGTCGTTGAGTTTCGTGAATAGGACTTGAATTGGTTTAACAAATTTTGGGTTTTGATTACGTATTCTACAAAATAAAGAACGGAAATGAAAATAAAGCATGTAAAACAAAGTGAACACTAAATAGACTACTACTAAGCCTAAGAAACAATAAAGCAAAGCTAAATTACATCCTAAGGTATTCAAACTAAAAAAACACAAAAACCGGTAACGCACCGAGCCTAAAACGTGAGAATAATGAAATTTAAGGCCTACGGGTGCAAAACCAATTTTCCTACGTTCTACATGACCAAAAATAATTTTAGGAAAAAGCGGAATATTTTTTTTTGAGTTTTTATTTATTTATTACGAATTAAAAACTATAAAGTAAAAATTAAATGTTTAAAAATACTAAATGAATTTAGAAAATTATGAAAAATTTCAAGAAACTACTTTAATCTATTTTACACTTAGGAAAAATACTAAATGTGAAAATGCTACTCTTAATATGTCGGATATAAGCCACGGTTAAAAACAAGCTAAAAAGAAAAAAATAAATAAAAACAAAAATAAAAACAAAGAGTATTTAAAGGATTTGAAGGTGCAAAGGATGACAAGAAAGACCCAAGGGCAGAGATGGGTTGTGTGTTGCGCTAGAAAGCGTGTCGGCAAACAGCAGTCAGGTTCAAATCCCACTTGCTACCTTTTTCGCACTTATTATATTTTTGAGTTTTTCTATTGCAAACTAACTTATAAGATTAAAAGGAGAACTTCTAATAAAAACTAAATCATTAAAGCTACAATCTAGCTGTAACTCAGCTTATGTTCATCACAGAATGCTCAAGAGGGTTGTTTGGTTCAAGGATTCTAAGGGGCTGTTTGGCACAGTGGTTACCAAGGAAAAATAAGCTATAACAAACTTACCCAATCAAGAACCTACTCTAATCTATTTAAAGGGTATTAATGAGAAACATAAATGAGCAAATAAAAGAGAAAAATAAGCTGATATAAAACTCTAAAAGCCCAAAAGCAAACTGCTACAGCTACTGTTGAACAGGGGACAGTTACAGGTCCTAGAAGCTCATAACAAGCTACAAAAGCTACTAACAAGCTAAAAACTAAGTGAAACAATCCTAAAACACCATCTACGACTAAGCAAAAATTAATGGGAGGATCAGTTGGCAAAAGAAGATGCAGGGGAGTCCTAAACTGAGGCTACTGTTAAACAATGATCAAGCACTAAGGGGAAATAAGCACATCAAATGAGCACTAGCAGAAACTTAAATAAGCTAAAACTTGGACTAAACCTAACTAAGCAACCTAAATACATTACAACAAACTTAATTAAATTAACACCGATAAGCAAAAAGATGACTGTGAGATTGATGTAGTCGCAGCTCAAAATGGTCTAGTGGGGACCATTGAGCTTATTTTTAAACTAAGATTCAAACCTCCAAACCAAAGACAAGCTTCAACCATCAAGTCAATGCAGCAAAGATTCATGATAAACCAAATTGGGGCCAAGAAGGAGCTTTCAACAACAAAATTAAGTTTGTCACTTGTAAATGACTGATATATGTCGATGCAGTTTTAAGACTTTGCAAAAGTCGGCTTGGACACCGCTTTAATTAGGCTAAAGAGAGTGGTGCAAATAAATGTGCCAAGACTAAATATGAAGCATAAAGACTCAAAAGATCCCACAGTACTCAATCTTGGTCTTAGCAAAAGGGTTTCAATCAACAAAGTGGTAGTCGCCAGATGATCAAAAAAAAATTGACGACATTTCCTTTTTACTAGATTCTCTCAAACTTCCTCAAGACAAACTCAAAGCTTAGAACTGATCTATATGCTAAAGGTGAGTTTGACTTAAGAGTCAAAATGGTACATTGAGTTTTGGCCAATGTCAACCACAAAACCAAACACTACTTTTAAAAGGGTCAAAACCTTAAAATCGATTTCTAAAAAGAAACTTGGAAATTTTTTTACTGCCAAATGTTATAACTAACAAATGAAACAACCTTATAGTAAACATAAATTTAAGGGCAAATAAGCAAAGGTGAAACAAGCACTTAAGTACTTATTGCATAAAAACAAAGGTTTGTAAACAAAAAAAAAAAAACTTTCATTGAATTAAAAACTGAGTACAACTACATAATTGAAATTAGAAAAACTAAATTAAAGATTACAATCCTATATTAGACTCAAAACTAGACTGCCTCATAACATTTGGCTACAACTCCTTTTATACTAAAACCCTAGGGTCTTCAATCTCTTCTTGGGTCTTCACTTGTGCTTCTTGAGATAATCCGCACCATCCATCAATTAGGTACAAGTGAGCATCAATCTGAGCCGTCTATGGGACTTATGAGCCAAGGATTTACTCGTGGTCATGGGCAACATGTGACTCTTGCCTTGGTGAGAAGTAGTGGGTTTGGGGAAACGGGTTTATCCGGGTAAAAGAGGTGAAGGAGGTGGAGTGTTTGGGGAGAAGGAAAAAGAGGCTTAGGATGCTAGGGTTCTTTTGGGGAGCAGATAAAGGGGTGTGTTTTGTTTGGGCGGGAATGGGGAAGAAGAAGGGGACAGAGGGGTTGGGTTTGTTTATACTTTGACTGTTAGGGTTGGGATTGGGCCTTGGTTTGTTATTTTGGATTTAGGATTAGATATGAACACATTAAGTAGTTAAGGGACCAAAGGTGTAAAATCTGAAAATCCAAGGACCATGCATGTAACTTCTGAAAAGTAATCCAAGGGTCATATTTGACAATCTCACATAATCAAAGGACCAAATCACAAATTTGAAACTCCAAAGACTAAACTTGTAATTTTCCAAAAATTATCCAAATGACCAATTTTGAGAAGTAAGAATTACCAAAGGACAAAAAATGTTTATTTTCCAATTTAAAAATGTCCAGGGTGAATTCTCACATTTTTGAAATTCAGTGGACTAAAGTTGCCATTTTAAAAGGGGACTGAAACGCCATTTATGCAAACTTTGTTCGTTTTTATTTGTTTTCAATAATTTTTGATCCAAACATGTAAAACACAATTTTGAGATATTTTAGTATTTTGATGCTTTTCTGAGTGTTTTTAGATGTTTTCAGCTCAGATTGACCAAAAAGGATGAGTGAATAAGCACTCATCAAATCCCCCACATCAACCATTGCTAGTCCATAGCAATCTTTTGAGAAAACTTAATGGATTTGAGTCTCTTTACCAAAAGCCATTACTTATGGAGTAGCCAAATGTTTTAGTTCAAGTGAGAACTATGGTACACTGATAACCATGTGATTTTGAGCAAACCACCAGCTTTCAACGGATTTGATTTTGTCTTTACCGAAGCCGCACCCTTCTGGACTAGCCAACTCTTAGATAAATTATCAATATTATCTTTGGTGAGTGATTACCAATTATGGATTTTCCACGCTTTACCACAGCCATAACCTTGGGGCTAGCCAACTCTTCACTTTTAAGGATATGGTGAGTTGAGAACCATACAATTTTGGGCAAATTGCAAGCCATATAAACGGATTTGAGAAATCTTTACCAAGAGCCGTTTGCTCTAGGATTAGCCAATCCTTTGTCTTACGTATGGCGGATGATAACCGAAATAAGTGCAACACTTATTCCAAAAAATTTTGCAAAAACGGGGAATTGATTTAATTATATGATAAAATTCGCGAGAATTCTCCCCCACACTTAGAAATGAATATTGCCCTCAATATTCAAAGTACCGGCGGTTATGCCGAAACAAAGAACGTAAAAGGAAATACTACGGCCATTATTTAGAAAGAAGAATTTTTTTTTGGAAGACTTATATACACAATGTGGCAAACCCCCACACTAGGGTGGTGGAAAGTAGAAAGAAATCAGAAATACGGGTGAAAACCCATATAGTGTGCTACTGTTTTTGATAACCGAGTCGCTAGCTTGACTCGACCCCGAATTCATTTGTTCTTGGGGAAGCAACGTGGAAAACCAATCTCGACGGACTTTCGCTCACAATGTTTGGACAAACATTTGAAGCACGTGAAAGTTCCACACCGAGAGATATATATTCCCGCTCAAGAGAATGAGAAATGTCGGGGTCAAAGATGGTATCTTCACTCCCGTAGGAGTTAAGACATGGAGAAGAAATGGGAAGAGAAGGCAAAGTGTCAATGTCGTGACAACGGGTGGGATGGGCGGGTAAAAGATTAGATTGAGGAACATTGACGGAATGTTCAGAAATCTTATCCACCACTGAAGCAATGAAAACATCCGTATCGGGCTTAGAAGAGGTTCCATCATCCGGCGGTTTAGCAGGCGGACGAGTGGATGATGGACCTAAGCCATAACCGTCACTCAGAAAACCCAAAGGCATCGAGTCATCCGAAGAAAGAAAGTCGACCTCTCCAATATGGGTGTCACTCGACGAATTATCTGAAGACCAATTGTAAAGAAGATTTTCTAATTCGGTAAGGTCAGCTTCAAAGTCGAAGTGAGCATCATCATCTCCCGGTGGAGAATGATCAACGAGAGCGAGTTCATCGGCGAACTCCTCGAGAAGGTCTAACGTCAAGGGATTGCCACGTTTTCTTCGGGTAAAGAAGGAGATGTAAAATGTCACTATCCTCATTCTGAATATCAAAGATGGGATTATCCGAAACTAAAGTGAATTCAGAATCGAAGTCAAACAGAGGATTAGTGAACGCCATAGCAAAGGTTTCTGACACAACAAAAATATCTTCATCATCCGTTTCAAAATCAGTGTCCATATCAAGATCATCGGGATCAACATCTCTCACTTCTTCCAAGCTAACGAGCTCAGAAGGTATCTCCTCAACATACTCGATGTCTCCACACGATAAAGAATCATCAAACGATGTATAATCATTTTCAGACTCGAAGATCATCTCAACATAAACTTTTGAGGTGGGAGAAGAATCATCATCGAGAGGCTCATCACACATATCACCAGAGATGACCTCGGATTCACTTGGGGTTGGGACAAGGTTCTCAACACAAGACGGTTCCGCTTCCGGAATAGTGCTAAGATGCTCGTCCCCCATTAAAAGGTTATCCAAAGGTTCTATGGTGGATAGGCAATATGAGGGCGGAGAGTGGACATGTGCGGTACTTTGTGGGCTTGAGATATGCACCTTGTCCTTTGTCATCTCCCAATCTTCCTCATCCTCGTCATCTGACTAAGCTTCTAAATAGGATACGTTGTTGAGCATTTCGTTAAATAGGAGAAGCTTTTGAGTCGCCGCTCATCGGCTAGAAATCTTTCGCTATGAGAAGCTTGTTCCTCAAGAATTATATGAGGAAATTGATCAATGACGGAAGTTGTGGGGTTGGATGTGGTTAAATCCGGAAGTGTTATAACAAGGATCAGGTCCATAGTAATTTTGATTCCACGATTGACATTGATAATCATCATGAGGACCCCCACACTTAGCACAATGAGGGTATTGGGGAGAGAAGTTCAAACGATGAATCATTGAAATCTTGATAGTACGGTTGTGGTTCGTATGAATTCTGTGGAGGGTAGTTGAAATCGTTTGTGGATAATTGAAGGAATTTGGTTAGAATCATGCGAATGAATTCTCGGCACAAATCGAACAAAATCCATTAGTGAGATAATTTCCACACCACTCACACATACATTTGAAACAACGAAAACCTTTAGGTAACATGTCTCCACAACCGTAGCAATAATCTTGATCGAAAGAAGATATCTCGGTAATGGGAGTAGGAATCGAGGGCTCAAAACATCACAAATGTTAGGTAAAACGATATTTCCGTTGAAATTTGACTAAATTCATTTAAGCACTTTTGAACAATGTTCATGAAATCGTCCGAAAAAGGTTTTGAAGATTCCGAAGGTGGGACAAGTGGTGTGCTCTCAGAGCTAGCAATTTCCACCACTTCCGCTTTGGTCTCCGGTTCTTGCTCTTTCTTAACCTTAACCAGAATCGCGAAAGATTTTGATCAAATCTAGACGGTTTAGGTTCATAAACAATAGAACAAATCTCGGGTTGTGGAGGGTGGTCGGAAAAACTTGGAGAATCATCAAGAGAGTTTTTATCGGATAATTCGCACCAATAGCAATATTTGCTTGCACCCACTCTACCACATCGCTACATAAACATTCATGATTGAGACAATAAACTTGATCCTTCCATACGCCTTTAATGAAAACAACGACGATAATCGAACGTCGCCATGAGAATTAAACATGTAGAGGGTTAAAGAAATAGAATCAAATGGTAGAGAAGATACGAAGGATAGAATTAAACGGCAAAAGAGGGTAAGAGAAATAGAATTATATGGATAAGAGGAACGAGAAAAATATTTTTTGGATTTTTGGATTTTATGAAAAACGGTAACTTCACGAGGAAGGATCTTCAAGTCACTAATCGCAAAAACTTCACGATATTGTCGCAACACACCTCCCCGGCAGTGGCGCCAAAATTTGATTCGTGTAAAGTGAGAGGTGAAAACAAACACAATATCAACATATATCAAATTAACCGTAAAACTCGACAAATCAACCTTTTAGAAAAAAGGTTAACGTGCCAAATCTCACGGGTGTGATAAAAGTGATACCGGGAAGGTGATTTCCCGGGTCGTGTCCCAACGAGGTGTGAAATTGACGGTGTCGTTGAGTTTCGTGAATAGGACTTGAATTGGTTTAACAAATTTTGGGTTTTGATTACGTATTCTACAAAATAAAGAACGGAAATGAAAATAAAGCATGTAAAACAAAGTGAACACTAAATAGACTACTACTAAGCCTAAGAAACAATAAAGCAAAGCTAAATTACATCCTAAGGTATTCAAACTAAAAAAACACAAAAACCGGTAACGCACCGAGCCTAAAACGTGAGAATAATGAAATTTAAGGCCTACGGGTGCAAAACCAATTTTCCTACGTTCTACATGACCAAAAATAATTTTAGGAAAAAGCGGAATATTTTTTTTTGAGTTTTTATTTATTTATTACGAATTAAAAACTATAAAGTAAAAATTAAATGTTTAAAAATACTAAATGAATTTAGAAAATTATGAAAAATTTCAAGAAACTACTTTAATCTATTTTACACTTAGGAAAAATACTAAATGTGAAAATGCTACTCTTAATATGCTGGATATAAGCCACGGTTTAAAACAAGCTAAAAGAAAAAAAATAAATAAAAACAAAAATAAAAACAAAGAGTATTTAAAGGATTTGAAGGTGCAAAGGATGACAAGAAAGACCCAAGGGCAGAGATGGGTTGTGTGTTGCGTTGTGAAGCGTGTCGGGCAGCAGCAGGTCACAGGTTCAAATCCCACTTGCTACCTTTTTCGCACTTATTATATTTTTGAGTTTTTCTATTGCAAACTAACTTATAAGATTAAAAGGAGAACTTCTAATAAAAACTAAATCATTAAAGCTACAATCTAGCTGTAACTCAGCTTATGTTCATCACAGAATGCTCAAGAGGGTTGTTTGGTTCAAGGATTCTAAGGGGCTGTTTGGCACAGTGGTTACCAAGGAAAAATAAGCTATAACAAACTTACCCAATCAAGAACCTACTCTAATCTATTTAAAGGGTATTAATGAGAAACATAAATGAGCAAATAAAAGAGAAAAATAAGCTGATATAAAACTCTAAAAGCCCAAAAGCAAACTGCTACAGCTACTGTTGAACAGGGGACAGTTACAGGTCCTAGAAGCTCATAACAAGCTACAAAAGCTACTAACAAGCTAAAAACTAAGTGAAACAATCCTAAAACACCATATACGACTAAGCAAAAATTAATGGGAGGATCAGTTGGCAAAAGAAGATGCAGGGGAGTCCTAAACTGAGGCTACTGTTAAACAATGATCAAGCACTAAGGGGAAATAAGCACATCAAATGAGCACTAGCAGAAACTTAAATAAGCTAAAACTTGGACTAAACCTAACTAAGCAACCTAAATACATTACAACAAACTTAATTAAACAGTTGATTAACACTGATAAGCAAAAAGATGACCTGTGAGATTGATTGTGCTCGCAGCTCAAAATGGTCTAAGTGGGGACCAGTTTGAGCTTATTTTTAAACTAAGATTCAAACCTCCAAACCAAAGACAAGCTTCAACCATCAAGTCAATGCAGCAAAGATTCATGATAAACCAAATTGGGGCCAAGAAGGAGCTTTCAACATCCCAAAATTAAGTCGTTGTCACTTGTAAATGACTGATATATGCTGATAGCTTTTAAGACTTTGGCAAAAGTCAGCCTTTGGACACCAGTTTAATTAGGCTAAAGAGAGTAGAAGTGCAAATAAAATGTGCCAAGACTAAATATGAAGCATAAAGACTCAAAAGATCCCACAGTACTCAATCTTGGTCTTAGCAAAAGGGTTTCAATCAACAGTGGTAGCTTCGTAATGATCAAAAAAAAAAATTGACAGACATTTCCTTTTTTACTAGATTCTCTCAAACTTCCTCAAGACAAACTCAAAGCTTAGAACTGATCTATATGCTAAAGGTGAGTTTGACTTTAAGAGTCAAAATGGGTACATTGAGTTTTTGGCCAATGTCAACCACATAAACCAAACACTACTTTTAAAAGGGTCAAAACCTTAAAATCGATTTCTAAAAAGAAACTTGGAAATTTTTTTAATGCCAACTGTTATAACTACTGAAATGAAACAACCTTATAGTAAACATAAATTTAAGGGCAAATAAGCAAAGGTGAAACAAGCACTTAAGTACTTATTGCATAAAAACAAAGGTTTGTAAACAAAAAAAAAACTTTCATTGAATTAAAAACTGAGTACAACTACATAATTGAAATTAGAAAAACTAAATTAAAGATTACAATCCTATATTAGACTCAAAACTAGACTGCCTCATAACATTTGGCTACAACTCCTTTTATACTAAAACCCTAGGGTCTTCAATCTCTTCTTGGGTCTTCACTTGTGCTTCTTGAGATAATCCAGACCATCCATCAATTAGGTACAAGTGAGCATCAATCTGAGCCGTCTATGGGACTTATGAGCCAAGGATTTCCACGGTGGCATGGGCAACATGTGACTCTTGCCTTGGTGAGAGAAGTAGTGGGTTTGGGGAAACGGGTTTATCTGGGTAAAGGAGGTGAAGGAGGTGGAGTGTTTGGGGAGAAGGAAAAAGAGGCTTAGGATGCTAGGGTTCTTTTGGGGAGCAGATAAAGGGGTGTGTCTTGTTTGGGCGGGAATGGGGAAGAAGAAGGGGACAGAGGGGTTGGGTTTGTTTATACTTTGACTGGGTTAAGGGTTGGGATTGGGCCTTGGTTTGTTATTTTGGATTTAGGATTAGATATGAACACATTAAGTAGTTAAGGGACCAAAGGTGTAAAATTTGAAAATCCAAGGACCATGCATGTAACTTCTGAAAAGTAATCCAAGGGTCATATTTGACAATCTCACATAATCAAAGGACCAAATCTGCCAAATTTGAAACTCCAAAGACTAAACTTGTAATTTTCCAAAAATTATCCAAATGACCAATTTTGAGAAGTAAGAATTACCAAAGGACAAAAAATGTTTATTTTCCAATTTAAAAATGTCCAGGGGTGAATTCTGTCATTTTTTTGAAATTCCAGGGACTAAAGTTGCCATTTTTAAAAGTTGGGGGACTGAAACTGCCATTTATGCAAACTTTGTTCGTTTTTTATTTGTTTTCAATAATTTTTGCATCTGAAACATGTAAAACACAATTTTGAGATATTTTTAGTATTTTGATGCTTTTCGGAGTGTTTTTAGATGTTTTGCAGCTCAGATTTGACCAAAAAGGATGAGTGAATAAGCACTCATCAATGTTTCTGCTAAGTATACGGAGGAGATTGTAGCTTATGAACACGGTGATGAATCTGCAGCTATTAAGAGTAAGATGTGTTAAAATTTTGTTATTCATTGTGTTTTCTGTTTGAATAACAGTTTTAAGCTATGAATAAGCTATTAGTTAGGTTTATAATGAATTAAGAAGTTTTAATTTAGGTTTAGATTGAATTAAGCAGTTTTAAGTTAGTTTTAAGCTATGAATAAGCTATTAGTTAGGCTTAGATTGAACTAAGCTGTTAGTTTAGTGTTACGTGATGAAGAAGATGGATAAGTTGTTAATCATTTTAAGCTCTGAATAAGCTATTAGTTACGTTTAGATTGAACTTAAGCTGTTAATTAGATTTTGATGAATTAAGCATTTTAAGCTTTGAATAAGCTATTAGTTTATGTTTTGATTGAATTAAGTAGTTTAAGCTTTTGAATAAGCTATTAGTTATGTTTTGATTGAATTAAGCACTTTTTATTTTGATAATATTATGCATCACATTTGATATCATATGTGATATCACATATGATATATCACATGTGATATCATATGTGATATCACATGTGATATATATCTGTTACATACAACACATGTGTTATATCATATGTGATCATAAGAACATGTGTTTGTTATTTCATATTTACTTGATTACTGTTTTTATTTGTGCTTTTTGTTTTTTCAGAACTGAATGCTTTGAAAACTCGTGAATCATTTTCTACTCACTCTAATTTTGATACTCCTGGTGGAACGGTTTATTATATTCCTAAAGTTCCTGTGGACGTTTTACTAGCTAAGGGAAATGTTTATAATTCAGTTGATGAGTGCATTAGTGCATATATGAAATATGCTTCAAAAAGGGGTTTGTGGTTAGGAAATCATGTCGAAAAAGGTGAGGAGCGATATTGTTAAGCAAAAGTATCTAGTGTGTAATAGGGAAGGTTGTCCTAAGGGAATTCATGTTGACACACTAGATTTAGAGAATAGCGACAAGTAGAAGAGAAGTTTGAACCTGCATATCACAGGTTGCAAAGCACGTGTTATGTTTGAGTTGATTCCTGGTTCTACAAAGTATAAGTTGACTGTTTTTGATAGTATACATAACCATGAGCTTGAACGTAAAGAATATAAGCATTTGTCAAAGACCGAAAGGTAGTTAACATATGTTGAGCAATTGTTTATTGTAAAAGCTACTAGCGTGAATATAGGTGCAACGAGAGCTCATCACTTGTTGACTGGTCTGAAGGGATCATATTTGCTTGTTCATGGTACAACTGTTGACTTTAAGAACTTTTTTAGGAGTGTGAATTGTTATATAGGCGATAGTGATGCACAAATGCTTATAGCTAAGATGGAAAATAGAAAGAAGCATGTTCCAGATTTTTCGTTTGATTACTTGGTTGAGAATGCTGAGCTTTCTGCAATTTTCTGGGCTGATGAAGTTTCCAGGTACAATTACATAGAGTTTTGTGATGTTGTCTCTTTTGATGCTACGATGTGACAAATAAGTAAGTATTTCAGTGATATATATCATATTTTATTGTATTACTTGTATTTTGTCTTCGTATTTGTTTTTTTTTAACTATTTTTATTTTTGTTTTTCAGGTACAAAATAATGTTTGTTCCTTTTACAGCAATTGATAATCATAGGAAGTGTGTTACGGTTGCTGCAGTGCCTTCTAAGAATGAAACCGCAAACTTTTATATTTGGTTGCTCAAAGCATTTATAAAAACGTTTGGTAAAGCTCCTAGTATCGTTGTTGACTGATCAGACGGGCTATGAGAAAAGCGATTGAACAAGAATTTGTGGATCGAAACACGATTGTGTATGTGGCATATTACACAAAAGCTTCCTGGAAAGGTATATTATGTGCTTTCTTGTATTTTTTTTGTTATATCATATGTGATACTTTATGTGCTTTCTTGTATTTTATTTGCTTTCTTGTAGTTTCTAATGATTTATCATATGTGATATTTCATACTTTTTTCATTTGGTAAATCATTTGTTAAATCATATGTGATATTTGTTTGCAGATATGCTCAAAAAATTATGATCACACTGACTTTAAAAGGAAATTCAATCAAATAGTGTGGAATATGTATATTGGTCCTGATGAGTTTGAGTATCAATGGGGAAAGTTATTAGATGAGTTTAAGTTTTAGAATCATAAGTGGTTAACAAAGATGTTCGCATACGTTCATGTTGGATTCCTGCTTTTTTTGTGGACTCCCCTTTGTGTGGTTTGATGAAGACAACATATAGGTCTGAGAGTGAGAATTCCTTTTTCTCTCATTTTACAAATTCTGGTTCGACTCTCATGAATTTTATGAATAGTTTTGAGACGGCATTGGAAAAACAGAGGCATATACAAGAGAGGTTAGATCATAAGTCGATTGATTCTGTTCCTACACTTAGAACCTATCTTAAGATTGAACGTCATGCGTCAAAGGTTTATACTCGTCCCTTTTTCGAATTGGTTCAAGCCGAAATATTTGCGGTAGGACATGGTTTTGCCAAATAGATACCAAAAGTTTGGTTGAAGGATCTGAGGTGTCTGTTATTAAAGAGAAAAAGTTTGTTGATGAATTAAAGGAGAAGAAGAAAGCTAAGAAAAAAGAGAAATCTAAGAAAAAAGCTAATGATAATGATAAAAATGATGAAGAAGAAGAGCTGATTAACTTGTTTTACAGAGAAGATGGACTGTATAAGGTTTGTTAGTTTATTAACCGGTTTTTTTTATGGTCTTTTAAGCCTTTTTAGTGTTAATTTTTATACTTTTATAATTTTGATAGATCATATGTGATATATCATATGATATATCATATATGATATATCAAATGATGTATCACATATGATATATCATATATGATTTTTGACTATGTATTAGTTTTTTTGCATGAAGGTTTTGCGAAACATTGAAGATGGATCAGTTGTTTGTTCCTGTCAGCTATTTGTTAGAGTTGGAATATTGTTTAGACACACTTTTTGTGTCTTTAAGAATGCGAATGTTGAAATGATTCAAAATAAATACATCTTGAGGCGTTGGACAAAGAAGTTAATACCTGCTGGTTTGAGGAACAAAAGGAACATGTATGGTGAGAAGAATGAGATTGTTGAGAATTATGCAAACGAGGCTACTTCTATTGTTGATCACTGTGTTCATATGTTGAGTAAAGATGAGACAAGGTTAGCTGCGTTTATTGAGAAGTTGAAGTTGCTAAAGATAGATGTCGAAGCTGATTGCCCGAATCCTTCATCAAAGGACAAGCTTGATAATCCTGAAGAGCTTGTTGGAGTGCCAAAGCCTCCTGTAGTTGTTGTTAAGAATCCGTCTGGCTGTAAGCCCAAAGGACGTGAAAAAACGCGTATAAAAGGAGGAAAAGAGCAAGCTATTGATGAGAGTTCAATTAATAGGAATTCATGTTCAATATGCGGAGCTAAAGATGGCCACAACAAAAGGACCTGTCCAAATAAGTATAGAGTAGAAAATGATTTGGTTCAATCTAAAGTTACATCATAAATCTTTTACAGATTTGTTTTTTAGTATGTTTCTTTTTTAAGAATTCTGATTGAAGTACTTTGAACCTTCTTTGATTGTTTACAGATTTGTTTTATGATATGGATTTTGATTTTTTTTGGTGTTAAGTGATTCATCTTTTCTTGTGTGGTTACTTTTATGAGAATTGTCACATTTGATTTATCTCTTATTGATTTTTCCTGTTATATATCAT
Source organism: Chrysanthemum makinoi (assembly GCA_910596185.1). Taxonomy (NCBI): domain Eukaryota; kingdom Viridiplantae; phylum Streptophyta; class Magnoliopsida; order Asterales; family Asteraceae; genus Chrysanthemum; species Chrysanthemum makinoi. The sequence goes on from OU343216.1 coordinate 180,252,174, forward strand.
ATTTGATATACAGACAAAATCACATTTGATTTTTAACTGTTATATTTTGTTTTCAATAAATCATATGTGATACTACCATTAGCGCATTTGTTAATCAGATATCACATCATATGATTTCAAATTGTATTTTGTACATATCCAACTATCATATTTTTGATTTTTATAGTTTACTCTTTTATCCAATGTGTTATAAAACGCGGAGTCGGTTAGCTACATCATTTTATCAAATATATCAATTTTGTGTAACAAAACTTATACAACAGCACATATAATCCAAAATCACATCCGCATATGTGCCGCCATATTCATTACATAACCATTTTCAGATAGAAATGTAATACTAGTTACGATATTGTAGCATACGACATAACATACTGACATTGTACCATACGACATAACATATTGTTCTAACATGTTCATGAATATGTTTAAACCATTCTAAATGGCATACGACATCCCAAATTTAACTAAGCAGAAGTTAGTTTCTAACTGCATCACAACATGTAAGCACTCCACCTTTAAATGCATTCCCAAAAAGAGTTTACTTTTTTTTCTTCCTATCTATTCGTCAACTCCTACTATCAATCAACTGTCTACTAGTAACTTTTACCTTCAAATTGCACAGGCAACATGTGTTTAATCTTGTTCTTTCTTCTTCTTTTCTATCTGCTCCAATATGTATCTTTGTTTCAATGCTTTGTCTATGTGTTCCCTTGCAAACGCATGTGCTTCCTCGCTGATTCATTCTCTGTGACTGTTAATTTCAAGTGTTAACATTTTGGTTGCATACTTCACTCTCAACTTGATTAATGCATGTTTCTGTCCTTCTTCTTCTGTTGGAAAGCTCAACTCCCAGTTCTTTGCCGCTTCGCCATTGTACATCTCCATGTGCATCATTACAAAAACTCCGCAATCAATCACGTTTGCTGTTGTTCCCCATTTGAGCTTCATGATTGCTGTCTTGTTTTTGTTTATCTGTTTTGCTTTTGGATGGTTGTATGATTCCAGATACTATGAAAATAGTTTTTTCTACACAAACAAAAGATTCAAATTACTTACTAGTGTTTTATCATATCTGATATGTCAAACAAAAGATTCAATTTACTTACTAGTGTTTTATCATATATGATATTTTACTACCATATTTTAGTTTGTAATATTAAAGACAATTATATCATATATGATATTTTACTGTCATATTATAGTTTCTAACATTAAATACAATTATGGTCTTTCCATGCGTAGTTTGAGTTACTTACCAAAAGATCGCACTCTTTCTTGTATTTGGTATCATACGCGCTTCAGAGTTGGAGTTGTCAATGATCACTGAAGTTCCTTTGACTAGATTGAATACAACGACATAGAAGTGTACATGAGCGATTACTGGGAAGAATGCCTGTACAAATTGAAAGAAAATTATATTCATTTTAATTCAAATAAAAGTCGAATCTCTTTTTTCATAATAAGTGAAATAAGTTATTACCATTTTTATATGTTGCATTGATTTGTCATTTGGTTTGTCTTCAAACTCGCTTGTCATGCTTTCAAGGAAAGCTGTTGTAGGATCGTAAATATTATTGTTGTGTTTGATGATTCGGGTGGTCTTGGATGATGGAAATACATGTTAGCCATTTTAGAGAGAGAAAGATAAGAGAGGGTGTTCTTGGTAGAGACTTGCTTTGTAAAAATGAAATGTTAGATTGAATGAAGCACCACCCCTTCCATGGATGGAAGGGGTATTTATAGTTACAATGAATACGTCCTCCAAATCGGACTGTGGATCAGGCATACAGTGGGTAAAGACCCGTCCTTCCTCCACGGTGTTGCACTAAACTAAACTACGCTACAAACTAACTAATTAACTATAACATAACGTAAATAACGACATGTCTACGAGCTAACTTATGCTAGATAATATTTGGGGTGACCGACTCTTCACAATGGAATTTCTAATTCCTAACAATCTCCCCCTAAGGGAGGTCACCCCATGTTTTACATTTCGAATCCTAGCATTCTATTTTATCATCAGTCTTGAGCTCGTAGACTATAATTCTTCACTTCCGCAATCTTTGTGCGTAAGTAGTGCAACTTCAAAGTCCGAATGCTTTGTACTTTCAGTGGAGGTCTTTGAACTGATCCACATCTTTGATGATCTTCGAGCTTTCATTGAGATCATCCGCCACAGTAAATCTCTGGATCACCCTTTGTTGTGTTGCCATCATGTGATGTTGTGACTTTTGAACCGACATGCTCACACTTTCTGGATCATGACATCTTTTCATCAGAGTAGCGGAAACCTTACTGACTCATGATATTTGTAGCACAGAGCGTAAACATAGTATAAAATATCGAGCCAGTGTTCGTAGATATGCATAAGTCATGATTTCTTCAATTAAGTGTGGATGCCGTGAGCATGCGGCTTTGGATTGACTTCTCAATTCGACAACTGCAACCATCCAAATGTACCCGCAAACAACGCTTAGCAATAAAGCGCACGAAAGTGTCTTTGATCACTTTCGCTGAATTGAGGTACACGCCCACGGTTCCTCGCTGATCGCATAAGCACGCTGCGGAACATGTATGATTCCGAAGAATCTCCTTGACAGGGTTTCGCAGCTGTTCTAGCTGTTCTCAAACCGGAACTTCTCAAAGAATACAACACGGAGTGAGTGAACAAGCGAATTTGATGTTCACTGATTGATGAAAATGATTTGAAAACAATCGCATATTGCTTAGAAGAAAGAGTTTTGCAATACGACGAAGGTTTTATGAGAAAGATCAATTTTCAATCAAAATACCTTTTGTATTTGAAAAGAGTACACATTCGATGTGCTAGAGAAAAGAAGAAATTTGCACATCGAATGGTTTTTCCAAAATTATTTTTTCAATCAGAGATACCTTTTGAATTTGAAATATGAATACACATTCGATGTGCTAGAGAAAAGAAGATTTGCACATCGAACGGTTTTTCCAAAAGTATTCGTCAATTCATTTCCTGGACCAAGGTTGATTCAAGAATGAATCGCCCCATTGTTTCTATCCAGTTGTCACAAGCTTGGTCTATTGGATAGATCTCACATGTCACCCACCAAGAGCTTGTTTGATGTTGGCTCTAGAAGGATTTCCACCTTCATCGTGAATATTTTACATATCACTCGAATGTTCTGGAAATACCACAAGGATAATGCGTAAGACTCTTAATATATTCTTACTTTCCACATTGTGTGAAAAGCAAGTCTTCATTAATTTTGGTGTCCTAATGAGATATTGTGGATGATCTCTTAGATCTAGACTCAATCGTGCACATTTGGTTCCTATGCCGGAGACTAGGGAGAGGGTCTCCTTCTTCAATATCAACAATCTCTAGGAGAAAGTCGATAGATTATGTAGGTTCCCCGTGAGAATGAAACAAGCCCTTTTAAGAGGAACTTGAGTAGCTTGGGAAGTTTAGTGCAGCAGGCCACCGGGTCCATGACGCTCTTGTCTTCAATACCGTTACCTTGGTAACCACCGTAGCATATGTATTGAACCGGTTACTGCCCTAAGGTTGAATTAATTGAGGGCTATTTCTTTTCACCCTTTTTCACATTCAATTCTTTTTCATTCTTCAACCCCTTCAAGGCTTACTGAGACTTCATAACTAGAACCTTGTTGGGTTTATTCCAGATTAGCTCTGTCCTCATCCGCACTCTTCCCATTTCTCACTTTTCTCCTTTTTCATCATACCTAAGGACTCTACACTATCTAGTGGGTTGTCCCCGGTAGATCCCTCGGCTCGTGGGATCGTGGGAATGGATACCTAACCTAACCATCCTTATAACACCATGCATAAAGTAAATTGGTCGGTCTTTTGGTATAGTTCTTTCCCTTCTAAACCAATTGAAAAGTTATTTGGAAAATCAATCAAGGTACTTGTGATATAATATCAAAGCATTTTGTACCTTAATTGTTTTGATCTTTTAGAAATGCTCCCCCTCAACATGTGCATATGATTTTATAAATTGTTTAGCACATGGAGGCAAGAGTTCTTTTGAAATAATTTCTTGATCACAATTTCCGTGGAAAAAGCAATTTGATTTTCTTGGTAAATTCTCCCCCTCAATATGTGCGTAGGATATTTGAAATCATTTTATCACATAGAGGCAAGAGGTTTTTGAAGTACTTTTCACGATTGCCAATAGAAACCATTCGCTCCCCCTTAATATGTGCATCGATATACGAAAGAGTTTGGCACATATTAGAGAGAACTTTGCACTTTGAATCAAAACGATAATCTTTTATCAAATTTCATATTAAATCACAAATTCTCCCCCGATCAAAAATATCAAACCCTTTGAGATTTTGGATCCCAAGTGATTTAATTAGGTTTAGAAAACATAGGAGAATATGTAGCCAGGTTTAAATACTCATCTTGTTTTTGGATAAATCCTCCTCCTCAACATGTGCATCATGTATTTGAAATCGTTTGGCACATGGAGGCAGGAGTGCCTTTAAAGGACTAAAACCAATTCCACTTAAATAAATTTGAGATTTAAATCACGATCTCTCCCCCGATCAAAAATTTCAAACCTTTTGAGATTTGTGATCCCAATTGATTTAAATCATTTAAAAGATTTTGAGGTGAAAGACGTGGCAAGATTTAATTTTTGAAATTGACTGATGAGGACCAAATATAGACATTAAAGATTGTTAGTGTCAGGTATGATAGTTTTTAAGAGATCTTTAAGTAAAATAAAACAATTTAACAATCAAACAAGAACAGAAAAAATTCCATTTTGTAAGATCTTTGAGTTTTAAAGAAAATCATACCATGACATAACATTAAATCTTTAGATCACCACTTTGTTTTTGTACAAACGGACCTTTTGTGAAGAAATATCGTTTGAAAATATTTTATTTTAAATCACTCTCCCCCTCAATCGATGACCGTAGTCGATGATTGAGTGACTTAAGTTTTGATAAAATGAAGTCCGGTGATTTTCAAAATTTAGTCCAGTTTATTTTCAAATGGGTTATTATACAAAAAAGTCACTAAAGTTTGCGGGAAATTTGTCCTAAGTCACTAAAGTTTAAAAGTTGTCATTCAGGTTACTCAACGTTAAAAAACAAACACGTCTATAATTTCTGCGATTTTTACGTTTATTTTTTTATATGTTAAGTAACATAAATGTCATGTATTTACAAGTTCACTAACATAGATGAAAATTTTAATAAGTTCAGTAACGTGGATGACAACTTTCATAAGTTGAGTAACCTGAATGAAAAATTTTAAACTTTAATGACTTAGGACAAATTTCCCTCAAACTTTAGTGACTTTTTTGTATAAACTCTCCAACTCTCCATAGAAGTCCAATTAAGCTCCGTTTCTTCATTTGTCAACCCAAGATATAGTTACCCTTTCCTTTCGGCATCCAATTATCTTCATTTGTGGGATCCGGATCGGGAACATTCTTATATACCAATATACCTGCATACGTTAGTGAACACACATACAGATATATGGTGGTCGACATCACCCAAATAGCAATCGACTAATAAAAATCAATCCAACATAACAATCAGTACATATAAGATATGGGATTTATGTATTTATCAAACTCCAATCATCTAATCCTAACAATCATATCCTAAATTCCTAGTCCTTCGACATAGGCAAATATCATTTTTAATTAAGCACGTAGGATAATTAAGAAAGCCCGTTAGATGATGTAAATTTGAAAACATTCTCCCCCTCAATCAATGACTCAATTTATGAAAAGTTTAAAAGCGCTAAAGTCATTGATTGAGTTTTCAATTTTTTTTCGAAAACTCTGAAACTGATTGATTTTCAAGCAACTCATTTACTACCACTTTTTGAAAACAACAAATATTTTTCTGAAGAATTTTAGACGGAAAAACATTTGTGTAGGAACAGCAGTCCTTCGACATACTTTCCTCAAATAGTTTTAGGATAAGTGCACGAAATTATAGAAAATTGGTTTAGCGCAACACTTTCCTTCCTTTGAAGAGCGGGTTGCTATCTGAAATAATAGCAAACCGTTGTTTAAGCACGGGTTACAGTCTGAAGTAACTGCAAGCCATAATTTTTAGACATGTTTTGAAAAAGAATATTTACACCTCCTGCTCGAACTTCATCTATGGTCCCGTGCCATTGTTGAATGACATTTCTAAGACCGAAGATGTTATCGATACCAGAAGACATGTCTTGAGAAAACATATTTTTGGTATTTTTAAATTTTCTGATTTTTATGGGTTTTTCATGGTTTTATATTTTTCTATTTTCTTTTCGTTGGTTTTATATTTTTGTATTTGGATTTTGATAAATATTTACAAGGATAGAGTAGATGATATAGTTTAGGAAGATGATGATACGAGTACCGAGATAAGGATATCGAACAGCCCTGTTGTAGAAGATAGAAGTCATCATCTCTTAAACATTCACCACCAAAGCTTTCGAGGCTCCTGAATAGAGAGTAATTGAACCATCTGAAAGTGAGACTTTGGCAGCTTCCCCCAAACCATAAATCTTCTTATTGAGTAGATTCTAAGCTTTCTTTCAAGCTTTCCTTGGCCAGATGCACAAAGAAACACACCATATCATCGATCTTGCTGCTCCACATAAGAATGATCATCGTAAGTCTCCGTTCGGGGTTATATCATCCAATAGAACAACATCAACGTATCATCCCACATATAAAACAATCTTCTCATATTTCTTTCTATCGACGTCTGAAGCAATCTATTCCAAAAGGTGTCAAGAGACCACTTCCCCCGAGTAGTTGAATTGATGCAGTCAATCTCTTAGACTAGAGCTCACGAACTCGAATACACATATACCCAAAGACAAAGAAACTTATACCATCGGCAAGTAGCGATTAAGTCCAATAACCAAAGAATAACCCCGATGTATACTTTTCTCTCCCCTGAAGAAAGTGTATGAAGCTCAAGAACCGAAGTACCGAATCCTCAAAGAGAGAATAACCGATAACATTGAAGAAGCAGCCGAATCATCATTATCTCTGCTGATGTCAACTCCGAATAAGTGATTATATCTCTGAATCATCGATTAAGCACTCAAGTGACACAACCGGAGGCCCCAATGTACACAATCTCTCCCCGATGACTTCGATAGCATCGAAATCATCACACACTTGTATACCTCTTTTATCACCAGAAACTAACTCTTCCATCTCTTCCCCTACATGGTTGGAATAAGAACACTAAACGCCATGAGTCAAACCTTGAGTGTCTCTGCGGTAATGACAATAGTCTTCCCGGGATATCTTCAATCACTTAGAAGTATTAAGTTCATCAAGTTTACTCGCGTTTAGATACGTTTCTCCTTCCCCCTTGCTGGTTTTGATACTCGTAATCAGAACATATTATAAGCCCAAATACTAGAAATCATGTTGAGAAGAACGCTGAAGTCTTTGTGAGAATCAACTTGTGAAGAATGTGAGCAAGTCTAATTGGGATTAAATCGCTTTTCACTCTCCCCAATTAGTGCTCTCCCTAAACCACAATTTTTTAATAAATGCCCGTAATAAGAAGAAGTCTTTGATAAACAAATGCAACTCGTCTTTAGTCTTCTAACATGTAGCAGAAAATGTAGAACAGACTGTAGACTCGACCTTCTTCTAGATTGTCCATTTGGGGAATAGAAAGTCAACATCTTCAACTCACCAAATGCATTCCCGTTAACTTGTATATAGCAAATCCCCTTAACTCAAATCCCTCCCAATCAAACAAGAACAGAAAGATGTTCATCAAAGAAATCAGCCCAGCAACTAGAAGCACTTTGTCATTAATCAAATCAGCCGTGTGAAGATGTCAACCAACGGCTCTTAGAAGAAACTCCATTTAAAGAAGACCTGATATGAAGAAGTTCGGTTCTTACATGAGTTTGGAGCCGTTTGACCATTTATTCTCATATATCAATCATCATGCAGTAGTTTCACACTTCTTCTCCCCCTCAAGAATTGCAAACGTAGTTGCCATTCTTGATTAAGCAAGTGAATATCTTCAACAATGTAGTCTGTTCACACTTCTCCCCCGCAAAATTAGCACAGTATGTCGCCATCGTCATTATAGTTGAGCAAGTGGAATAAGAAAACAATCAACAGTAGTCCGGTTCACTTGATAATTGAAAGCGCATAGAAAAAGCATGAAGCATGTTGATGAGAATGGTCATAATTGAGAAGATTTCTCTTCCTTAGAAGATAAAGCGCACTGAAGCGTACACTTTTCTTTTCTTTAGAGAACGAGGCATGAACTGTTGTGTTCATACGTCATAAGAAGATTTCTTCTTCGGAAGATAAAACGCACCTGAAACGTATAATTTTTCTTTCTTTAGAGTACGAGGCTTGAACTGTTGTGTTCAAACGTCATAATCTCTCTTTTCATCATCTCTTGGCAAAACTTGTAATCAACCCATTATCATTCAATAGGCTCTTTGTTGTGACAGCTGATGGAGAAAACCCAATATGATGAATTTAAACCTGAAGTAAACTAACCCGAACTCATGACTTAAACTTGCACATATGTAACAAAGAGCGGTGCCGAGACTTCATCCTCCATTGAATCTCTAAGTACTCTATACTCTTCAACCAACCAACCATCAAGTATAAGACGTACATCACCTCTTGAAAATCCACAATTGAATGTGACACTGAGCACTACAACGTAACTCCTTAAAGTGATAGTTATTTTGTGGTGGTAAGAGCCCGATTCCCCCAAGTGGTAAAAGAAAAGGAAAAAGTCACCCAACAATAACTAGATTTCCAAGTCTTCGTTTTTTTATAATAAGATCGAACAAGGATCATGAAGAATCTTCATCCAACCATCCCCGATACCTTCAGATACTAAGTACACTCGCCCGTGAAATTTCACTTCAACCTCAAATAAATAATAGTGAATTAACCCCGTTGTCACATCTTCTGGTTAAAAGCTCAAATCTAGCCTCTTTTGACGTTTTGAGTGAACTATGATAATGGTTTTCATCCCGACCATGGTTAGTAGCACATAACCCCGTAAAACCAAGTAGTAACCAAACTGCCATGACGAATATCCAAACACACATCCAATTCATGAAGTACACCCTTTTATCCCTTCTTCGAAGTAGAAACTGTAGCACCAGCATCATATAAGATCAAAAAATACACTTTCCTTACTCCAGGATGGTTCCATCATCATGGGATTTTACAATTCTATGGTCTAAACCGAGAAATAGTTTCTTTCGCGGTATTTTACAAAACCAAGAATAAACCGTAAGATAGATCCGGAAGTGCACTTTACAATTACCAGGATGTTTCCATAGTCACGGGATTTTACAAGTCTATGATTTAAACCGAGAAATAGATTCTTTCGCGGGATTTTACAAAATCAAGACAAAACCGTAAACAATGTCAGCTTGAATGTGTTATGACAAATTCGGTTTTGGTGAATATCAGTTTTTGGGGAACATGCAGCGGTTCATCAACGGTTCATAATCCAACATCATCAACCATCCAATAAACACTTTGGTAAACACATCATTTACGCATTCTGTCGGCTATTGCAGTGACAACATGGAGAAGTGCACCCGATATGCTAAACTTGATCATGAAGTTAAATTCCCCAGATTTGTTACTTAAACTTGTACTCATCCTTGTGAAGAAGAAACGGTGTACCCAATGTACAAAACCTCTTGACGTATCCTCAACTGCGTGAGGCACCGAAGTGATAGTTACGTTGTGGGTTAAGTTAGAAAGAATCACAACCGTAACTAAATAGCCAAGTCTTTATCACACTCAATAAAAGCCCAAACAAGTCATCTTCGCGGAAAGGTTGAAAGAAAGAAGACGAAATAGGTAAACACGCCCGGAAAACCTCACTTCAAATCCAAATAAGAAGTATCGAACAAACATACCCGTAGACAATCTTGTTCAAATATTAACTCAAGCCGTGAAATAATATTCTCAGTGAAAATGTATAAACCAAAGTATCAAGCCTCATAGCACATCAAATCTCATCATCACTCCAAATCATGTCGAAAAATCTCATCAACCAATCTCATCATTAATTCACATAAATCCGATCTCAAATTGAGAAGCCCATCTGACCGTCATTCAAATCCAAGCTTCATGGCCCAATGTTCAAGCGAACTTGTATATCAATCACTTATACTCCCGTTATGATAAATTTCTTTTCTCAAAAATTAAGCTAAAGCCGTGAATTTGTATCCACCGTGAAATATTATCATGACCAAAAATACCATTGTTAACCATATGATAGACAAGAATTAGTATCCAATATTTTTAGCCATAAGATATCACACATGTATTATCCCTCATGAATGAGTTCATGATATACAGTCCACCATATTAGTTAAACTTAATATAAACACCACCAGCCCAAGTAGTTACATGTTTGTAAGGCCCAAAAGCAATATGTCTCTCCATAGACCCACGTTTCAACTCAAAAAGCCCAAGTACACATAATATTCGGTCAGCCCACTATATTCCTGGTCCATAAGTCGAGAAACCCTAATCACACGGGAATTATAAAGCCACAATCCTAATACATTGTAACCCTAATCCCTTAATTCAGTCCGCCCCCCTCTTCTCACTTGTCCAAAAACAAACTGCTACACTTAACCCTAATCTTTCTCTCTCACCATCAAATGCAGCCACAACAAACTCTCACCAACCCTAAAAATATGTCAACTATCCGCCTACCCTCTTCTCGTTTATCATTCAACAACATAAAGCATCATCAGGTCACGATGACCTTGCCACAGGGTTGGCATGGGGTAGGACGAATAAGCCACAGGGATGGCAAGAGGAGTGGTCATGGCTTCAAAGTTAAACCAAGGTAGGTAAAGAGAAAGAAATGTATTCGAATTTGTTTTTTTTAACTATCACGACACAAGGAGATGAAGTAACATACTTGTTATAATCATCTCCTTTAGTTCATAAATAATAAAAACTCTTTTGGCTCCATGATTCCTTTTGATATAATTTTTCAATTGAGTGTCATGGATAAATTGAATAACCGGGTACAACACACATGTTGTAACTCGATTCATTTAATTATTTCGAAATACAAGGATGTTTGGACAATACAAGGATCAATGATGGGTTAGAACGTGAGTAAGATTTTAATTGATCGAATAATCATTAGAAAACTCACGAGAATTTGAGATCTGATAAAATCTTGTAAGATTAGGTGATGAGTCGAGACATGGAATTGATGTAGATATTCTTGATGTTATGAATTAGATTGTGCAACGAATATGTTGATGTAGCCTCTCTTTTTTTTTCATTCGTTTTCTTATACCTCTTATGACTCATGATGGATTATTTCTGAAGTCGAGTTGTTTTTTTGAAATATGGTATTCGTTGTGGACAGTCCTGGTCTTACTAGTCATTTCTTTCATCTTCTTCTCTTACTTATCTGTTAAGTAGCTATATGTCATAAGTCGCTATTTTTGACACAAGTCGCTATTTTGTTAAATAACAAGTCGCTTTTGACTGAAATGCTTGCTTTATCTTCTTGACAAGTCGCTTTATTTTTTTGACACAACACCTCAAGACAAGTCGCTAACATTTTCTTTACAAACCGCTAACTTATAAACATAAGTCGCTTTTGACCATTTGACTTTTAGACAACTAGCTACGACTTGTAAAGACAAGTCGCTTAGAAGATTCAATGAATCTGGACTGAATATTGACAAGTCGCTATTGACTTTTTGACTTTTTGCTCCGGCGATTTTTCTGACCAAATTTCCGACCATATTTATAACAAACCCAGAAAACTGCTATGAAATTATTGTTTGCCCAGTTTGACCAAGAAAAAGTAACCATTTGACCACAAAAGCTTAATCTAAAAGTGATGAAACCAGTTAAATCAGATAATAAACTTCAAACACGTTTTGGTATCAGTTTTGACCTCACAAACTTAATCAAAAAATGATGAAACCAGTTAAATAAGGTAATAAACTTCACGCACGTTTTGAGATCAGTGAGACAAAAAAATCAATTCAAAACATTAACACCATATTCAAGAAACAACATCGACTATCACCAACAACACATCAAACCATCGCCAAATCATATCAAACCGCATCACAAAGTCAAACAAACCGCATAAAAAACCATTCGAACAGCTGTATAACGTAAATAACGACATGTCTACGAGCTAACTTATGCTAGATAATATTTGGGGTGACCGACTCTTCACAATGGAATTTCTAATTCCTAACAGCTGTATATTGCTTAGCCTCATCTTTCTTTTGTAAATCTATCATTTGTCTTGTCTGTTGTCAAAAATCAACAATATCATATAATTGTTAACAAACAAATTAGTAATTAGGTTCTAAATTTTTATCTACTTACCAACATTCCTGTGTGAAACTAATACTTCATCTTTTTTCCTGTATTGTTCACCATTTCTTCGTAGTTCAAAAGAGAAGCAAAGCTGTTAATAACACTAGCTTCCACCTTCAATTTTGGTGCCAGTGTTTGCATGTTGTGTGACAACTCGTAAATTCCTCGATGCGTCGTAATTGGTGAAACACCGATTAAAGCGATCGGTTTAACTAAATCGAGTTACGAGTCGTATTTTATATCGTTTTTATTGGAATTAATAATTTAAGAACATTGGCGTAACTCCCGTGTCATGAATCATTCGTCTACTAGGCTAAACGAGTCCCGAACTTCATATTATTATTGTTTTATAAAGTTTCAACTAGGGTCCCTCTAATAATTTTACTTCCAACCCTAAGTTTATTCTAATTACATGTTGGGTCCCTCCATGGGTATAAATACCCCCAACCCTCCCCATTTTCTCATTTTCACCAACTTCTTTCTCTCACTACAAAAACACACATATCTCTCTTCCCTTCACTCTCTAAAAAACGGCCAACCCATTTCTAGGGTTCCAGCGCCGTCATCTTTTCCGGCCAACTTTCTGGCGACCACCAATAATTACACCACCTTTCTTAAATGATAGATCGGGCAATTGTGGTTACGTTTTGTAACCCACACACCGATAAACATCCAAACGCGCCCTAAATCTAAGTGTTTAGATTCGAAATGTTAGGGTTTTGAGGTAAAACATTTTTAGAGGTTCCAAGCTTGGTTAATACGGGTTGTACTCGTATAGAGATGCCATCACAACCTCATATCTCGTCTCCTTTCTCTCTCGGTAACCCCACGACACCACCATCTCGTTTCCCATTTATTTTCTGTTTCGTTAATTTTAATATCATGTCGTGTTATTTTCGTGGAACATAAAAGGATTTAAACGAAATCTTTTTGGTTTTTAGCGAGGGTTTGTTAAAAACTGAAATGGTGGACAAGTTTTAAGAACATAAAGAAAAACGTTTTTATGATATAAATCCGAATAAAAGGAGATGTTAAACATTCGTGTGGTATTAAGGTTTGAAATGATCGGATTGGTTGTGGGTTTTGTGTCCAGTTTCATCCTCAAGATTAACTCAACGAGTCAAAGGGACTCACTGAGTCGGAGCAGTCGGGTTAGTGAAACGGGTCGGCTTGTCAAACCGGGTTGGGCTTAAGGCCCATTAGGCTGAGTTGGCTGGGACAGTTAGAGCCCAAGACATGATTGGTATAGGTTTGAGTAATACTTGGTCATGTTAGGGTTTGCAAATATATGTGTTACGTTGCGCTCGGGTCACGTTTGACCCGAATAATAACTTGGTGTTTGTTTTGCCTTGGTTATAATTTGGAAATATGACATGAGTTATATAGGTTACAGGTTCAATTCAAGTAAGACTTGGTAAACGTAGTCGATAAGTGGTAAATATTATTTTAACGTGAAATATTAAGACTAGTAAAATTGGTTAACGAATCAACATGGTCTCATTTGTTTAATCAAGAACTAGTATATTCGAATAATATGGGGATTTCTATTTGGAATTGAATACGGAATTATACACGATATTGGACATATTAGAGATAACGGTTGTTAAATAAATACAAAACAATTAATATCTTGAGTTGTTTGGGGAAATGCAAAACATGATAATGGAGGTTACACACGATAAGCGTTTATTAACATTAAGTTAAGAATGTAATGATAGTAAATATCGAATAAATAACTTCAAAATGAGGTGATAAACGTTAAGAGATAACTACTTGTTTTATATAATTGGTAACGGATATTACATATACGTTGTAAGATTTGATACGGTTTATAAATTTTGGAATAACGTTTATTATGCAAGTTATATTGGTATTGAATTATATTTTGACAAACCTTTTGACTTAAATGGGTCTAGATATTTTATTATCACATATTGACTAATAACGAGAAAATTAGATGTATATATATTATCAATGAATACGGTTCTATATAGTTAAAAACCCTCATGTACTACGATAATAACTTGTATTTTATAAACACAAAATATCTTTTATAAACTTTTGATAACAGTTATATTGATTAGTATGTTGTATTCTATTAAACGTTTTGGTTTAAATGAGTTTAGTATAATTGTTTTTGTGATAAAGCTAAATATTCTGTTTTCATATTTAAGATGCTATTGAATTATATAACTATATATATTATGGACGGATATGGTTCAATTTATTATAAACCCTTGTTAAAGACGATGGTTACTCGTGTTTTATTACACAAGCTAGCTTTTATAAACTTGTTGGAAATATTATTTTGATAATATAAATTATTGAAGTCGTATTGATTTGGAAACATTGGAATAAACGAACGTGTCATTTATAGTACACTATTTACTATACCTTATATGAAGTAATTTTGGGTAAACTTGTATGATTATGAATAACGATGGAGATACCTTTATTAATTGAGCGATAAATGGAAACTTATCTTTTATTATTGAACATGTACGTTTGGGAATTATTGGGTAAATTGCCGAAACTTATCAATTAACCTATTTATATTACATAAATAGTCGTTGTTAATTCCTAGTCTTTGACTGGCTTGAGTATTGTCGGTATTTCTTGACTTTGTCAATGTCTTTTCCTTTTTGGCATGAGTTATGGTTTGTATGTCTCGATTACGTCGATATCTTCTTTTCTTTCGCGTGAGTTGTACGTCGCGTCTATGTTCCTTACCACCACACGAAACGTAAAAACTAAACTTTTGAGATATTGATTATGAACTTTTGGGAACGATGATGTACTTTTGAAAGTAACGACATGAATGATCCACGCAAACTACAACACATTACTTTTATTGATTTCTTTATCGTATAAGCCTTATTCTAAGAATATCGTATACGCATTAGGTTGCGTCACAACTATTCTATTGTACTCGTCGTACATTATTTTGGATGCCATGGATATTAACTTTAGATGCCAGTCGTGTCAATAGTGAATAGTGCATTGCTGTGGCAAAGGTGAGTTTCATAGCCCCTCTTTTCAAATGTTTTCATAACTATTTTGGGGGAGAATACATGCTGCTTTTAACGAACCGTAACGGATACGGAATATGATTTGTAAATGATTGATGTTTGGTATATTGATATGGTGATTGAACGCTTTACGGTTTATGAGAATGCAAGCTATTTCTTGGACCTGCCACTACTCCTTTGAATTGCTAATGTGTTGACTAGGAAAGGCTAGATGTGCTACGTTGTCGACTTAGACTAGGGTAGCATTCCTATGCTATAACGTGATGCCTAGCTAAGTGTAACCGACTTAGACTAGGGTAGAATTCCTATGCTATAACGTGATGCCTAGCTAAGTGTAACCGACTTAGACTAGGGTAGCATTCCTATGCTATAACGTGATGCCTAGCTAAGTGTAACCGACCTAGACCAGGGTAGCATTGCTCTAAGCTTTGCTATAACGCGGGTGCCTGCTAGAGTCGCTGGGGGCCCCGTTAAGATCTCGGCTGTGTTGTTGATTATAGATTGGATTGATTATAGATTGGATTGACTATTGCTTGGATTGATTGTTGGTTGGAACGCGTATTATCTATCTGCCTTAGTCGCATATGTCAATCAAACCTTATCAGGTCCACTACTACATTTTGTAACTAAACTCTATGAACTCACCAGCGTAAGCTGACCTTTTTAGCATGTGTTCTCAGGTTTAAGGCGATAGCTCACTATTGGAAGACGCTTGGCAAGGGGCATGGTCATAGGCAACTCTGATGAATGAACGGGACCACTTTAATTATCTTTTGGGCCTATTTCCGCACTACTTTCATTAATGTAAACTTATGGTTTTCAATTAATGAATCTTATTTAAATAAATGGAATAAAAACCATTCTTTGTACCTTATGTTGTGATACCAAGATTGTAGCACCCAATGGCTCGTATGCTTCCGCTAGACCGTGTTTTCGGGGTGTTACAGATTGGTATCAGAGCCTAGGTTATAGAGAACTGGGTATATTTTCAAAACCTAGACTATAACCACTTTTCGAAAACTTAACCCTATGACCGCCACGTGCCTGCCTGCCAAGCTGAAGCCTTGCGTATGACTAGTTTAAGGATGTAGATAATTGAGAACACATGAGACGAATTGATTGATAAGATGATTGATGAGATGTTTAGGGCTGATTTGATGAACGGTTTGATTGAACACTTGATTGAGCGTGTGTCATGTTAGTAGACGATTTAAGTCTGCCTATCTTAGTAGTTCACTATAAGCATTTCACATGCTTATACACAAACAGTAAGCATGTCCTCATGCTTATACATGTACAAAAAGCATGTCCTCATGCTTTCGCACGCGTTATACCTTTCACAGAGTGTGGAGTCCCAAACCTTAAATCTATAACACTTAGCATATATTAAGCAGTTACCTTGGGTATATCCCAAAACAATAAAGAAGAAAACTTTGTATGAACATACACAAATACGTGGGATTTATTGGAATGTATTTGGAAGATTAAAGTGAACAAATGAACATAGAATGTGATAACTAATAATTCAACATTATTTATCAATAATGTGGATACTCTCAAAGTATCAGGATTACGCAATTTCCTGGCTTAATCTCACCACTTGATTTAAAACTTGCACATTAGTAGTGGTCGTGGAAATGATTTGGGAATATAAAGGAAATGGTACTATTGTAACTAAGTCAGGGGGTCACGAACGAGATCTTTTGTCTCGTGAACGTGGGTTCCATAATTAAATTTTGATGGACACGAGTCTAAAACGCGTTTAAAACTAATAAAACGGTAAACCGTGTGTTGGTATCGCAGGTTGTGTCATGTTCATGTGTTTATGCATCTTATCATGTTTATATGTCTTTGGTTGTAACTAGATGATGGATTATAATGATTTTGATGATGTCGATTGGTGATGGCCTCGTGTCACGATTTTGAGTCGAAACTTTCGTAAACCGTTGTTTTTATTCTTTAAAAATTGTCAAACAAGTGGTAATCGGTTTTGATTACTAATAATGAATTCAGGTCCGTTAATGTTATAATGATATGTGAAACAATAAGTGTTTTCAGATGATAAATTGGACTAACGTGTGATTATTTGGTTAACGTTGAATCATTGGTATGAATCATATTTTTGGAATCGAATGACATTTTAATTAACAAACCTTAATTGAATAACAGATTAATTGTGGTGTTTTGGGTAATTGGTAAGTTATTGACAAACATTAGATTTGATACCCGTTAATCGGTTGTGTTTGGGAAATTGAAAGAGTCGGTTGGAAGTGTTTAATGGTGTTGGATATGTTTGATTGTCTATCTAGATGGCGAGATTGGTATGAGATTGTTTGGGAGATTTATTAGGATTGTGAAAATTGTTTGTTTTGATTTCATGGTATATATGTCAACTTTGCGCTACGTCGGGTGTTATCGTGACTTTCTAGTCTCGACTACCCTGACAACGCCGTAACATGGTCTTTAGTATTTATCTGGGCAATATGATTGTGTAAAAGCCGAGAGTCATGACTCGGACTTGGGAAATTGAAACGAATAATGACTCGAAACTTATATTGAGATTTTTATCGAAACTTATATTGAGATTTTTATCGAAACTTATATTGAAATTTTTATCGAAATTTATATTGAAATTTATATTGAAATTTATATTGAAACGCATAAATTTATATTGAAACTTATATCGAAATGTATATATATATATACATATGTACTAGTAAACAGTGCTAGAGGATATAGATGATAAATGGTTTTGTACTAAACCTTTGATAACAAGGCTCGCCTTATTATCCAACATTTTAAGAGGGGAACCAACGTTTGAAAGTAGAAATGTTTTGTAATAAAGGAGTCATTAAGTGTTTCGAGGGTACGTTTATTGAAAGGTATTATTTATGAATAATTAATGTCATTCATGTGTTGTGCATGGGTTACGGATGACCTAACATTAATAGCGTCGATCCATGTGGATAACGGACTTATTAGGTTGACGAACCTAATAGGCGCCCGCTATGTACGTAGGATAACGTTATTAATGGGTGAATTATCCTTATGACTCGTTAGGATGTGTTTGGTTTTGGGGTAATAAGCGACATGAATAAATGGTTGAGTTTATCGAATTGACGAATTCGATAAGATCTAACTATTTATTCCAAAACTTATTAAACTATAAAGTTATTCGTTTAGACGTCCCATTGTGTCATTATGAGTCGCATTGTGGTTATTTGAGTGCATTCATGGTGCTTGTCGAGTCGATACCACATACACACATAATACCCATGATACCTAACGCTAATAACTAAAATGGAGCAACAGATATTTATGAGATAAGAAAGTGAATACATTTTGGGCATATAACATATATATATATATATATATATATATATATATATATATATATATATATATATATATATATATATATATATATATATATATATATATATATATATATATATATATATATATATATATATATATATATATATATTGAGAATTGGTTATAATAACTTGTTATGCCTTGCTTAATAAAAATTTATCGAACCTCATTGAATATAGACCTATCACCTATATTCTCAGCTTGAGACGCAGGACATGGACCGATCACCTATGTCCGCCTCAGAGGTGAATTTACAAATTCTGGATTTGTTATAACAAAATTATGTTCGGATTTGAGATTGGTTTAAGAACGATAAACTTTAGGTGGACTCGCACACTCACACTCACTAAAACATCACTTAAAGCCCGCACTCACACACGACACACTGGCATTGTAACACCTTTTGAATCGTAACACTCCTGGCATCGTTATACGTCTCCGTTTGTGTGAAATTCTTGTTTGTAACACTTGAGCGTAGTTCGTCATAAGTCGGGTGAGACCCGATTGGCACTTGATAAGGTTTTAAAAGGTACCTTTTTGAGGGGTCGTTTAAGCCCTTATTTGATCACTTTTGTATCCATTATTACTTAATATCGTTCCTTTTCACTTTTTAGGTCTCGTGAAGGCAAATTGCTGTAATGGCACTTATTTGGACGAAAAGGCGCGAATATACGAAGAAAATGGCCAAAGTCAAGAATCGAGACACCTCCGCTGCTGAAAATACAAGGCGACGGCGCCATCACTGATCTGCGACCCGGGAGGATTTTGCGACGGGACAGAAGCCAAAACTCTTATTTTGAAGTGACGACGTCAAGTTATAAAAGAGAAGGCCGTCACAACTCGCACGGCCTAGATGCAATCCGCACGGCGCCGGTCGAAGAGGACGGCCACAAGCGTAAGGTGACGCCGTCGCAAGACTAATGTGGCCAAGACGAAACCCTAATGACGGCGACACGCACGGCCACAAAACATAAGGTGACGCCGTCGCATGTGTAATCTTATATATAGAATCCTAATTTTTCAAGATTTGTGTGTAGTCTTTTGGAGTAAAAACCTAAACCGAACCAAAGCTGTCTTGTACAGTATTTTAGGGTTCCAAACCCTATCTTACACCAAGATAAGTGTTTTACTTCTTTAATTCAATTATGTCTTTGATTATTTGTGTGTATGCTTGCATGTTCTTCATGTCCAGCTAATTTACTTGTGTGTTTGCTTAGGGAATATGAAACTTAATTATTGAATATTGATTGGTTGTCTCTTATCTTAGTTGATTAATGATCTAGTAATGCGATAGGTCATTCGTTGTGTACTTAATGCTTGATTAAATCTTTGTGAACCTTAGAATATAGCTCCTTGAGTAGTTGTAAGCTAAACCATCCAAAGAGTGCCTTAGAGTAAGAGTTTATTATCCCTAGTGGGTTTTGTAGACGAGACCCTTTGGTAAGTTCAAAGAGTTAGGGAACATACGATACCCTACTAATTTTAGACACACAACGAAATTAAGAATAAGGACGTGACAATTCAACCACCAATAGGAGATAATTAAGGAGTAGTAAAACCTAAGTAAACACATCTTTAAACTATCATACGAGCACACAATAATTAGACATAGACTACATACACCTTAGACTAGATAATTAGATAAGTAGAGTAATCGGTAGCAATACCAACCCCCAAATCCAAACCCCGAGATTCGTACCTTTCAATTTCCAAAAAAAACATAAAAAGATAAAAAATAATCTTCCTCAACCTTAACCTTAGCGTAGTAACTTCTTACTAGCATTCCTATTCCCCTAGAGAACGATATCGATACCCGTGGCTTACCCTAATTACTACACTACAACGATTAGGTTCACTGCCTAGGGTGTTATAAAACTTGCTCGAAGAAAAGGAAGTTCCTTTGACCCCGAACGACGCGTGTAGCGCTATCAAGTTTTTGGGCCGAATAGAATAGCTAGTTAGTAGTCCAACTCGTTAGGTTTCTTTGCTTGATTCCTATCAAGTAAATTTTTTTCTCATTTTTAGCTTTCTCGTAGTCTATTCCCCCTTCTTCGTGACCTTTGTTCATAATCCCATCACTTTTCATCATGGAAGGTGATAACCACCCACCATTCATCAACCCACCACCAAATGACCCGCCAAGAGCCCGTACTCTTGGTGAATACTCGAGACCAAGCCACCTAGGCTATAGGAACACCATTGAGCTTTCCGATCAAGCCCAAACTACGGCCCTGCGATCCGACACCATCCGGTTGGTGCAAAACGGATGTGCATTCCATGGACTTCGCTCCAAGATCCAAATCGCATCTAAGGGATTTCCTTAAAATTGTCGATTCCATCGACCTTGATGCTACTACTCGGGATACCACGCGTCTGCGTCTCTTCCAATTCTCTCTACGGACCAAGCTAGTAATTGGCTTGAGCGACTTCCTGCCGGTTCCATCTCAAGTTGGGATGATCTTACCTCTCGCTTCCTTGCTCAATTTTTCCCACCGGG
>OU343216.1:180273540-180311762 GCA_910596185.1 Chrysanthemum makinoi
AGGAAGGACGGGTCTTTACCCACTGTATGCCTGATCCACAGGCCGATAGGAGGTCGTGTATTTTGTAAGTATAAATACCCCTTCCATCCATGGAAGGGGTGTGACTTGGCAATCTAACCTTTAATTTTTATTGAAGCAACTCTCTACCAAGAACACAATCTCTCTACTTTCTTTCTCTACAATGTTTAACATGTATTTTGATCATCCAAGACCACCCGAATCATCAAACACAATAATATATCGATCCTACAATTGGTACCAGAGCCAAGGTTATTGTGTTGTGTTGATTTGTGTGGTTTTTGTACCATGGTTATTGTGTTTCATTGATTTATGTTGGTTCGAATAGTGTTTTAAAAACTGTTTCTGTATCATTTTTTTGTCAAAAGATTATGTCTTTCTTATTCTTGTCGTTAACTGTTTTTAACATGTATTTGGTTTCATCTTTTGGTCAATACTTCATGGTTCAAACTGGTCTTTACATGTTTTTGGTCATTTGGTCTTGTACAGTCTTGAATACTATCTTGAATATCATATTGTGTTGGTCACTTGGTCTTATCTGTGTTGTCAAAACTGGTCTTTGTCATGGGTCAAAACTGCTTTCACAACAGTCATACAATGAATCTTTTTGCAATATTCTGGTCATTTCTTCATAGCGAGTTGTACTGCAATTTTTGTACAATGACTTGTTTTTACAAGTCATAGCGAGTTGCTCTAAAGATGTCCAGTTTCACTGTATCGCAGTAGCGACTTGTGCCAATATTTAGCGACTTGATGAACCCAAAAACAGACCTGGCGACTTGTCTTTACAAGTCGTCTTGATGTCTTTACAAGTCGTCTTGATTCAGTGTACTTGAGTAGCGAGTTATAATAGCGACTTGTTATTAAAAACCTAGCGACTTGTAATGCAATGTAAAATGATAGCGAGTTGTTTAACAAGTTAAAAACGACGTAGCGACTTGTCACTTGGTTTAGCGACTTGCCTCAAGACCAGCGACTAGTATTGACTAGTAGCGACTTGGTTAATTGACAAAAATGAAGAATGAGAAGATTTGACCATCGACCACACACCATATACCAAAACAAAAACTAGACCTCAGTATCATCCATCACTGGTCCTCGTTCAACATCAGTTCCTTACCTCTATCTAAACCAAGACTCGAAAAACAAGAACAGAAGATTTGTGATGAATCAAATCATAAGTGGTTATATACGATTTTCAGAAAGGGAGTGTAACAAAGATGTTTACTCCTTTTGCTTGATTCGTTTAAGGCTCGAAAGACATGTTCTATGCCATTCTTTTTGGTTCATACTCATATAAAATCACTTAAAAAGAACAAAACAAGATTCGACCTATACTACCTCAACGATCTCAGATTTGTTTCTGATGAGTGTCTAAATACTCATCATTTTTGTATCATTTAAACTGCAAAAACATCTGAAAATACTCAGAAATGCATCAAAATGATGAAAATATCACAAATAAGTGTTTTATGTGTTTTAAATGCAAAAATACCAAAATCAGATGAAAACGTATAAAGTTTGCATAATTGGCGCTTTGGTCCCCCAAGTTTCAAAAGTTGTCAAAACAAGTCCCTGTAAATCAAAATTAAGCAAAAATATCATTTAAGGTCCATGAAATTCAAAAGTTGTCAAAACAAACCCTTCAAAGTTTAAAAATCACAATTTACAACTTTGGTCCCTCAACTTTACAAAAGTGTCAAAATCAGTCCCTAGGTGTTTAAAAATGGAAATTATTCAAACTACACCCTTGTACTATTCATAAATTTGGTCCTTATGATAAATTTTGAGAAAATTACAAGTTTGGTCCCTAGAGTTATAAATATGGCAGTTTTGGTCATTGGAATTATAAAAAATGGGATTTTATCACAAATGGTCCTTGTACTATTAAAGAATGGCAAGATAGGTCCTTGTGATAACTTTGGATTGTTGACAGGATCAGTCCTTGAAAATTCAGCATATTACACAAATGGTCCTTGGGCTTATATATCTACAAACCAAACGGATCCCTTTTATTAATAAACCACCCAAATCCTTATCCATCCCAATCCAAATATCTGGCCCAATATCCAAACCAAAACCCACGGTTTAAAATTTTAAAACCGCCAAACCAAGTATCTGCTTCTCCTCTCTCCCACAACTGCATCTCAATACCAGTGGTTTCACCACCACTTGCCACCTTTCCACCTTATCCTCCCACCTGTATACCAACCCCCTCCACCTCCACAACCTCCCAAAACCCATTAAATGCAAAAAACCTGCTAAAGATATTTTTGGCGCCAAATTGCAAATCAAAGGTGAGATGAGTTTGGTGATCCAAAGGCCGATTAATGATGGGATTTCTTCAGAGACTCAAGTGGAACCTTTTTCTTGAATAAAAAGGAGAAAAGTAGCAGGGTAGAAAAATAATTAGAGTAGTTTATTTTTTAACATGTCGTAGGTAGTGTAATTCAATTTCCAGTGTATTTCTCAGCTTTCAAGTACTTTCTTAAGTATTCTCAGTGTATTTTAAATCCTTTTCAATAATAAATTTCTGTGTTCAAGTTTCAATTTCAGTTTATGCATTTTTATCTTTGAAAATCTCAATTTACTCTTGTAATGTTAAAAGGTGTAGGTTACTGTTTTGATAAGCTTTTATAAGCTCTCCCATAGCTTATTGATTGCTTGTATAAACCTCTACTCAGTTTTTACTCTTAAAATACTCATAGTCAACAAAAGTCAACTGATAAGCATCATTTGGATTTGGTTATGATATTTGGTGATGCAGAGCTAATTTTGGATTGCTTATTGGTTTAGAGCTTTATGGAAAGCTATAGGAAGTAGTATTGATCCTCAGTTCTCATTTTTGTGCATAAACACAAATTGTAAGCATTTCTTAAAAATTTGCAATCTTAAGTATAAGTGTTAAAATCCTGTTAATCTTAGCTTAAATATGTCTAAACATAGTTAATATCAGTTAATAAATAGCTTTCTTAGTTTAAAAATTTGTTTCAGTACAATAAGCTTCAAAACAGTTATATTAAAGGATGTTTGGATTTGCTATCTGCTTGATGTTCAAGGTCATTTGTGATATCATTGTTAGTTGGTACATGTTCTATTAGTTCAATATAGCTCACCAAACAACAAAACCAGTCCTCATTAGTTTAAAAGTCAAAATCATTTTGTATCTGCTCTAGTTTCCATATCTGTTTGAATCAGTTAGTATAATCTTGCATATAGGTTTAAAAGTTAGTAATACAGCTTGCATCAGTGTTATTTTATCACAAGTTATCATAATCAGTGAACAAATTTGATTCAAATCTCATAAAAGTCAAACCTTTCATTTCTGTTTTTAAAAGTCAAAGTTGAAAAACCGTTTTGCAAAACTTTATGAATTTCTCATGTATTCAATTACGTTTCAAATTCAATGAGACTTTGGGATTTCCTAGTTCAGTTGGTCTTAAACCGAAATCTCATTTTGTTGAATTTTATCAAGTTTCTATAAGCTCTTAATCAGCTTCCAATAAGCCCCATTTGCCACAGTGCACACACTCAGATACAATGAGTGTGCATAGGCAACTTGCAGCCTTTGCATAAGATTCAAATAAGCTCATTAGGAGCTGAGAATTGGCCCATGTGTAGTCTGCTAGGTGATCTCTAGGTCCCAACTTCTGTTTTCCCATTTAGCTTATTAGGATAGCTTATTCATTAGCTTAAAGTAGCCCTTTAATAACTGTTTTGCTTAATTAATCCCATAAGCTCAAATCTAGTTTAAGCTTATTTAGTGATCAAGAGTACTGTTAATTAGTTAAGTTAGACTTAATTTAGCAATAGTTAGCATCTGTAATCATTTGGTGCATTTTAGTGTTTTTTAGCTTATTCTAAGTGCTTATTCTCAAGGCAGTTACACTGCAGCCTCATATTCTCACACATAAGCACAGTATTTTATATTTTTCATAGACTTAGAATATTATTTTAGACTTTTCCTAATTTTTTTCATATTTTTCCAGCACTGTTTGATATTTTTCTTATTTTAAACTAGTTTTTAATCCTTTTTAAATAGCTTTTAATACAAATAAATCAGAAAAGCTTCATAAAAATAATTTTTAATTTTTCCTAGATTAAGAATAATATTTTAGATTTTCCTGTAAAGTTTCATTATTTTTACTGTTCATTTGTTATTTTTCTTAATTTTAATTAGTTTTAAATAGTTTTAAACTCATAATAAATACATAAATAGTCAAAAAAATATATTTTCAGTTTTAAAATAAGTTTTATCATATTTTAGATTTTTCTAAGTCATAATTTTACTTTTCTAGCTTTATTTTATATTTTCTTGTATTTTAGTGCATTTTAAATAATTAACAAATAGTTTTTAATTAATAATAATTAGATAAATAGTTTTAAAAATAATTTTCTTTTTCCAATAATTTTCTAGTATAATTAGGATTTTAAAAATGTATTTTTCATATCCATAGGTATTTTCCTTCTTTATTCTCACGTTTTATTTTGTACGTTTACGTAATTTTATTTAAACGTACGTTTTAGGTTTTAAACGTTCATCATTTTAAATATAGTGATAGCGTTTATTTAATAAATTTAGCTTTTTAATTTTCTTTAATTTGCATTTAAGCACCTGTAATTTATAAACTCTTTCTTTTTAGGTATAATATTTCCAAAATCATCACCTTTTTCCTATTCAATATTCACCGATCACGAATTCGTTCTACTACAGTGTTCACACCTCGTTGGGACTTAACGACCCGGGGATACACTATACTCCTCTGATCTTAATTGCATTTGCTTTCTGAGCTGTTTTAAGTTTATTACGGTTGACTATTCACAAGTGGTCAGCTTGTGTGATTAAACTTGACTGTTCAGGAGCGAACCAAATTTTGGCCATTGCCGAGGTGTGTCTTTACGTTACTTAATTTGAAGCATCGTGTTGTTGAATATACATCCATTGTATATTTACCATCCTTGTTCATATTTTCTTATTAGTATCATATAAAAATAAAACGTTTCCCGAAAACATTTTAAAATCAGTTTTCAACAAACACAAAACCCAAAAAGATTTTCTTTCTTATTTTTACAAAATGTTTTTCAAAAATACAAAAATATCCATATTTACCCTCTCACATCTTTGATTCTTCATCCTAACCCCTCTGTAAACCTTTGATTCTTTCTATGTCTTATCATCACCCTCTTGGTTGTCAATGGTGTGGTTGTAACACCCCGACCCGACAAGGGTAAAGATATCACAATACGGTTTCATATCAGAACTTTAAATACTATACAATAGCGAAGGCCTTTACAAAATATCCAAAAAGAAAACATAAATAACTAATCTTCCAAAATAAATCTAAAATCTCTATGGTAAAGTCTTGCTCTCAACTCTACTCTCAACCCAGATCAGCTATCCCATAAGCTCATCTTGAATGCTAAATACCTGCCGCGGGAAAAGAAAAGTGCGGCTGAGCTTACAAAGCCCAGTGAACAGATATAACGAAACAAAAACTAAACAAAACATAAATACAAATTGAACAAAGAAACGAATAACAAAGTCGTAGCGGAACGAGAATAATGAATCATTGAGGATTTCAAGGAAGCACAAACATACAGAAATCCAAACAACCACATAACAAGTAGACATCACATAGCACATCAAAGACACAAACACAAACACATCAGGACAAGCAAACATACAACATATCAAGAGCAAATAGATTACGTATAAGCCAGACGGAGAGTCTAATGACTAACGGAAACACTTCCTAGTAAATAAACATGGCATTCATACAAATCAATTAATCAACATTTAATACACTTAATTCAATATTCAGCAGCGGGAAATAGCAGTTCACATCATGGCATAACAGACAAATAGAAACATAGTAGACAACTAAACTTAAATAGACCCATCACAACATAGCATAATCATTAGCAATTATCAAAACAACTATCATAATTTAAACCAGTTCTAAGATCAAATCCTAGCTTCAGCAGAGTTCAAACATGGCAGGTCACATAGGCAATAAAACACTAACATATAAGCAAAGTTCCCAAAATTAACTAATCAAATTATACATACTAAACTTATAGAATACTCACTTTCATACTAACACATTCATCCCACAGTTCAAAGAATTCACATAACAATAAACTAACGTGACATCGGATGACAAAGATATAAATCGTATTTAAGCATATTAATCATATCTTAGCATAGCAGACGGTAGTCACATAAACATACAAAAGCATAAACACATATAATAGCATATAACAAGCCGAAGACATAATCATAAGCATCAACATACCAAAACATAATCAGAATACTTATCATATAAATAACAAATACAGATTTAGTTAACTACCTCGAGCCCAGAACATATCATATCAAAAACATCATACTTATACGTAAATAATCTCAGAAAATAATTTGGAGTAGCTAGCTCCCAGAAGTTGTGAATACGCGTATTGCACACCGACATCATTCACCGACAAATCATATCGGATAACAGATCGGATCTAGGATGCATCCATACGCCCCACGACAAATATAGGTAATATAATACCAACCGAGCTCATAACAAATAACAGATAAGGGACGTGGCGTAACATCACTCTCTATCAGCCTAGAGTCATATCAGAGGTGCATCACTGATACGGACATGGAACCCCCATGACTAGTTATTATTTGGCTCGGGTGTCAAACTAACTTAGGTCAAACAAATTGTCATAAATGACACAGATCATAATCAAACACAAAGTTCAACAGATAACATATCAGATAACTCATATCATAAGATTCATATTCAGACATAATGAGGTTCATCAATTACACATATCAAAGTCTTCCTAACGAAATGTTCAAATCAGATAACACATGGTTCAATAAAACATAAGTCCAGATAAACAACAAATCACACAATCAGGAAAGGGTTCATAGCAATGGCATTGGAAACCCTAATAAGTAAAATGGAAAGACTAACGAAAGAATATCATAAGGAACCTTTCAAAAGGATCAGAATATTCAGACGATAACATAAGTGTCTTAAAGTAAGACAGAATATCCGTACCTTAAAGCAATTGAGAGAAAAGTAACGAATGAACGAATACGAAGATGTAACGTCGCGTCTCCTCCAACGAATCTACACGGATTATGATTTATTTAATACTTATTAGAATCATTAATATTATAACGGATTTATCGCATTAATACTTTTAGAGTTGTCAGAATATTCTTATTTTAGTGACAGACGAATTCTCAACATTTTAGGGTATTCCTCATTAATTCACCAACTTCCAATTTAGGTTCTAGAGTTTCCCATACTCTTTAAATATTACTAAATACGCATTAAATTCACATATTACTTCTTTTAATGATTTCCCAATTTAACCTAGAACGTAAATGATAACAAACCGAAATTAACGTAACTCATGCGTGTCTCTACAAAATCAATTTACACTTGTTGAACCCATAATTACTTAGAATTACAAATTACACCCTTGACATCTTTAAGTTCACAATCTCACCTTACTTTATCAGATTTTACACTTTTAACCCAAAGGGTTTAGAATTTACAAAACGCACCTAATAAATTAAATAAAATTCGAATGGCCCTTTAAATATCCAAAATTACATGTTTAACCCCCACACTTATTTTTATACGTTTAGTACCATTATTTTACTCTTCCCAAAAATAACCCTTAAGTTTCATAATTTACAAAACCAACCCAAAACTTTTATTTAGGACCGAAAAGACATAATTCAAGTACAAGCCCTAAACCTAGGTTTAACCAATCATTAGCTCATCATTACTACTTCATTAATTACCTTTAATTATTACAAGAAAACCCTAATTCATGCAAACCCTAATCGTTCCTTTTAAAAACCTTCCTTTTTCCATGTTTAATCGAACCATAAAACTCAAAACAATTCATACAAGCTTCGAATTCATAATTATGTATTTTATTCAGGTCTTATAACATGTAATAGCTTCTGTAAAAATCAATTCATGATCTCTAAAAATATTATACGCCCATTCGTTATTAATATACGATTTCTAGGGTTTTAGATTCCAAATAATTCCATACGACATATTAAACATGCATGGCCAATTTTTATGTGTTCCATATGACTTATAGGACTGAAATCAACATTAGAAACATACCCTTGATGAGCTTGAATCGTTATAACAAAAGAAGCCAAAAATCTCTATTTGCCGAAACCCTAATTCACTCAAAAACTCTCCACGATCACCACAGCAACTTAGGACTTCGAACACTATTTTTCCCACCTTCTTTACCTTCAAACTTGTCCAAGAAAATTGGTCTCAAGCTCTGGAAACTGGAAATCGAATTATGAAGGGTTTTGAAGTCGGTTTGGGAATAATCGGTATTTAGGGATTATTAGGAACCGAATTTTATGTATATATATACTTTTCCAATTTTCTTGTGGGCTTAATAATGTATTGGACCTAAAATAAATGGTCTCTTAATAATATAAATTTATATTGGGCTTTTACTAATTAAATTCTTTTATAAAACTATTAATTATACACGGCTAATTATATAAAATACATAAATGATTTTAGAAAATTATAATCTATAAAATTAAGTTTACAAAGTCATTCAATATTTATTTGGATCATACGTAATATTTCTTATAAGTTTTCTGAATTTACATAGCTCATTTGGTATTCTGTTTATTTAATTATTCTTACTTTTGATCATAAGGGTATTTTGGTCTTTTTGTGAATTTTAGAAATTCAGGTATTACAATTTCTTCCCCTCTAAAAAGAAATTTCGTCCTCGAAATTGAACAAGACAGAATAGTACGGCGACAAATGTGGATTACGAAACTTCATGGAATATATGACGAATGCTAATCATATACTTATTAAAGTATTAGCAGTAAAAGATGAGATAAAGAAACTTCAAAAACACGCTCTATCATATGCATAGATGGAACGAACCCTAACGGTTTACTAAACGCAGGAGTATGTGGAAACATACGATCTAAGGCGGCATGGCAATCTATAGGTTAACACAGATAATAACAACTTCGGATCCCACTGGAACAAAACTTATATGCAACCGAATACCGCGAAAATCTCACAATTAAATACAGAGTCTCAACTCAATATGAAAAGTACCAAATAACGGATACCAGGCAAATATCCATACATCTATCAATCACAGGCATTTCCCGGGACGTCATAAAATTTCAATAAGTTCAAATTATATGATCTCGGTATTATCACGTTGATCAGGCGTCATAATACTTGCATCACATAATAAGTTCTTATTGTCACTATATTTGGTCTCGGGTCATGACACAACACATAACAATATCATAGCAAAACACACCACATACAGATAACATATCAGATAGCAGGTAACATACTATAACACTGATCACATACATACAGATATACCGACATCAAAACAACTTACCATACCACAAAAGAAAAGAAGGCCACCAATGCTCAAAACAGTTCCTCATGATTCATTCGCGACGATCCGAGAAAGAAAAGCTGAGTTATACCGAATGCTAAACGATAAAACTTCACGATTCAAACCGAGTTCCGAACAAATCAAAGAAAAGTAATGCCGATCAAAATCGCGTAGCAAGATATCAAACCGCCTCAACACGCGTGACAAACGAATCAGAGTAACACACGTCACGCCCAAATCATATGAAGTAGATGAACCTTCTCAGCCACCGGTTGAATCTTATCTCCGTCCTTTGCGCCTATGGTTGGTCCGTCCAGCTTCTAGCAGCATCCCGGAAGTCTCCAACAAAGACGGCCGTCGAGTGTGGCTTCGCTTCACGAACCTCTCCAGCCCAGGGATTGTAAAGAACGCAGGTCGGCACCATCTTCTTTGGCTCCACGGGTAGTCTCCATCTAACGATCGACAAACGGACGAGCGAAAAAAAAAATAACAAAATTCAATGCGAACAGAGAGGGCCAATTCAAGTGAAGGCAAAAGGATATCGAAGTCAATCGAGCGACCATCAAAAGGAATCGAAAGATGTCCGAACGACGGAAACCTAATGTCTACCCAATCCTCACAGGTCATAGCCTAAGCTCGAAGGGTCCTAAAACCTGCTCTCGATACCATAAATTGTAACACCCGATCTCAGGCAAGGGTAAAGATATCACAATACGGTTTCATATCAGAACTTTAAATACTATACAATAGCGAAGGCCTTTACAAAATATCCAAAAAGAAAACATAAATAACTAATCTTCCAAAATAAATCTAAAATCTCTATGGTAAAGTCTTGCTCTCAACTCTACTCTCAACCCAGATCAGCTATCCCATAAGCTCATCTTGAATGCTAAATACCTGCCGCGGGAAAAGAAAAGTGCGGCTGAGCTTACAAAGCCCAGTGAACAGATATAACGAAACAAAAACTAAACAAAACATAAATACAAATTGAACAAAGAAACGAATAACAAAGTCGTAGCGGAACGAGAATAATGAATCATTGAGGATTCTGCGGAAGCACAAACATACAGAAATCCAAACAACCACATAACAAGTAGACATCACATAGCACATCAAAGACACAAACACAAACACATCAGGACAAGCAAACATACAACATATCAAGAGCAAATAGATTACGTATAAGCCAGACGGAGAGTCTAATGACTAACGGAAACACTTCCTAGTAAATAAACATGGCATTCATACAAATCAATTAATCAACATTTAATACACTTAATTCAATATTCAGCAGCGGGAAATAGCAGTTCACATCATGGCAGTCACACAGACAAATAGAAACATAGTAGACAACTAAACTTAAATAGACCCATCACAACATAGCATAATCATTAGCAATTATCAAAACAACTATCATAATTTAAACCAGTTCTAAGATCAAATCCTAGCTTCAGCAGAGTTCAAACATGGCAGGTCACATAGGCAATAAAACACTAACATATAAGCAAAGTTCCCAAAATTAACTAATCAAATTATACATACTAAACTTATAGAATACTCACTTTCATACTAACACATTCATCCCACAGTTCAAAGAATTCACATAACAATAAACTAACGTGACATCAGATGACAGCATATAAATCGTATTTAAGCATATTAATCATATCTTAGCATAGCAGACGGTAGTCACATAAACATACAAAAGCATAAACACATATAATAGCATATAACAAGCCGAAGACATAATCATAAGCATCAACATACCAAAACATAATCAGAATACTTATCATATAAATAACAATTACAGATTTAGTTAACTACCTCGAGCCCAGAACATATTGTGACAACCCGTACTTTCAGGTCATTTCTCGACACAATTCATGTCTCATTATTTCAACATTTATAGTAAACTTGGTTTACTTGTTTCAAATTCGCGTAACCTTGAAGGTTTAGAGGCGAATTCATGATCATAACATCACGTACATTTCATATGGACTAAGATTAGTCTACATTCCATGGACATCATTTGCATCTCATTAGTACATTCACGACATTTCATTTCTCATTCAACGCGTAATTTTTATATTTAATAATCGTTATCGCGTGAGTTATTATTTTAAATATTTAATCCGTTACTTTCAAAAATGATCCCGATGTATTTTTAAACTTACATTTAGTTTATAAAAACTATATTTTTAGTTTTCCTAGTGTTTCAAATTTATTTGGTAAATAAATCGTAAAAGTTTAATTATTACGTCGCTTTTCTTAAAAACTACTCGATAATTATTTTATCACTCAATTTTTACAAGAAATGTATTTTTACAATTTTTATTATCTCAATACATTCTATTTTGACCTATTAAAAACTTACTTGTACCAAAAATTTCCATTTACCTTTACTTGTACATTTCCTACACAATTACTTACACATTTTATCAATTATCTACACAATAATACTTACAAGTAAAAGTTTTAAAAAAAAAAATGCAAAATATCTATATCCCTCCCCCCTTGGCCGACCAAGGGGGAGGGTATTCATTAATGATGGTATGGAATGTGATTGCTAATAATTTTACACTTTTACTTAAAGTCTTGCTTACTTTTTTTTACTCATTCACTTCACCAAAATTCACATAGTTAGAAAAATAATTCTCTCCTTTGTTTCTCTCCTTCATCAACCGGTCATCATCAAGAAATCACAAAGGGATCAAAAATTTTCAAGTCCAAGAGTTTATACAATCTAGTTAACATTCTTTATAAGGTTTTGAAATAAAAACCAAGAGTGTTTAGGCTAATCCTTGTTACTTTCACCTCATCATAATCACTTGTAAGCATGATTTTATCATTTTTATGTTTCCTTTTCATTTTCATATTCATCTTTTCATTTTTGGAGCAACATGCAAGACATATGTGATTTATACCATTTTTACATGATTTTAGAGTATATATATATATATTTGGTCATCCTATAATTATCCCCATGGTATTGGTTGGTCTTGATGATGTCTAGGAACCCATGACACCCTAAGAAGGTGTATGGTAGGATTAGATTAGCTTTGGAGTTGATTTGAAGGGATTAGAATAGGTTTTGTCCGAGAAAAACTATTTTCGATAAGTATATATTGTGTTCTGTCCTTGTTTTGCTTTTCTGGAAAATCCGACAGTAGGCACGACTTTTTGGCCATGATATTTAGAAAATATACTTTAAAACGAATCCGTGGCCGCTTGAACGGAATAAAACGGAGTTATAACGAGAAAGTTATGGATTTTACAAGTTTGACGATGAAATATATTATTTTCAGAAATTTCAGCATACTATATTTATTTTGTCCGAGTCAAAAATGAGCCTTAAGCTTCACAAATTATTTCGACTTGACAAAAATATATTAGTATACTTTGATACGAAGCTAAGGACGTATTATACGTAGAAAACGGATTTGAAACGACAAAGATATGCACTTTTTCATAAACTTGCCGTAACTAATTTTCTGCACACAATTAGCCAAAACCACCATCTTTAACCCTTATTATCTTTATGTTCGAGACCTTTTGGACGAAAACTCCTGAACTGAAACTTCTAGATATCGATACAAACTTTCCAAAACCGTCGAGTTCGTTTTCTAACGATCGACGTAATCGCTTACGGCTAGTTTTCCAAAGCCATTTTTGTTAATTTCATGATTTTTCCGGACGACTTTGTTTTGCACGAAAAGTGAAAATTCTCTAAAAATCATTATAAAACCATTGTAGGATGACATTTTGACGTTAAAACATGTAAAGTGATTTTTGATTGGTCAAGACGTCAAAAGAGTATTTTTCGACGATGTGTAATATTTTCAAAACTCGTAAATGGTATAAATAACATACTGAATGCATGCATAACATTACATTGCAACTCATGACATATCATATCATTGATAATAGGTCCCGGTTAACGCATCACATTAAACCTCGGTGTACTCACTTTTGCCATTATTCCAGATTAACAAGTGAGTTTTCATAGCCCCGCTTTTACATGCTTTCGATTATTTTCAAACCCACGGGGGAGAATACATTGCACTACATTTTTTTTTGTACGATACCAAGTATGTTAAATTCATTTACATTGCTTAAGTTACCGCATTTGCCAATATGAAAGTCCCCATTACTTGAACATGAACCGTTAATCTTTGAAGCGAGGATGAGTGGATAGATCTATCGAGGGTGACGCCTCCATCCGGGTTGGTGAATCCCAACCAGGCAAACGGATGCATTTCATTTGATAACATTACGGAGTTGTCTGGCAAACACTCTGCAGGGGCATACATTATTGAACAGTCTAGTTTCGGGGTCATGGGCTTAGAGCAATTGTAACATTAATTTTACGTGACTTGATTGTCATGCATGGTCTATACTTGTGTAGTCGTATAAAACATTTACATAAACCTATGATTTCTCACCAACATTATTGTTGACCGTTATTAGCAATGTATTTTCGTGTAACGAGGCATTATCTTCATGACATGGTTTAGGGACCTACATTTTGAGTCACGGCGTCGACTTACATTATGTACATTATGGCACTTCATTTCAAAACATCGTTTGGATTTGTAACATATTTGTATTTCCGCAAACTTTGTAAACCTTTTGGGACCGATGTTGTACTCTGAATGTTTTATTATAATATCCAACGATGTGTTTTTAAAACGACACTTTAGGTCGTTCAATATAACTGTGATTGTGGTGCTATGACGTCAATCCCCAGAATTCCATTCACGCAAAACAGTAAATTGGGGGTGTGACAGATTGGTACCAGAGCTACAGTTATAGAGAACTAGGTTGCATCATTGACCCTAGACTATAGCTACATTATCATAGCATCTCATCATTTCATCATAGTGCATATTCACTTTTCATGCGGATTCACTTACACTGTATTCGAGGTTATTTACTTTTATTTCACATCGGTTGTCACAGACATGTCTTCAGATTCACATCCCATCACCATATCATCGGACTCTAGCTCGGATGATGTTCCAGCTAACCCCATCATGGATGATGTTGCATCACATTCCACTGAGATCGTATCTTCCATTGGATCTACTCCAGCTTTCCCACTGATCATGACCGACACTGAGACCGAACCCTTCGAGGAGGGCGAGGTTGCACCCACTCCTCACGTTAGCCCAGCTCACGATCCACCAGCACCACTACTAGCACTATCACCACCATCATCACCATCTTCATCATATTTTCTTAGAGATCCTTTACCTACGACAGACTTGCCGCCCAAAACGCGTGCTCGTTTTGATATCCCTACACCACCATCTATCGAACCCGAGCCACCGTTAGGTTCGAGTTAGGCGAGAGCTCTAAGGCTGCAGTTGCTCGACGACCTTCTACCGAGGAGTTAGGAGCCCGTATTGATAGTCGCAGATCCGATTGATAGGTTGTCACGACAGTTGGAGGAACTGTCGGTGGATAGGATTGAGCCCATTGCTGAGGAGGTCGAGGGCCTAGTGTTAGGCGAGGGTTTCATTGATTTGTCACATCGAGTATTCGAATAGGCGGTTAGAGGACAGGGAGAGTATTGCTTCTTTGCAGGGTCAGATTGGAGAGTTGAGGAGTTTGGTGGATAGTTTGACTACTCAGGTTCGCGATCTTCAGGATAGGGGCGGCGGAGCACCATGAGGTGCCTTATGTAGACTTTTGTCATGTATAGTTTTGACCATTATTATCCTAGTCACAAGGTGTGTGGCGTAGTTTAAAGAACTTGTTGTATTTTGGTTGTTGTACAAACAAATGTATCAAGTATTGACTCTACTATGTAGGAATGGTTATTATTATCTATGATATCGGTCCATGTAGGCCGAAATTTTCATGTATATTATCCACGTGTGTTGTGATTATATTTGTGATATTTCGCTATTGTTCCGTTGTGATTTCATTTACTTTATGCATGATGTGGTTGTGGATATAATTGTATGATGGTTGTTTCTACTACGAAGTTCTCATGATTGTTTCATCTTGTGATTTTGAAGAGTTATGGCCTAAGAAAGCTACAGGAAATGACCCAAGCAAAAATTCAAAAGTTGGTGAATGATAGCATTGCTAATGCACTAAGAGTCGAAAGGGAAACAGTGGCTACCGCTGCTGAGGCCGCTTCTTGAGCCGCTAGACTAGCTACTGCAACTGGTAATGCCGGAGGATCTGGGGTTAAGAAATGTTCGTACAAGGATTTCAAGAGTGGTGAACCCACTAAGTTTAGAGGTACTGAGGGTGCCACAGCCATGGTTCGATGGTTTGAGAAGTTGGAATCGGTGTTTTTGCTTTGTAACTGTCCGGATGACAGTAAGGTTAAATTTGCTACGAGCACATTACTCGATGGAGCGTTGTCATGGTGGAATTCATACGCTCAACCGATTGGAATGGAGAATGCTTTTAAGCTTACTTGGGAGGAATTCAAGGGCTTGGTGACTAAGAAGTTTTGTCCTCGAACAGAAGTGAAAAAGTTGGAGACGGAGTCCTATGAATTAGTAACCATTGGGTATGATATTGACACTTACATTCGGAGATTCCAGGAATTGGCCGCGTTATGCCCGTCGATGGTATCGGATAATGAAAAGTTGCTAGAAGCTTTTATCGGGGACTTCGAGGTTATTCAAGGAGATGTGACTTCGTTTGATCCACAAACAATTGAGGAAGCTATTCGAGTGACTCAGAAGTTGATGGCACAAGTGGTGAAGCGAGGTAAGTACACCACCACCAACCGAAACAACAACAACCCCAACAACCGTTTCAACAATAACCGAGGCAACTACAACAACAATAGCAACAACAACAAGCGCAAGTGGGACAACACAAGGGGTAGAAATGCTACTCAACAACCACCCAAAAGGCAAGAGGTTGCTAAGGTTTATGCTGCGGGTCAAAAAGAAGGAAAAGGATATTCGGGTTTTGCCAAGTGTAATAAGTGTTTTAGTCATCACAATCCGGGTCGATGTCCTGATCCGTGTGAGAATTGCAAGAAAGTTGGCCACCGTACTAGGGATTGCAAGTCGCCACAAGTTACATGTTTTGGTTCGGGAAAGCTGGACACTACAAGAGGGATTGTAAGAAAGGAAAGAATCAAGCAAATCCGAATCAAGGAGGTTTGGCACCAGGAAGGGTTTACGTCATTGGAGGCGGAGAAGATAGGGAGGACTCGAATGTCATAACGGTACGTTTCTTCTCAATAATCGTTACGCTTCAGTTTATTTGATTCGGTGCCGATAAAAGTTTTGTGTCCAATGCATTTGCACCTTTGCTCAACATTAAGCCAACCACCTTAGATACATCATACATTGTCGAATTAGCTAATGGTAATTTAGTTAGCACCAATACCATTGTCCGCGGTTGCACATTCAATTTTCTTAATCATCCCTTCAACATAGACCTCATGCCCGTAGAGCTTGGTAGTTTTGACGTCGTCATCGGCATGGACTGGTTATCTAAGCATCGTGCGAAGATCATTTGTGATGCGAAAGTTGTTCATCTTCCCTATAACGGCGAAACTTTGATTATTCGTGGGGAACGAAGTGGAACCAGACTTAGTATCATATCGTGCATCAAAACGGAGAAGTACATTAAGAAAGGTTGTCTTGCTTTCTTAGCCCATGTAACCGAGAAAAAGTCGGAGGAGAAGCGACTTGAAGATGTTCCTATTGTCCGTGAATTTTCAAGTTTTCCCGAGGATTTAGGGACTTCCACCGCACGTCAAGTAGAATTTCATATTGACTTAGTGCCCGAGCTGCACCCGTTAGCGAGCACCGCACCGTTTAGCACCATCCGAAATGCAAGAGTTGTCTAATCAATTGCAAGAGCTTCTAGACAAAGGATTCATTAGGCCGAGTTCCTCGCCTTGGGGAGCACCGGTCTTGTTTGTGAAGAAGAAGGATGGATCCTTCCGAATGTGCATAGATTATAGAGAGTTGAACAAGTTAACGGTGAAGAATCGTTACCCACTCCCTAGAATTGATGACTTGTTCGATCAGTTGCAAGGTTCTAGTATTTATTCCAAGATTGATCTCCGTCGGGTTATCATCGGCTTCGAGTTCGGAAGAGGATATTCCAAAACAGCTTTTAGAACACGTTACGGTCATTACGAGTTTCAAGTGATGCCGTTTGGATTGACTAATGCACCGGCGGTATTCATGGATCTCATGAATAGAGTTTGTAAGCCGTATTTGGACAAGTTTGTTATAGTGTTCATCGACGACATCTTGATCTACTCAAAGAGCAAAGAAGAGCACGAAGAGCATTTAAGGATGATTTTAAGGCTACTCAAGAATGAGAAGTTGTATGCCAAATTTTTGAAGTGTGATTTTTGGAACCACAAAGTGCAATTTCTTGGTCATGTCATTGATAGTCAAGGACTACAAGTTGATCCCGTAAAGATTGAAGCCGTGAAAGATTGGGCTACTCCAACAAATCCTACGGAAATTCGACAATTTCTAGGACTAGCCGGGTATTACCGAAGGTTCATCGAAGGTTTTTCCAAAGATAGCGAGACCTTTGACCAAGTTGACACAGAAAAACAAGAAGTATGAGTGGGGAAAGAAACAAGAAGTTGCTTTTCAGTTGCTGAAGCAAAAGCTTTGCAGGTCGCCAATTTTGGCACTACCGAAGGCATTGAGAACTTTGTTGTATATTGCGACGCATAAAGGACTTGGGGCTGTTTTAATGCAAAACGAGAAGGTGATAGCGTATGCTTCTCGACAACTTAAGGTTCATGAGAAGAACTACACAACTCATGATCTCGAGTTAGGAGCCGTAGTTTTCGCGCTCAAGATTTGGAGACACTACCTTTATGGTACAAAGTGCACAAAGGTTTACCGACCACAAGAGTTTGCAATATATTCTTGATCAGAAGGAGCTTAATATGAGGCAACGCCGTTGGTTGGAGTTACTCAGCGACTATGATTGTGAAATCAAGTATCACCCGGGAAAAGCCAATGTTGTGGGTGATGCTCTTAGTCGGAAAGAGAGGCCTAAACCTTTAAGAGTTCGATCATTGGGAATGACGATTATTTCTCCTTTACCATCGAAAATCCACGAAGCACAAGTCGAGGCACTTAAAGAGGAGAATCGACCAAGTGAAAAGCTTTATGGTATGCCCGAAAGCGCAAATGGTTTTGTCAAAAGAGCAGATGGAGTATTATGTTTCAAAGATAGAATGTGGGTTCCATTGTATGGCGGAATACGAGAATTGATTATGCATGAGTCGCATAAATCAAAGTATTCTATTCACCCAGGATCGGATAAGATGTATCAAGATCTTAAGAAGCTTTATTGGTGGCCGAACATGAAAGCGGAGATTGCCACTTAGGTTAGCAAATGCCTTACCGCCTAAGGTAAAAGTCGAATATCGAAGCCTTCGTGTTTACTCCAACAACCGGAAATTCCTCAATGGAAATGGGAACGTATTACAATGGACTTTGTCACGAAACTTCCTAAGACATCGGGAGGTTACGACGCTATTTGGGTAATTGTTGATCGCCTTACCAAGTCAGCCCATTTCATACCGATTAGAGAGACTTATTCCATGGAGCAACTCACTAGACTTTATGTCAAGGAAATAGTCTCGAGGCACGGAGCACCAATTTCTATCATTTCCGAGAGAGATAGTCGATTCACTTCAAACTTCTGGAATTCATTGCAAGATTCATTCGAACCGATTAGAGATGAGCACAAAGATATCACCCACAAACCGACGGTCAGAGTGAAAGGACCATTCAAACGCTAGAAGATATGCTGAGAGCATGTGTTATTGATTTTGGAAATGGTTGGGCTAACCATTTGCCATTGATAGAATTCTCGTACAATAATAGTTATCACACCAAGATCAAAATGGCACCATTTGAGGCACTCTATGGTCGTAAGTGCCGATCACTGTTTGTTGGGCGAGGTAGGAGACGCACAACTATCGGTCCGTAAATGGTACGGAAACCACGGAAAAGATTGTTCAAATTCGTGATAGACTCGAACGCAAGGAGTCGACAGAAAAGTTATGCGGATGTTAGACGCAAGGATTTGGAATTTCAAGTAGGTGACAAAGTTATGTTGAAAGTATCGCCTTGGAAGGGCGTGGTACGGTTTGGAAAGCGTGGGAAATTGAACCCGAGATACATTGGACCATTCAAGATTTTGAGCAGAGTTGGTCCGGTAGCTTATCGTCTTGATCTTCCGTCAGAACTTAGTCATGTGCACAACACGTTTCACGTTTCAAACTTGAAGAAGTGTCTTTCGGACGAATCGCTCATTATTCCATTGGACGAAGTTCAGCTTGATGATAAACTCAACTTTGTGGAGGAACCGTAGAAATCATGGACCGCGAGGTCAAGCAGTTGAAACAGAGTCGTATTCCGATTGTGAAAGTTCGTTGGAATTCTCGACGAGGTCCTGAGTTTACTTGGGAACGGAAGACCGATGCGACGCAAGTATCCTCATCTTTTCACCGACACCGTTAGACCTAACAACGATTGAATTCAGGGACTGAATTCCTTTTTGGATGGGCGAATGTGACAACCCGTACTTTCAGGTCATTTCTCGACACAATTCATGTCTCATTATTTCAACATTTATAGTAAACTTGGTTTACTTGTTTCAAATTCGCGTAACCTTGAAGGTTTAAAGGCGAATTCATGATCATAACATCACGTACATTTCATATGGACTAAGATTAGTCTACATTCCATGGACATCATTTGCATCTCATTAGTACATTCACGACATTTCATTTCTCATTCAACGCGTAATTTTTATATTTAATAATCGTTATCGCGTGAGTTATTATTTTAAATATTTAATCCGTTACTTTCAAAAATGATCCCGATGTATTTTTAAACTTACATTTAGTTTATAAAAACTATATTTTTAGTTTTCCTAGTGTTTCAAATTTATTTGGTATATAAATCGTTAAAGTTTAATTATTACGACACTTTTCTTAAAAACTACTCGATAATTATTTTATCACTCAATTTTTACAAGAAATGTATTTTTACAATTTTTATTATCTCAATACATTCTATTTTGACCTATTAAAAACTTACTTGTACCAAAAATTTCCATTTACCTTTACTTGTACATTTCCTACACAATTACTTACACATTTTATCAATTATCTACACAATAATACTTACAAGTAAAAAAAAAAAAAAAAATGCAAAATATCTATATCCCTCCCCCCTTGGCCGACCAAGGGGGAGGGTATTCATTAATGATGGTATGGAATGTGATTGCTAATAATTTTACACTTTTACTTAAAGTCTTGCTTACTTTTTTTACTCATTCACTTCACCAAAATTCACATAGTTAGAAAAATAATTCTCTCCTTTGTTTCTCTCCTTCATCAACCGGTCATCATCAAGAAATCACAAAGGGATCAAAAATTTTCAAGTCCAAGAGTTTATACAATCTAGTTAACATTCTTTATAAGGTTTTGAAATAAAAACCAAGAGTGTTTAGGCTAATCCTTGTTACTTTCACCTCATCATAATCACTTGTAAGCATGATTTTATCATTTTTATGTTTCCTTTTCATTTTCATATTCATCTTTTCATTTTGGAGCAACATGCAAGACATATGTGATTTATACCATTTTTACATGATTTTAGAGTATATATATATATATTTGGTCATCCTATAATTATCCCCATGGTATTGGTTGGTCTTGATGATGTCTAGGAACCCATGACACCCTAAGAAGGTGTATGGTAGGATTAGATTAGCTTTGGAGTTGATTTGAAGGGATTAGAATAGGTTTTGTCCGAGAAAAACTATTTTCGATAAGTATATATTGTGTTCTGTCCTTGTTTTGATTTTCTGGAAAATCCGACAGTAGGCACGACTTTTTGGCCATGATATTTAGAAAATATACTTTAAAACGAATCCGTGGCCGCTTGAACGGAATAAAACGGAGTTATAACGAGAAAGTTATGGATTTTACAAGTTTGACGATGAAATATATTATTTTCAGAAATTTCAGCATACTATATTTATTTTGTCCGAGTCAAAATGAGCCTTAAGCTTCACAAATTATTTCGACTTGACAAAAATATATTAGTATACTTTGATACGAAGCTAAGGACGTATTATACGTAGAAAACGGATTTGAAACGACAAAGATATGCACTTTTCATAAACTTGCCGTAACTAATTTTCTGCACACAATTAGCCAAAACCACCATCTTTAACCCTTATTATCTTTATGTTCGAGACCTTTTGGACGAAAACTTCTGAACTGAAACTTCTAGATATCGATACAAACTTTCCAAAACCGTCGAGTTCGTTCTCTACGATCGACGTACACCTGTTTTACGCTAGTTTTCCAAAGCCATTTTTGTTAATTTCATGATTTTTCCGGACGACTTTGTTTTGCGAAAAGTGAAAATTTCTCTAAAAATCATTATAAAACCATTGTAGGATGACATTTTGACGTTAAAACATGTAAAGTGATTTTTGATTGGTCAAGACGTCAAAAGAGTATTTTTCGACGATGTGTAATATTTTCAAAACTCGCAAATGGTATAAATAACATACGGAATGCATGCATAACATTACATTGCAACTCATGACATATCATATCATTGATAATAGGTCCCGGTTGACGCATCACATTAAACCTCGGTGTACTCACTTTTGCCATTATTCCAGATTACCAAGTGAGTTTTCATAGCCCCGTTTTTACATGCTTTCGATTATTTTCAAACCCACGAGGGAGAATACATTGCACTACATTTTTTTTGTACGATACCAAGTATGTTAAATTCATTTACATTGCTTAAGTTACCGCATTTGCCAATATGAAAGTCCCCATTACTTGAACATGAACCGTTAATCTTTGAAGCGAGGATGAGTGGATAGATCTATCGAGGGTGACGCCTCCATCCGGGTTGGTGAATCCCAAACAGGCAAACGGATGCATTTCATT
The DNA here is from genome assembly GCA_910596185.1 of Chrysanthemum makinoi. Lineage (NCBI taxonomy): Eukaryota > Viridiplantae > Streptophyta > Magnoliopsida > Asterales > Asteraceae > Chrysanthemum > Chrysanthemum makinoi. The sequence goes on from OU343216.1 coordinate 180,295,949, forward strand.
TGATAACATTACGGAGTTGTCCGCAAACACTGCAGGGGCATACATTATTGAACAGTCTAGTTTCGGGGTCATGGGCTTAGAGCAATTGTAACATTATTTTTACGTGACTTGATTGTCATGCATGGTCTATACTTGTGTAGTCGTATAAAACATTTACATAAACCTATGATTTCTCACCAACATTATTGTTGACCGTTTTTAGCAATGTATTTTCTGGTAACTGAGGCATTATCTTCATGACATGGTTTAGGGACCTACATTTTGAGTCGTGGCGTCGACTTACATTATGTACATTATGGCACTTCATTTCAAAACATCGTTTGGATTTGTAACATATTTGTATTTCCGCAAACTTTGTAAACCTTTTGGGACCGATGTTGTACTCTGAATGTTTTTATTATAATATCCAACGATGTGTTTTTAAAACGACACTTTAGGTCGTTCAATATAATTGTGATGTGGTGCTATGACAGTCAATCCCCAGAATTCCATTCCGCAAAAAGTAAATTGGGGGTGTGACACATATCATATTCGAAACATCATACTATACAGAAATAATCTCGAAAATAATTTGGGTAGCTAGCTCCCGGAAGTTGTGAAGACGCGTATTGCACACGACATCATTCACCGACAAATCATATCGGATAACCAGTCGATCTAGGATGCATCCATAAGCCTACGCAAATATAGGTAATATAATACCAACGAGCTCATAACAAATAACAGATAAGGGGCGTGGAGAACATCACTCTTTCTAGAGTCATATCGAGGTGCATCATGATACGGACATGGAACCCCATGACTAGTTATTATTTGGCTCGGGTGTCAAACTAACTTAGGTCAAACAAATTGTCATAAATGACACAGATCATAATCAAACACAAAGTTCAACAGATAACATATCAGATAACTCATAGCATAAGATTCATATTCGCATAATGAGATTCATCAATTACACATATCAAAGTCTTCCTAACGAAATGTTCAAATCAGATAACACATGGTTCAATAAAACATAAGTCCAGATAAACAACAAATCACACAATCAGGAAAGGGTTCATAGCAATGGCATTGGAAACCCTAATAAGTAAAATGGAAAGACTAACGAAAGAACGTCATAAGGAACCTTTGAAAAGGATCAATATCTACGATAACATAAGTGTCTTAAAGTAAGACAGAATATCTGTACCTTAAAGCAATTGAGAGAAAAGTAACGAATGAACGAATCACGAAGATGTAACGTCGCGTCTCCTCCAACGAATCTACACGGATTATGATTTATTTAATACTTATTAGAATCATTAATATTATAACGGATTTATCGCATTAATACTTTTAGAGTTGTCAGAATATTCTTATTTTAGTGACAGACGAATTCTCAACATTTTAGGGTATTCCTCATTAATTCACCAACTTCCAATTTAGGTTCTAGGGTTTCCCATACTCTTTAAATATTACTAAATACGCATTAAATTCACATATTACTTCTTTTAATGATTTCCCAATTTAACCTAGAACGTAAATGATAACAAACCGAAATTAACGTAACTCATGCGTGTCTCTACAAAATCAATTTACACTTGTTGAACCCATAATTACTCAGAATTACAAATTACACCCTTGACATCTTTAAGTTCACAATCTCACCTTACTTTATCCGATTTTACACTTTTAACCCAAAGGTTTTAGAATTTACAAAACGTACCCTAATAAATTAAATAAAATTCGAATGGCCCTTTAAATATCCAAAATTACATGTTTAACCCCCACACTTATTTTTATACGTTTAGTACCATTATTTTACTCTTCCCAAAAATAACCCTTAAGTTTCATAATTTACAAAACCAACCCAAAACTTTTATTTAGGACCGAAAAGACATAATTCAAGTACAAGCCCTAAACCTAGGTTTAACCAATAATTAGCTCATCATTACTACTTCATTAATTACCTTTAATTATTACAAGAAAACCCTAATTCATGCAAACCCTAATCGTTCCTTTTAAAACCTTCCTTTTTCCATGTTTAATCGAACCATAAAACTCAAAACAATTCATACAAGCTTCGAATTCATAATTATGTATTTTATTCAGGTCTTATAACATGTAATAGCTTCTGTAAAAATCAATTCATGATCTCTAAAAATATTATACGCCCATTCGTTATTAATATACGATTTCTAGGGTTTTAGATTCCAAATAATTCCATACGACATATTAAACATGCATGGCCAATTTTTATGTGTTCCATATGACTTATAGGACTGAAATCAACATTAGAAACATACCCTTGATGAGCTTGAATCGTTATAACAAAAGAAGCCAAAAATCTCTATTTGCCGAAACCCTAATTCACTCAAAAACTCTCCACGATCACCACAGCAACTTAGGACTTCGAAAACTATTTTTCCCACCTTCTTTACCTTCAAACTTGTCCAAGAAAATTGGTCTCAAGCTCTGGAAACTGGAAATCGAATTATGAAGGGTTTTGAAGTCGGTTTGGGAATAATCGGTATTTAGGGATTATTAGGAACCGAATTTTATGTATATATATACTTTTCCAATTTTCTTGTGGGCTTAATAATGTATTGGACCTAAAATAAATGGTCTCTTAATAATATAAATTTATATTGGGCTTTTACTAATTAAATTCTTTTATAAAACTATTAATTATACACGGCTAATTATATAAAATACATAAATGATTTTAGAAAATTATAATCTATAAAATTAAGTTTACAAAGTCATTCAATATTTATTTGGATCATACGTAATATTTCTTATAAGTTTTCTGAATTTACATAGCTCATTTGGTATTCTGTTTATTTAATTATTCTTACTTTTGATCATAAGGGTATTTTGGTCTTTTTGTGAATTTTAGAAATTCAGGTATTACAGTGGTGGTCCTTATAATGGTGGCAATTGCCCCAATTGTAGCATGGTGGAGTCAGGAAACGGGTCTGTCTATAACCAGGATCCCTATTCCTACCATAACACAACTGATTTTTTCCATCAGCTACCACCTTTGTGAGACTCAAATAGCTTTTCTTATTTGTAGATACTGTGGTGGTTCACACTACATTCACGATTGTCAACGGAACACGGCTTGTCTATGAGCGGGTTCCTCGATAACAATTATAACTACAACACAAATGACTCACAGCACATCGGTTCTCTTGTTGTGAGTATTGTGGAGGTTCTCACTCTAGCTCTGATTGTCAATCAAGGAATCCATTTCCTTGTAACAATTACGACTCTTCAGATCATGACCAACCTCCACAAGATCAAATGAATCGCACCACCTCAGCCTGATCCACTTCCTCAAAATCTTCTCCTTGATCTTTTGGATTTAGTGAAAGATTTGAAGGAATCCCAAGATAATCCAAATCAAAAATCCATGGAAGTTTTGTTAGCCGAAGAGCGGACTGCTAAATTAAATTCCCAAATTGCCTTTGAACAATCTATTAGGGAATCAATTGCAAAAGAAAAAGCAGCCAAATCTAGGTCTCGATTCTGTTTCATTCCGATGACGGCGTGATGATGAAGATACCCTGATATTCGTCAATTTTGTACGGTTCATCAAGTTCATCAGTTGAAATTCCTTCCATGAAAAATCAGGGAGAAAAGACTATGATGGAATTACTAGCATAAGAACAAATGGAAAGTATAAAACATATGTATGCTAGTCCTTCTCAACTCCCTCAGCCTGTTGTTATCACACCCGATATTCCTACTCACTCTCTAAACATGGGGGATGAGCTTCTTGACACTGTTCCTGAAAAGGAATCTGACAAATTCATAAAGTCTAGTGTTGAGAACCTTGTCCAAATCCCAAGAGAGTCACAGGGAATTCTTGATCATGTGTGTGATATCCCTCCTCCTCTTGTCTTCCAAAATGATCATGTTGAGATGTTCTCCGATTCCGATGAGGACTATTCTTTATCTTGTGGAGACATAAGTGTGGGGAATTACCTTGAGCTTGTCAGCTTAGGAGAAGAGAATGATGAAGGAATAATCCAAGACGAAGCTCTTCGTCTTACATTATTGAATGTTAATCTTCTCATTTCTAGAATCGAGGCTTTTAATGAAAAGCCTACTTCATATCCTATCCCCTTTGAGGATAGTGAACTTTGTTCAATGATTCTATTCCGGAATTGCAAACGTTCCATTTTGATCATATGGGAGAGAAGATTAGTGGTATTACCACTTCTCATTCTCATAATTCTCTCCCCGATTATGAATCATTCACTTTTGAGGAGTTCCCCAATGAACTCACTCAAATCAATCCCGAATATGAATCATTCGCCTTTGAGGAGTCCCCCAGTGAACTCACTCATATCCATATCTGGGAGTATGATAATTTCTACTTTGATCTAGACACACCCATAATATGTCTTGATCAAGCAAGCTTAACTGATGAGATTCATGAAACTATGAATTCTCCTATTGAGGATGAAGAGTTAGTCATGATTTTTATCATGACTTTCTTTCTCTTCTTCACCTATCCCGTGGCTTCTCCTGTTCTTCACTCCTTCGGGAATGAAGACATTATTTTTGACCCCAGCATTTTCATTTATCATTTGTGAGCCAGCCTATGTATATCTCATCGGTGTGGAACTTCACGTACTTCAATGTTTATACAAACATCTTGAATGAAAGTCCGATAGAGATTGTCTCTTCCACTTACTTTCCCATGAACAAATTAATCTGGGGTCGAGTCAAGCTAGCGACTCGGTAATCAAAAACAGTAGTTAAACATGGGTTTTCACCCGTGTGTACCACTTTAGTGTGGGGGAGATGCCCCACATGTTGTATATAGATCTAAAAAATAAATGAAAATTGTACATATTTAAAAAAAAATAAATAAATAAAAAATAAAAAAGAGAATAATTGTTGTGTTTCTACACTTGGCTAGTAATGTTATCTTTTTACGTTCAAGGATTCGGCATAATAGCCGGGACTTTGAATATTGAGGACAATATTCATTTCTAAGTGTGGGGGGGGGGGGAAATTATGGCGAATTTGATCATAAATGTACCCTTTTAGTCCCTTTTTCCCCCAAAATGGCCAAATTAATTTTTTTAGTGGAAGTACTATGTACTAAACACAACAAATGGTAATCAGTCCACCATGTCTAACCCACATAAGGATTGGCTAATCCAGGAGCAAACGGCTCTTGATAAAGATATCTCAAATCCGTTGACGGCTTGCAATTTGCCCAAAATTGTATGGTGTTCAACTCACCATATCTTTAATTAGTGAAAAGTTGGCTAGCCCGCAAGTTTATGGCTTGTGGTAAAGGCAGTTGAAAAACCATAATTGGTAATCGACTCACCAAAGATAATATTGATAATTTATCTTAGAGTTGGCTAGTCCAGAATAGCAACGGCTTCCGTAAAGACAAATCAAAACCGTTGAAAGTCGGTGATTTGCTCAAAATCATTTGGTTATCATTATACCAAAGTTCTTACTTGAACTGAAACAACTGGCTACTCCAGAAGTAATGGCTTTTGGTAAAGAGATGAAATCCATTAATTTTTCTCAAAACATTGCTAGGGACTAGCAATATCTTAGTGTGGGGGATTGATGGGTGTCTAAATACTCATCATTTTTGTACCATTTAAACTGCAAAAACATCTGAAAATACTCAGAAATGCATCAAAATGATGAAAATATCACAAATAAGTGTTTTATGTGTTTTAAATGCAAAAATACCAAAATCAGATGAAAACGTATCAAGTTTGCATATTTGGCAGTTTTAGTCCCCCAAGTTTCAAAAGTTGTCAAAATAAGTCCCTGGTAAATCAAAATTAAGCAAAAATATCATTTAAGGTCCATGGGATTCAAAAGTTGTCAAACAAACCCTTCAAAGTTTAAAAATCACAATTTACAACTTTGGTCCCTCAACTTTACAAAAGTGTCAAAATCAGTCCCTGGGTGTTTAAAAAATGGAAATTATTCAAACTACACCCTTGTACTATTCATAAATTTGGTCCTTATGATAAATTTTGAGAAAATTACAAGTTTGGTCCCTAAAGTTATAAATATGGCAGTTTTGGTCATTGGAATTATAAAAAATGGGATTTTATCACAAATGGTCCTTGTACTATTAAAGAATGGCAAGATAGGTCCTTGTGATAACTTTGGATTGTTGACAGGATCAGTCCTTGAAAATTCAAAGATATTACACAAATGGTCCTTGGGGCTTATATATCTACAAACCAAACGGATCCCTTTATTAATAAACCACCCAAATCCTTATCCAAATGAATCCAAATATCTGGCCCAATATCCAAACCAAAACCCACGGTTTAAAATTTAAAACCGCCAAACCGATAATATCTTGCTTCTCCTCTCTCCCACAATCATCTCAATACCAGTGGTTTCACCACCACTGCCACCTTTCCACCTTATCCTCCCCTGTATACCAACCCCCTCCACCTCCACAACCTCCCAAAACCCATTAAATGCAAAAACCTGCTAAAGATATTTTTGGCGCCAAATTGCAAATCAAAGGTGAGATGAGTTTGGTGATCCAAAGGCCGTGATTAATGATGGGATTTCTTCAGAGACTCAAGTGGAACCTTTTTCTTGAATAAAAAGGAGAAAAGTAGCAGGGTAGAAAAATAATTAGAGTAGTTTAGTTTTTTACATGTCGTAGGTAGTGTAATTCAATTTCCAGTATTTCTCACTTTCAAGTACTTTCTTAAGTATTCTCAATGTATTTTAAATCCTTTTCAATAATAAATTTCAGTGTTCAAGTTTCAATTTCAGTTTATGCATTTTTATCTTTGAAAATCTCAATTTACTCTTGTAATGTTAAAAGGTGTAGGTTACTGTTTTGATAAGCTTTTATAAGCTCTCCCATAGCTTATTGATTGCTTGTATAAACCTCTACTCGCTTTTACTCTTAAAATACTCATAGTCAACAAAAGTCAACTGATAAGCATCATTTGGATTTGGTTATGATATTTGGTGATGCAGAGCTAATTTTGGATTGCTTATTGGTTTAGAGCTTTATGGAAAGCTATAGGAAGTAGTATTGATCCTCAGTTCTCATTTTTTTTGCATAAACACAAATTGTAAGCATTTCTTAAAAATTTGCAATCTTAAGTATAAGTGTTAAAATCCTGTTAATCTTAGCTTAAATATGTCTAAACATAGTTAATATCAGTTAATAAATAGCTTTCTTAGTTTAAAATTTTGTTTTAGTACAATAAGCTTCAAAACAGTTATATTAAAGGATGTTTGGATTTGCTATCTGCTTGATGTTCAAGGTCATTTGTGATATCATTGTTAGTTGGTACATGTTCTATTAGTTCAATATAGCTCACCAAACAACAAAAACCAGTCCTCATTAGTTTAAAAGTCAAAATCATTTTGTATCTGCTCTAGTTTCCATATCTGCTTTGAATCGCTAGTATAATCTTGCATATAGGTTTAAAAGTTAGTAATACGACTTGCATCGTGTTATTTTATCACAAGTTATCATAATCGCTTAACAAATTTGATTCAAATCTCATAAAAGTCAAACCTTTCATTTCTGTTTTTAAAAGTCAAAGTTGAAAAAACCAGTTTTTGCAAAACTTTATGAATTTCTCATGTATTCAATTCTGGTTCAAATTCAATGAGACTTTGGGATTTCCTAGTTCAGTTGGTCTTAAATTGAAATCTCAGTTTTGTTGAATTTTATCAAGTTTCTATAAGCTCTTAATCAGCTTCCAATAAGCCCCCATTTGCCACAATACACACTCAAGCATACAATGAGTGTGCATAGGCAACTTAAACTTTTGCACAAGATTCAAATAAGCTCATTAGGAGCTGAGAATTGGCCCATGTGTAGTCTGCTAGGTGATCTCTAGGTCCCAACTTCTGTTTTCCCATTTAGCTTATTAGGATAGCTTATTCATTAGCTTAAAGTAGCCCTTTAATAACTGTTTTGCTTAATTAATCCCATAAGCTCAAATCTAGTTTAAGCTTATTTAGTGATCAAGAGTACTGTTAATTAGTTAAGTTAGACTTAATTTAGCAATAGTTAGCTTCTGTAATCATTTGGTGCATTTTAGTATTTTTTAGCTTATTCTAAGTGCTTATTCTCAAGCGCTTACACTGCTGCCTCATATTCTCACACATAAGCACAGTATTTTATATTTTTCATAGACTTAGAATATTATTTTAGACTTTTCCTAAATTTTTTCATATTTTTCCAAAGACTGTTTGATATTTTTCTTATTTTAAACTAGTTTTTAATCCTTTTTAAATAGCTTTTAATACAAATAAATCAGAAAAGCTTCATAAAAATAATTTTTAATTTTTCCTAGATTAAGAATAATATTTTAGATTTTCCTGTAAAGTTTCATTATTTTTACTGTTCATTTGTTATTTTTCTTAATTTTAATTAGTTTTAAATAGTTTTAAACTCATAATAAATACATAAAAAGTCAAAAAAATATATTTTCAGTTTTAAAATAAGTTTTATCATATTTTAGATTTTTCTAAGTCATAATTTTACTTTTCTAGCTTTATTTTATATTTTCTTGTATTTTAGTGCATTTTAAATAATTAACAAATAGTTTTTAATTAATAATAATTAGATAAATAGTTTTAAAAATAATTTTCTTTTTCCAATAATTTTCTAGTATAATTAGGATTGTAAAAATTTATTTTTCATATCCATAGGTATTTTGCTTCTTTATTCTCACGTTTTATTTTGTACGTTTACGTAATTTTATTTAAACGTACGTTTTAGGTTTTAAACGTTCATCATTTTAAATATAGTGATAGCGTTTATTTAATAAATTTAGCTTTTTAATTTTCTTTAATTTGCATTTAAGCACCTGTAATTTATAAACTCTTTCTTTTTAGGTATAATATTTCCAAAATCATCACCTTTTTCCTGTTCAATATTCACCGATCACGAATTCGTTCTACTACAGTGTTCACACCTCGTTGGGACTTAACGACCCGGGGATACACTATACTCCTCTGATCTTAATTGCATTTGCTTTCTGAGCTGTTTTAAGTTTATTACGGTTGACCATTCACAAGTGGTCAGCTTGTGTGATTAAACTTGACTGTTCAGGAGCGAACCAGTTTTAATGATTCATCAAGCCAAAGGCATAATAAGAAACCATTATCATCATCGATCTTTAAGCAATTTTTCCAAACATATTAATTAAAAAGGGTTATAACAATTATGTTACCCCTTCTTTGACAAGTTCGTTCGTATTAAACGATAATCAAACACAATTAAAAACCTACCGTGCTCTATGAACTTGAGCTCGTGGCTGCGTCTAATAGTTTTTAACCTTATGCCATCCCTGTGGATTTGATAACGAGCTCAAACCAACCCTGTGGCGAGCAAGATGGTGTGATTTTCATGATAAGTGTTGATTGGTATTGTTTACTTAGTGAAGGAGATCGATTGATTGTGATGGGTGAATTATGTTTGTTGTGTCTTGATGAGAGGAAAACACGAGAGGGCGGATTTTTTGAAAATGTATTAGGGTTTGGAGAAATAAGAGTTACAGAGATGGGGGCTGCATTTTGTGTGAGAGATAAATTAGGGTAATGAAGTGAGTTAGGGTGAATTGGATGTTATATACTCCCGTGTATTAGGGTAAACTGAATGTACATCCGGTGTTATTTTCGCAATGGGCCATACGAGATTGTCATGATTGAAAGGGCCTCACTTCTTAATTGGTCATGGGCCATAGAATGTTATTTTACTTTGGGCCACGGTTCTTCATTGCATTCGTGAATCATTAAAATTTTCATCGAATATTCATTTGGCACATATCTGATGTATATCACCTTTATATGTCGCCTAGCAACATGTTGCAATACCACAAGTTTGAATTTATTTGAATTGCAAGTTCTTTCAAGATTGAATTGGTTCTTATCTCGGTTGAAGAAGTATTATATCCAATTCATGTTGTTGCAAGTTTAATAGTTGGATTCTTACTGATCGAGATGTTTGGATTACACTTTTTCGAGGACACACATTCGATTGAGCTTGAGTAGCTTGAATATTGGATCCGCCTCAACTGTAATAGAACCATGTTTGAAGTATCGTGGTCTTGTGCTGAACAAAAAATGTTGAATGGTTATCATAATTCCAAAATATTACTGGTGGGTCGGAGTTCAATAGGATTTGGATTGGAATGAGCTTAATGGATTATTGAATCGGATGCTTATTTTTGATAATGAGATTACATGAGATTTGTGACTCTTTAATGATGATTTGATGTGTTGATGAGATTCGTCGTGTTATGCTGGTTGATATTTTGGATTATGCATTTTCTCAAAGGGTATTTTGTTACGGATTGAACTGAAAATTGAACAATGTTGACTACGGGGTTGTTTATACGATATTTCGTGTTTGGATTTGCAGTAAGATTTTTCGGCCGCGCTTACTTATTTCGTCTTCTTTCTTTCCACCCTTCCGCGAAGATGACTTGTTTGGGCTTTTATAGAGTGTGATAAAGACTTGGCTATTTAGTTACATTTGTGATTCTTTCTCGCTTAACCTACAAGGTAGCTATCACTTCTGTCTCACGCAGTTGAGGATACGTCAAGAGGTTTTGTACATTGGGTACACCGTTTCTTCTTCACAAGGATTAGTACAAGCTTGAGTAGCAAATCTGGGGAATTCTACTTCATGTTCAAGTTTGGTATATCGGATTTACTTCACCAAATGGTCACAGCAATTGCCGACAGAATATGTGGAAGACGTGCTTACCAAAGTGTTTAATGGTTGATGATAATGTTGATGATGAAGAATGAACCGCTGCATGTTCCCCTAAAACAGATATTCACCGAAACCAAAGTTGTCATAACATATTCAAGCTGACATTGTCTACGGTTTTGTCTTGATTTTGTAAAATCCCGCGAAAGAACCTATTTCTCGGTTTGAATCATAGAATTGTAAAATCCCATGACAATGGAAACATCCCGTAATAGTAAAAGTGCATTCGGATCTATCTTACGGTTTATTCTTAGTCTTGTAAAATCCCGCAAAAGAAACTATTTCTTGGTTTAGACCATAGAATTGTAAAATCCCGTGATGATGGAACCATCCTGGAGAGAGGAAAGTGTATTTCTGGATCCTATTTGATGCGGTGCTACGGTTTCCGCTCGAAGAAGGGATAAAAGGGTGTATTTCATGAATTGGATGTGTGTTTGGATTATCTTCATGGCAGTTTGGTTATTACATGGTTTTACGGGGTGATGTGCTTTTAACCATGGTCGGGATGAAAACCATTATCATAGTTCACTTAAAACGTCAAAGGAGGCTTGAGTTGAGTTTTTAACCGAAGATGTGACAAGCGTAATTGATATTTATTTGAGGTTGAAGTGAAATATCACGCAAGTGTACTTAGTATCTGAAGGTATCGGGGATGGTTGGATGAAGATTCTTCGAGATCCTTGTTCAAGCTTATTATCAAAAACGAAGACATGGAAATCTAGTTATTGTTGGGTGATTTTTTCCTTTTCTTTTACCACTTGGGGGAATTGGGCTCTTATCATCTCAAAATAACTATCACTTAAAGGAGTTACGTTGTAGTGCTCAGTGTCACATTCAATTGTGGATTTTCAAGAGGTAATGTACATCTCATACTTGATGGTTGGTTAGTTGAAGAGTATAGAGTACATAGAGAGTACTTAGAGATGCTAATGGAAATCGGCACCGCTCTTTGTTTCATATGTGCAAGTTTAAGTCACGAGTTCGGGTTAGTTTACTTCAGGGTCAAACTCATCATATTAGGTTATCTCCATCAGCTGTCACTACAAAGAGCCTACTGAATGATAATGGGGATGATTACATGTTTTGCTAAGAGAGTTGATAAGAGATAGATTATGATGTTTGAATACTTCAGTTCAAGCCTCGTACCTCAAATAAAAGAAATGTGTACGTCTCAGTGCGCATTATCTTCCAAAGAATAGAAATCTTCTTATGACGTATGAACACATCAGTTCATGCCTCGTTCCTCAAAGAAAAGAAATGTGTACGCTTCATCAAGATTATCTTCTGAAGAAGAGAAATCTTCTTATTATGACCATTCTCATCAACATGCGTCATACTCTTTCCATGCGCTTCAGTCATCAAGTGAACTGGGCTACCATTGATTGTTTTCTTATTCCACTTGCTCAACTATAATGACGATGGCAACATCATGTGCTAATTTTATGGGGAGAAGTGTTAATAGAATACTTTTGGATGATTTCACTTATTTAGTCAAGAATGGCATCTCCGTATGCAATTCTTGAGGGGGAGAAGAAGTGTGAATTTTTTTTTGCATTGTTGAGTGATATTTGAGAATATAAAGGGTCATACGGTTCTAAACTCATGTAAGAACCGAGCTTCTTCTTATCGGGTCATCTTCACATGGAGTTTTTCTCTTCTAAGAGCCGTTGGTTGACATCTTCACTCGGATTGATGAGTTTATCGACAAAGTGTTTCCGGTTAATGCTTCATGTATACATCAACATGATGATTCCGAACAATCTTTCTGTTCTTGTTTGATGTGATTGGTAGTTTGGTGTTACCATCTTGTGTTTTCGTTGCGGCCTGATTGCTGATTTCCTTGATGAACATCTTTCAGTTCTTGTTTGATTGGGAGGGATTTTAGTTAAGGGGATTTGCAAGATGTTAGTTAATTGGGATGCTTTTTGGTGGGATGCTTTTTGGAGTGAGTTGAAGATGTTAACTATCTATTCCCCAACTGGACAATCTAGAAGAAGGTCGAGTCTACGATTGGTTCTACATTTTACTCTTGTATATTAGAAGACTAAAAGACGAGTTGCATGTGATTATCAAAAGACTTCTTCTTATTCTGGGCGTTTATCAAATAGATTGTCAGGGTTTAGGGAGAGCACTAATTGGGGAGATTGAAATGCCAAATTTAATCCCTAATTAGACTTGCTCACGTTATTCTTCTGCAAGTAGATTCTCACGCATACATCTCGAGCTAATGATGTTCTTCTCAAAATATTTCTAGTATACCGACTTACAAAGAGTTCCGATTCGAAGTGTCAAAAACCAAAGGCATAAGGAGACAAGCACCTAAACGCGAGTAAATTTGATGAACTTAATACTTCTAAGTAATTGAACATATCCCGGGAAGACAAATGTTATTACATGAGAAACTCAAGGTTTGACTCATGACGAGTAAACTTGATGAACTTAATTCTTCTAAGTGATTGAAGATATCCTAGGAAAACAAATGTCATGACCGCAGAGAAACTCAAGGTTTTACTCATCAAGGCTTTTAGTGTTATTATTCCAACGTCGTGGGGGAAGTGATGTAAATGAAAGTTTCTGAAGATAAAAGAGGTACACTAGTGTGTGGTGATTTCGATGGTATCGCAATGATCAGGGGAGAGAGATTGTGTACATTGGGGATGCTCTGCTATTTCACTTGAGTGCTTAATCGGTGATTAGAGATATAATCACTTATTTCGGAGTTGACATCCGCAGAGATTGTCATCCGTAGAGATAATCAGTGACTTGGCATGCTTCTTCAATGTTATCAGTTATTCATTCCTTGTGTATTGGTATACTTCGGATACTTGAGCTTCATACACGATCATCGGGGAAGAAATGTGAACATGGAAGGTGTTTTCATTCCCTCATGATATGTATTCTAGAGCTCTTGGATATTGGTGTACCGGGTTCTTGAGCTTCATACGATCATCGGGAAGAAAAAATGAACATGGGGAGGTGTTTTCATTCCCCTCATGATGTGTATTTGGGAGAGTTCTTGAGCATTATACAAAGAGGCTGACTTCATCAATTCAACTACTTGGGGGAATTGTTCTCTTGACACCTTTTGGAATGGATCGCATGAGGCGTCGGTAGAAAATAAATTTGAGAAGATTATTTTATGTGTGGGATGATACGTTCTTTGTTCTTCCATTAGATGATATAACCTCGAATGGAGAATCTCGATTATCGGTCTTAAAAAGCAGCGAGGATTTATGATAATCGTTTGCTTTTACACACAGCTAAGGCAAGCTTGAAATAGAGCTTCAAATCTGCTCATCTAAAGGTTTTGGTTTGGGAAAGCTGCCAAAGTCTCACTTTGAGATGGTTCAATTTCTTTCTTCAATGCAAGAGCCTCGGAAGCTTTGGTGGTAAAAGTTTTGGGGATGATGACTTCTATCTTAGCGAATTTTCGATATCCTTATCTGATTTTCGTATCATCATTCTCTTAAACTATATCATCTAATCTATCTTTGTAAATATTTATCAAAAAAAAAAAAAATACAAAAATACAAAAATATAAAACCAGCAAAACAAAATAGAAAAATATAAAACCATAAAAAAAACACATAAAAATAAGAAAATTTGAAAATTCCAAAAATATTGTTTTCTCAAGACATGTCTTCTGGTATCGATAACATCTACAGTCTTAGAAATGTCATTCAATAATGGCACGGGACCATAGATGAAGTTCGAGCAGGAGGTGTAAATATTCTTTTTCAAAACATGTAAAAAATTATGGCTTACAGTTATTTCAGACTGTAACCCGGGCTTAAAATTATGGCTTGCTATTATTTCAGATAGCAACCCGTTCTTCAAGAAAGTATGGCTTGCTTAAAATTATGGCTTAAAATTATGGCTTACAGTTATTTCAGAGTGTTGGCATAAATGCAACGTAAGAGGTCTCACTGCATCAACATATGGTTTTTCTTCTAAGTGATTGACGGGCTTAATTGATCTCGTTGGCATTCAAAATGCAGCGTAGAAGAAGTCTCATGCATGGAGACGGTTTTCTTCAAACCCTACAACAACAACAACAAAAGCTTCTCAACCACCTAACGTGATCTTTATGCGAGGATACCATTTTAAACAATTTTGAATAAAAATTTTGATTAAATTGTTTTGAAAATGGAAAATATTGTTTTGAAAATTAATTGGACTTAATTTTGAAAATCACAGGACTTCATTTTATCAAAACTTAAGTCACTCAATTATTGACTTACCATGGATAGAGTGATTTAAAATTAAATATTCTCATACAATATATCTTCATAAAAGTTCGGTTTGTAATGCGTTAAAATGTGGGTGATCTAAAATTTAATGTTATGTCATGGTATGATTTTCTTTAAAACTCAATCGTCAAAATAAAATTTTTTCTGTTCTTGTTTGATTGTGAAATTGTTTTATTTTACTAAAAAATCTCTTAAAACAATCACTGCGACACTAACAATCTTTAATGTCTTAAAATGGTCCTTATCATTTTTCAAAATAAAATCTTTACGCGTCTTTGAAATTTTCTAAATGTTTAAATCTGGGATGCAAAATCTCAAATAGTTTGAAATTACGATGTGGAGAGAGATGATTTAAAACTCAAATGTTGTTTAATGGAATTGGTTTAGTCCTTCAGGCACTCCACGCCTCCATTAATGCCAAGCGATTTCAAATACAATGCATGTTGAGGAGGTTTATCCAAAAACGGATGAGTATTTAAACAAGGCCACATTTTCTCCCATGTTTTCTAAACCTAATTAAATCACTTGGGATCCAAAATCTCAAAGGGTTTGATATTTTTGTCGGGGGAGAATTTGTGATTTAATCTTGAAATTTGATAAGGTGATGGATTTTGATTTAATGATGTGCTTTCTGTATTCAGTATGGCGGCTTTCCGAATGCTGACATATTGAGGGAGCATAACTATCGGGTACAAAAGTTTTTAAAGAGACTAAAAGTACCTTGATTGAGTTTTTAAATGGTTTTATTAATGGATTTTGTGATCGTGGATGTGCTTCAAAAGAACTCTTTCTGTCTATGATAAAATGATTTCACTTATCT
>OU343216.1:180311862-180370946 GCA_910596185.1 Chrysanthemum makinoi
ATTCAAATCATGGCAGTCTCACAAGCAAATAGAAAACATATTAAACAAACTATAATTAAATAGACCAATCAAAACATAGCATAAACATTAGCAATTATCAAAACAGATATCATAAGCTAAACCAGTTCTCAGATCAAATCCTAACATCAGCAGAGTTTAAGCATGGCAGGTCACATAGGCAGATAAAACACTAACGTATAAGCAAAGTTCACAAAATTAACTGAACAAATTATACATACTAAACTTATAGAATACTCACTTTCACACTAGCACATTCATCTCACAGATCAACAAATTCACATGACGACAAACTAACATAACATCGGATGACAGACATGCGAATCATATTTAAAAATATTAATCATAACCTAGCATAGTAGACGGTAGTCACATAAACATGCAAAAGCATAACCACATATAATAACATATAATAAGCCGAGCACATAATTATTAACACTTGAACATACCGAATCATAATCAGAATACTTAAATAGAAATATGAGATAAAGATTTAGTTAAATACCACGAGCCCAGAACATATCATATCAAAAACATCATAACTATATAGAAACAATCTCAAAATAATTCGGAGTAGCTAGCTCCCGTGAGTTTTATGAAGATGCGTATTGCACACGACATCATTCACTTAAGCAAATCATATCGGACAACAGTCGGATCTAGGATGCATCCATACGCCTCACAAACATACATTGATAATATAATATAACTTGAGCTCATAATAAATAATAGATAAGGACGTGCGAGAACTTCACTCTCTTGCCCTAGAGTCATGTCAAGTGCATTATCGACACCGGACATGGAACCCCCATGACTAGTTAATAATTGGCTCGGGTGTCAAACTAACTTAAGTCAAACCGAATTTCAATTATGACACAAGTCTTAATCAAACACAAGGTTCAACAAATACATATCAATAACTCATATCATAAGGTTCATACTCAAATATACTAAGATTCAACAATTATGCATATCAAAGTCTTCCTATCATCAAGTTCAAATCAGGTATCGCATGATTCAATAAATCATAAGTTCGAGATAAGCAACAGTCACACAATGGAAAAGGTTCATAGCAATGGCATCGGGAATCCTAATACAAAAGCTAACGAAAAGAAACCGTTATAAGAAACCTTTACTAGAAAAGGTCGAATATCGTACCTTAAAGCAAATGAGAGAAAAGCAAACGAATAAGTGAATCACGAAGATGTAACGTCACGTCTCCTTCAACGAATCTACACGGATTATGATTGATTTAATACTTATTAGCATCATTAATATTATAACAGATTAATCTCATTAATATTCTTAGAGTTGTCGGAATATTCTCATTTTAGTAATGACGGACGAATTCCAACATTTTAGAGTATTAATCATTAATTATCCAAACTTAGGATTTGAAAATGACAATTAGTAAACTGAAGGACTTAATATAATAATTATCTTATTTGAGGACTTATATGATCATCATTCAAAGTATAAGGTTTATAAATGTCAAGGACGGATTTTAGGACTCTCTTTCAAAATAGTTTACACAAGCCTTGATAACTTACATGAAATAACGAATTTGCACATTTAGCTTTTAACCCTAATCTACTTTCTATTTAGGTTCTAGGGTTTCCCATACTCTTAATATCATTTATTACGCATTTAATTCACATGTTACTTCTTTCAATGATTTCCTCTTTGACCTAGAACGTATATGATAAACAAACCGAAGATATCTCAAAACTCATGCATGCCTCTACAAAATCAACTCACACTTGTCGAACCCATAATTACTCAGAATTACATATTACACCTTTGATATCTTTAATTTCACGATCTAACCTTATATTATCAGATTTTACCATTTTAGCCCAAAGGTTTTAGAATTTACAAAACATACCCTTTCCAATTTAATAACAATTCAAATGGCCCTCTAAGTATCCAAAATTACACGTTTAACCCCCACACTTATTTTATACGTTTAGTACATGTATTTTACTGTTTACAGAAATAACCCTTAAGTTTCATAATTTACAAAACCAACCCAAAACTTTTATTTAGAACCGAAATATGCATAATTCAAGTACAAACCCTAAACCTAAGTTTAACCCATCATTATTTCATCATTAATACTGCATTAATTACCCTTAATTATAACAAGCAAGCCCTAATTTATATAAACCCTAATCGTCCTTCTTTATTTTCTTTCCTTTTTCATACGCTATCGAACAATAAAACCCAAGACAAATCATACAAGCTTCGAATTCATGAACATGTATTTTATTCAGGTCATATAACATATAAGAGCTTTCAGAAAAATCAGGTCATGGTCCTAAAAATTATTATACGCTCGTTCGTTATTTATACGTTTTTAGGGTTTTTAATCCAAAACAATTCCATGCGACTTGTTAAATATGCATGACTAATTTTTACAGGTTTTATATGACTTTTAGGACTGAAAATAATATTGGAAACATACCCTTGATGAGAATCGAACGTTAGAACAAAAGAAACCAAAACTTCTACTCGGCGAAACCCTAATCAACCAAGAAAATAACCACTACCCAACCAGCACCTTAGGACCTCGAACCAGATTTTTAACACATTCTTTACCTTCAAACTCATCCAAGAAAAATAGCTTTAATCCTTGGAAACTGAATGTCGAATTATGTAGGGTTTTAGAGTCGGTTTTAGGTTTATCGCTAGTTAGGGTTGTTAGGGATCAAAATATAAACCGTGTATGTATGTATATATATGATTTACTAATTTTATTGTGATCTTAATATTATAATGGACTTAAAATAAATGGAATCTTAATTTATAAATTTGTATTGGGCCTTTATTAATTTTATTTCTTTATAAAACTTAATAAATATATTCGGCTATATATATAAAATACAAAACTGATTTTTATAAAATTATAAACTATAAAAATTAACTTTACAAAGTCTTTAAAATTTATTTGGATCATATGTGATATTTCTTAATAATTTTCTGAATTTACATAGCTTGTTTGGTATTCTTTAAATTAATTATTCATACTTTTTGATCATAGGGGTATTTTGGTCTTTTTATGAATTTTAGAAATTCAGGTATTACAGTTAGATTGTCTTACAATATTAATTCTAATGAATACCACAAGTTGATGGTATGTTCAGTTAGGAGAATCAAAGTATATTTGATTTGTTTGATTCAAGATAACCATAACTTCTTTCTTAAAAAGTAACAAGGTTAGAAATTGAGTATGGATTGAATATACTCAATATGACTCCAACCTAGAAGATTAATAAAAACACCATTTTATTATGGAATGTGATGAATCACATTAAGTTTTAAAATTGAAGATTCTGAATTTGTTAAACTATTTATTAATATTTTATTAACAAAGTAAAGTCATGAATTATCAATGTGTATTTGTAATGTCCCAAAAAGAGAACAATATAGTTTTGCTCTAATTGCTAAGTATATATAGATAGTCTATATCTTACAAAAGGCAAGTGGGAGTTTTTTTTTATCTTGAAAGATAAAATTACAAGATACATAATCTTTAAAACACACTAGTAATATCACATGATGAGGTTAGACATGTAAATGATAAACCTCATAATGATGGAATTTTCATTCATAGATCTCAAGGATATCTCGGATATTTGACATATATGATGAGAAATATGAGTTACAGGATTATAGTAAACCTGATAATCATTATGATGGATTACCAAATATTGAATTGGGTAAATTACTCATACTTTGAATGTTAAAGATGTTGTCCATAAAGATAATCAATTTTGGAAATTTGGTTTATATTAATAGTTAGACTAGAGAATGAAAATGAGTTTCTTCAAAGAGATGAAAAACCTTAGTGATTTGAATTTCTATGTAGAAATCATATGGACAATATTGTACACATATTTAATGCATGTTTTATGACAAGATTATTAATCATACTTAAGCAATTAATTATGATTGAATATTCTTTTCTAAACACATTAAATATATAAAGATGATAATGGTCATACTTGTTTTCATTAATATGAAATATGACAATGGAATATCAAAACTCTTTCTGAGAAATTACTTGGCGAGGGCGGTAAAGTAATGAAAGGTTTTTGAGTTCATATAATCTTTGAAAGTGTACAAAGTGCAATAATTCATGAATGGATTAATGCATGCATCTATGAAATTATTCTTATGTTTAATTATTAAATCCTAATTTTGATTTATAATTGAAATAAGATAAATTTTAAGTATTCCTAAAAGCTAGTGGGAGTATTATGTTAAGGTTTTAAATCTTATATGTTGTATAACATGTGGGAAGTAACATTCCTTGTAAGCTATATATTAAGTCTTAGATTGGAATGAAACTTCATTTGTAAGATTTAAGAATTAAAACATACAACCTTGGAATATATGTTTATTATTAATAAACATGTGCAGTAAAATAAATGATTCTAATAAAACATGATATATCATTTGAGAAATGGATAAATATCTTTTGACAAGATAGAACGTGAATGAAGTCTAAGTTTGACCTGTAGATTCATCATGTACATCATGTTGTATATTAAAATTGTTGTATCATTCTTGAATAAGAAGTGATTTGACAACATTGATATCTAACTAAAAGTTATTAGATAACTTGTGTAATGAATATTCTAAAAGAATTACATCCTTAGCCTGGAACTGCTCCTTGATTTTATGGATGAACGATATGTCAATTGTTGTGCAAATTGTCATCAGCTTTAAACTTGAAAGTTTGGAAAGCATAAAACATTACACAATAAGATATTAAAGTTCTGAGAACTTTAATGAGCATATATGTTGTTTGTATACAATAATGTTGGTTTAATTGAGATGACACTCAATACTAGTCATGGTAGGATTTCATCCTTGTTAATGGACATTTGAACTAGTTGTGATACTTAGAAGCAGATTGCATTATACATTAATAGAATAAGAATACTTTAAACTTTAAAATGTTTGAAAGTTTAAATTGTCATAAATTGGTGATAGAGGATGTCACACACTTTATGAATTATTATGGGGATTGGTGAATGCACACATACAAGGACTTCATTAATTGAATTATTGAAATAAGTATTCTCAAAATTACGATAGATCAAGTTGGTTGATTTATGCCTTGTCAACAAGTATGATTGTCATTACTTGAGGCATAATTCATCAACTGGAATTTTCATGCATTGATCTATTTGGTATTTGGATAAGGGATGTTAAAAAATTGTTATAATAAATCAAATACTTGGTATGATTGATTTTATAATATATTGTATCCCATATTTGCATGTTTAATCCGTGAATAAATTTATTTATTCTAAATCGTCCGTTGTCAATAAATTTATTTCTTCAGTATGAGAAAGAAAAGGTTAGCTACCGTTGTGAAAAGAATTGTATTCAACAATAATGATCCTTGTTATATCCAATAGAAAATCACTAGACCGGATAGCAACATCATAAGTAGAAAATTAAGAAACAGTAGCTCAAGAAAGTTTATTGTTGAATCTTAATATCCAATGAGTGCATAATGGAAATTTCGTTTCTAAATAATTGGTTTTCTAAATGTTGGTTTTATGGACAATAAATTAATAGACGTGTGTTAGGATCGAACTAGAGACCACGGGATTGCACACTTTACGTATGAGAATTAAAGTTAATAATTAAATATAATAGTTATATTTATTTATTTATTAAATGAAATAATTATAACGGACGTTAAGTAATTAGTTGTAATGGACTAACGATCGTTAAATGTAATTGGAAAGGACTAGAATGCAAATCAATATTTGGAAGTTTTCGGAATACCTTGTGGGATACTCCATCCGATCGGCCACAAGGAAACCCAACCCATCTCCAACTCAACTTGTTCTCCAAGTTTTGCTAAGTATATATACAAGGCTAGGGTCTTGTGTTTTGCATCTCTTGTACTCATGCTAAAAACCTAAAAGTGTTTGTATGTGTTTTGCTTGAAACCCGATCATTACAACCCTTTATGGGTGTCGATCATCATCTTTTCCAAAACATAATTATTTTGTTTAATTAAAGCTAGCATTACTTTAATTTGTTATAATGCGATGTGTACAAGAACGTGGTACAATCACACTATTGATTGTATCTTGGATTGAATTACAAAACGGTAGGGGGTAATTCTTATAATCCTATAAACCCTAATTAGGGTTCATCCTAATTGCTAGTTTGTGGATTTGATTCTTGTTCGCTAGAATCAAGAAGATGCATATACTTTATTCTTTAGTTAATTAATTATTCATTATATGTTCCTATACGCTTCAGCACTTGCTTTGATGTTTTGTGTTTTATTAATTGAATGTCATGTTATATAATTCCAACACTAAATACAGCATTATTAAGTATATTTATACTAAAATCCAGATATACAATAGACACGATGCTTATTCAATAGCATACATGGTGAAAATTAGAGGTTAAAATGAGGTCCGGTGTAGTCAAGTAATAAGTTGAGTAAAACTTGGTTTAGACTTAGACATCGTTTTAAAAAATGGTTGAAGTAGTTAGTATTCAGACGAGGTTGATTCTTTAGGAAAATTCATATTTACTGTTTATATATTACTAAAACTATAGGTCACCAAAAGATTGTGATGCCTAACTCGTCAAAACGAGCTCATGTCTATGTGGTCAGGTTTCGCTTTGTTGATCTGCTCATTAGTACACATAATTGGGGACAAGAACTTTTTGTATATTTGTCGAGCTCATTTACTACATTATAGGGAATATGCCTTAGTTTATCTAATCTTCATGGCCACAAAGACTTGGCTTTTAGTTAAACCGACTTTTAGTGTTATAGTATATAGTGTGATAAAGTAATCATCTATTCAAGCATACATGTAGCTTCGAGTAAATTTCCGAATGAAGTTTTAAGATGGTTAAATTTTATAACCATATGGTCCCATCTAATTTTCTTATTCACAATTCTGAAAATCAGCATGCACTAATTTCAACTTATAAATAAGTTCAAAGAGCCGCATCTTATCTTTATTGGCAAACTAAAGCTAGATGTGAAAGTTACTTATAATATTGCAAGTTGAAGTATCGAATACAATAAGGCTGATGAATATGTACCTGAAAAAAACTTAGAAGATAACTCTTGTTAAAAACTCTCGAACAACTCCCATGCTAGGAATTAGAAAAATCCATAGTGAAGAGTCGGTCACCCCAAATATTATCTAGCATAAGTTAGCTCGTAGACTTGTGCGTTATTTAAGTTACTTAGTAGTTTATTAGTTAGTTTGTAGCGTAGATTAGTTTAATGTAACACCGTGAGGAAGGACGGTCTTTACCCACTGTATGCCTGATCCACGGCCGATAAGGTCGTGTATTTTGTAAGTATAAATACCCCTTCCATCCATGGAAGGGGTGTGACTTGGCAATCTAACCTTTAATTTTTATTGAAGCAACTCTCTACCAAGAACACAATCTCTCTACTTTCTCTCTCTACAATGTTTAACATGTATTTTGATCATCCAAGACCACCCGAATCATCAAACACAATAATATATCGATCCTACAATTGGTACCAGAGCCAAGGTTATTGTGTTGTGTTGATTTGTGTGGTTTTTGTACCATGGTTATTGTGTTTCATTGATTTATGTTGGTTCGAATAGTGTTTTAAAAAACTGTTTCTGTATCATTTTTTTGTCAAAAGATTATGTCTTTCTTATTCTTGTCGTTAACTGTATTTAACATGTATTTGGTTTCATCTTTTGGTCAATACTTCATGGTTCAAACTTGTCTTTACATGTTTTTGGTCATTTGGTCTTGTACAGTCTTGAATACTATCTTGAATATCATATTGTGTTGGTCACTTGGTCTTATCTGTGTTGTCAAAACTGGTCTTTGTCATGGGTCAAAACTGCTTTCACAACAACAGTCATACAATGAATCTTTTTTGCAATATTCTGGGTCATTTCTTCATAGCGAGTTGTACTGCAATTTTTTGTACAGCGACTTGTTTTTTACAAGTCATAGCGAGTTGCTCTAAAGATGTCCAGTTTCACTGTATCGCAGTAGCGACTTGTTCCAATATTTAGCGACTTGATGAACCCAAAAACAGACCTGGCGACTTGTCTTTACAAGTCGTCTTGATGTCTTCACAAGTCGTCTTGATTCAGTGTACTTGAGTAGCGAGTTATAATAGCGACTTGTTATTAAAAACCTAGCGACTTGTAATGCAATGTAAAATGATAGCGAGTTGTTTAACAAGTTAAAAACGACGTAGCGACTTGTCACTTGGTTTAGCGACTTGCCTCAAGACCAGCGACTAGTATTGACTAGTAGCGACTTGGTTAATTGACAAAAATGAAGAATGAGAAGATTTGACCATCGACCACACACCATATACCAAAACAAAAACTAGACCTCAGTATCATCCATCACTGGTCCTCGTTCAACATCAGTTCCTTACCTCTATCTAAACCAAGACTCGAAAAACAAGAACAGAAGATTTGTGATGAATCAAATCATAAGTGGTTATATACGATTTTCAGAAAGGGAGTGTAACAAAGATGTTTACTCCTTTTGCTTGATTCGTTTAAGGCTCGAAAGACATGTTCTATGCCATTCTTTTTGGTTCATACTCATATAAAATCACTTAAAAAGAACAAAACAAGATTCGACCTATACTACCTCAACGATCTCAGATTTGTTTCAATGATTCATCAAGCCAAAGGCATAATAAGAAACCATTATCATCATCGATCTTTATGCAATTTTTCCAAACATATTAATTAAAAAGGGTTATAACAATTATGTTACCCCCTCTTTGACAAGTTCGTTCGTATTAAACGATAATCAAACACAATTAAAAACCTACCGTGCTCTATGAACTTGAGCTCGTGGCTGCGTCTAATAGTTTTTAACCTTATGCCATCCCTGTGGATTTGATAACGAGCTCAAACCAACCCTGTGGCGAGCAAGATGGTGTGATTTTCATGATAAGTGTTGATTGGTATTGTTTACTTAGTGAAGGAGATCGATTGATTGTGATGGGTGAATTATGTTTGTTGTGTCTTGATGAGAGGAAAACACACGAGAGGGGGCGGATTTTTTTGAAAATGTATTAGGGTTTGGAGAAATAAGAGTTACAGAGATGGGGGCTGCATTTTGTGTGAGAGATAAATTAGGGTAATGAAGTGAGTTAGGGTGAATTGGATGTTATATACTCCCGTGTATTAGGGTAAACTGAATGTACATCCGGTGTTATTTTCGCAATGGGCCATACAAGATTGTCATGATTAAAAGGGCCACACATCTTAATTGGTCATGGGCCATAGAGTGATTTTTTATTTTGGGCCACGGTTCTTCATTGCATACGTGAATTTTTAAAATTTTCATCGAATGGTCATTTGGCACATATCTGATGTATATCACCTTTATATGCCGCCTAGCAACATGTTGCAATACCACAAATTTGAATTTATTTGAATTGCAAGTTCTTTCAAGATTGAATTGGTTATTATCTCGGTTGAAGAAGTATTATATCCAAATCATGTTGTTGCAAGTTTAATAGTTGGATTCTTACTGATCGAGATGTTTGGATTACACTTTTTCGAGGACACACATTCGATTGAGCTTGAGTAGCTTGAATATTGGATCCGCCTCAACTGTAATAGAACCATGTTTGAAGTATCGTGGTCTTGTCTTTGAACAAAAATGTTGAATGGTTATCATAATTCCAAAATATTACTGGTGGGTCGGAGTTCAATAGGATTTGGATTGGAATGAGCTTAATGGTTTATTGAATCGGATGCTTATTTTTGATAATGAGATTACATGAGATTGGTGACTCTTTAATGATGATTTGATGTGTTGATGAGATTCGTCGTGTTATGCTGGTTGATATTTTGGATTATGCATTTTCTCAAAGGGTATTTTGGATATGTGTCCAGCTCACACACAACACGCTTACCGTTTGCCCTTGGGACTTGTCTCATTAAAATGTTGCACACTTAAATCTTTAAGGCATGTTGGCAGTTTAAAGCATAAGCACTTTGTAGCTTATTTTGCAGCTTATTAAGATATAAACTGAAACAATCTACCTAAATAGCACTAGAGAATACCAAATAAACAACAAGAATCCTAACTAAGCCACTAAACTCTACTGATAAGCTAATAATAAAGATAGAACAGTGACCTGTGCTACATGGTTTGCAGGCTACGTCAGCATGGGGTAACTGTTTGGAGCTTATTGATAAGCTGAAACAAGATACTTTAAAGCAATAAAAAATCTGCACAAGTGATGTTAAGCTAACATAGGTGTTAAAAATGCACTTAGGACCCACGACAAAGCCTTGATCAGCCTAGAAATAAGCTAAAATCAGCTTATGTTTGGTTTCTTTTTCTAGCTGAGACGGGACAAAAGTATGGTTGAGAGACAGTTTTTGAAACTGGTTTAGACCAAGCTAAAAAGACATGAGATGTAATAAAATGGACAAAGGTACAGTTGGAGTTGTAAAGATTGAGGAGAAGCAAATTTTTAAAGATTTGAGCTTCTAAAAGTCAAAATAAGCCACGAATGCTGTACGGCAGTATTCTTTGTAACAGCTGTCACATCTTCAGTCTTCGATGAAAACAATTGAACACTCTTTTGCAAGACTCTTATCCCATTAATCCCCTACTCTGAACAACTGATTTACCACTCAAAAGGTGACTTTGACTTCAGAAGTCAAACGGGTAAGAACAGGTTTTTGACCATTTTCCAACTTAAAACAAACACTTCTTTAAAACTCTTTCAAAACCAGAACTTATGAATTCTTTCGATGAAAACTGTAATGAAACTTGATTAACACTAATTTAGAAATCTAAACTCCACTGAATGAGCGCTAAAAAGAATTGCAACAGTTAAATAAAAAGAAAGACGTTTTCATTAATCAAAAAGAACATTACAATAGAAATTGAAAAGCACAAAACTGATTTTTAAAACTAAGAAAAAGGGTGCCATATAACTTGGCTACATCATGTATTTATACTAAAGTCTTGATGGTCTTCAATCTCTTCAAGTCTTCACTCTTTCATTTGTGCTTCTTTTGTGACAATCTCAACCATCCAAGAATTAGGTACATGTGAGAGTAAATCTGAGCCATCCCTTTGGTCTTTTGAAGCTGGGATTGACCGGCTTGGACATGGGGAGAAGAAAGTGGGTTTGGGTTTTGGGAAAATCCGGGTAAAAGGGATGAAGGGTGAGTGAGGTTTGGTGAAGGTGGGTAATAGGAAGTTTGGAGGTGGAGTGTTTTGGGTATTGGATAAAGGGTGTGAGTATGTGGGAAACTGGTAAAAGAGGGGTAGGGTATCTAGGGTTCTTGGGCGCAGAGTGTTTTGGGAAGGAGAAGGTCAACATTATTTTGGTGGGAAAAGAGTTTGGGTCGGGTTATATGGTGGTTGGGTTTGGACTCGACCAGGATTATTGGGCTTGGTATATTAATTTGGACTTAGGATAAGATATAAACCCATTTAATACTTTAGGGGCTAAAAGCATCAAACTGAAAATGTAGGGACCAAGACTGAAAATTATGAAGTTGTAGTCCAAGGGTCAAACTTG
The DNA here is from genome assembly GCA_910596185.1 of Chrysanthemum makinoi. NCBI lineage: Eukaryota > Viridiplantae > Streptophyta > Magnoliopsida > Asterales > Asteraceae > Chrysanthemum > Chrysanthemum makinoi. The sequence goes on from OU343216.1 coordinate 180,323,453, forward strand.
TAAATCTCAAATAAGTTAAGGACCATTTTTGCCAATTGTGAAATTCCAAGGACTAAACATGATCATTTTAAAAATCCAGGGATCAAGACTGTAATTTCTCAAAACTTTTGAAATTTTTCACCAAAGGACTAATTATGACAACTTATGATTTCAAAAGGACCTTTGGTGACTTTTCTTTTAAAATATGTGCTCAGGGACTATTTCTGTCAATTTTTTGAAAGTCGGGGGCCCAGAAACGCAATTATGCAAACTTTGTTCGTTTTCATTTGTTTTCAATAATTTTGCATCTGAAACATATAAAACACAATTTTGAGATATTTTCAATATTTTGATGCATTTCGGAGTGTTTTTAGATGTTTTGCGGTTCAGATTTGACCTAAAATGATGAGTTTTTACACACTCATCAATCCCCCATGAACCATTGCTAGTCCTTAGCAATCTTTTGAGAAAACTTAATGGATTTGAATCTCTTTACCAAAAGCCATTACTTATGGAGTAGCCAAATGTTTCAGTTCAAGTAAGAACTATGGTACACTGATAACCATATGATTTTGAGCAAATCACCAGCTTTCAACGGTTTTGATTTGTCTTTACCAGAAGCGTAATTACTTGACAAGATACTTGAGTGGTAACACAGTGATCTTTTATAATGGGTTGAACGGTAACGATCAAGATTCTTTGAACGCAGCCGGTGGCAATATCTTGAATCGTAAGCCTAAAGATGTGATTGAGATTTGCGAGAAAAAATCAAAAGTTCCTATTTCTCGCAACAAAGTCAATATTCCGAACACTCTTGCTTCTTCATCCGGTAACTCTTCCGAGTTAGCCGCTCGTTAGCCTTTAACGGACGTCATCCGTTGTATGATGAAAGAGGCAAAGGAAATCAAAAGCGAAATTCATAAGCCGGAACCAATCAAAGCCGTGAACAAGGTGTGTGAAACTTGTAGTGGTCCACACGCGTATTATGATTGTCAAGCAACCGATGCTTCGTTTACCAAGCTCCCGTAAGCTTCGTAAACCACAATCAATACCGTCCCACAAGTGATCCTCAATACCGTGCACCTAGCGGTATGACACCACCGTTTTCCTCCGTGCAAAACCATGGCAATCAGAACCGTTTTGTTCCAAATCAAGGACAAAATTTCAATAACTCTCAAAATTTCAATCGAATCGAACAATTTCAACCAACCTTATCAAGCTCCAAACCATCAAAGTTATCAACAACCTTCTCAAGCTCCCCTACCAAATGACTTCATGAAAATTACCGAGTCAAGCATACGTTCAATGCAAACTAGGATCAATAACATGAGAGTTGAGCTAAAAAGGAAATTGATACCACAATGTCTCGGCATTGACAGATGAGTTGAAGAATATGATGAGCACTTTCATGAACATGAATATGAACAAAGCTTCGTCATCTTCTGGAGGACTCCCAAGCAATACAGTTCCAAATCCAAATTCTGAGTTGAAAGCCGTCACCACTCGTAGTGGTAAGACGCACAATGGACCTTCGACTCAAATGCCTCCTCCACCAGGAGCAATGAGTCAAGTTACCAAGGATACAATGGACAAGGTGCATTTCTCAAGCCCACAAAGTACCGCACACGTCCCACCTTCGGTGGTCCAAGCTTTAAGTCCGGAAACCGAAGTGCCCTTGGTATTTTTTTGACTTTTAAATTAATTACTACGAATTAAAAACTATTAAACACTAATTAAATGATTAAAAATATTAAACTAATTTTGAAAAATCTGAAAAATTCACAGAAACTACTTTAAGTTATGCTAGTTCTAAGAAAAATAAGAAAACAGGTGGTTGCTTAGGAAATAAGCTGCAAAATAAGCTACAAAGTGCTTATGCTTTAAACTGCCAACATGCCTTAAAGATTTAAGTGTGCAACATTTTAATGAGACAAGTCCCAAGGGCAAACGGTAAGCGTGTTGTGTGTGAGCTGGATGGCGTGGGTTCGAGTCCCCGCTATGCCAGTTTTTGTAAACTTTTTTTTTTTCAGTTTTGCTTTTGAACATTAAAGATACAAACCAAATGAGCAACTTTTACAAAGAACTGCACTTATAAAAACCAACCAATAAGCTGTTTGGACAGCTTATTCCCAACAGAAGGCAAAAACACCCACCAAACAATCCTAACTCAGAACTTGTGGCGAATAAGCGTACAATAAGTACTTAAATTATGAAACAAATACTCCTTCTAAGTACTCATCTTGAGATTAACCACCAAACCAGTATTTAACCTATCCTAAAAAGGGAATAAGCAATTGGGAACAATAGCTAACCTAGGGGATAACTTAAGCTAAAAATGAAGTAAAATAAACATATGCATTTTTCTAATAAGCACTAGGGGAGCTAATTAAGATATAAACTGAAACAATCTACCTAAATAGCACTAGAGAATACCAAATAAACAACAAGAATCCTAACTAAGCCACTAAACTCTACTGATAAGCTAATAATAAAGATAGAACAGTGACCTGTGCTACATGGTTTGCAGGCTACGTCAGCATGGGGTGACTGTTTGGAGCTTATTGATAAGCTGAAACAAGATACTTTAAAGCAATAAAAAATCTGCACAAGTGATGTTAAGCTAACATAGGTGTTAAAAATGCACTTAGGACCCACGACAAAGCCTTGATCAGCCTAGAAATAAGCTAAAATCAGCTTATGTTTGGTTTCTTTTTCTAGTATGAGACGGGACAAAAGTATGGTTGAGAGACAGTTTTTGAAACTGGTTTAGACCAAGCTAAAAAGACCTGAGATGTAATAAAATGGACAAAGGTACAGTTGGACTTGTAAAGATTGAGGAGAAGCAAATTTTTAAAGATTTGAGCTTCTAAAAAGCTGTAAAATAAGCCCACGAACAGCAGCTGTTGCTGCTGTCCTGTGCAGTTGCTGATGAAAACAATTGAACACTCTTTTGCAAGACTCTTATCCCATTAATCCCCTACTCTGAACAACTGATTTACCACTCAAAAGGTGACTTTGACTTCAGAAGTCAAACGGGTAAGAACAGGTTTTTGACCATTTTCCAACTTAAAACAAACACTTCTTTAAAACTCTTTCAAAACCAGAACTTATGAATTCTTTCGATGAAAACTGTAATGAAACTTGATTAACACTAATTTAGAAATCTAAACTCCACTGAATGAGCGCTAAAAAGAATTGCAACAGTTAAATAAAAAGAAAGACGTTTTCATTAATCAAAAAGAACATTACAATAGAAATTGAAAAGCACAAAACTGATTTTTAAAACTAAAAAGGGGTGCCTTATAACTTGGCTACATCATGTATTTATACTAAAGTCTTGATGGTCTTCAATCTCTTCAAGTCTTCACTCTTTCATTTGTGCTTCTTTTGTGACAATCTCAACCATCCAAGAATTAGGTACATGTGAGAGTAAATCTGAGACATCCCTTTGGTCTTTTGAAGCTGGGATTGACAGCTTGGACATGGGGAGAAGGAAAGTGGGTTTGGGTTTTGGGGAAATCCGGGTAAAAGGGATTAAGGGTGAGTTAGGTTTTGGTGAAGGTGGGTAATAGGAAGTTTGGAGGTGGAGTGTTTTGGGTATTGGATAAAGGGTGTGAGTATGTGGGAAACTGGAAAAAGAAAGGTAGGGTATCTAGGGTTCTTGGGCGCAGAGTGTTTTGGGGAAGGAGAAGGTCACTGTTATTTTGGTGGGAAAGAGTTTGGGTCGGGTTATATGGCTGGGTTGGGTTTGGACTGGACCAGGATTATTGGGCTTGGTATATTAATTTGGACTTAGGATAAGATATAAACCCATTTAATACTTTAGGGGCTAAAACTGTCAAACTAAAAATGTAGGGACCAAGACTGAAAATTATGAAGTTGTAGTCCAAGGGTCAAACTTGTAAATCTCAAATAAGTTAAGGACCATTTTTGCCAATTGTGAAATTCCAAGGACTAAACATGATCATTTTAAAAATCCAGGGATCAAGACTGTAATTTCTCAAAACTTTTGAAATTTTTCACCAAAGGACTAATTATGACAACTTATGATTTCAAAAGGACCTTTGGTGACTTTTCTTTTTAAAATATCGTGCAGGGGACTATTTCTGTCAATTTTGAAAGTCGGGGACTGAAACGCCAATTATGCAAACTTTGTTCGTTTTTCTTTTGTTTTCAATAATTTTGCATCTGAAACATATAAAACACAATTTTGAGATATTTTCAGTATTTTGATGCATTTCTGTGTGTTTTAAGATGTTTTGCGGTTCAGATTTGAACAAAAATGATGAGTTTTTACACACTCATCGAAGGTGTTTTCATTCCCCTCATGATGTGTATTCTGGAGAGCTCTTGGATATTGGTGTACTTCGGGTTCTTGAGCTTCATACACGATCATCGGGGAAGAAAAATGTGAACATGGGGAGGTGTTTTCATTCCCTCATGATGTGTATTTGGGAGAGTTCTTGAGCATTATACAAAGAGGTCGACTTCATCAATTCAACTACTTGGGGAATTGTTCTCTTGACACCTTTGGAATGGATCGCCGGACGAGTAGAAAAGAAATTTGAGAAGATTATTTTATGTGTGGGATGATACGTTCTGTTGTTCTTCCATTAGATGATATAACCTCGAATGGAGAATCTCGATTATCGGTCTTAAAGAAGCAGCGGATTTATGATAATGGTTTGCTTTTACGTACTGGCTAAGGCAAGCTTGAAATAGAGCTTCAAATCTGCTCATCTAAAGGTTTTTCGGTTTGGGGGAAGCTGCCAAAGTCTCACTTTCAGATGGTTCAATTTCTTTCTTCAATGCAAGAGCCTCGGAAGCTTTGGTGGTAAAAGTTTTAGGGATGATGACTTCTATCTTCTACAACGGGGCTGCTCGATATCCTTATCTCGGTACTCGTATCATCATTCTCTTAAACTATATCATCTAATCTATCTTTGTAAATATTTATCGAAAAAAAAATACAAAAATACAAAAATATAAAACCAGCAAAACAAAATAGAAAAATATAAAACCATAAAAAAACCCATAAAAATCAGAAAATTTGAAAATTCCAAAAATATTGTTTTCTCAAGACATGTCTTCTGGTATCGATAACATCTACAGTCTTAGAAATGTCATTCAATAATGGCACGGGACCATAGATGAAGTTCGGCAGGAGGTGTAAATATTCTTTTCAAAACATGTAAAAAATTATGGCTTACTGCTTATTTGACCGTAACCCGGCTTAAAACTATGGCTTGCAATTATTTCAGATAGCAACCCGTTCTTCAAGAAAGGAAAGTGCTGCGCTAAACAAATTTTCAAAACTTACGTGCACTTATCCTAAAAACCTTAAAAAGGAAAGCATGTCATCAAAAGGACTGCTGTTCCTACACAAATGTTTTTCCGTCTAAAATTCTTCAGAAAGTATTTGGTGTTTTCAAATATGGTGGAAAATGAGTTGCTTGATAAATCAATCGAGAATCGAGTTTTCGTATTAATTTGCAAAAACTCAATCGATGACTTCACACTTTTAAACTTTTCAAGAAAAAGAGTCATTGATTGAGGGGAATAATATTTTTCAAATTTATATCATCTAACGGACTTTCTTAATTATCCTACGTGTTTATCTGAAAAAAATATAATTGCCTATGTTGAAGGACTAGGTTTTTAGGATATGATTGTTAGGTTTAGATGATTAAAGTTTGATGAACACATAATTCCCATGCTTTATATGATCTGATTGACATGTTGAATTGAATTTTATTAGTCGATTGTTGTTTGGGTGATGTCGACCACCATATATCTGTATGTGTGTTCACTAACGTATGCAGGTATATAGGTATATAAGAATGTTCCCGATCCGGATCCCACAATTGAAGATGATTGGATGCCGAATGGAAAGGGTAACTATATATTGGGTTGACAAATGAAGAAACGGAGCTTAATTGGACTTCTATAGAGTGTTGGCATAAATGCAACGTAAGAGGTCTCACTGCATCAACATATGGTTTTCTTCTAAGTGATTGAAGAAACGGAGCTTAATTTGATCTCAGTTGGCATTCAAAATGCAACGTAAGAAGAAGTCTCACTGCATCTGCAGACAGTTTTTCTTCCAAACCCTACAGCAACAACAACAAAAGCTTCTCAACCACCTAACGTATCTTTGTGCAGGATACCATTTTTAAACAATTTTGAATAAAAATTTTGATTAAATTGTTTTGAAAATGGAAAATATTGTTTTTGAAAATTAATTGGACTTAATTTTGAAAATCACCGGACTTCTTTTTATCAAAACCTAAGTCACTCAATTATTGACTTCTGTCATGGATTGGGGGGGAGAGTGATTTAAAATTAAATATTCTCATACAATATATCTTCATAAAAGTTCCGGTTTGTACGTTAAAATGTGGTGATCTAAAGATTTAATGTTATGTCATGGTATGATTGTCTTTAAAACTCAAAGATCTGTCAAAATGAAATTTTTTCTGTTCTTGTTTGATTGTGAAATTGTTTTATTTTACTAAAAGATCTCTTAAAACAATCATACCTGACACTAACAATCTTTAATGTCTTAAAATGGTCCTTATCTGTCATTTTTCTAAATAAAATCTTGCCACGTCTTTCCCCAAAATTTTCTAAATGATTTAAATCTTTTGGGATCACAAATCTCAAATGGTTTGAAATTTTTGATCGCGAGAGAGATCGTGATTTAAAACTCAAATCTGTTTTAATGGAATTGGTTTTAGTCCTTCAAAGGCACTCCTGCCTCCATGTGCCAAACGATTTCAAATACACAATGCACATGTTGAGGAGGAGTATTTATCCAAAAAAAACCAGATGAGTATTTAAACAAGGCCACATTTTCTCCCATGTTTTCTAAACCTAATTAAATCACTTGGGATCCAAAATCTCAAAGGGTTTGATATTTTTGATCGGGGGAGAATTTGTGATTTAATACTGAAATTTGATAAAAGGTGATCGTTTTGATTTAATTGTGCAGGCTGCTCTCTCATATGTGCTAAACGCTTTCGAATCTCGAAGCACATATTGAGGGAGAGCATAACTATCGAGGTACAAAAGTTTTTTTTAAAGAGACTTATAAAGTACCTTGATTGAGTTTTCAAATGGTTTTATTAATGGATTTTGTGATCGTGGATGTGCTTCAAAAGAACTCTTTCCTCTATGTGATAAAATGATTTCACTTATCCTATGCACATATTGAGGGGGAGAATTTTACCATGAAAATCAAATGGCTTTTTCGTATGAAAATTGTGATCAAAGAAAATATTTCAAAGTCCTATTGCCTCCATGTGCTAAACAATTTCTAAATCATATGCACATGTTGAGGGGGAGGTTTTCTAAATGATCAAAACTATCAAGGTACAAAATGCTTTGATCTCGTACTACAAGTACCTTGATTGTTTTTCCAAATGATTTTTCAATTGGTTTCATGAAGGAAAGAACAATACCAATAGACCGACCAATTTACTTTATGCATGGTGTTATAAGGATGGTTAGGTCAGGTATTCGTTCCCACGATCCCGCCAGAGCCGGATGGATCTACCCAGGGACAATCCACTAGATAGTGTAGAGTCCTTAGGTATGATGAAAAAAAAAGGAGAAAAATGAGAAATTGGGAAGAGTGCGGACTGAGACAGAGCTAGTACTGGAATAAACCCAACAAGGTTCTAGTTATGAAGTCTTGGTAAACACTGAAGGGGTTGAAGAATGAAAAAGAAATTAATGTGAAAAGGGTGAAAAGAAATAGCCCTCCAATAATTCAACCTTAGGGCAGAAACCGTGTTCAATACATATGCTACTGGTGTTTACTAAGGTAACACTGGTATTGAAGACAAGACGTCATGGACCCAGTGACGCACTGCACTAAACTTCCCAAGCTACTCAAGTTCCTCTTAAAAGGGCTTGTTTCATTCTCACGGGGAACCTACATAACCTATCGACTTTCTCTTAGAGATTGTTGATATTGAAGAAGGAGACCCTCTCCCTAGTCTCCGGCATAGGAACCAAATGTGCACTATTGAGTCTAGAGCCATGAGATCGTCCACAATATCTCATTAGGACACTTTCAATGAAGACTCTCTGTTTCACACAATGTGGAAAGAGAGATTATATCATATGAGTCCTACGCATTATCCTTGTGGTATTGCCAGAACATCTGAGTGATATGCATACATACTCACGATGAAGATGGAAATCCTTCTAGAGCCAACATCAAACAAGCTTTTGGTGGGTGACATGTGAGATCTTTTCATAAGATCAAGCTTGTGACAACTGGATAGAAACGATGGGGCGATTCATTCGTGAATCAACCTTGGTCCAGGTAATGGATTGACGGATGCTTTTGGAAAAACCGTTCGATGTGCAAATCTTTTCTTTTCTCTAGCACATCGAATGAGTATTCATGTTTCAAATTCAAAAAGTACCTCTGATTGAAAAAATACTTTTGGAAAAACCGTTCGATGTGCAAATCTTCTTTTCTCTCGCACGTCGAATGTGTACTCTTTTCAAATACAAAAGGTATTTTTGATTAAAAATTGATCTTTCTCATAAAACCTTCGTCGTATTGCAAAACTCTTTCTTCTAAGCAATACGCGATTGTGTTTTCAAATCAATTTTCCATCAATCAGTGAATCTCAATTCGCTGGTTCACTCACTCCGTGTTGTCTTCTTTGAGACGTTCCGGTTTGAGAACGGCTAGAGCAGCTGCGAAACCCTGTCAAGGAAATTCTTCGGAACTATACCTGATCACAAGCGGTACTTGTACTGATCAACGGGGAACCGTGGGCCGTGTACCTCAATTCAACGAAAGTGATCAAAGACACTTTCGTGCGCTTTATTGCTAACTGTCATTTGCAGGTACACCCCGACGATTGCAGCTGATCAGAATTGAGGAGTCAATCTAAAGCCGCATGCTCACAACATCCACACTTAATTGAAGAAATCATGACTTGTGCATATCTACAAAACCTGGCTCAGATATTTCTATACTATGTTCCTGCTGCGCTGCTGCAAATATCTTGAACCAGTAAAAGCTTCCGCTACTCTGATGGAAAGATGTCATGATCCTGAAAGTGTGAGCATGTCGGTCCGAAAGTCACAACTTCACATGATGGCAACACAAAAAGGGTGATCCAGAGATTTACTGTGGCTGATGATCTCAATGAAAGCTCGAAGATCATCAAAGATGTGGATCAGTTAAAGGCCTCCACTAAAAGTACTAATCAGTGCGGACTTTGAAGAATCGCTGCTTAAGCACAAAGATTGCGGAATTGAAGAATTGAAATCTACGAGCACAAGAACAAAGTCAAGTATAGAATGCTAGGATTCAAAATGTAAAACATGGGGTGACCTCCCTTAGGGGGAGATTGTTAGGAATTAGAAAATTCCACAGTGAAGAGTCGGTCACCCCAAATATTATCTAGCATAAGTTAGCTCGTAGACTTGTCGTTATTTACGTTACTTAGTAGTTTATTAGTTAGTTTGTAGCGTAGATTAGTTTAATGTAACACCGTGGAGGAATGACGGGTCTTTACCCACTGTATGCCTGATCCACAGGCCGATAGGAGGTCGTGTAGTTTGTAAGTATAAATACCCCTTCCATCCATGGAAGGGGTGTGGCTTGGCAATCTAACCTTTCATTTTTATTGAAGCAACTCTCTACCAAGAACACCATCTCTCTACTTTCTCTCTCTACAATGTTTAACATGTATTTTGATCATCCAAGACCACCCGAATCATCAAACACAATAATATATCGATCCTACAACTCCATGCGGTAACTTTTTTATAAACCTTTGCACCGCGATGTCAACTAACTTGTCACATTGGTCTTCAGTTTCTCACCCCCATTCACCTTCGCTATCAACATACTAGTAGCACTACTACCATAAAGTCTACGGTGTCCATCGGTCATCACAACCACCAAAGGAGGATCTAGGTTCACTTCGAATTTATGGAGCCTTCTACTTCTTTATGTTTTCCTTGATTATTAGGCAAGAAAAAAAAAGTTCAGCCAATTTAAAAACAGCTGATAGTCTAATAAATATTAATAAAGTGAAATGTTACTTAGAATGATCCTTTTTTGTTTTTTCAGTCTTTAAACGACATTTTGCAATTAAACAATGACTATGTACATACATCATTGGAAATATAAACACATCCAAGGACATGTATTCCATAAGCTAATGAACTTCCAAACACATTTTATGGATTACATTTAGCTTGATTCTTCAATCTAATGTTGTATCCCCACAGGCTCCTATAGACTTGCACCAGTATGAGTCACTACTCACTAGCATTTTCAATAGGCTTGCACCAATACAAGTCACAAACATATTCACTACATGATACATACCATCCTTTATAGGGTCTAGCACATAGTTATGTGGTGCAACTGGGAAGAAATGACAAAGAAATCATCTGAACAACATGATCTTTTATTAATAATAAATAATATCCATGTCCAGGAGGTCCTAATTTATTATGTAATCTTACAAGCCACCATCAAGCCCTAGCCCAAAAAGTTGTCAAATTAAAAGCAGATTCTCAAATTTAGGCACTAATAGGACCGAGAGGATGTTGAAGCCAACTGCAAATCAAATCTGGGAAGGAACTGCCCAATAATACTAATAACAATCATTCTTGAACTACTTATAGCCACACAATTAAATATGATTTCGTAACATTCGTATGCAAATATCCATAAATAATTGAAATTCCAATTTGCCCATATAGATAATTAAACAGATTAAGAGAAGTTTTACCGATTTATTTGTGATGGCGACAAAGATGATGCTTGGCCACGAGAGTGTCTCCGTTAAAAAAAATAGGTTAACAAATGGACTCAGTGTAGGGGCAATGGGAGGTTGCTTTACAGTTTTCTTGATGAATGAAGTGGGATTAGTTTTGGTGGTAGAATAGAAGAGGGCACAAAACTTTTTCTAATATTGATAAATTTTTTTCTAGAGTTATTTTACATAAACTTTTTTAATCCCGACCCTTCATCTAAAATAATCAATAGCTTATATTAAAAGCATTTTAATATTTTACATATTTTTTATAATTTAAATATCTCTTAAATCATTAATCGCGAAAATAACTACATCATCGCGACGAGCATTTAATTATCTTTTTTAGACGGACACTTTGATATACTTTCGACAAAAAAAAATATATTTTTTTTTCACGTTTTCTATATATTTTTTTTCATTGTTAAAACTTGCATGACATGTGATTAAACATTAATTTGAATATTCTAATAATACCACATGTGATATTAGTATTCAATCACATATGATATATAATATCACATGTGATATTAGTGTTAAATCACATATGATATATATCATATGTGATTTAACACTAATATCACAAGTGATATTATTATAACATTTAAATTAGTATTTAATCACACGTGATTTTTTTATGCAAATTTCATTAACGAAAGAAAAGGCGAAAAAACGTTAAAAAAACATGAAAAACCCGAAAAAAATTATTCAAATCACATGTGATTAAACACCGATTTAAATCACATGTGATTTTTTCATGCAAACTTCAGTAACGAAAAAGTGCGGAAAAAATATGAAAAAACGTAAAAAAAGACGAAAAAAAATTGTCGAAAGTATATCAAAGTGCCCGTTTAAAGAAAAATAATTAAATGCTCGTCGCAATGGTATAATTATTTTCACTTAACGATTAACTGTTAAAGAGATAATTAAATTATAAAAAATAGTTAAAATATTAAAATGGTGTTAATCTCAACCATTGATATATTTTCTTTTTTTTAGATGAATGATGAAGATGAGTCACGTGTTATATGAAAAAAATTTAGTATATAAAATAACTTTCATTTGCCCAAAATTAGATAAATGCTACTATCAAATAAGTTGTAGATGCACATAAAGAGATATGATTAAAAGAACGGAAATAATGTGACAATTAAGCATGTCACGTTATTGTGTGAGATTTTAAAAATAATAGTAATAATAATTCTAAGGGTTAATTGTCTAAAAAAATATCAAAGTTGACAATTTTTTTTATAGGTGTCCAACTTTTAATTTTTCTATTGGATGCAAAATTTTTCTTAACTTTTTTATTGTATGCATGTGACTGTTTTTAATGTTTCTTTGTATGCATATATCTGAAGTGGCAGGATTTAATCAAGAGTTAATTGCATAAATTTACATAAATCATCATTATGGCTTTAAAAATTACACTATTCGTTCTTGAATTAATTACATAAATCGTCCTTGTGACTCTAAAAATTTACACCAATCGTCCTTACGGCCATTCGTCCTTGAGTTAATTACAAAAATCGTCCCCGTAGCTCTAAAAATTTACACGAGTCATCCTTGTGGCTAGAAATAATTAAAATTGCACATAGGCGAGGCTCAAAATCGGGTGAGTTGCCTTACAAAAGAACAACTTACCACTGGACCAAGCGTGCAGTGGTGTTATACACTCATTGTTTTTATCATTTTATGCGATCTTTTTGGATGAGTATATTTAGAGCCACGGGCACAATTTATGTAATTAACTCATGGACGAATGGTGTCATTTTTTAGAGCTACATGTGCTATTTATGTAAATTTATCTAATTAACTCTTGATTAAATCATGTCACGTCACATATATGCTTACAATAAGAAAATTAAGAAAGTCAGATGTATACAATAGGAAAATTAATTAAGAATTTGCATATAATAGAAAAAATAAAAGTCAAATCTGTGAAAGTTTTAAACGTTTGGGTAGTCGTAGTGGGAAAACAAGCTTGATTTTATGAATCGTGTTAGGATTGACTATCGTGACGAAACAAAAGGAGAAAAACCGTTCTCAAGAAGACGTGTAGCAAATCTTGAAAAAACACGCAAGTGGAACGCATCTGAGCCCGTTAATCCGGTTGATCTCACCTAACATGACGAGCTATTCGAAGATGATTCGAGACCATGTCCCCTCCCCCTGCAAACACGTGCCTCAGAAAAACTAAATCCAAAATTGCATCGAGCACCACGGGAAAAGTAGCCCGTTGAAAGTTGGGAATGTTATGCAAAATGAGTTTCGACCCAAACGGGAAACCGCTCAATCGAGGTACGATGTGTCGAAAGAGAAAAACCAGTCAATAAAAAATGGAAGAATTTAAGTTTCACGATTAGCACTGACGGTTTTCCGGATGACCAACCCTTCCTCATCAACATGCAAAAATAATAATGAAAAAGTATCAATGCAACTAGTCATCTTCGTTGATTTTTTTCGTATTTATTCTTTTAATTTTCTTTTTTTTTTTCTTTTTTAATCTTATTATTATAATTCGTATTTTAATTTAATAAATAGAAATTAGTTTATTTAAAAAAATGAAAAATAAAATTAGAATAGTAGGTACCAAAAGGGTGGTGTTAATGATGTTATGAGTGAGGGATATTTTGTTGTGTTTGTATTAAAAGTGAGAATGCGGATGTGGCGCTGAGTTAATATCAAATTTTTATGTTAATGGTGACACTAAGAGCATGCGGTATCATCCCATTTGAACCGAGTTAAGCCAGGAGCGTTAAGGGCTCAATTATGGTTGCGAGTATTCGAGTTAAGGACATGCGTTATGCCCATGTGGATTTTTTTTTCATTTTGCCCCCCTTTAACGTATATATTACCGTTGGATTTAAAAAAAAATACATTAAACCTCCACCAACGTTATAATAACAACGATAGTTTCTTGAATCTCATGGATTTAAAAAAAAATTACATTTAACTCAATCTCATCTACATATACTTCCATTTGCTAGCAAAAAAATGTTGGGATTTAACAACGACGATAGTTTCTTGAATCTCATGGGTTGGAATAACCCAAGCGCGGGTTCATCTACAAACCCGAACGCTGGTTCATCATCAACCAACATCCCTTTTCCTAACCCACTCGCCTTGTCAACCGAGGAACTTTACCTAAAACATGAACGATTTCTACAATGGGAATGAAAACAACAAAACTAGCCAAACACCAATTCCCAAAATCTACAATTCCACCAAACATCACAACCGCCATCCCAATCATCACAAACACAAACTGGAACAAATGAAGTCCCCGAAACACCTACGTCTCCTCCAAATCCATTCAAACGAGTTGGTAAACGAAAGGCCAAAATATCAAAAAAAAACCCGAACCAATTGAAGAAAATGTCGACGTGAGCAATAATTCATAACGTTGGCTACCAAGTGAGGATAAATTACTTGCAAAGTGTTATATGGCCGTTACCAATGATCCAAAGGTCGGGCGCGCACAACCTGGCGATACGTTTTGGAGACGTGTTATCAACGAGTTCAATAGACTCAATTTTCAAGCACGCAACAAGGATATGTTAACAAGAAAGTGAAAATTGTTGAACCGTGATTGCACAAAGTTCAACGCGTCCTATAAACGTTCAAAATGTGTGTAAAAGAGTGGGGAAAGTGAGTTGGATATCATGAAACGGGCTATACAAATGTACCGTGACGAGCATAACACATCGCCGTTTAATAACGAGGAGGCGTGGGAGGTTTTGCATGCTCATAAAAAATGGGACGCGCTGGAAGTGCTTGATTTAACCGGCGATGTCCCAAGACAAAACCTTATGGTTCATAGCAAGTTAATCTGAATCCTAGTGATTCTTAGCAAGTAAAAACCGAATCCTTAGGTTCATAGCAAGTTTCGAGCCTTAAGATTCAAATAGCAAGTTTCGAGCCTTTTTCTTATGTTCAAATAGCAAGTAGAACCCTTGATTCAAACCAGCAAGAAAGTAGAATCATTGGTTTTTAAATATCAGCAAGAAAGGATCAATTGTTTTGATCAAAGCAAGCAAGCATGGTAGAAGGTCATAAGCATGATAACGCATCAAGTAGTGCATCAATTCGAAAAGGAAATGTCCCACTTCAATGTCCAAAACTGACAGATACGAATTATACAACTTGGGCACTGATGATGGAAACAATATTCAAGGCGTATGGACTTTGGAAAGTGATTGATGGCATGAAAGAAACTAGTGGCAAGCAAGATACAACAATATATGAGAAAGCAGAAAATACAGCGAAAGGAATGATATTCCAAACATTACCACAACACATGTTAATGCAAGTTGCACAATACACCACTGCAAAGGAAGTATGGAACTCAATCAAAGTTAAACATCTTGGAGCCGATTTAGTTCAGAAAGCACGTTTGCAGACTTTAAGAAGTGAGTTGGAAACATTAAAGATGAAACCGGATGAAAGTGCAAGTGAGTTTGCAGGCAAGTTAAGTAGCATACAAGCCAAATTTAAAAGCCTTGGGGGTACTCTGAAAGATAAAGTACACGTGAGGAAACTGCTTAATTCAGTCCCAAAGAAATTTTTACCAATCGTGGCGTCTATCGAACAATATCAAGAGATTGATACAATGCAATTTGAAGAAGCCGTAGGAAGAATAACAGCTTTTGAAGAATGACTTAAAAGCCACGACAAACCGGAAGACAATTATCAAAACAAACTTCTATTTGCAAGTTCAAATAATCAAGGAAGTAAAAGACATAGAAGAAACTTTACTAAAAACAAATATAGCTATGGAGAAGGTACTAATCATGGAGGCATAGACAAAAGTAAGCTCAGGTGTTATGAATGTGGTGAGCATGGGCATTTCGCAAAGGAATGCACGAAATGGAAAGACAAGAAGAAAGACAAGAAGGATCAAGCACGTCTCATTTATGAAACTGACAATGAACCAACATTGTTGTAAAGGCAAGTAAAGAAGACTCGATTTCCGTCTATAACATTAGGGGGTGAAGGTTGGACTTTAATGTTATAGAAGAAAAGATTGGGTAGTTTAGTATAATTTTATATTATGTATTCTGTAAGTTTAGGTATAAACTGATATGAATAAAAGGTCAAACTAGTCAAACTTGGAAAGTCAATAATCTGAAAGTCAAATAACAACTTTTGGCGGGAAAAGTTAAGTTGTTACAACCCAATCTATCTTTTTACCCTTCCATTGTATAAATACCACTCTCTATCTCATTTGTAATTCATTCAATCAATTGTAACAGTTAGCATTTCTCTCTCAAATTCCATTGTAACAAATCATTATAACTACAATTCATATTTCTATAACAAACCCTTTGAAATATCATTGTGTTGATATTCTCTTCTTCATTCTTATATAGAATCTGAAAGTACTATCATTGTTCATATCAAATGGTATCAGAGCATAATCCTGCTACCTAACCACCATTAATGGCTGAGAACTGTTACAATTTCAGTTAGTTTGTTGGATAATTCTGTTATTCAGTTACATCACAAAAATATTCCAATCTTGATCTTTGATCTTGATTACCACCATACAGACATCAATTCTGGTCATTCTAGACCGTTTGACCAATCCAAAACACGTCATTGTTCGTTTTGATTCCATTTTTCCAATTCATACACACGTTAGTTAGGAATTGTATGGTGGATTTACTATGTGATGTAACTGTCTCTTTTCTTGAAACAAACTAACTGGTGTAAAACTAGAAGGGGGGGTTGAATAGTTTTACCAATTAAAACTTTGTTTTAAAATATTTAGTTCGACTTATGTCAATCCATTTGGATGTGTATGTTGGACATTGATAGATAGATATATAAATGTGTAATGAAAGATAAAGAGTAAGAAGCACATAACCACGACACGAGTATTTATAGTGGTTCGGCTACAAGGACACCTTCCTTGCCCTACTCCACTCCCCGAGTCACCTACTCGAGAGTTCGTAATCACTACACGACACCAACTCCTTATGGCGGAGAAGCCTTCACAACGTCACCTACTCTTTTTCGGGTACTAGGCTAACCACCGGGTTCTTTCACAAAGGAGAACCACACCTACCACAACGTCGCCTACCCTTTATCCGGTACTAGGCTAAGTACCGAGTTCCATTACGATGGAGGAACTACTACCCAACACTACACGACACCTAACCCCAAAGGAGACCCACTCCTTTTTACAACACCATCAAGGATATCAATATCCTTGGAAACAAACTATCACTATTTGTATAACGATGCACCTCATCGATTATACGACCTTGGCATCCTTCACTAATGCCACTTGATTTGATTCCTAGGCATCTTTCAATAATGCCCTTGACACGAACGCTTGGCACCTTTCACTATTGCCTTCATCTTGACTCCTTTAGCATTCTTTACTAATGCTTTTGACATGGACGTTAAGCACCTTTCACTAATGCTTTCGCCTTGACTCCTTTAGCATTCTTCACTAATGCTTTTGACACGGACGTTAAGCATCTTTCACTAATGCTTTCGTCTTGACTCCTTTAGCATTCTTCACTAATGGATTGAAACTATGGGACATGGATTAAAACCATGGGTCATGGATATTATCCATATATGACATAAGCATGATGTCATGCAATGGGTTATGGGTCAAGCTCCATGGGTATGGGTCATGGACTTTGGGTTGTACCCAACTACATTTAATGTATTTGGTCAATGGGTCAAATACTTAAGTTTCTACCCAATTGTATTACCCATTATAATACATACTAGTTATGTATATATTTGCCCAATATGTAAACACTAGTTGTTGTACATATGTATTACTAAATCATAAAATCACTTATAATTGTTTTAGTGTTTTATGTGAAAACGTAACTGTGTTAGAAAACTATTGGCTTAAACTATTTACGTATTTTATTTGTTTCGTTAAAATGATTTTACGTTTGTTATCGACAAAACATTAGAAGATCGTAAAATATAAATAAACGTTTTTACGGCTTATTTGTATTAACAATCTCCCCCTTTTTGTTGATGACAAAATATAAAATTATTTTAAGGAAAAACTAAAATTCTTAAAAGTTCGAATTGGAGTTTTTACTCTCTTCTCCCCCTTTTTGTCGAAACAAAAAGAGCGTCGAAAAGAAACTAACACAATGTTTTAAGAAAAAACATGTAAAAGAAAAATATATAGAGAGCAAGTGACGGGAAGAGTTCTTGTCTTAACTCCCCCTTGACGAGTCCATCCCTTTGTGAAGGCGTCAAGTAAATAAAAACTACTAAGCTAATACATTGCAACTATGTTTGCAAATGATTTCGTCTTAGTGACGATAATGGTCCCCCTTGATGATTGCAACTTTGCAAGGGGACGTAACGAAATTTAAACCATATGAGGATTATATTGCAAATGGTTTTGCAATGTATGGTTTGACACAAAGCTCCCCCTAGCTTAGGGTATCAAAATCTTCATGTGTATTTTGAAAATCTACAAAACAAAGGTTAGAAAACAAGTATATAATGCATAATTTCCTACAAGTAAAACTCGAGTTAGTAGAAAACTAATCTTCTATTACACGGATCCCACGGTTCCCTCTTTGGAGGGATCCGTCTAGGCAAAACGTAGGGATCCGTCTATCTGTACCTAAAATACAGAAAGTGTGATGTACCAAAAGGTATGTTGGTATCAAAATGAGATATGTATTAGACCAATAAACATATACTCAAAGCAATATGGCATATAAAATATCATTCAATAAAACATAAGAGATGATCTATAAATCTCTAAAAAGTAAGAGAATGATTTAGCCATGTAATACATATTCTATTAATACTAATAAGTGACCAAAACTTAAGAAGCAACCATGTGCTTGAGTCTAAGGATGAGTAGACTTGTTGATTCGGTTCAATCTTTTAAGAAGATGATTAAACATGAAATGGGATTCCTAAATGATCTCGAATAAGTTTGAGACTAGGACACCATTTTACTCCTTTAGGATCATGGTTGTTTGGGTTTGTTGACCTCATCGAAACGTTCGAGGAGGTGATAAAACATGAAACGTTGCTCCTCACGTAGTTCATGTATCAACCCTTCAACATGTTGACAATGATAGCAATCCTTGTCATGGTTTTGAAAAGGTGGTGGTAAAGATGGAGCGACTTGATGTGGAGGCTCAAGTGAAGAAGGTTGGGGATCCTCAAATGAAGGAGGGATTGGTGGAGGCACATTAAATGGTGACTCAACAAGGGTTGATGATGGAGGTAGTGAAGTGTCAACTTCCATGTGGTCGGGTGGTTGACTTTGATGTCTCCTCATAATCCAAAATGGACCATTAGAGGGAAATGGAGAAATGGACATCGGTGCAAGTGTTGATTCAACACCTTGGTTTTGTTGTACAATCTTTTCTAGTGAAGAGTGTGTCGGTAATGGTGGAGGATGAGATGGCCTAGGGGGTAAGTCCTCTAAGTTGTAGGAATGTGGAGATGATTGTGAGGTGGTTAATGATATGGCTCTAGGAACCAATGATGTTGGTTGGGTTGAAAATGGTGTGTTTGGTTTAGTAGGAATGGTAGAGTTTGGTGATGATATTTTTGTGGGAACAATCCTCTTGGCGATTTGTTTGATTGGTTGAGTTGGTGGATGGGAAATCCTAGCATTTGTGGGTTTAACCGGAGATGATTCAGTTGAGGAAATTTCGTGTACAACACGAGCAAGTTTCTTGGGTGGTTCTTGGGTGGATGAGTTAGCACTAGGAGCTTTCCTCATGATGAAATGACTAAAGAAAATATTTTTAATTGCTGAGAATTATGTTGTGTTTGATGACTAAGGGATTCTAACAAGATGACTTATAAAGGGAAGGATTTGGCAAGTGCATTCAAGACTTAAGCCACTAAGATCCTTTGGAATGTGATGATTAGCATACACAAGAGTCAACTTCAAAGTTGTACTGATCTAGGGACTCAATTAAGATGAGGTGGAGTATTCAAGTTAGCAAGATGAGCTTGAAATGATTGTTTAAGCTAGACTTGACATGACATGAATCACACGGATCCCACCTCCCTCCTTTGAGGGATCCGTCTAGGCTAATCCTAGGGATCTGGCTATCAGCAGCAAAGAAAAAGAAAAGATGATGTTTGTGAAGTCTAACACCTATACCTCCTTGATTGTTTTAGTCTTCCTAAGTATCTTAAATGAAAGTGTACTTAAATGATCAAGGGAAATGAGTGATGTAGCTAATGATTGCCTTTTATGGAAGGAAAATGAGACTTTATGATCACCAATGGGTGTTCAATGATGACACTAGGAATTTTGATGGTGTCAAGTCATAATAAATGATCCTAGAGATCAGATGTAAACTTGAGATAAAATTTGAAAAATCCTCAAAAAATAAAAGAATTGAAAAACTAGTTTTCGACCCATTTTGAGATAAGGATGACTAGAAAAAATTACCTAAAATTGATAAAGATATCCACCTAAGTGTTTTGAGATGTGAGAAACAATGTGTGAGTATTGAAGCGGAAATATGGTGAGTTTTGATGAGTTGATAAATCAAAAACACTTTAAGTTAGATCCTAGGTTAGCTATGGGTGAGTGTGGAGCTTTCTAATGCTTGAAGAAGACTTAGGTGGTTCTAAGGTCTTATGTTAAGCTAGTGTGAAGTGATCTAGTGAGCTATTTTGATGTATGGAAACTGCACGCTCATCTATTGTCACGGATCCCACGTTCCCTCAAAGGAGGGATCTGTCTAGTATAATCTTAGGATCCGGCAACCGCAGACGTAAACATCACGAAGAAAATGCAGATTTTGCACCATACTATATACACTAATTTCTATTAAACTCTACTCCAAAGAACAGCAATATAAGTATGATATCACATAAATCATATCATAGATAAGAGTAGTAATGACAATATCCAAACTAACACAAACTAGTGTGTTAAAACAAAACATAAGCATTCATACATAAGCCAAATGTCTAAAAACAAGCATAATCTTAATGTCTGTTTCGTCAATCCTTTATTTTCCTCTTTCCCGACTTCATGACGTAGTTAGCTAGGTTTTGGATCATACCCTTCAATTGTTTGAATTCCGCGGTCTCGTTTGGAAGAGTTGGAAATTGTTGATAGTAGTCAAAGGGGTTCAAGTCGATGTTAGCTTCAGGGTTGACATTTACTTCTTCTTCTTCTTCGTTCGAGGAGTCCGGGAGAGCCTTAGGTTTTCTTCCATTGACCATGAACAGTTTAGAGGGTTGTTTGGTAGCAGTACCATGACGTTATTGAAAAGGAAATGATCATTGTTGATAGGAGATGGTTGCAATGCACTAACATACTTACGAAGTCGTGTTAGGAGCATACCATACGGAAGTACCATGTTGGCAACTTTGAATACCCCGACCATTCTCTTCACCATGTAATAGGCGAGATTAAATGGCTTTTGGTGAATAAGGCAATAAATCATTTGCACGAGACATGAATTTGGATGGTCTTTGTTACCGACCAAGCTAATGACATTTTCCCTATCAATTTCTTCCCATTTTCTAAAAATGGGGTGCATTTCGAAGAGTTCCATTTGAAAGGGATCACGGTGAATGAGCTCTTTGTTTCGGTTGAGACGAGATTGGTCGGCTCTAACTTTGAAAATAGTGTCTCGAACGGTTTCGGGTTCATCAAGAGGAGTATGGTATATTGGTTTGGAATCAAGAGCAAAAGATTGAGTGGATATTGCCCAATCTTGAGAGTACATACAAATTCCTTCACAAGGAATGCGAAGGATTTGAGCAAATGTCTTGAGAGGTAGAGTGAAGTTTCGTTTATTGATGATAAAGGCTATTGAAATGCTATCATCGGTGTTTCGAATAATCCTAAAGCTTTTGTAGAATTCAAAGATGAATACCGGACAAATTTGTGCATCAATATCAAGAAGACAATCAAAGTTGATTGCCGAGAACACTTGACGAATGTCGGTATTTTCAAGGAAACATTCCTTGACCACATGACCTTCATGGATAAGTCGTTTTTCAAGTCTTTTGAAGACTTTGCGATGGGTTTTTGACAAGCCCTCTTTACGATAGTATTGGGTGAGGTAATGGACGGTATCATGGTGGTCTTGTTGGGTGGCTTTAGGCATGGTTGGTCCTAGAAAAACAAATATTCCAATCAGGTAAAATTTGTTGAGATGGGTTTATGGTTTTGATTTGTATTAACAATGTTGTAAGCACAATGTAATCTTAGTTATGTGAAAACCCTTTCTAATGATCAATTTTGGAAAACCTAATTTTATCAATTGATTAAGAAAAATTGAGAAACCATAAACCCTAGGATGATGATGATGAAAATTAGAACATGTTAGTGTAATTACTTACAATGATGTTCTAGAGATGGATGCTTGAGGATATGGAGTCCTATGGAGATGAAACTAGCTCTTAGGTCGTTTTTGTGTTTTGTGAGGAGAGGGAAAATGAGGTGGTTTATTTTGAAAGGTGTTGGTTCAGCCCAAACAGTCAAGAAATATTGACCAAAGGTTTTAGTCAACAAAAGTCAACTATTATGGACTCAATACAATTTCCCTTGGAATTTAGTGGATTCCCGGGTCGTTAAGTCCCACGGAGGTTGAATGGTGTGTGAAAACATTCAGAAGTAGAATGATCACTAAGGATAATGATCTGTAAGGATTTTGGTTGATAATTACACTACTGATTGTTTGGAATTGTATTTGGATACAGAGCTATAAAGCACAACAATCAGATTAAACAAACGTGTATTGCAAGTAAATAAAAATGTAAATTTAAAAGCTACAGGGACTTGAAATGACAAGTTTAAAACTAAAGGGTATAAAATGAAAATTTTAAAACTTTTTAAACTTAAAGAAAATTAAAATCTAAAAAGAAAATATTTTACTAATATTATATTAATTTAATATTAATTAATTAATCAAAACTATCTTAAACTTATTTAAAATTTAGTTTAATTAATCTAAAAAGGATTTATAATACAAAACTAACTAAGAAAATTACAAATTTATTTTCTAAAAATATAGAAAAACTTAAAAGATTTATAAAAATTAAAAACAAATATTTTTGTCTTTTAGCGAAGTTTTTATAAATTAAAAACTTAATTAATAATTCAAATCTAATTAAACTAATTAAAGGATTAAAATTAGAAAATAAAAAAGGAAAATTATAAGACTAATTTTTATAGGTTCTAATTAAGTTAACAAAGCTAGGAAATATATAAAAACATGGTTTTACTTAATAAAAATTAATTTTACTATTTAATACTTTAATATTAGTTAATTATTAATTAAACTATTATTAATTATTAAAAATACTAGATGACAAAGGAAAAATCTGAGAAAATTCCTAAAAATACTTTAATATGACAGAAACTTAAGAAAAATATAAAACAGATAAGTGCTTAATAATAAGCTGAAAAGAAAATTAAAAGCTAAATTATATTAAATAAACGCTATCACTATTTTTAAAGTTAGATTTTCTTGATTTTTCTTTTATAAACCTACTTTACTGCTGAAAATGAGCAACTTTTATGAAAACAACTTTTGTGAAAATGCCAAATAAGCAGTTTGAAGCTTATGGGCTTAACAGTTGATGCTTTTGAGCTTAAATTGATTTTTCAAGCTCAAACAAGCTTGAAATAAGCTTCACAGTTGGAACCAAAGGTACTTTAAGCTATGACCAAATGAGATGAACTTAGAATAAGCTAAAACAAACAAGAAAGTACCCTAAATAAGCTACAAATGGAAAATAAGCAAATCCAAATCCTACAATAACCAAACAGGCTGCAGACAATTTACAAGCAATTTAAGCTTATGAAATAAGTGAAAAGCTCAAAATAAGGACTGGTATTGAGATGGCTTTGTCGAAATTCCAAAAGCCAAAGCTTTCAAAGTGGGACCCACTAATGAGCTTTGGAAGGCTTGAGAAAAGCTTGTAATACACCGAGGTATTCAACAGGAAATGGGACAAACAAAGCTAGTAGCGCGCCCTATTAAATAAGCTGCAAAGCACAATATAAGCCCTTAAACTTTGAAATGGGTGGGTGAGCTACACAAAAAACTAAAGAACACAAGGTGGAGCCCAACAATAAGCTCTGTGTGAGCTTATGAAAATAAGATGATACAACCAACTCCACGGCACGGGAGTTTTTAAAAGTGCTTAAAACAAGCTATCAAATAAGCAGTTTATAAGCTGAATAAAAATAAACTAAATTATTCTAGTGAAGATAAGCAGCAAAATACTAATATCCCAAAAGATGATAAGCTAAAACTTGATATTAAAAGCACACTAAAATTCTCAAGTTTATTCAAAAACTGCAAATGAGAAATTTGACTTTTTAAGTTACACTAACAAGTTGACTTATATGAACTTTGATCCTTTTTAATCTACTGAATAGGCTATAATAAGCTTATGTGAAACTAAATTAAGCAAGATAAACAACTTATACACTAATATGATGAGTTTGAACCTATAAATCCTAACAGACAACAAATTATTGAAAATTAAAAGCTATTTTGACTATTACACAAATAAGGAATGTATTTTATGACTTAAAAGGTCTAATAGGACTTAGTATAACAGATAACAACCACAAACAACAACAATAACTCGTGTAACTCGATAAACAACTTGATCCAAACAACCCTTTTTCAGACTTGTAATGTGATTAGTGTTGTAAATCAATAAGTTAAACCATGAAACTGCATCCAGAAACTATATCATGATTATATGAGATCATTGATGAGTGCTTATTCACTCATCATTTTTACCCATCTAAGACCACAAAAATGTCTAAAAACACTGAAATATAACCAATTATGCTGCAGATATCCTTGGAGTGTGTTTTTATGTGTTTAAGGTACAAAGGATCGAAAACAAGACAAAAACAGACAGAAATGAGCTCGGATTGGAATGCGTGCTTTGCAGATGAAGCCGGAAGCGGATTTTCTACATTTTCAGAGCCGAGATACACATTTGGGAGTGAGCTTGGGAATCAGATCAAAAACCTATCCCTAAATCCAAATTACCAATTTACCCTCTACCCGAACCAAAAATTACCATTTTACCCTTTTTTCACAAAAATCCTTAAACACTCTTTCTAAATTCTAAATTTTATTTAAAACCAATTATTTTTCAAAAATCTATTTTTATTAAAAGTCTTCTTTCAAAATATATATATATATATATATATATATATATATATATATATATATATATATATATATATATATATATATATATATATATATATGTGTGTGTGTTTAAAACAAAAATACAAGTTTTATATTAAAAACCTTTTTACACCCCATTAAAACCCTTTAAAAATATATTACCCATTTCCCTTTCTTCTTATTTCCCAAACCAGAAACACAAACCCAAAGATACCCTGCTCCCATTTGCCCGCCAAAACCCAAAACTCTCTACCTCTTGTCTTCTTCTTCTCCCCATCACTCTCAACACCACTGGTCCCCAGCTCATATCCTCCCCCACAAGCACATGGTATCATTGCCATGTTGGCAATCCTCAACTATCACATTGGATACCAAAGTGGACGGCTCAGATTAAAGCCTTTGTGCCCAAGATGAATGGATGGTGGAGATTGAAGAAAAGAAACACAGCGTGTCTAAAGCTCATTCTCTCTCTCTGAAGAAACACAAGCTCTCATTGGAAGACCTAGCTTATCTCAGTATAAATAGTAGAACCTTGTAGCCATTTGGAGGCACTTAGGAAATTTAGTTTTAAATTAGTTCTAATTTTAATTGTAATGTTTTTCTTTATAAATGAAAAAGTTTTTATTTTCTGTCTCATTGTCTGCTTATTAAGCAAATAAGCACTTTAGTGCTTATTGGCTTTTTGTCCCTTGTTTATCAGTTTTAAAGTTTTAATTTAAGTGCAAAGTAGTTTTACAAAAAGAAAACCCAAGTTAGCTTTTATAAAATCAGTTTCAAAACTAACACCCCATAAAAGGGTGTTTGGTTCTAGATCATTTGAGGTCAAAAGCAGTTTTACCCACTTTGACCTTTAGGGTCAAAGTCCTTTAAGTTTTTTTGTTAGTTTTGAATGTTTAAAACTGAAATCACAAGGTTTGTAAAAGTGGTTTGAAGAAAAAAACTCATATCTTTCTGTCTCCGCACCTTTTAACAAATAATGCTGCTGCTGCTCAAGGCCTTTTTCACGGCTTATTTCCCATCAAAATCTTTTTAAAACTGCTTTTCTTAAGGCCTCACATATCACTCTCAACATAGCATTAGTTTGTTTGTACTTAGCATTACTGTAGCTTAGCTTAAATTTGCATCAAAATCTGCCATAAACCCATATCTCTTCTGATCTTGCAAGCCTAGGTGTCTAATCCACTTGTAGTTTTGATCTTTAACTTGCTCAATATTCCTTCTTATTCCCTGAAAATTGGTATGCTCAATCTAGGCCAGGTTGTCTAGTTATAAGTGATTTTCATTGAACTTTACAAGAGCTTTTGGTAGCTTATTTATACGCTCAAACAGACCCCACTAGCTCTGTGGCTGCTGCAGCCTCAACTGCAAAATGCATTTTTTTGTTTAGCTTATTTCAGCTTGCCCATTAGCTTATTTAGGATGTTTTAGTGCTTATTAGATAGATTAGGCTAGGATAGTTTGTAGTTTGCTTATTAGTGCTTATTTAGGTTTGGTAGATTAGCTTATTATCCCATTGAATGCTCATTTACATTTTAACTTAGGATTACCTCAAACTGCTTATACTTCCACTCCCACAATCTGCTTTCTTCTTTTTTTTATGTTCCCTTTAGCTCATCTCAGCTTATTGTAAATGCATGCTAGCTTGTTGATTAAACTTTGCTTTTAAACTGCTTATTCAATTGCTTTTGTCCCTTTAAAAATCTGTCAACAGTGTTTGTTTGCTTCTTTTCCACTAGTTTGAAATAAGCAGTTGTAAACCTGCTTATTCAAAGGTTTTGTAAAATTTTTTTCACAAAAGTCTTTGATTTTGTCTTATAATTAAAGTGCAAAAAGAAAATTTGAAAAAAAAAAATTGCAAAAAGGTGCAAAGCACCAGGTTCGAACTCAAACCTCTTGGCTCACCATACACACTCTCATCCAACTGCCCTTGGGTCTTTATTCGTTAGAATCTTGCAACATTTTAATCTCTAAATACACAGTTCGTTTTTAGCTTACTAGCTTATTTCACCTTTTATCTGCTTATTTCCAAACGTAGTACCACACTTTTTTATTTTTCCCACAATCAGTAGGACTTAAAGTATTTTTAGTGAAAATTTCAGATTTTTCTAAAATAGTTCAGTATTTTTTATAATTAAATTAGATTAAATTAGTTTTTAAATCATAATAAATAATTTAAAAGTCTAAAAATAACCCGGCTTTTTCCTTAAATTATTTTTAGTCGTTTAGAACGTAGGAAAATTAGTTTCACATCCTTAGGCCTTAAATTGCATCATTTTCACTTTTGAGGCTCGGGATTAGCCCGGGTTTTCACGCTTTTGCATATTATCACTCTAGGACTTAGTGTAACTTAATTTTATTGTTCCGTATGCTTAGTAGTAGTTAGATCATTATTTACTTTGTTCCCAGAGCCTTAATTAATTTCCCTTTAGTTAATTTGTAGAAAACGTAATAAAAAACAAAAACCCGTAACATCGAGCATTTTAATAACAAACCTCAAACGAAATTTATTCACACCTCAGGAAACGACCGGATATCCTTATCCGGTATCACATATCTCACTCACAGGATTTGATTGACTAACCTTTTTCCTAAAAGGTTTTCGATTCGATTCTCGTGTTTATTTTGATATTGATATTATTATACTATTTCATCCATACACACCCACCCTTAAACCTTCATTATCGCAATCAGCTCCGAACCGTTTGAAGTTTCTTACGGTTAGTCATTCACAAGTGGCTAGCTTGTGTGAGATAACTTGACGTGTTTTGGCATTGAATCAAATTTTGGCGCCGTTGCCGGGGACGTTGTGTCGCGACAATATCGAGGTTTACTGATGATAGTGACTCGAGATCCTTCCTTCGAAGTTATTGTTTTATAAAATCAAAAAGTAAAAAAATATTTTCCTTTTTTTCTTTGTATATATATATAAAAGATTAAAAATACAAAAAGATTTTCCCTTCTGTTTTAAATAAAATAGAAGACACAATCAATATAACATTCTCAACTTGAGTGTTATCATTATAAGTTCCCGAACAAAAGATTAAAACTTGCCTTTGTGTCGCTCGTGATTTGGTTTACTTCTATCGGTTTAACAAACTGTGTGAGGGGTAAAGGACGGCCTGACATTAAATTGCGCTGAAAAGAGACGGGTTTTACGCCACGCTGACCTACTAAGTCTCTCTCGATCCTTTGGCGTTTTACTTATAAAAGTGATCATTTCACGGGATTATTGGTATAAGTTCACTGTGTTTTGCCTCGGTCTTGTTTTAATTGAAAGTGTTTTTTTTGGAAGTGCATGCGCACTCGTTCTTCTAATTCTTCTAGTCCCCTTCTTGAACTCGCCACAATTCCGCGAAGACGAAATAGATGTCCCCCGCCAATAGTCAAACCCGAGATTCGTACTAATCCGGACCCCATTCCCGAAATGGCGGAGGATAACCGTTCTATGTTGGAACAACTCCAAGCACCCACCGAGGGTTATGGAGAAGCCATCGCCGTTCCACCAATCGTCGCCGACAATTTTGAACTCAAACACGGATTGATTAACTTGGTATCGTCAAGCCAATTTTACGGATTTGAGAGAGACGATCCTCACTCTCATATCCGACGGTTTAACAAGCTCACGTCTACAATCAAATACCAAACGTACCGAAGAAGCAATCAAACTACTTTTTCCCGTTCTCACTGTGGGGCCCGGATTGGCTCGAGAAACAACCCCCTCAATCAATCACCACATGGGAAGATTTAGTTTCGAAATTCACTAACGAATTCTTCCCACCACAAAAGACAACACACTTAAAAATGAAATCACAAAGTTTACACAAAAATTTGATGAATCATTTAGTGAAGCTTGGGATCGTTTCAAGGACTTACTTCGTCAATGTCCTCACCATGGCTTTTCCGAGTTACATCAACTCGATACTTTCTACAATGGTTTGAATGAAAACGATCAAGACCTCTCAATGCCGCCGTCGGTGGTAATCTCTTGACACGCTCTACGAAAGATGTGTTGTCCATCATTGAGAACAAGTCTAAAGTCCGACCTCCTCGCGAAGCAAACCGATGCTTTCCGAGTGCTTCACCTTCTTCGGAAAATGTCTCTAGCACGGATGCTAAGATTGACAAGCTCACCGATGCTATCCAAGCATTGGTTCTCTCAAAATCTCTTTCTTCTCCATCTCCAAATCCACCCGCCCAAGTCAAAGCGGTGGCAGCTACTTGTACTACTTGTGGTGGGCCTCATGCTTACTACAATTGTACCGCTACGGATGGTAATCCTTTTGAAGCAAATGTCGTAGCCGGGCCTTACAATCAAGGAGGTAATCAATACCGTCCTCAAGTTGACCCGAGCTATCGCCAGCAATCAAGGACCACCCGGTTTTCCTCAACCTAACAATCAAAATAGGTTCAATCAAAATCAAGTGAAAGGGCAAAATGTTCCATATCAAGCCCCGATGAACCAATACCCTCCCCAAGGGGGTAATCTCAATCATGGTTATCAAGCTCCTAATTACCAACCCCCCGGTTGGCCTCTATTGAACTTTCCAACTACATTAAGTCTAATGAGGTTACAATTAGGTGTTTGCAAAGCCAAATCACTACTTTGAGAAATGAATTCCAAACTTCAATGTCAAAACAAGGAAATGAATTAAAAAATGAGTTGAACAAAACGAACAACAAAATTGATCAAAATCAAAACAAAATTGAAAATATGTTCAATAGTATCATGTGTCAAATGAATCAAGCTTCAACTCTAAAACCCTTCCGGTAATACAATTCCAAATCCAAGGGAGAGTTGAATGCTATTGCCACCGTTGGTAAGTCATATGATGGACCCTCGATGCCTACACCCTCTCCGGTGAGGGAGGTAGCACAAGAAACCGAGGTGACAAAGGACAAGGTGCATTCTACAAGCCCACAAAGTACCGCACACGTCCAACCTCCTAGTCCAAATTTCCATTCCGGCCCGATGTTCAAGATTAAGCCTTCAATCCCTTATCCTTCAAGGCTTAATGATCAAAAGGTCCGCGACAAAACTAATCAACAAATGGAGAAGCTCATCCAAATCTTCAAAGATTTGCACTTCGAGATTAGTTTCGCGGATGCTCTTCTTCTAATGCCCAAGTTTGCCCGACAATCAAAACTTGTTGAGCAACAAAGAAAAATTTTCGAAGTTGGCTAAAACTTCCTTGAACGAGAATTGTTCGCGGTTATCCTTAAAAACTTCCCGAAAGTTAGGAGACCCCGGAAATTCCTAATCCCGTGTGATTTTCAAGGGATAGTCCAATGCTCCGCTTTGGCCGATCTTGGTGCGAGCATTAACTTAATGCCACACTCTATGTGGAAGAAGCTTTCATTACCCCCACTCACACCTACATGTATGATCCTCGAGCTTGCCGAACGAACGAATCATCCGCTAGGTATAGCCGAGGATGTTTGTGTGAAAGTAGGAGAATTTTATTTCCCCGCCGACTTTGTTGTCGTCGAGTTTGATGCCGATCCCCGAGTACCCCTCATCCTTGGGAGGTGCTTCTTAAAACGGGTCGTGCATTGATCGACGTTGATGAAGGGGAAATTACTTTGAGGGTGAACAAGGAAGCCGTAACTTTTAATCTTGATCAAGTTACGAGATACTCCCCCGTTTATGACGATACGTCCGTCAACAAAATTGATGTCATTGACATTGTGTCGGAGGAGTATTCTCAAGAAATTCTTGGATTCTCGAGTGGCAATACCACTTTGGTTGATCCCATTATTGGTCTCTCTTCCCCTTCCCTCACTCCATTTTACAATGAGGAAAGTGACTTTATCTTGGAAGAGATTGAAGCTTACTTGTCTAGTGATTCTGTCCCGTGGGAAATTGATCACGCCCCCATCGACATCGAGGGAGATATTCTTCTCATCGAGAAGATGCTCAATGATGATCCATCATCACTCCCTCCTCAAGAACTTCATATTGAGGAAATCAAAAACATTGAAAATGCTAATGATCCTCCGGAGATCGAACTTAAGGACTTACCGCCTCACCTCGAATACGCATTTTGGAGGGTGACAATTACCCGGTAATTGCTAAAGATTTGAGTGGGAGGAAAAGCCGCTCATAAAGGTTTGAAGTCACCAAGCGAGCCATTGCTTGGAAACTTTCCGACATTAGGGGTATTAACCCAGAATTTTGTACACACAAGATTCTAATGGAGGATGACTTCAAACCGGCGGTTCAACATCAAAGAAGAGTGAATCCTAAAATCCACGAGGTTATCAAACAAGAGGTTCTTAAACTTCTTGATGCCGGATTGATTTACCCTATCTCGGATAGTTCTTGGGTAAGCCCCGTTCATTGTGTGCCCAAAAAGGGTGGCATCACCGTTGTTGAAAACGAAGAAAACGAGTTGATTCCTACTCGATTGGTCACGAGATGGCGTGTTTGCATTGACTACCGAAAGTTAAATGAAGCCACCCGTAAAGACCACTTTCCCTTACCCTTCATGGATCAAATGCTTGAGAGATTAGCGGGAAACGAATACTATTCTTTTCTCGATGGTTTCTCGGGTTATTTCCAAATACCTATAGATCCTCAAGACCAAGAGAAGACCACATTCACGTGCCCTTATGGAACGTTTGCTTACCGGCGCATGCCTTTCGACTTATGCAACGCTCCCGGTACATTCCAAAGGTGCATGATGGCCATCTTCCACGACATGATCGAGGAAACTATGGAGGTCTTTATGGATGATTTTTCGGTCTTTGGGGATTCTTTCAAATCATGTCTCTCCCATTTGGACAAGATGCTAAAACGTTGTGAAGACACAAATCTTTGTCTAAATTGGGAGAAAAGTCATTTCATGGTCAAAGAGGGCATAGTCCTCGACCATAAGATCTCTAAAAGCGGGATTGAGGTTGATAAGGCTAAAGTTGATGTCATATCCAAATTGCCTCATCCCACCACCGTAGGGTGTTGAGTTTTCTTCAGTCCGGCTTCTATCGTCGATTCATTAAAGATTTCTCGAAAATAGCCCGGCCAATGACCCGTCTTCTTGAAAAAGATACTCCGTTCAACTTCTCCAAAGAATGCATTGAAGCTTTCCAAACTTTAAAGAAGAAACTTACGGAAGCTCCTATTCTAGTTGCCCCCGATTGGGACCTACCTTTCGAGCTTATGTGCGACGCTAGCGACTTTGCTCTAGGTGCCGTCTTGGGGCAACGAAAAGCAAAACATTTCCAGCCTATACACTATGCTAGCAAAACTTTGACCGAAGCTCAAACACATTACACTACGACGGAAAAAGAATTACTAGCCGTGGTGTATGCTTCGAAGTTTCGACCATACTTGATCTTGTCTAAAATCATAGTGTATACGGATCACTCGGCCCTCAAATATCTCTTTGCAAAGCAAGATGCAAAGCCGAGATTGCTCCGGTGGGTTCTCCTCCTACAAGAATTTGATATCATCGTTCGTGATAAAAAGGGAGCCGAGAACCTCGCTGATCACCTATCCCGCCTTGAAAATCCTCACCAAGGTGTGCTCGCGAAAAAGGAAATCAATGAAACATTTCCTCTCGAGACACTTAATGTGGTATCTCTAGGTGGAGATTCGAGTACCCCATGGTTTGCCGACTTTGCAAACTACCATGGGGGAAACTTCATTGTTAAAGGGATGTCGTCCCAACAAAAAAACAAATTCTTCAAAGATGTTAAGCATTACTTTGGGACGACCCTACTTGTTCACTGTCTTGCGGATCAAGTCATCCGACGGTGTGTTCACGACCAAGAAGCCGTTGATATTCTCAACGCTTGTCACAATGGACCCACGGGGGGACATCATGGCCCGAACTACACCGCCAAAAAGGTGTTTGATTCCGGTTTCTATTGGCCCACAATCTATCGCGATGCCCATGACCTAGTCAAATCATGTGATGCTTGTCAACGTCACGGTAAAATCTCGCAAAAGGATGAAATGCCTCAAAATGCAATCCAAGTATGCGAGATCTTTGACGTGTGGGGCATCGACTTCATGGGCCCGTTCGCCTTCTCGAGGGAACAAGTTACTCTGGCAGTCGATTATTTGTCTAAATGGGTGGAAGCAAAGCGCCCCCACCAACGACGCCCGAGTTGTTGTGAAAATTTTGAAATCTCTCTTTGCTCGTTTTGGAACTCCCCGTGCCATCATTAGTGATCGCGTACGCACTTTGCAGTGACCAATTCGCAAAAGTCATGCTTAAGTACGGTGTAACTCACGTCCTGCTACCGCGTATCACCCACAAACTAGTGGTCAAGTGGAAGTCTCAAATCGTGGTTTAAAAAGAATTCTTGAAAGGACCGTAGGCGAAAACCGTGCCTCTTGGTCGGATAAGCTAGATGATGCACTCTAGGCCTTTCGTACCGCTTACAAAACACCTATTGGTTGTAATCCTTATAAGCTTGTGTACGGAAAGGCGTGTCATCTCCCGATCGAGCTCGAGCACAAAGCCTATTGGGCCTTGAAGCATGCTAACTTTGATCTCAAGTCCGCGGGTGATCACCGAAAAGTTCAACTCAATGAATTAAATGAACTTCGTGATCAAGCCTACGAGAACTCTTTAATCTACAAAGAGAAGACAAAGAAGATCCATGACTCAAAATCAAGAACCTGCTAACGTTGGTGACCGAGTCCTTCTTTTCAATTCTCGAAAGCTCTTCTCAAACTTAAAACCCGTTGGATTGGGCCGTTCACCATTGCCAAAGTTTTTCCTTATGGTGCCGTCGAGTTATCTCAAACCGACGGACCAAACTTCAAAGTGAACGGCCATAGGTTGAAACATTATTTGGAGGGACATACCTCAATTGGTTGTCCCATCTCCAAAACTTCCCCATGAACCAATGAATTGGGTCGAGTCAAGCTAGCGACTGTTAACAAAAAACAAGAGCATTTCATGGGTGTCCACCCATGTTTCTATCTTCTTTCTTTTCTAACACTTAGTGTGGGGAAACCCCACTGATGTTTGCTTGTTGTATGTTTGCTCTCTGTTTAGGATTCCCCTCGAGATGATGATTGATGCTTCTGTCAATCCAAAACGCCCAATATCCGATCTTTTGCTAATGATTATCTAGGGATATCTTTATTAATCCTTTTGGAAAAAAGATTTCGCCCACACTTGGCTAGTAGTATTACCTTTTTCCGTTCTATAGTTTCGCTAATGGCGGTACTTTGAATATTGAGGGCAATATCCAATTCTATGGGGGGGAATTAGCGAATTTTGATCACATTGTGTACCTTCTAGTACCCTAGCACCCCCGTTTTGACCAAAAAAATTTAAAATTTTTATCGCTTTAAGTCAAGTATTTACATTTACAACAAGTGCTTTGCACAAAAATAAAGCATTGATGCTTCGGTATTAATGATAGTTTAGTCTTGATTCGGCTAGAACAAGGGAATCCCGACTCTGCTAGAGTGTTGATCTAGCTGCTCTCTTAACATTTAGGCTAAGGTTTTATGAGTTGTGCAAATGAAAATGCTAAGCGTGGAGTAGTTGGTTCTCTTTAGAGCTTATATAAGTAATCTATGGCTTTTTCCCCATAAGCTAACTAATTGGACTTAAATACGTGCTCATTGTCAAACTTTTGAACATTCAAATAGTCTTGTTACAATAAAAAGTTTTAAGCAAAATTGATTTAGAGTCCGAGTTCAACTTTTTATTTAAATTTCCGAGAAAGCATACTTTCTTTAAATCAGAATAATGTTGCAAAATGAAAGTATCGTAAAAGTGCTTGAATGATGCAAAAGTTGCAAAGTTTAAAGTTCAAAGTCAAAAAAAAAAAAAAAAAAAGAAAAAAAAAAGTGAAAAAAGTTGAAAAATGAAAAATGAAAAAATATGAGTTACGGAAAAAAAGCATTGTTGCTTATGAATAAATGTGCGAAACTTGCTTTTTCTTAAATTTAAATCGAAAGTTGAACTAGTATTCGTCAAAGTTGTCTAAAAGTTTGACGGTAATTTGGAAATCCTTGATTTCAAAGATCCCAAAAGCTCCGATACTATTCTCGAGGGTGAAAACCTAGCCTCCTTAAAAGGACAAGTTGAGAAGAAAGTCGCAACATGGAGTGATCTCACCTTTGAATCTCGAATTTCTAAATTGTCGTCGGTTGTAATCCATTTAGGTTTAGTTTTAACTTAACGGTAGCTTCAAATTGGAATCGAATTCCCGCTAATTCCGGTACTATTCTCTGTAAGGTGTCAAAAGCCCGATCACTTAAAACTAATGTTTTGGGATGCCGAGAAGAAAGCGCTACATGGAAGAGGCCCTTTCGATCCTTAGACTTTCATCGCTCGGTGGGTTAGTACTTTGGTTAAATGGATAACAACCATAACAAATGTCGATTTCAAATGGTCAAACTTTTGAAAATGAGCACACACACTTAAATTGTATAAATTGCTGGAGTAAAAAGTTAAGTCTCGACTTACATAGATTATTTGTATAAGTAGTGTTAGCATTTTACAAAAACGTTTGCACAATAAGTTTAAGCTTGGTTTGAGAGTAACAAAAAGAGGATGACGATTACAATCCCCTGAGACACCCATTTTTGCGGAATCCCTTCCGTGATGCCATGTTTTGATAATCAAGCATGTTATTTATTTACGTTCAAGTTTAAATAAAAAGTCAAAACGGGGTATTTTTGGTATTTTTGATCCTTTCATTACTTCATATGATCGGATTGCTTGGGACTAGCAATTGATAGTGTGGGGGATTTGATGAGTGCTTATTCACTCATCATTTTTACCCATCTAAGACCACAAAAATGTCTAAAAACACTGAAATATAACCAATTATGCTGCAGATATCCTTGGAGTGTGTTTTTATGTGTTTCAGGTACAAAGGATCGAAAACAGGACAAAAACAGAAAGAAATGAGCTCGGATTGGAATGCGTGCTTTACAGATGAAGCCGGAAGCGGATTTTCTACATTTTCAGAGCCGAGATACACATTTGGGAGTGAGCTTGGGGAATCAGATCAAAAACCTATCCCTAAATCCAAATTACCAATTTACCCTCTACCCGAACCCAAAATTACCATTTTACCCTTTTTTCACAAAAATCCTTAAACACTCTTTCTTTCTAAATTCTAAATTTTATTTAAAACCAATTATTTTTCAAAAATCTATTTTTATTAAGTCTTTCAAAAAAAAAAAAATATATATATATATATATATATATATATATATATATATATATATATATGTGTGTTTAAAACAAAATACAAGTTTTATATTAAAACCTTTTACACCCCATTAAAACCCTTTAAAATATATTACCCATTTCCTTTCTTCTTATTTCCCAAACCAAAACACAAACCCAAAGATACCCCCTGCCTCCCATTTCCCGCCAAACCCAAAACTCTCTACCTCTTGTCTTTTCCCCATCACTCTCAACACCACTGGTCCCCAGCTCATATCCTCCCCCACAAGCACATGGTATCATTTCCATGTTGGCAATCCTCAACTATCACATTGGATACGAAAGTGGGCTCCGATTAAAGCCTTGTGCCCAAGATGAATGGATGGTGGAGATTGAAGAAAAGAAACACAAATGCTGTCTAAAGCTCATTCTCTCTCTGGAAGAAACACAAGCTCTCATTGGAAGACCTAGCTTATCTCAGTATAAATAGTAGAACCTTGTAGCCATTTGGAGGCACCTAGGAAATTTAGTTTTAAATTAGTTCTAATTTTAATTGTAATGTTTGTCTTTATAAATGAAAAAGTTTTATTTTTCTGTTTCATTGTTCTGCATATAAATAAGCACTTTAGTGCTTATTGTCTTTTTGTCCCTTGTTTATCAGTTTTAAAGTTTTAATTTAAGTGCAAAGTAGTTTTACAAAAAGAAAACCCAAGTTAGTTTTATAAAATCATTAAAAAACTAACACCCCATAAAGGGTGTTTGGTTCTATTTGAGGTCAAAAAAAGCAGCACCCACTTTGACCTTTAGGGTCAAAGTCCTTTTAAGTTTTTTTAAGTTAGTTTTGAATGTTTAAAACTGAAATCACAAGGTTTGTAAAAGTGGTTTGAAGAAAAACTCATCTCTGTCCTGCACCTTTTAACACAGCAAGTCGTTGCCAAGCCTTTTTCACGGCTTATTTCCCATCAAAATCTTTTTAAAACTGCTTTTCTTAAGGCCTCACATATCACTCTCAACATAGCATTAGTTTGTTTGTACTTAGAATTATCAGTAGCTTAGCTTAAATTGCATAAATGCGCCATAAAACCATATCTGTTCCGATCTTGCGCCTAGGTGTCCTAATCCACTTGTAGTTTTGATCTTTAACTTGCTCAATATTCCTTCTTATTCCCTGAAAATTGGTATGCTCAATCTAGGCCAGGTTGTCTAGTTATAAGTGATTTTCATTGAACTTTACAAGAGCTTTTGGTAGCTTATTTATAAGCTCAAACAGACCCCACTAGCCTGTTTGGCTGCTGCAGCTCAACTGCAGCCTGCATTTTTTTTTTGTTTAGCTTATTTCAGCTTGCCCATTAGCTTATTTAGGATGTTTTAGTGCTTATTAGATAGATTAGGCTAGGATAGTTTGTAGTTTGCTTATTAGTGCTTATTTAGGTTTGGTAGATTAGCTTATTATCCCATTGAATGCTCATTTACATTTTAACTTAGGATTACCTCAAACTGCTTATGCTTCCACTCCACAATGCTTATCTTTCCTTTTTTTTTATGTTCCCTTTAGCTCATCTCAGCTTATTGTAAATGCATGCTAGCTTGTTGATTAAACTTTTCTTTTAAACTGCTTATTCAATTGCTTTTTGTCCCTTAAAAATCTGTCAACAGTGTGTTTGTTTGCTTTCCACTAGTGTTGGAAATAAGCAGTTGTAAAACTACTTATTCAAAGGTTTCGTAAAAATTGTTTTCACAAAAAGTCTTTGATTTTGTCTTATAATTAAAGTGCAAAAAGAAAATTTGAAAAAAATAAATAAATTGCAAAAGGTGCAAAGCACCGTTCAACTCGCTCCTTGGCTCACCATACACACTCTCATCCAACTGCTCTTGGTCTTCTTATTCGTTAATCTTGCAACATTAATCTCTTTAACTACACCAGTTTTAGCTTTACTAGCTTATTTCACCTTTTATCTGTATATTTCCAAACGTAGTACCACACTTTTTTATTTTTCCCACAATCAGTAGGACTTAAAGTATTTTTAGTGAAATTTTCAGATTTTTCTAAAATAGTTTAGTATTTTTTATAATTAAATTAGATTAAATTAGTTTTTAAATCATAATAAATAATTTAAAAGTCGAAAAATACCCGGCTTTTTCCTAAAATTATTTTTAGTCGTTTAGAACGTAGGAAAATTAGTTTCACATCCTTAGGCCTTAAATTGCATCATTTTCACTTTTAGAGGCTCGGGATTAGCCCGGGTTTTCACGTTTTTGCATATTATCACTCTAGGACTTAGTGTAACTTAATTTTATTATTCCGTATGCTTAGTAGTAGTTAGATCATTATTTACTTTGTTCCGTAGCCTTATTACTTTCCTTTAGTTAATTTGTAGAAAACGTAATCAAAAACCCGTAACATCGAGCATTTTAATAACAAACCTCAAACGAAATTCTCAATTCACACCTCGTTGGGAAACGACCCGAATATCCTTATCCGGTATCACATATCTCACTCACGGGATTTGATTGACTAACCTTTTTCCTAAAAGGTTTTCGATTCGATTCTCGTGTTTATTTTGATATTGATATATATACTATTTCATCCATACACACCACCCTTAAACCTTCATTATCAGCGAATCAGTGCCTGAACCGTTTTAAGTTTCTTACGGTTAGTCATTCACAAGTGGCTAGCTTGTGTGAGATAACTTGACGTGTTTTGGCATTGAATCAATCATAGAGGCACAAAACATCAACAATAACAGCATGAAGCATATATGTGTCAAATATTGTATTTCAACTGTATGATTTCAGTTTTAAGCAACCATGAATCTAATGAACAAACTAGTAACTTTAAACAATAAACTTAACTTAACAACACCATAGAAACATAAAAACATAAAGTTTTAAGCAAATAAATAACTTAAACAGGAAATGCCAAATTGGAACAAAAAAGCTTACAAAATGGAATCCAAGTGAAAACTGAGAACCAAGTACTTAGATCACACCTAAAGGCTTACCAATAAGCTTCTAATACCCAAGGCATTCCAGAATTAACCTTGCTTCATGCTTCTTTCTTGCACAACACATAATTTTTTATTTGTTTTTCTATTTTCTTGATTTCTTTTTGGTATTTTCTTTTTTTTAATGACTAAAGCTGTTTTAATGTTTCTAAAAGCTTATAAGCTTTGTCAGGAGCTTATATGAGCTTAAGAGTCCTTAGCATCAACTACAATCACATATAAATAAACTTGAGAATTTGAACTTGAAAATGGCATAAAATAAATTCGTACTTGAAAATTGAAATTGACACGAAAAAGGTTTACATTACACTAAATAACTTAATTCAAGAATGAAAGCTTAAACATACACTGGAAATTGAAAATTAACTAATTTGACATAAACTAAGAAAAATTACACTAGACTACTATCTACATTGCTCCATAGCCGCTTATATTGATCTTTTGAACTTAAGCGACTTCTCTGAGACTTTCCCACTTGATCTTGGCCATTGAATTCATCAATCTCATCATAATCGTCCATTTGGACTTTTGGCGCCAAAAATTTATTTGAGCAGTACAAGTGGTTTGGAAGCAATTAAAGGATTTTGGGATGTTATGTGAGGTGGAGGGACATATGAAGAGTAGATATGGAGCTAGGGTGAGGTGGAAAGCAAAACCAGTTTTGTAAGTGTAACAAGAAGCTCAATTGTGGGGGAAGCATTAAATGCTTTGTCGGTATATAGGTGGAAGGGGGGTGGTGATGAGTGGTTTAGACAGCTGGGGTGATGAGGTGGTGAAGAATACCACTGGTTTTGGGGTTTGCAGCGTGAAGGGAAGCGGTAAAAAGTGAAGCGGGAAGGTAGGTTTGACTGGGAGTTTGACCCGGTTTTATTAAACAGGAGGTTGGGCTGGGTATGGGTTTGGGCTTGGGTTTTATTTTGGGTTTTAATAATTAAAAAGGTCCGGTTGGTTTGTAGTTTAATCACAAGGACCATTTTTGTAATATTCTGAAAGTGTGGGTTAAACCTCGCAATTTTTCCAAATTTAACACAAGGACCTATTATGCCATATATATAGTAAAGGGTTATATTTATTAATTTTCCATTTTAAATAACCCAAGGACCATTTTTGACACTTTTCAAAGTTGAGGGACCAAAGTTGTAAATATGCAATTTTAACTTCAAAGGACTATTTTAACAACTTGTGAATCCCCAAGGACCTTTAATGATATTTTACAAGTTTTGAATTACCAGGAACTAGTTTTGCCAATTTATGAAAGTTTAGGGACTGAAACTGTAAATTTATGTAAACTTTGTTGTTTTTCATCTTTCAATCCTTTGCACTTGTAACACATAAAAAACACATTTCAATGATATTTATAGTATTTTGTGCATTTCTGAGTGTTTTCAGATGTTTTAGCCTCTAGATATATAAAATGATGTGTATTTAGACACATCAATCCCTACACTAAACTATTGCTAGTCCCTAGCAATCTTTTATGAAAAATTAATGGATTTCATCTCTTTACCAAAAGCCATTACTTCTCGAGTAGCCAATTGTTTCAGTTCAAGTAAGAACCTCGGTACAATGATAACCAAATGATTTTGAGCAAACCATCACCGTAAACGGATTTGATTTGTCTTTACCGTAAGCCGCTTGCTTCTGACTACAACTCTTAGATAAATTATTATCTTTGGTGAGCTGATTACCAATTATGGTTTTTCCACTGCCTTTACCACAAGCCATAACCTTGCGGGCTAGCCAACTCTTCACTAATTAAAGATATGGTGAGCTGAACACCATACAATTTTGGGCAAATTGCAAGCCGTCAACGGATTTGAGATATCTTTACCAAGAGCCATTTGCTCCTGGATTAGCCAATCCTTTTGTTTATTAGACATGGCGGACTGATAACCGAAGCTGAGTAAGTGCAAAACACTTATTCCAAAAAAAAAAAAAAAATTTGGCCAAAAATGGGGGAATTGGGTGGTATAATTACATGATAAAATTCGTGAGAATTCCCCCCCACACTAGAAATGAATATTGCCCTCAATATTCAAAGTACCGGCGGTTATGCCGAAACATAGAACGTAAAAGGGAAATATTACGGCCATTATTTTATTTTTGTTATATACACACATCTTTTTTTTTTTTTTTTTGATGAAAACTTATATACGACAGCGGGGGGCAACTCCCCCACACTAGGGTGGTAGAAAGTAGAAAGAAGTCAGAAATATGGGTGAAAACCCATATGGTGTGCTACTGTTTTGATTCCCGAGTCACTAGCTTGACTCGATCCCCGCATTCATTGGTTCATGGGGAAAGTTTGTAGATCCGGGACAACCACGGTGGAATGTCTTCCAAAATAGTGCTTAAATCGATGACCATTCACTTTAAAATTTGGACCATCGGGTTGAGATAACTCAATGGTTCCATAAGGAAATACTTTAGTGATGGTGAATGGTCCGGACCAGCGGGATTTTAGTTTTCCTGAGAAAATCTTCAATCTTGAATTGAAAAGAAGGATCGATCACCGACGCTTGAAAACGCCGTTCTTGATTTTGGAGTCATGAATCTTCTTTGTCTTTTTCTTGTAGATCAAAGAGTTCTCGTATGCTTGATCACGGAGTTCATTTAATTCATTCATTTGAACTTCCCGGTGATCACTAGTCGTCTGAATATCGGTTGGCATGTTTCAAGGCCCAAGATGCTTTGTGCTCAAGCTCAATCGGCAAATGACACCTTCCTCGCATACACTAGCTTGTATGGAGTACACCCAATGGGTGTTTTATAAGTGCACGGAAGGCCTAGAGCTGCGCCATCCAGTTTTATCCACCAAGAGGTACGATTTTCGCCATCAGTCCTTCCGAATTTTATACCTCTTAGAAACTTCCACTTGCCCACTTGTTTGGGGGTGGTATGCAGTAGAGAGACAGTGAGTTACGCCATACTTTTGCATGACTCTATCAAATTGGTCATTGCAGAAATGCGTACCACGATCACTGATTATAGCTCGTGGAGTTCCAAACCTAGCAAAAATAGATTTTAAGAATTTCACAACAACTCGGGCATCATTGGGTGGGTAAAGCTTTCGCTTCAAGCCATTTTCACAAATAGTCAACAAACCACAAGTATGTATTTGTTTCCTCGAGATGATGGAAATGGCCCCATAAAGTCGATGCCCCAGATGTCAAAAAAATCACACACTTGAATGGCGTTTTGCGGCATTTCATTCCTTTGTGAGATATTTCCGTGACGCTGACAAGTCACTGTGTTTTGACAAATTCGCGGCATCCTTGTAAATCGCGGCCAATAAAATCCGGAATCAAACACCTTCTTGGCGGGTAGTTGGGGCTATGATGTCCCCCAGAGGTCCGTAATGGCAATCCTTGAGAAATCATTGGCTTCGACCATACACACATCGCCTGATGATTGATCCGCGCAAATTTTGAATAAGTAGGGTCGTCCCGTAAGTAATGTTTACATCTTTAAAGAATTTGTTTTTCATGTGGACGACATCCCTTTCTATGAAAGTTACCCGCATGGTAATTTGCAAAGTCAAGAAACCATGGGGTAGAGAGTTCCACTTAAAAGAAACTACATTGAGTGTGTTTCGAGAGGAAATGTTTCATTATTTCCTTTTTTCTCAACACATCCTGGTGAGGGTTTTCTAGACGGACAGATGATCACACTCGTGTTCTCAGCCCTTTTTATCACGTGATAATGATATCAAATTCTTGAAGGAGGAGAACCCAACGAAGCAATCTCAGCTTTGCATCTTGTTTTGCAAAGAGATATTTGAGAGCCGAGTGATCCGTGATACACCACGATTTGGTCAAGATTAAGTACGTTAAACTTTCAAACGCATACACCACGGCTAGTAGCTCTTTTCTCGTGGTGGTGTAATGGGTTTGAGCCTCGGTCATAGTTTTACTCTATGTAATGGATAGTGAAAATGCTTGGTTTTACGCTGTCCCAGACTGACCGATAGCAAAATCACTTGCATCGCATTACGAGTTCAAAGGGTAAATCCCAATAAGTAACGAATGGGTGCTTCCGTAAGATTTTTCTTTAATGTTTCAAAAGCTTCGATGCACTCAAGTGAGAAGATAAAAGGAGCATCCTTTTCAAGGAGATGAGTCATAGTCGGGCGATTTTAGAAAAATCTTGTATGAATCATGATAAAACCGGCATGACCTAAAAAACTCCTAATACCTTTGACGGTAGTAGGATGAGGTAATTTGGCAATGACATCCACTTTCGCTTTCTCAACCTCAATCACGTTTTTTGAAATCTTATGGCCAAGGACAATACCCTCCTTAACCATAAAATGGCTCTTCTCCCAATTTAGACAAAGATTGGTGTCTTCACATCGTTTTAGCATTTTTTCTAAATGGGAGAGACATGTTTGAAATGAGTCCCCAATGACCGAGAAGTCATCCATAAACACCTCCATTGTTTCCC
Organism: Chrysanthemum makinoi; assembly: GCA_910596185.1. Lineage (NCBI taxonomy): Eukaryota > Viridiplantae > Streptophyta > Magnoliopsida > Asterales > Asteraceae > Chrysanthemum > Chrysanthemum makinoi. Next base: position 180,366,985 of record OU343216.1, read on the forward strand.
CGATCATGTCGTGGAAAATTGCCATCATACATCGTTGGAACGTGCCAGAGCTACATAAGCCAAAAGGCATACGCCTATAGGCAAAAGTTCCGTATGGGCGGTGAATGTGGTCTTTCTTGATCCCGTGGATCAATGGGATCTGAAATAACCCGAGAAACCATCAAGGAAACAATAGTATTCGCTCCCTGCTAATCTCTCAAGCATTTGGTCCATGAAGGGTAGAGGAAAATGGTCTTTACGGGTGGTTTGCCAACTTAGGATAGTCAATACACAAACGCCATCCCGTAACCAATCGAGTTGGAATTAACTCGTTTTCTTCATTTGTGACAATGCTTATGCCACCTTTTTGGAACACGAATGGGACTAACCCAAGGACTATCCGAGATCGGTAAATAAACCGCATCAAGAAGTTTGAGAACCTCCTGTTTGATAACCTCATGAATCTTAGATTCACTCTCGATGTTGATCTGCCGTTTGAAGTCATCCTCCATCAAGATTTGTGAGTACAAAACTCGTGGTTGATACCCCTAATGTCAGAGAGTTTCCAAGCAATTTCTTGCTTGTGTGACTTCAAGACCTTTATCGAGCGCTTTTCATCTTTACTTAAATCTCGAGCAATAATGACGGGTAATTTATCATCACCCTCAAGAAATGCATACCCGAGATGAGGTGGTAAGTCCTTAAGTTCAACCTCGTGAAATTCTTCGTTCTCAACCGACTTGACTTCCTTGTTATGAAGCTCAACGAGGAGGGAGGAGAAGTGTCCTGATTAACAACTTCTCGAAGAATATCTCCGTATCTCATTGTTATTAATCCCATCTCGAATTAAATCATTGTGAGGGATTGATGATGGATCATCATTGAGAAACTTCTCCGAGAAGAATGTCCCCCATGTCAATTGAGCTGATCATTTCCATGAAACCAATCACTAGACAAGTATGCTTCAATCTCTTCCAAGATGAAGTCACTTGCCTCAAACGGAGTGAGAGAAGGAGTAGAATTGGCAATGATGGGTTGAGATGAATGAGTGAGATTATCACTGGAAGAATTATGAACATAACCGAGAACTTCTTGAGAGTACTCTTCGGCAACATCAACGATATCTATTCGTTAACCCACTCGTAATCATAGTTTCATGAGTACCTCAAGTTTGATCAAGGTTAAAGGTGACAGCTTCATTACCCACACGTAATTTCTTGCTCAAATACATCAATGAGAGCACGCACCCGCTCGTGAATCCTCGCCCAACAATGAGGGGAACCCGATGATCGCATCGGGTCAACAACCACAAAGTCAGCTGGAAAATGGAACTTTCCTACTTTCACGAATACATCCTCAGCGATGCCAAGAGGACGCGATATTGAACGATCTGCAAGCTCAAGAGTCATGCAGGAATAAGTTCGAAGAGAAAGTTTCTTCCATATCAATAAGGCATCGATTGATGCTTGCACCAAGATCACGAGGTCAGCATTCAATCATTCCCGAAAACACAAGGTAAAGAAATTTTCCAGATCTCCAAGCTTTCGAAGTTTTAACGTAATCAAGGAGCGCTCGCTCAGAGGAGTTTTAGCCATTTCAAATGCTTTTCCTTGTTTCTTAACATGTGTTTGAGAGTTGATGCAAACTTGGGCATCAGCATGATAGCATCCACAAAGCTTATGTCAAAATGTAGTTCTTGGAAAATTTGAAAAATTTGTCCATTTGATCGCTTTCGCAAAGCTTTTGCTCATTTAAACGTGATGGGTAAGGAATAGAAGTTTTGGATTTAGGATTTTCAACGGAGCTACTGGAGGTTCAAAACAACTCCTCGGTTTGGATTTGGGTTTTAGGACAACTTGAGGATGGACATCGTTGGTACCTCCGTTATTAGTAGGAAGTTCCTTGTCCTTTGTCGCCTCATGTTCACGTTCCACTACCCAGGAGAAGAAGAAGAAGAGGTAGGAGGAACAATGGGTCCATCGTATGATACACACCACTGGTTGTGATCGCTTTGCATCGCCTCTAGTTAGCGATCGTGTTGCTCTAAGTTTTCCTGCCCGAGGGTTGATCATTTAAAGACTTCTTTAGTCTGACCGATCTGATCAACAATCTGCTTGTCTCCTTGAGACTTCATGAATTGTTTTAGCTCATCGATGTTGATCCGAGGAGGGGAGGGTTTTTTGAGGTCAGTATTGTTTGATTATAACCTTGTTGTTGAAAATTTCCTTGGTTAGATTTCATTTCAAATTGATTCCTCGATTGAAATTGTTTTGATTAAAATTTTGATGTTGGAAACCTTGATTTTGTCTGGGATAGAAATTACCTTGGTTTTGATAACCTTGGTTCATTCTAGGTTGGTTCTCGGTCTCGCATTGTATGTTAGACTGTTAAACCGGGTGGTCCCCTATAAGTATTAGCACGGTAGTTTGTTCATTTTGAAGACTGTATTGATTACCTCCCGATGTGAAGTACCGCTATAGCATTGGCGCCAAACGGACTACCATCGGTGGCGACAGCTTGTAGTATGCATGAGGGCCACCACAAGTGACACATACCTCGACTTTCTTCACTTCACCATGTGATGGTGTCTCGGTGAAAGTAACTTTCTTTTGGTTTGCAAGAACCAAAACCTGAATAGCATCCGTGAGTTTGTCAATCCATCGTGCTAGATGTACTCACGCGGAGATGAAGTAGAAGGTCCCGCATTGGGAATCGACCGATATGTCTTTGTTCTGCATGGGCTAACCCGACTTGTTTTCTATGATTTGCAAGGCTTCTTTGTGGTTTTGCTCAGAAATTACCGCTGAGGCATTTAAAGAGACTTGGTCAGCTTGGCTCAGACCATTGTAGAAAGTATCCATTTGCATTAACTCCTAAAACCATGATGCGGACACTTTCGAGCAACTCTTTGTAACGATCCCATGCCTCAATCAATGATTCGTCAAATCTTTGAGTAAATTTCATTATCTCATTTTTAAGACTTGTAGTTCGGGATGGAGGATAGAATTCGCTAACAAACTTAGTGACTAAATCCTCCCATGTCTCAATGGAACGCAGGGTTGTTTCTTGCCAAATTCGGCTTGTCCTCTAGAGAAAATGGGAACATAAGAAGCTTAATTGCTTCATGTGGGACATTCTTGTATTTGATGGTCGATGCAATCTTGTTGAACCATCGAATATGTGCATGAGGAGGTCACCCGCCAAAACCATAAATTGGCTTTGGGTTACAAGATTAAGCAACCCGGTTTTGAGCTCGAAGGTATCACCTACCTATGGTTGGGACAACAATGGCATCTCCGAACCCTCGGCGGGTGCTTGAGAAGCTCATTCATTGTTTTTCTTCCGCCATTACGCATTGGGGTGGTGCTAGACGCTCCTCACCACGGCCAAGGAGCGTAACGCCCTACGCTCACGCGGAATACTTGCAAGCTCGGGAAAGTGGACTTGTGGAGCTAGAAGAACGAAAAGCATGCACTAAGTATAAAAAACCGCTTTTAAAACAAATGCGAGGCAAAACGACAAGTGAACTTAAACCAATAATCACAAATGAAATGGCTTTTTAAAAAGGTACACCAAAGCACAAGGACACAAAGGCAAGTTTTGATCTTTAAGATTGGGAACTTATTAATGTTCACACCCCCAGCTGGTAGGTGTTCTGCCTTGGTTTGCGGTGGTTGATTTTTATGTATTTATTAAGTACCACTAAAAAGACGTAGGTATGGATTTGTGCTAAGGGTTTAAATACTTTTGGACAATATTTTTGTATCGCCTCGCTTAACCAAATCGTACCTCTCTTAAGAATCACCTTAAAGAAAATACAGATAGAAAACGCTATTTATTGTTTTATTGTTTTATATTTTTTTGGTGTTGTGCAATATCTACCGTGAAAAGTGTTAATGAACTTTGATATTGATAACTCTTACGAAAAAAAATGTTTACAAGCGTGGTATATGTGCAAGTATTGGTCTAAATATGTTTAAAAA
>OU343216.1:180371046-180443384 GCA_910596185.1 Chrysanthemum makinoi
ACTTCTATCTTCTACAACGGGGCTGCTCGATATCCTTATCTCGGTACTCGTATCATCATCTTCTTATACTATATCATCTACTCTATCTTTGTAAATAATTATTCAAAAACCAAATAACCAACAAAAAGAAAATAGAAAAATATAAAACCTTCAAAAACCCATAAAAATCTGAAAATTTGAAAAAGTCAAAAAATATTGTTTTTCAAAGACATGTCTTCTGGTATTGATAACATCTACGGTTTTAGAAATGTCATTCAATAATGGCACGGGACCATAGATGAAGTTCGAGCAGGAGGTGTAAATATTCTTTTCCAAAAACATGTCTAAAATTATGGCTTGCAGTTATTTCAGACTGTAACCCGCGCTTAACCATGGTTTGCTATTATTTCAGATAGCAACCCGTTCTTCAAGACAGGAAAGTGTTGCGCTAAACCAATTTTCAAATATTTCGTGCACTTATCCTAAAACAAAATGAGGAAAGTATGTCGAAGGACTTCTGTTCCTACTCAAATATTTTTCCTTCAAAAATTCTTCAGAAAAATATTTGTTTTAACTAAATGGTGGTAAATGAGTTGCTATAAAAACAATCAGATTCAGAGTTTTTATAAATTTGCAAACTCAATCAATGACTTCAGCGCTTTTAAACTTTTCAGAAAATGAGTCATTGATTGAGGGGGAGAATGTTTTCAAATTTATATCATCTAATAGACTTATCTAATTATCCTATATACTTAAATGTAAAACATGTTAACCTACGTTGAAGGACTAGGTGCCTAGGATATGATTGTTAGGATTAGATGATTAGAGTTTGATAAACACATTATTCCCATGCCTTACATGATCTGATTGATATGTTGGATTGACTTTTATTAGTCGATTGCTGTTTGGGTGATGTTGACCACCATATATCTGTCTGTGTAGACTAACGTATGCAGGTATATTGGTATAAAAGAATGTTCCCGATCCGGATCCCACAAATGATTATGATTGGATGCCGAAAGGAAAGGGCAACTATATCTTGGGTCGACAAATGAAGAAACGAAGCTTAATTTGACTTCTATGGAGAGTTGGCATAAAATGCAACGTAAAAGGTCTCACTGCATCAGCAGATGGTTTTCTTCATCATCAAATGAAGAAACGGAGCTTAATTGGACCTCTATGAAGAGTTGGCATGACAAATGCAACGTCAAAGGTCTCACTTCATCAGCAGACGGTTTTCTTCCAGCCCTACAGCAACAACAAAAGCTTCTCAACCACATAACGTATATTTGTGCAGGATAATTGTGATGATACCATTTTTTTAAACAATTTTTAATAATATTGTTTTGAAAAATGGAAAAATATTGGTTTTGAAAATAAATTGGACTAAATTTTGAAAATCACCGGACTTTATTTTATCAAAACCTAAGTCACTCAATCATCGACTACGGTCATCGATTGAGGGGGAGAGTGATTTAAAATAAAATATTTTCAAACGATATTTCTTCATAAAAGTCCGGTTTGTACAAAAACAAAGTGGTGATCTAAAGATTTAATGTTATGTCATGGTATGATTTTCTTTAAAACTTAAAGATCTTACAAAATGAATTTTTTTCTGTTCTTGTTTGATTGTGAAATTGTTTTATTTTTCTTAAAAGATCTCTTAAAACAATCATACCTGACACTAACAATCTTTAATGTCTTAAAATGGTCTTATCATCATATTTTCAAAATTAAATCAAGCCACGTCTTTCCCCAAATTTTTCTAAATGATTTAAATCTTTCGGGATCACAAATCTCAATTGGTTTGAAATTTTTGATCGGAGGAGAGATCGTGATTTAAATCTCAAATCGGTTTTAAAGGGTGATTGTTTCAAAGCACTCATTCCTTCATGTGTCAAACGATTTTGAAATACATAATGCACATGATTGTGGAGGAGCATTTAACCAAAAAACAGAAGAGCATTTAAACAAGGCCACATTTTCTCCCACATTTTCTAAACCTTATTAAATCACTTGGGATCCAAAATCTCAAAGGGTTTGATATTTTTGATCGGGGGAGAATTTGTGATTTAATAATGAAACTTGATTAAAGATGATCATTTTGATTCAAATGTGCATACTGCTCTCCCATATGTGCTAAACGCTTTCGAATCTCGAAGCACATATTGAGGAGGAGCATTTCAAAAGAAAATAAACTTTCAAGGTACAATGATTTCTATGTTTTAACATAAAGTACCTTGATTGATTTTCTAATGGTTTCTTAATGGCTTTTGTGATCGTGGATGTACTTCAAAAGAACTCTTTCCTCTATGTGATAAAATGATTTCAAATATCCTATGCACATTTTGAGGGGGAAAATTTACCAAGAAAATCAAATGGCTTTTTCTACGGAAATTGTGATCAAGAAATTATTTCAAAGAACTCTTGCCTCCATGTGCTAAACAATTTCAAGATCATACGCACATGTTGAGGGGGAGCATTTCTAAATGATCAAAACTATTAAGGTACAAAATGCTTTGATCTCGTATCACAAGTACCTTGATTGATTTTTCTAAATGATTTTTCAATTGGTTTCAAGGAAGAATGAACTGTACCAAAAGACCGTCCATTTTACTTTATGCATGGAGTTATAAGGATGGTTAGGTTAGGTATTCGTTCCCACGATCTCGCCAGAGCCGGAGAGATCTACCCAGGGACAATCCACAAGATAGTGTAGAAGTCCTTAGGTATGATGAAAAAAGTAGAAAAGTGAGATATGGGAAGAGTGCGGACTGAGATAGAGCTAAAACTGGAATAAACCCAACAAGGTTCTAGTTATGAAGTCTCGGTAAGCACTGAAGGGGTTGAAGAATGAAAAAAAAATGAATGTGAAAAAGGGTGAAACGAAATAGCCCTCTAATAATTCAACCTTAGGGCAGAAACCGGGTTCAATACATATGCTACTGGTGTTTACTAAGGTAACACCGGTATTGAAGACAAGACGTCATGGACCCAGTGACGCACTGCATTACAACTTCCCAAGCTACTCAAGTTCCTCTTAAAAGGGCTTGTTTCATTCTCACGGGGAACCTACATAATCTATCGACTTTCTCTTAGAGATTGTTGATATTGAAGAAGGAGACCCTCTCCCTAGTCTCCGACATAGGAACCAAATGTGCACAATTGAGTCTAGAGCCAAGAGATCATCCACAACATCTCATTAGGACACTAAATTAATGAAGACTTGCTGTTTCACACAATCTGGAAAGTAAGAATATATTAAGAGTCCTATGCATTATCCTTGTGGTATTGCCAGAACATCCGAGTGATATGTAAAGTATTCACGATGAAGATGGAAATCCCTCTAGAGCCAACATCAAACAAGCTCTTGGTGGGTGACATGTGAGATTTTTTCTAAAGATCAAACTTGTGACAACTGGATAGAAACGATGGGGCGATTCACTCTTGAATCAACCTTGGTCCAGGAAATGAATTGACGAATACTTTTGGAAAAACAGTTTGATGTGCAAATCTTCTTTTCTCTAGCACATCGAATGTGTATTCATATTTCAAATTCAAAAAGTATCTTTGATTGAAAAAATACTTTTGAAAAAAACCGTTCGATGTGCAAATTTCTTCTTTTCTCTAGCACATCGAATGTGTACTCTTTTCAAATACAAAAAGTATTTTTGATTGAAAATTGATCTTTCTCATAAAACCTTTGTCATATTGCAAAACTCTTTCTTCAAGCAATACGCGATTGTTTTCAAATCAATTTTTCATCAATCAGTGAATCTCAATTCCCTGGTTCACTCACTCCGTGTTGTCTTCTTTGAGACGTTCCGGTTTGAGAACAACTAGAACAGCTGCGAAACCCTGTCAAGGAGATTCTTCGGAATTCTACCTGTTCACAGGCAGTACTTTATCTGATCAGCGGGGAACCGTGGGCCGTGTACCTCAATTCAACGAAAGTGATCAAAGATACTTTCGTGAGCTTTATTGCTAACTGTTGTTTGCAGGTACATTTGGACGGTTGCGGCTGATCAGAATTGAGGAGTCAATCCAAAGCCGCATGCTCACGGCATCCACACTTAATTGAAGAAATCATGACTTGTGCATATCTACAGAACCTGGCTCTGATATTTTTATATTATGATTCTGCTACGCTGCTGCAAATATCATGAGTCAGTAAAGCTTCCGCTACTCTGATGAAAAGATGTCATGTTCCAAAAGTGTGAGCATGTCGGTCCGAAAGTCACAACATCACATGATGGCAACACAATAAAGGGTGATCCAGAGATTTACTGTGGCTGATGATCTCAAAGAAAGCTCGAAGATCATCAAAGATGTGGATCAGTTAAAGGCCTCCACTTAAAATTACAAATCAATGCGGACTTTGAAGAATTGCTACTAAAGCACAAAGATTGCGGAAATTGAAGAATAGAAGTCTACGAGCTCAGAACAGAAGACAAAGAAAGAATGCTAGGATGCAAAATGTATTTCATGGGGTGACCTCCCTTAGGGGGAGATTGTTAGGAATTAGAAATTCCATGTTAAAGTGTCGGTCACCCCAATTATGGTCTAGCATATGTTAGCTCGTAGACGTGTTGTTATTTACGTTATTTAGTAGTTTATTGGTTAGTTTGTAGCGTAGAATAGTTTAGTGTAACACCGTGGAGGAAGGACGGGTCTTTACCCACTGTATTCCTGATCCATAGTCCGACAGGAGGACGTATGCTTTGTAACTATAAATACCCCTTCCATCCATGAAAGGGGTGGTGCTTCTCTCATAATCTAACCATTACATTTTGTTAAGCAAGTCTCTACCAAGAACACCCATCTCTTCTCTTTCTCTCTCTAAATGGCTAACATGTATTTCCATCATCCAAGACCACCCGAATCATCATCAACATAATATTTACGATCCTACAAAATATGACCATTCCGAGTTTTACGGGAAGATTTCCACAAAGAACTTTTTTTTGAACAATTATATTTGCAAATACTCCCCCTCAACAAGTAGTATTAAATTTTGAGGTTTTTGGAAAACACGAGAGGGAATACTTGTTCTTTTGAGCAAAATTATGAAAATATTGAAAAATTTGATTAAATTTACTCAAAAGTAAGAAGCTTTCGCTCCTTTTATATGGATTGTGGCATTGAAGTGTACCACAGGGTCCTTTTTTTACAAGAACGGGTTGTACACTGTTATTTATGCACAAACCATAATGAATATATATATATATATATATATATATATATATGAATCAAATAATCAAAATCTTAGTCAAGAATGTTAAACAGTACCAAATGATTACAAACGACCAGCTACTTTCTGTGGACGTTGGAATGTCAGAATCGAAAAGCTTGGTCTTCCTCCCACATAGCTCTCCAGCCATCGCATCTGATCCTGATGAATCAACCTTTCATCAATCCTAGTGATAAACCGAAGAACATCCTTGTGATCCTTTGAATTCCATCTCTTCGTCTGAATTTTACCCAACTCAATGTCCTTCAAACGATAGGCCAATCCATCTCGAACCATCTTCAGGGTGGCGTCACAGAACTTGTGAATTTCATCGAATGCCATGAAGCACGTATGATGATTTTCACTTCGGTAGACAAACCCAAACTTTGGTTTATGGAAGATTTTGTATTGAGGTTCTTGATTGACTTTGTTGAAGTGTAGAAGTGGTGTGGTGAGGTTGAGTTATTTCTGGTAACTTTCGACCCCGAGTTGTAAATCTTCAACACGATCTTGGATAATTTTGCTGCGGATGAAACGAGAAGTGCAGTGATGTAATTGATCTGAATCTCTGTCGAGAACTGACGCATCCTTCCTTGTACCTTGAGGAGATACATGTCTTCAATTTCGTTGGCCAGCTTCGGAGAAATCATACTCTTTTTCATCTTGTCTTCTAACGACTATCTTCGTCAAGAAGGATTAATCCCACTTGGTAGCCATTTTGACTGACATGACAGCAACTATCATTTGGTCATGCTTTACATCCTTGTTAGATTTACCAACTCTGTTTATCCTGTAGAAAAGCCTTCGCCTTTTTGGCCAGTGATGTATTCCAAACAATGAATCAATGTCGTACTCCACAACTTTGTCGACGAACAAGTTTGTGGCATCTTCTTCAATGGATTTGTTGTTGGAGAACAAGGCAGCTGGTATGTTAAACGTAAGAGATGTAGGATACTTTTTACTGATATTTCTTCCGTGTTGAAGAAATTCCAAGTCGTTGTTGGGGTTGTTCGGGTTTTCTGATTGTTTGTAGTGGTTTGGTCCAATCTGTGTAGTATGGCTCATTTTCCTTTGTCGAGTAGTCGATGTTGGACTCCGGGTTGAGCCAGTCTATGTTGTTGGACATTGCACGGGCAATGTTGTCCAAATGATATTCTTGCTCAATTGCATTGCCGGATCTTTCTTTGAGTAGGTTGAACGCATCATTTTGATCAGTAGGAGTTCCCGTTTAGTAATCTTCTTGATCTTGAATTCATTCTTAAGGACTTGAACCTGTTCCAGAGTTCGACCATCTACTGGTTCTTGACCTTCTTCTAGTGGTGGTTGCGCCTTGACCATGTTGTTGAACCATTCGAACTCCTCTATAGTATCATCATCTAACCAGGAGACGACTGAAGGTTTCTTTCCTTTCTTTCTGGTCTTGGTGATGGTTGTGGCGTTGGTTGATGTTTTGGTTGTGGTTTAGTTTAGGGCTCAGGTATGTCATGATCCTCACCACCAGTGTATGTGAAGTGATCACCGGTTTTCTCCAGAGGTGGTGTGGATTCTTTATCCCTTGGTTGCTTAGATGGAGGTTGCTGTGTATCTTTTTGTGTAGAGGTGGTTGTTGTCTTGGAAGGTGGTGGTGGCGTGGTTGATGACAATCTACCGGTCTTCTTTTGTATTTTCGCATTTGGATCCTCATTCTTGTCATTATCATCCCTTGGCCTCTTGTATTTCCCCGCATCTTCCTTGCAAGATGTTTTAAGTTGACGTGCAACAAGAAGATCATAGAGTTCGTCGTCATCCTTGGTGAATGATGGAGCTCTAGAGCCATTTTCGATACTAGCTCAGCAATCAAGTCTCCCTCGGAGACAACTGGGGGCTTGACAGGTTTAGTTTCCATGACCACTGGTGTCGTTGTGATCACCTGCTTAACCATTTGTTTCACCATCGGTTGGAGTTGCTTCTTGAACATTTCACGTGTGACTCCAGGAACCATGTCAAGGAGAAATGAGTGAGTGTAGTTCTTGATTTTCTCATCCATTTGACCTTGAACGTCCTGAGAGAAGAAATCTTGAATCTTTTCTCTTTGGCTTTGAAACGTGTCCATTTGGTTTGAAAGATCTGTGACCACGTCGGCCAGTATGTTCACTTGTGATTGAAGACGGTTTTGTTTTGGATTCGTGAATGGTGCTGAGCTTTACGAATCTTTGCTTTGACATGATATATCCATGTGTCAGCATTCTTCTTGACGGATTTTGTTATTGATTTTCTTGTTTCTTTTGTTGGAGGTGGTGATGAGTGTGACGATGATTCTTGTTTGGACGTGTCAAGAGGTGTTTCCGAATATTGTTGAGGCTTGTGAGTTAGATTGAGATTGTTAGGCTTGTGAGTTAGATTTTCAACTATGTAGTTGTCAGCTTCCTTCTTTAACCTTTCCTCTTAACTCCAGCTTCCTTTTCGGCCATGGCCGCTTCTTCTTCAGCCCTCTTTCTTTTCATTTCATCCTCAGCCTCCAAAACATCATCATCAGTAACTCTTTCATCCTTATCATGATCATGATCTCCTTCGTCATACATCACCTCATCATCATCTTGTTGTTGCTCTTCTATTGGTTTATCTTCCTGAATGACAGGTTTCATGGTGTCACCCGTGCCCTTACCGGGTTGATTAACCGGATCGGTTTGGAGATGGGTGACATTAGCAGGTTCTGTTGAGAGTGAAGCACCACCGCTAAAACCACCTGGCCCGTCGGGTTGATTAACCGCGAAGGCAGCTGCTTGGTATTCCATCTTTTGCTGTTTGAGAGTCTTTTGAAGTTGTTTTTCTTCTTTCTTCAGATCATACTCATCATCAGAATCTTGTTGTTCTTCCTAGTCAAGAGGTTTCTTTCCTTTGTTAGACTTGTTTCTTTTATCAAGAGATTCATATGCATCAATATCATCTTCTAACTCAGTGAGAGTTGGGCTTCTCTCTTTCTCCTTATTAGCAGTAGAGTCATCAGCACGAGCCTCACTGTAAGTCACTAATTTGTCTGATTCAGTTTCTGAGTCATCATCATGTTGATATGACAACTCAGGTGAAGGTTCTTTCTTGACAACATTGACGGGAATTCTCCTCTTTACCACCCTTGATGTTTTCTTGGACCTTGGCATGGTTTGCCAAACTTCCAATTCTTTTAGCTCTGGTGTTGGGTGCAGGAGCAACAATCTCATCCAAGAACCCAACTTTCTTGACCTTAAGAGCCTCCTTGTAGTATATGTAAGATACACCTGCTTTGACCTTATCAGTAAGTAAGCACTCAGGAAGTTCAGCACCATGTTTGCGAGTGGTTATCCCATGGAACCTAACTAATTTGAGGGTAGGCTCATTAATCATGGTGTGTTTGTTGGGGTCGTCAAGACGCTTGGGAATTTCCTCATTCTTCCTAAAAATGTCGTGAACGATTAGCTTTGTGAAGTGAATAAAGGGAATCTTTGAGCCTTGCTTCTTCAGGTGCTGTATCATGTCCTCCCAAATGAGGCTAGCATAGTCTATGTGTTAGGAATCAGAAATTCCATAAGTAAAAGAACTGAATGAAGACTACTTCCCGAAGATGCCAATATCATGAATCAACAAAAGTTTCCGATACTTTGATGAGAAGATTTCATGATCCAGAATGTGAGCATGTCGGTCCGAAAGTCACAACACCACGATGGATATCTCAGAGATTTGCGTTTGCCGATGATCTCAAAAGCTGGCTCAAAATTATTGTTATCACAGTGGATCAGTCACTCAACCTCCACAAATTATTCATTTCAGTTGTTCAATGATGTACTCTCCACAGATGCACTTAGTTTGATTACTTTGTTGAAGAGAAGTCTACGAGCTCATGAATGAAGATCTACTTGAAAGGTAGGATATACAATGTAATTTATGGGGTGACCTCCCTTAGGGGGAGATTGTTAAGAATCAGAAATTCCATAAGTAAAAGAGTCGGTCACCCCAATTATTATCTAGCCAAAGTTAGCTCATGAGACTTGTCATTATTTATGTTATTCATTAGATAAGGAGTAGCGTAGAATAGTATAGTGCAACACCGTGGAGGAAGGACGGGTCTTTACCCATTGTATCCCCGATCCACAGGCCGTCAGGAGGTCGTTTAGTTTGTAACCTATAAATACCCTCTACCTTGCAAGGTAGAGGGTTGGATGTTCTTTGGTAATCTAACATTACATGAGTTTCTCTTTCTAGAATATCCCACTTTCTCTCTCTCTTAAATCATCTATACGCCTAAAGTGTTAATGTTATGATGTGTATGTGAAATCCAATATGTTACAATTGGTATCAAGAGCCATGGTTAGATCATATCTTACACATCTTTGGATTTCTAGTGGTTTTAGGTGGTTTTGAGTTTGAAAAAGTTTAGTGGTTTTTGCATCATTTGGTTGATTTCTTGTGTTAAAACTTGGATTTTGTTAGTACTTTTGTGTTTAGAATCATCACAAGTGTTTAGGTTTTCATTTGGTAAGCTTGAATCATCTTGGTTGGGTTGTTTTGGATTGAAAAGTGGTGTTTGTGAAGTTTTCTAGCTAGCGACTTGACCTACGGATAGCTTTTCTTGCTAGCGACTTGCTTTACATTTTGGTAGCGAGTTGCAGTTTGTGGAGTTAGCGACTTAGGCCTAGCGACTTGCCTAGTGAGACAAGCCGACAAACAGTACAAGTAGTGGAATCTCAACTACGGGTAGCGACTTGGTGGAAGTTAGCGACTTGTACTTTATATTGTTAGCGACTTGGTGTTAGCGAGTTGGTACTTAGCGAGTTGCTATTTAGCGACTTGAATATTTAGCGACTTGGTGCTTAGCGAATTGCTGCCAAAATTTTGTTAGCGACTTGGATTGTAGCGAGTTGTTACATAACGACTTGGAACTTTAGCGACTTAGCACTTAGCGACTTGGTTCACAATTTTCCTAGCGACTTGAGTGATTTCCTTTAAATACGGTTTTCTATTGATTCAGTAAAATCCCGTGAAAGAATCTATTTCCCGGTTTAATCATAAAGTTATAAAATCCCGTTTAACTTGTCATCATGTCTACCAACGCTCCTACAATCATCTCCACTGTTGCTGAGGTCGTTCATGCAGAAGATACTCGTCAAAATAGAATTTCTTATATCACTGATCCTTTAATCACCAAAGTACTTGAACTCTATGATACCTCACAGAACAATGAATCTGGTTGCATTTCTGAATGTCCAAAATTGATTGATTCATCAAAGGGTGATCTTAACTCCTCACCATCTGAGTCAAACCTCAACAAACCACATCTAATGAACAATGATGCTAAGCAAATGGAGTACAACATTGAGCCCTATCAACTACTTCATCAGCATCTCAAACTACTCTTATCTACTACTATGGATCGAACAAGCAGTGCTATCCTTCGTCAGGACTTTCCCACTTTGACCCGAACTGTGTTACTCAACTTAGAACAACTGAGGTGTCAAATTACCAATGAACAGTTCTCAACTGATAAATCTAATGCAACTCTTCAAGTAATCTTCAATCAATTTCAGTCACTTATCAAGGGGAATATTCCTCAGATTTTGATGATGACTTGACTGGAATCTCATTCAAAAACACACTGGAATGGAAATCCATGAGTTCGAAACACCTTTATTCAACTTATGGGTAATGTGGAAATATACATTAAGGAAGCTGCTAAAGAGAATGAGAAGCTGAATGAAATGAAGGGGTGTCAAGTGATGCTATGGGAAGATTTTGATAGGTCATGCAATGGATCAGGTAAACCAATGAAGGATACCGAATGCAGAAGTTCAGTTGAAATTAAAAGGGATGGTGACAACTGTACTGATCTCATTGACTCAGTGTCAGAAAAGGTTTCATGTGATGAGGTACACTTAACTAATCGTAGTAATTCATATGTTAAGAAACTGATTCTAACTCGATCTTAATCTGTGAACTCTGTGAACTTCGATCATGGTTCGACTGAATCTAAAACTGTTAAAGCTGATGACATGATTGAAAAAGGGTATATGATGAACTTTCAAATAAATACTCAATTCTTGAAAAACATTGTATTTCTTTGGAAATCGAAATACAACAAAAAGATGAACGCTTTTATGCAAATAAAACATGCATGTCAGAATTTCGAATTTCGAGAATTTTTTGAAATTAATCAATTAAAAAACCAGATTCAGGACAAAGACTCAACCATATGCAATCTGAAATCACTACTCTCAAATGTGCAGAAGTATGACTGTCATGAAATGAGTGATACACTTGAATCTAGAAATGCTGAGCTTGCTCTTTGTGTGTCCAACCTGTTAAGAGAAAATGAATCATAAAGAAATAACTTAGAGGAGACCAATTCCAAGTTGATCAATCAATCTAACATCTTATTGAAAGACATTGATGACCTCAAAGCCCAAATTTAGGATAAGAGCTTCAATGTTGTTGCCTTAAAAAATGAGCTTAGGAAATCTATGGGAAATAGGATGAACACTAAGTTTGCAAAACCATCAAATTTGGAGAAGTCAAGTGGTCAGAACCACTCTAAACGTCAGATAGTTAAGCACCTAATGCCTTTAGAAGCTGAAGAGTTAAATCATTGAAATCTAGGCTTGCCTCCCAAATTGATGAGAATGTTGTTTTGTCAAAACCAGTCACTTCATTGCTTCGTTTCGATATGATGAATCTCAAACTCCAGGGAAATGTTCAAAGCTCAAAGTTCAGAAATACTAGAAGTACGACTAGTTCTCATAAGAAACATCATTTGGCTGATCTATCCCCTAAGAAACCATCAAAACACAAAAGGACCAATAGTCAAAACAGGGAAGTGCACACATACAAATCTACTAGTAACTGCTTCAAATGGATTCCCACTGGTAGATTATTTAAGTTCACAGAATCCAAACGGACTTACATACCTAAATCTTGCCTTAAGTGGATTCCCACAGGAAAACTCTTCAAGTATATTGAGCCTAAAAAGATCTCTAATATTGATACGTCTGCATTAACCAGGGTTACATCAAATAGTGAGATTATTCATGTCACTAACCCATCCAAGTGCAATTCTACATGTGCTTCTAGTACAATGTGCTCTCAGTCTTTTTCAGGTACAATGCTCAACTCAATCAGGAACTTCATGACTTGGTTCCCATCAGAAATGAATATAGCTCATTCAGGAGCTATAGCTTGCCAGAATTGATGTACATCTTACTTTGACTCCTATTCACCTTGAATCAGGACTCGCTCGTTTATATCTGAGCACAAATGTCTCTTAAAAAAAATTAAATTCACAACTTTTATTATATCTCATAATTTCTTTTTTTTAAATTCATACCTTTTACATCCATCTAATAAAAGACTTATTCGTTGTTTTCGATAACATCTACGATCCTAGAAATATCATTCAATAATGATACGGGTTCATAGATGAAGTTCGAACAATTGATTTTGTCTTATTAAAAATATATATATATATATATATATATATATATATATATATATATATATATATATATATATATATATATATATATATATATATATATATATACGGGTTGGTTAAAGTCAATCAATGGTCTTTGTTAACATTGATTGAGGGGGAGATTTTTTAAGTTTTCTTGCTCATACATGCTTTAGTGCTGGTTATGGTGTGTGCTCAGTTGTAGGTTGTTGTCTTATCATGCATTTGTGATTATCTTTGTGTTCTCATGTTTTGAATGTTTATTTGACTCATGGTGTTTATTGTGAGTGTGTGCTTATCTGGGCTTGTATGCTATCTGATATATCTGTTATGGCCTTGGATAATAAATATCTAATATGCAGAATTTGATAAGATTGCAACTTAGATATAAAATCTTTGATAGCAAGTTGCTTCACTAGCCACTAAACCATAGGGACCGAAAGTGACAAATAGGCCTTCTTGAAAATCCTCCTCTTCTTACCCCCTAGCGACTTAGTTTTTTTTTCTTTCTTTCTTTTCAAAATTATTAAATGTTTTTTTTCTCTCTTTCTTCCTCGTTAAGCTCTCGATCTAGCGACTTAGAAGTGGTATGACTTGAATCTTTCTCTACTTGTTCTCCAATACATGTCTTTGATGCTTGTCTAACACATCTTTTTACCAGATCTCATCGAGCTTTTGATTTGTGACATTTGATTCCCGCATAGGTTTGAATTCTAAAGGAATCATGTTTGTTGTAATGATGTTTTGCAAGTGTGTTAAATGCTTTGGTGTAACTGTTTTTGAGTGCTGGTCAAATTGTGTCTATGTAATGGAGTTGTATAAGTGGTGGTTTGGGTCGATTATCTGTTGCAGTAACAATTGTTCTTGAAAGCGACTTAGGTATTGTTCTTGGTAGCGAGTTAGTTTAAATGTTCATCGTAGCGAGTTATTGCTTTTAATTCTGCTCAACTTTGCGACTAAGCTGCTGTGGCGACTTAGTGAACTATTTACTAGCGACTTGGGTAGCGACTTAGCTGTATCACTATTATCAACGACTTGTCTTTACAAGTTAGCGAATTAGTAACGGTAGCGACTTAGTAAACAGATTTGTAGCAACTTGGCTATGGTACTGTTCATGGCGACTTGTCTTTGCAAGTTAGCGAATTAGCAAATGTAGCGACTTAGTGAACTAAACTGGTAGCGACTTGACTGTAGCACTGGTAATGGCGACTTGTCTTTACAAGTAAGCGACATAGTTTGCTTTCATGCAGCGAGTTAGTCTTGGTTTCTCTCGTGGCTATCAAATGTTACAACTTGTTTCATACATATTTGTTATATCATTTTCACATTTGTATCTTGATTCATGAATTGATTCCTTTGCAATGCACGCCTTAACTTTTAATTCCATAACAACTCGTCTTGTAAAAACTGGTTCTAAAGGAATCTGGATCTTTAAATGTCTCACTAATACCACTCAATCATTCTCTATATGCTTATAGGAACCCCGATCGTGTTACTAAGTTTGAGTGTCTATGTCATAAGGGTGTTCTCAATGCTGTCTCATTAATCATTTATAATCTAACTTGTTCCCAATCATTACTGTTGGTTGTAATTATACTCAGATCTTCAATGGCAAATTCAATCTCTGATAAGAACGTTACTTCTTCGGCATCACACAAAGTTCTCTCAGACGAAGAAATCCTTCCTAGGAGTCAATGGGCAGAAATTGGAAAAAGTAACTGCTATGTGGACCTTCAAAAGCTGCAACAAAATCCTATCCTCAAAGTATCTATTGATATCCTTAAGAATACTAACTTCTTCGGTGCCATTACCAAGCAATGCACAATTCCCACCATTTACATACAACAATTCTGGAACACCATTCAATGGGACAGAATCACAGCTAAATACTCGTGCAAACTGGATGATAGGGAATTTGCGATAAACTCTGACATTCTCAGCAAGGCTCTAGGAATCACTCCATGTATCCCCAACATACGATCTGAACCTCCACCTGGTGCTGACGATCTAATTGTCTTTTTGATTGGTTTGGGATATCAGACTGGCATATTAAGGGCTTCCGACATCATCACTGGACACATGTATCAACCTTGGAGAGCAATGACAACAGTTCTCAACTTGTGCTTATCTGGCAAAACCTCAGGGTTTGATAAAGTGAGAATTCCCATTTTGCAAATCCTATGGGGTATTGTCAATGGAGTGAATGTGAATGTCTCAGAACGTATTTGGGAAGAATTTTCGTTGTCAATGAATACATTCATATCTGATAGAACTAACTTTCTGAATAAAACTCAGGGTCGAAAGAAACTGAACAAGCTTGTGATTCCCAGCATCAGATTTTCAAAACTTGTTATCCAGTTCTTACAACAGACTCACAACTTCAACCTCGGGATTGACTCAGATCTACATAAAGCAGAAGATGAATTCGTTTGGGGTAATCTTAAATATGTTCCTAGAGGAATGGACAAAGAAATCTTTGGATTGACAATTCCTGATACTCTACTCACGGAAGATATCAAGAAGAAGGACTACTTCAAACAATACAAGAAAAGAGCTACCAGTTCCTCTGCTGATGTCACACCCACTCCTCCACAACCCAATGCTCCCAAGTCCACTTCAGCCTCACAAGCATCCTATGCCTCTCTTCCTAAAAAGAGACTTGAAAGGTCACAACATTCAGACACCGCATCCAAGAAGCAGAAAGTAAAAAGGAAATTGGTAAAAATACTGAGGCTTCAAGGGATAATACAAGGTTAACTGATGAAGATGATGCTGATCTGCAACTTGGAATCCAGCAAAGCCTAGAAAGTCTGAATGTGAAAGCACCAGTAGGTGGAGTAGTGCTAAGAGAGCCTGATCAAGTGCCTCAACAAACAACACCAATCACACAAGACAAGGGAAAAAGAATTGTTGGAATAGAACAAGCTGCTCACACGCTCCTTACCTTTTCTTCCTCACCATCAAGAACTACCACTCAAGTTGATCTGAAGAAGCGAAGTGTTGAATCGTCATCGATTAAAAACATCTGAATTGGAAAAGGAAGCATCTGTAGCACCAGAAGTGAATCCTGCTATAAGTGGTATCCAGTGTGAACAAAATGTTGTAGAAAAGTTGCATCAAGTCTCACAGGAGAATCCGGAGTCAAGATCCGATGAGACCATGCCCCTGGAGGAACCAAATCTTTCCACCAGTTCTCTATTATCATTTAAGAACCTAGATACTGAATTCACTTTCGGCGATCAATTCTTAAATGACAAACCCATTGATTCTGAGCCTTCCAAGCAAGATAATGACAAGGAGGATGCACAATCCATGTTTAATGTCAATATTCAGCAAGACACATCATCCGTTCCACCTATGACAGCACCCTTACTCACAATTGCACTTCCACCTCCCAAACCTGACCAAGTAACCGCACGTTCACCACCTGAATGCGCAAAGACTCTATCCCTTGAACCGGTGGTCATAGTTTCGATGTAGAAACTCCACGATTCACCACCTCAAATTCTTACCTCAGATCAAGCTGCTTGACAAGCGGTGAAAAAATTGAAGCTCTTGAAAGACAACTACCGAAATCCGTAGATTCCCTTGTGGATCGTGTCTATAGGCTGGAGCATCTCAACTTTGATGAAGGGGTGGCAGGCGCCATTGAAGGCGAAGTTAAAGATGCTGTGGAATGGGCAATGGAGGCTCCTCTACTTAGACGATTCAAGGATCTTCCTATTGCTGATATGAGAGCTGTATTTTCAGATAAGATGTTTGAAGCTGGCGAAGATAAGCATGAGGTCCATAAGATGCTTTATGAGGCTCTCGAAGAATCAAACAAGTACGACAATCATGTACAGTTCTTGATAGACGCTGGAGAAAGAAAAGCTAAGAAGAAAAGGAGAACCGTAGTGTTGGAAACATTGCGTAAAGGTCATAAAGATCCTCCTCCTTCTCCACCTCCTACTGGGGGTCTTTGGAACATCTGGAGTTAGTGGATCTTCTAAGACAACCTCCACACCTCCACCACAACCACCATCATCAACACCAAAGCCTGCCAATCAACCCAGTTCATCTGAAAATCAAGGAAAGCAAAAGAAATCTGCAGCTTGGTCCACGGTTGACTCAAGGTTCACTTCTACAGTCTCCTCTATCCCGAAGATCAAGTTGTTAATGAAGAATCGCTTGTCATAGCAGAGTCAGAATCAGATGAAGATGATGCATCCACCAGATTTATTCCCAAGTCAACTGAAGATGATTGGTTTGATACTTATATGTCAGGTGCACCATCTAATCCATCGGTGCACCTTCAAAAGACACCATTCGAAGTTGGCTCTCTGAAGAAAGACCACAAACTCCTGAGCCCTCTTGGTTTATTCCCGAGTCTGAGTCAACAAATCCAGCAAACAATTGGGCTTCAATTATCAGTTCCAACTATGAAGCTCCAGCAGAAGACTCTCTTCTTCACTTCACAGGTGATATGAGGAGCTTTATTAGATGGTTTTGTGAACGGAAGAGTATCTCATCCATTACCCCAAGAGATCTTGAAGGACAAGCTTATGAAATTGTCAAAGTCTTCCACTCAGATGCCAATCATCTTCAATATCAGATGGAAGAATGCCACAAGATGCTGAATGACCAAGTCAGTGAGCAAATTAGTCGCTTCAATGTTAACAAATCTCTTCCTCTTGGTGGTGAACACGGTCGGATGACCATTCAGGCTGAATTCTTCTTCAATCATGACTTGGACTATATGTGTGCTCGCTCTGCTGAAAGAAGACCAGCTCTATCATTTTCAAAGATGAAAGCTGCAACCTACTCTGATCAGGGGCTTGAACAGATGGTTCCTGATCAATTCTGGGCTGATGAAGAATGAAAGTATGACATTGCCGCTTCATATGGTATTTCTCACTGGTGGTTCAAAAGAAGAAGTTCTACATCGAAAGACATGGTGCTGATAAAAGACGCAAGGGGGTTCGATCAAAGCTGCAAATCTTAAGTGTTGTTTGTGTAGAGATCTTCCCTATCTATGGATATGAGTATTTGAAGAAGATAGTCCTTAAAAGAGCAGACTTCAAAGTGTATACTATTGAGGAAAACGACTTCAAACATCTTCTGCCAAATGATTTCGAAGATCTCTATCTCTTGAATCTCCAAGGACACCTTGAGCATTTACCTGTCCGTGAGAAAAAGGCCCTCTCTGCAGCTGTCACTCTTTAGATCAGGGGCTTAGTCATTCGAAAACGATTTGAGGACTTTCAGCTTGGCATGGAAAGCTACCAAACAAGGATCAACCTTACAAGTCCACAATGGAATGCAACAGGGCATGAATTTCATCGCGAATACAAAGTTCTTGACACCCCTAGCGCCGTCATCTTCACCGACAGATATGGGACTCGCATGCTTATGCGACAATGTGAGCTCTACAAGTTTAGTGACGGAACTCTCAAATTGGTTGAAGAAGAACTAGACTCTAGAGTGAAAGAAATCAAAATTGATATGAAATCATGGGTAAAGACTACTTTCTGGACTGATGATGACTTAAAGTGGTGTGAAGATTTCATTCTTTGCAATCAGGCAAAGACTAAAGACTCGAAGGATCTTCCGCAGCCTTGAAAGCTTTGTTGGTGGTAGACTTCGTGATGGGCATTACAAACTACTTCAAAGAACTGAATGAAGACATCTTCGGGAAGTAGTCTCTGTTATGTATTAAATTTATGTATAATGTGGTGTACAAACTATGAACAACTGTAATGCATGTAATAGTGCTAGGTTATGTACTGTGGTTTCCCCTTGTATCAAAAAAGGGGAACATCTGTGTTGTCCACTTCTGATCATATAAAACCGGACACATTTTTCTCCAACAATTATTTTGCCTCATACATATTTAAATCACTTGAGATCCAAAATGTCACAATTCTCAATTTTTGGTCATTTCTCAAAACAATTCACGTTTCACTATTTCATCATTTATCGTAAACTAGGTTTGCGTGTTCCAAATTCGCGTAACCTTAATGGTTTAGCGGCGAATTCATGATCATATCATCACGGACATTTCATATAGACTAAGTTTAGTCTGCATATCATTAACATCATTTCCATCATGTTAGTTCATTCATGATTTTGCATTTCACCTTAAACGCGTAATTTTCATATTAAATAAACGCTATCGCGTAATTAATTATTTTAGACATTTGATCCGTTACTTCCCAAAAATTATCCCGATATATTTTTGTACTCATTTAAGATTATAAAAATTATATTACTATTTTACCCGATGTTTTCAATTTATTTTGTATATAAATTGTTACGTATAAATAATTACGGCAGTTTTGTAAACTCAACACATGATCAAGACTTGAGAAAATATTTGTAATACAAATACATCAACATATATATGAAACTAGAAGATTGAGATCAAACTAATCTAGTT
The DNA here is from genome assembly GCA_910596185.1 of Chrysanthemum makinoi. Classification (NCBI taxonomy): domain Eukaryota; kingdom Viridiplantae; phylum Streptophyta; class Magnoliopsida; order Asterales; family Asteraceae; genus Chrysanthemum; species Chrysanthemum makinoi. The sequence continues at coordinate 180,390,127 of OU343216.1, forward strand.
TGGGGACAAAAACTTACCACAAGTATGGCACCTTCTCATTTCCTTTCTTTTTCTTGCCGTGAATCACACCCCAAACATTACACATTTTGAAAATCTTGCTAAACCTAATAATTCACATGTACTAAATAATTATAATAACTAAAATATCTACTTCTTTCTTATATAAATATACATGCATATAGCTACTCATTTCAAGACTTAGCAAAATTTTTACCACTCTCTCACTCACTCATATATTCGGCCAAATAATAAGAAGCAAGAAGAAAAGGAAAGCATTTGGGTTCTTTTAAAAACTAAGGTGCAAAAAGGGTATTGTTGGTTACCAAGCTACGAAGTATATTTTGGAAGGTACGGGTTGATTTTTCTAGTTCACACGTCCGATTCTTGTCTCGCGAACTCATCACCACCCATTAGAAGTGTTGTAAGCTTTTCATATTCATGATCATATTTCATATTCATTTTCATATCTATTTCATCATTTTTGAGCAAAACATGCAAGACTTGTGGATATTTATACCATTTTTATCATTGTTTTAGAGTTATACATATTTAAGTCACCCTATAATTTATCCCTTGTTATATATTAGTCTTGATGATGTTTAGGAACCCATGACACCCTAAGAAGGTGTATGGTAGGATTAGAATAGCTTTGGAGTTGTTTTGAAGGGATTGGAATAGGTTTAGTACGAGAAAAACTCTTTTCGACAAGAATAAAAAGTGGTCTGATCTTGTTTTGTATTTCTGGAAAATCCGACAGTAGACACGAATTTTTGACCTAGATATTTAGAAAATATACTTTAAAACGAATCCGTGGCCGCTTGAACGGATTAAAACGAAGCTATAACGAAGAAGTTATGAATTTTTCAAGTTTGACGACGAAATATATATGTCCTGAAATTTCAGCAAGCTGTTTTTGTATTGTACGAGTCAAAAACGAGTCTTAAGCTTTATAAATTATTTCGAATTATCAAAAATATATTAGTATACTTTGATCTGAAGCTAAGGACGTATAATACGTAGAAAGCGGATTTGTAACGACTAAAATATACACGTTTTCATAAAATTGCCGTAACTTACTTATTTAACAAAAACTATATTATTTTTACGAGACAAGTGTTACGGTAAACAAAACGACCATGTTGAAGGCTATTTTTAACGATGACGTAGAACTATTTGTAACAAGATGTCTTCTAATAAAATTGAGATCACCAAGCATATTTTTCAAAGCGATCAACGTTTGTATAGCGGAGTTGTAATAAATTATTTACGGTTGCTTAAACTTTGCCGAAACTCACTTTTAAACCACATTTTGGACAAAATCACCATATTTAACCACTATTATCTTTATATTCGAGACCTCTATGACGAAAACTCATGTACTAAAACTTCGATATTTTGATACAAGCTTTCCAAAACCGTTGAGTTCGTTTCCTAACGTTCGACATACACCATTTTACGACTAGCTTTTCGAGGCCATTTTGTCACTTTCATGAAATTTCCAACGACATTATTTTACGACGAAAAGTTATAATTTCACAATAAACCATTAAGAAACTAATGTAGGATGACATTTTGGCGTAAATACTTGCAAAGTAATTTAAGAATGGTCAAGACGTCAAAAGAGTATTTTTTGACGATAAGTATTATTTTCAAAACTCACAAATGGTATAAATAACATATGAAATGCATGCATAACGTTACATCATAACTCATTAAGTATCATATCATTCATTTTAGGTCGCGGATAGTTTTCGAGCCTCATTTTCTTGCACTTCATTTTGTTAGCATATCAATCACACCAGGTGAGTTCTATAGCCCCACTTTCAATTGTTTTATACTACTTTTGGGGGAGATACATGCTCAAACTGTTTTCATTTACTTTCATAAATACTCTAAGCGTTCTTGATTACCGTGAGTTTCATAGCCCCTACTTTTATACATTTTCAATTACCTTTGGGGGAGATACATGCTCAAACTATTTTCATTTACTTTCACAAACACTCTAAACTTTTACATATTACTGTGAGTTCATACCCCACTTTTACTCGTTTGAATTCTTATAAACTATTTGGGGCGAGATACATGCTTATTTATCAAAACATTTAAACTCTTTTGTCAAGCAACATTACTTATACGTTACACTTGATTGCGTTATATACTTGATTGGGTTATACTTGATTTCATATGCATATTTGGAACAAACATACAAGAATTAGTGGCTCCAAATTAAGTTGTTGGAAGGCTATTAATTTACAAACATACAAGAATTAGTGGCTCCAAATTAAGTTGTTGGAAGGCTATTAATTTACAAACATACAAGAATTAGTGGCTCCAAATTAAGTTGTTGGAAGGCTATTAATTTACAAACATCCCGGCATTGATATGTTGGAAGGCCATTTTATGGATACTGACCCAGCGTGGCGTTGGAGGAACATCCCAACACGAGTTGTTGGAAGACCCTTGTGGTGACATTTAAACTTTTAACTACTATGATACATGCATACATGATTGACATACTATTTTTATCAGTGGGTTGTAAACACCACGGGTTGCAAGTTTTGTATGGTAGGGACTTGGGCGAGTGGATTCTGATGCCTTTGCTTTGCGAACTATTATATATGACCAAAAACTTGCCTTTGTTACATGAACGCTCTTTTAAGGCTTTACTTGTTAACCAAACTCTATGAACTCACCAACCTTTGTGTTGACACTTTTTAGCATGTTTTATCTCCGGTATCTAAGGCATTCACTTCATGGCATGCATATGGACATATCATAGAGTCGTGGTGACGACGTGTCTCACGTGGGATTTATACACTTTAAAAACATCGTTTGGCTTGTATCAAACCTATTACCGCATACATTGATTTTCATTTGGGACCTACATTTTGTAAACTCTGATTATTTTACTTAATCAAACGATGTATTTTCTAAACGACACTTTAGGTCATTCGATATAACTGTAACTTTGATGCTATGACCGTCCTCCCCAAGGTATTCCATTCCGCTGCAAAACACGTAATTTGGGGGTGTGACAGATTGGTATCAGAGCATCGGTTATAGAGAACTAGGTTGCATCATTGACCCTAGACTATAACCACATCATCATAGCATCTCATCATATCATTATAAGTGCACATTCTTTATACATGCGGACTTATGACTCAACACCAAACATCATATGAGTCGATTAGTCCAAGCATTGCATAGTTACTCCTAAATTATACATAGCCTGATCACCTATGTCTAATTCAGGAAGAATCATGCAATGAAGGGAGTAGTAGTCTCATATGTGTAAGCAATTCCGTAATCAAGCCAAATTTTCAAAAGATTTTCATCAAACCACTTGTTTCGGTTTGATCCGGCGGCAGTTCTTGTTTGATGAGTTGCAAAGATCGAGCTAGAAACAAGTAGTTACCTAAACCGATTTAGCCTAATCGTATGGCAGTTCTTGTTTGATGAGTTGTGGGATTAAGTAAAAATCGGTTACCAAAAAGTCTTTTAAAATTTTGCTTGAGAATGGGAAAGCTTGTCTCATCGAGCCTAATCATAAGAAAGCATGTATTTAGGGTGGGAATTGCTCACGATAGCACGAGGCGTATCTTGTGGGACGAGTAACTCATATGCATGAGCATTGACATAATCATTTAGACCATACACGAGCATAAACTTTTAGAACCCTTGTCGAGGTTCGAACTATAGTATCATCGATTGAATCACGAGGACGTGATTCCTCTGACATGGGAAGAATGTCACAATTCTCAATTTTTGGTCATTTCTCAAAACAATTCACGTTTCACTATTTCATCATTTATCGTAAACTAGGTTTGCGTGTTCCAAATTCGCGTAACCTTAATGGTTTAGCGGCGAATTCATGATCATATCATCACGGACATTTCATATAGACTAAGTTTAGTCTGCATATCATTAACATCATTTCCATCATGTTAGTTCATTCATGATTTTGCATTTCACCTTAAACGCGTAATTTTCATATTAAATAAACGCTATCGCGTAATTAATTATTTTAGACATTTGATCCGTTACTTCCCAAAAATTATCCCGATATATTTTTGTACTCATTTTAAGATTATAAAAATTATATTACTATTTTACCCGATGTTTTCAATTTATTTTGTATATAAATTGTTACGTATAAATAATTACGACAGTTTTTGTAAACTCAACACATGATCAAGACTTGAGAAAATATTTGTAATACAAATACATCAACATATATATGAAACTAGAAGATTGAGATCAAACTAATCTAGTTTGGGGACAAAAACTTACCACAAGTATGGCACCTTCTCATTTCCTTTCTTTTTCTTGCCGTGAATCACACCCCAAACATTACACATTTTGAAAATCTTGCTAAACCTAATAATTCACATGTACTAAATAATTATAATAACTAAAATATCTACTTCTTTCTTATATAAATATACATGCATATAGCTACTCATTTCAAGACTTAGCAAAATTTTTACCACTCTCTCACTCACTCATATATTCGGCCAAATAATAAGAAGCAAGAAGAAAAGGAAAGCATTTGGGTTCTTTTAAAACTATGGTGCAAAAAGGGTATTGTTGGTTACCAAGCTCTGAAGTATATTTTGGAAGGTACGGGTTGATTTTTCTAGTTCACACGTCCGATTCTTGTCTCGCGAACTCATCACCACCCATTAGAAGTGTTGTAAGCTTTTCATATTCATGATCATATTTCATATTCATTTTCATATCTATTTCATCATTTTTGAGCAAAACATGCAAGACTTGTGGATATTTATACCATTTTTATCATTGTTTTAGAGTTATACATATTTAAGTCATCCTATAATTTATCCCTTGTTATATATTAGTCTTGATGATGTTTAGGAACCCATGACACCCTAAGAAGGTGTATGGTAGGATTAGAATAGCTTTGGAGTTGTTTTGAAGGGATTGGAATAGGTTTAGTACGAGAAAAACTCTTTTCGACAAGAATAAAAAGTGGTCTGATCTTGTTTTGTATTTCTGGAAAATCCGACAGTAGACACGAATTTTGACCTAGATATTTAGAAAATATACTTTAAAACGAATCCGTGGCAGCTTGAACGGATTAAAACGGAGCTATAACGAAGAAGTTATGAATTTTTCAAGTTTGACGACGAAATATATATGTCCTGAAAATTTCAGCAAGCTGTTTTGTATTTATGCGAGTCAAAAACGAGTCTTAAGCTTTATAAATTATTTCGACTTATCAAAAATATATTAGTATACTTTGATACGAAGCTAAGGACGTATAATACGTAGAAAGCGGATTTGTAACGACTAAAATATACACGTTTTCATAAAATTGCCGTAACTTACTTATTTAACAAAAACTATATTATTTTTACGAGACAAGTGTTACGGTAAACAAAACGACCATGTTGAAGGCTATTTTTAACGATGACGTAGAACTTTTTGTAACAAGATGTCTTCTAATAAAATTGAGATCACTAAGCATATTTTTCAAAACGATCAACCGTTTGTATAGCGGAGTTGTAATAAATTATTTTCGGTTGCTTAAACTTTGCCGAAACTCACTTTTAAACCACATTTTGGACAAAATCACCATATTTAACCACTATTATCTTTATATTCGAGACCTCTATGACGAAAACTCATGTACTAAAACTTCGATATTTTGATACAAGCTTTCCAAAACCGTTGAGTTCGTTTCCTAACGTTCGACATACACCATTTTACGACTAGCTTTTCGAGGCCATTTTTGTCACTTTCATGAAATTTCCAACGACATTATTTTACGACGAAAAGTTATAATTTCACAATAAACCATTAAGAAACTAATGTAGGATGAAATTTTGACGTAAATACTTGCAAAGTAAATTAAGAATGGTCAAGACGTCAAAAGAGTATTTTTTTTGACGATAAGTATTATTTTCAAAACTCACAAATGGTATAAATAACATACGAAATGCATGCATAACGTTACATCATAACTCATTAAGTATCATATCATTCATTTTAGGTCGCGGATAGTTTCCGAGCCTCATTTTCTTGCACTTCATTTTGTTAGCATATCAATCACACCAGGTGAGTTCTATAGCCCCACTTTCAATTGTTTTTATACTACTTTTGGGGGAGATACATGCTCAAACTATTTTCATTTACTTTCGCAAATACTCTAAACGTTTACTGATTACCGTGAGTTTCATAGCCCCTACTTTTATACATTTTCAATTACCTTTGGGGGAGATACATGCTCAAACTATTTTCATTTACTTTCACAAACACTCTAAACTTTTACATATTACTGTGAGTTCATACCCCACTTTTACTCGTTTGAATTCTTATAAACTATTTGGGGCGAGATACATGCTTATTTATCAAAACATTTAAACTCTTTTGTCAAGCAACATTACTTATACGTTACACTTGATTGCGTTATATACTTGATTGGGTTATACTTGATTTCATATGCATATTTGGAACAAACATACAAGAATTAGTGGCTCCAAATTAAGTTGTTGGAAGGCTATTAATTTACAAACATACAAGAATTAGTGGCTCCAAATTAAGTTGTTGGAAGGCTATTAATTTACAAACATACAAGAATTAGTGGCTCCAAATTAAGTTGTTGGAAGGCTATTAATTTACAAACATCCCAGCATTTATATGTTGGAAGGCCATTTTATGGATCTGACCCAGCGTGGCGTTGGAGGAACATCCCAACACGAGTTGTTGGAAGACCCTTGTGGTGACATTTAAACTTTTAACTACTATGATACATGCATACATGATTGACATACTATTTTTAGCAGTGGGTTGTAAACACAGAGGTTGCAAGTTTTGTATGGGCGGGACTTGGAACTGAGTGGATTTACGATGCCTTTGCTTTGCGAACTATTATATATGACCAAAACTTTGCCTTTGTTACATGAGCGCTCTTTTAAGGCTTTACTTGTTAACCAAACTCTATGAACTCACCAACCTTTGTGTTGACACTTTTTAGCATGTTTTATCTCCGGTATCTAAGGCATTCACTTCATGGCATGCATATGGACATATCATAGAGTCGTGGTGACGACGTGTCTCACGTGGGATTTATACACTTTAAAAACATCGTTTGGCTTGTATCAAACCTATTTACGCATACATTGATTTTCATTTGGGACCTACATTTTGTAAACTCTGATTATTTTACTTAATCAAGCGATGTATTTTCTAAGCGACACTTTAGGTCATTCGATATAACGTAACTTTGATGCTATGGCGGTCCTCCCCAAGGTATTCCATTCATTTGCAAAACACGTAATTTGGGGGTGTGACAGTTGGTATCGAGCATGGTTATAGAGAACTAGGTTGCATCATTGACCCTAGACTATAACCACATCATCATAGCATCTCATCATATCATTATAAGTGCACATTCTTTATACATGCGGACTTATGACTCAACACCAAACATCATATGAGTCGATTAGTCCAAGCATTGCATAGTTACTCCTAAATTATACATAGCCTGATCACCTATGTCTAATTCGGGAAGAATCATGCAATGAAGGGAGTAGTAGTCTCATATGTGTAAGCAATTCTGTAATCAAGCCAAATTTTCAAAAGATTTTCTTCAAACCACTTGTTTCGGTTTGATCCGAGCGGCAGTTCTTGTTTGATGAGTTGCAAAGATCGAGCTAGAAACAAGTAGTTACCTAAACCGATTTAGCCTAATCGTATGGCAGTTCTTGTTTGATGAGTTGTGGGATTAAGTAAAAATCGGTTACCAAAAAGTCTTTTAAAATTTTGCTTGAGAATGGGAAAGCTTGTCTCATCGAGCCTAATCATAAGAAAGCATGTATTTACGACGGGAATTGCTCGCGATATACGAGGCATTATCTTGTGGGACGAGTAACTCATATGCATGAGCATTGACATAATCATTTAGACCATACACGAGCATAAACTTTTAGAACCCTTGTCGAGGTTCGAATCATAGTATCGTCGATTGAATCACGAGGCGTGATTCCTCGACATGGGAAGAATGTCACAATTCTCAATTTTTGGTCATTTCTCAAAACAATTCACGTTTCACTATTTCATCATTTATCGTAAACTAGGTTTGCGTGTTCCAAATTCGCGTAACCTTAATGGTTTAGCGGCGAATTCATGATCATATCATCACGGACATTTCATATAGACTAAGTTTAGTCTGCATATCATTAACATCATTTCCATCATGTTAGTTCATTCATGATTTTGCATTTCACCTTAAACGCGTAATTTTCATATTAAATAAACGCTATCGCGTAATTAATTATTTTAGACATTTGATACGTTACTTCCCAAAATTATCCGATATATTTTTGTACTCATTTAAGATTATAAAAATTATATTACTATTTTACCCGATGTTTTCAATTTATTTTGTATATAAATTGTTACGTATAAATAATTACGACAGTTTTTGTAAACTCAACACATGATCAAGACTTGAGAAAATATTTGTAATACAAATACATCAACATATATATGAAACTAGAAGATTGAGATCAAACTAATCTAGTTTGGGGACAAAAACTTACCACAAGTATGGCACCTTCTCATTTCCTTTCTTTTTCTTGCCGTGAATCACACCCCAAACATTACACATTTTGAAAATCTTGCTAAACCTAATAATTCACATGTACTAAATAATTATAATAACTAAAATATCTACTTCTTTCTTATATAAATATACATGCATATAGCTACTCATTTCAAGACTTAGCAAAATTTTTACCACTCTCTCACTCACTCATATATTCGGCCAAATAATAAGAAGCAAGAAGAAAAGGAAAGCATTTGGGTTCTTTTAAAAACTAAGGTGCAAAAAGGGTATTGTTGGTTACCAAGCTACGAAGTATATTTTGGAAGGTACGGGTTGATTTTTCTAGTTCACACGTCCGATTCTTGTCTCGCGAACTCATCACCACCCATTAGAAGTGTTGTAAGCTTTTCATATTCATGATCATATTTCATATTCATTTTCATATCTATTTCATCATTTTTGAGCAAAACATGCAAGACTTGTGGATATTTATACCATTTTTATCATTGTTTTAGAGTTATACATATTTAAGTCACCCTATAATTTATCCCTTGTTATATATTAGTCTTGATGATGTTTAGGAACCCATGACACCCTAAGAAGGTGTATGGTAGGTGATGAGTGTCTAAATACTCATCATTTTTATACTGTTAGAATGCCAAAAAACATCTGAAAACACTTTCGAAATGCTTCAAAATGATAAAAATATCACAAACAAGTGTTTTATATGTTTTAAATGCAAAAATGCCAAAATCGGTGAAAAGCGTATTAAGTTTGCATAATTGGCGAGTTTTAGTCCCCAATTTACAAAAGTTGTCAAAAACAGTCCCTGGTAATTCAAAAACTTGTAAAATGTCATTTAAGGTCCATAAGATTCAAAAGTTGTCAAAACAAACCTTTTTAAGTTCAAAAATCACAAAATGACAACTTTAGTCCCTCAAGTTTGAAAAATGTCAAATATAGTCCTTGGTTAATTTAAAAAGTGAAAATTATAAAATTTTAACCTTGTACTATTAATAAATGACAAAATAGGTCCTTATGATAAACTTTGGAGAAAATTACAAGTTTGGTCCTTATAGTTTCTAAATTGGCAATTTTGGTCCCTGGATTTATAAAAATGGAAATTATCAATATAGGTCCTTGCACTAATCTTACTTGGCAGGTTTGACCCTTGTGAAAGCTATGGAAAATGTTCAAGTTCAAACCTTCAATTTTGGCTAAATTACAAATATGGTCCTTGTTGTTAAACTAAAACCAAACGGACCTATTTATATCACTAAACCCAATATCCAGCCCAATCCAATAAACCGGCCCAAACTTTTAAATTCAAAATAAACCGCCACCACGTGTGTCTCCTTCACGCTGTAAACCAATACGAAGCGGTTTGCCACCTTTTCACCTTTCCACCTCACCATATCCACTTGAGTACCTCCACCCTCCACCTCCACACCAAACCAAACCCAATTAATGTGAAAAACCAACTCTTTGAAAAATTGGCGCCAAAAAGTGACAAATGGCAAATCAATGATCGGCTTAATCAATGGTCAAGATGTGGTGGGATAGTCTCAGAGGTCGACAAGAGATATTTGAAGTCAATAAATCTGAGAGAAAAGCGAGAGGAAAAAAGATTATTAGAGTAGGTAGTGTAATTTAGTGTCGATATAGTGTAGTTTTCAATTTCAGTTTACTTTAAGTCTTTCAAATACTTTGTTAAAGTTATTTAAGTGTATGTGAATCTTTTTCAGTTTCAATTTCAGTTCTAATTCAAGTTTTCATGTTATGCAATTTTTTGCATTATCCAAAAATCTCAATATGGTGAATGTTGTTACTTAACTGTTAGTTTGGACTCATAAGCCACATAAGCTCCCTATATAGCTTATTGAAGCTATTAGATACTCTTAAAAGCAGTTTATTAGCCAAAATCAGAAATTCATAAAAATACCAAATAAATTAGTGAAAATAAAAAATCCATGGTGCAAGGTTCAAGATTTGGGCGAGGGTATATAGTGGATGGCCTTGGGATTAGTGCTTCATGGGAAGCTTTAGGATGTGTTTTTATGCCTTGGTTCTCAGTTACCAGTTGGAAAACCAAATTGTAAGCCTGTTGATCAATCTTGGTACTTCACTGTTTTATGTTGTTAATGTTATTGTTCTATGTTTCTTTAGTGTTATTTAATGATATTATGAGGTTTGTAATAGATTGCATGTTCTTAATCTGTTTAACCCTTTGAAAATCACCAAACCAGTCTCATTAAGAACTGTTTGGTTCTGTTGAGTTTACTGTGTTTAAGGTTATTAGAGTTGTTGTTTATTGGTATTATCTGTCACACTTAGTATTAAGAACTCAAAGATACATTAAAAACCAGTACTTAGTTTGTAAAAAGTCAAAATAGCTTCTTAATTCATTTTGTTAGTTCACTGTTAAGAGTTTGGAATGCAAATCCCATTACATTAGCTTAAAATTTAGTACTCTAGCTTAATCTCACCTTATTACAACTTATTATAACATAATAAGTCAATAGAATCAGTTGTAAGTTCACTTTAGTCAAACTTTTCAGTTTTTGTAAAAAGTCAATTTTCATTTGGGTCGTTTTTTGAATAAAATGGATCTTTTTACTGTGTGTTTATTAGTTAGTTTTAGCTTTTAAGCTTTTAGGGTATTAGAGTTTAGTTGCTCAAGAAAAATATAAAAATACTAGATCAGTTGTAATCAGCTTATAGAATGCTTATTTATTAGCTTATATTGGACACCTTGAGAAAGTGCCCTACGTGCTTGATTTGGTGGCTTGGTTCATAAGCTCTTAGAGAGCTTATTAGTAGTCACTAGCTTTTGAAACTTAGCTTTTTGAGAAGCTTACCTAGCCATCTAAAGGTTCCAATCCTAGTTTTTCCATTTTCAACTTATTTAGTTAGAACGCTAGCTTATTCTAGTTCTGTCCATTTTTAGTAAAGTTTACCATTTAGTGTTTTCAAGTTTTTTAAAAGCTCCTCATAAGCTCATTAGTGAAATCTACAGTTAGCTTTTTAGCTTTTTGGAAAGCTTAACTGGTGAGCTTGATGTTTCCAGTGATCATTTTTATTTTTTAGCTTATCTCAGTGCTTATAATTAAGCTTAAAGGTACCTAGTAGAAACCAAAGCGATTATCTTGTGTTACAGTTAAGCTTAAGCTTATTTTAGGTTTGTTTAGTGCTTATTTATAAGTTCTTTTGCTTTTTCAGTTATCATTATAGCTTATTATCATTAGTTTATCTAATTTCGGTTTCCCTTGCTTATTTTTTAGCTTAAAAGCCATTTTGGCTTAAACTTTTTAGCTTATTTCATTTTCTTTGCCTTGTTGAGAAAATAAGCTCATCTGAGCTTATTAATCAGTTTGTTAAAAGCCAGTTTTAGAAAATGCTTATTTTCTTGTATTTAATAAGTTGCAAAAAGAAAAATCGAAAAATAAAATGTTTTGCAAAAGGGAGAGGCGGTCGAACACTGAGACCTCCCCTTATATGGGTGATAGTGGGTACCTGTATGCCATTGCCCTTGGGTCTTTTAGTTAAAGTCTTACACTACTTAGTATTTAACCACATTTTCTACAATAAGCTTATACGTAGCTTCTTGCTTATTTGTAGCTTATATATAATACCTTTTTCAACTTTTGCAATTTTCTTGTCTTTATATTAGTATAAAGTATTTTCTATAAAAGTTTCAGATTTTTCTCATTAGTTTTAATATTTTTAAACATTTAATTAGTGTTTTATAGTAATTAATTCATAATAAAAATATAAAAGTCTAAAAAATATAAATCTTTTTTCTAAAATTTTCTTTTGTCTTATATTTTGTAAAAATACTGTTTTTACACTTGTAGGACTTTTATTTCATAAATTTTACTTTTTATCTTGCGCTCCAGCGTAATTTTTATACATATCGCTCGTTTTCATTTTAAGTTACGTTTTTAGATATTTTGAGTTTACGTTTTAGTTAAATTAGTTTATTAAAGTTATTTTATTTTATAAAATCAATAAACGTTCATCGATCTGTAAAAATAGTGATAGCGTTTATTTAATATATTTTATCTTTTATTTTTTTTAATTTGCATTTAAGTATTTGTAAATTGTAGATCTTTTCTTTAGGTAATTATCCATCCAAAACCTTATTGATCACTATCCTTAGTGATCATTCTATCATCTGAAGTTGTTTAAACACCAATTCATCCTCCGTGGGACTTAACGACCTGGGAATACACTATATTCCTCTGATCTTAAATTGCATTCGTGCTTGAGCAGTTTTTAAGCTGATTACGGATTCGCCATTCACAAGTGGCGGGTTTGTGTGATTTAGCTTGACTGCCAGCGCGCAAATTTTGCGCGCATTGCGGGAGGCTGTAAGCGTGTTTTAAGCATTTCCGGATCCATTCTTGCACATATACCACCTTTTTGTAAACAATTTTCAAAATCAAAAGTTCATTAACACTTTTCCTAAAGTGTTAACAACACCAAAAATATTTTCATTCTTTGTTTTTATGGCATGTTTTTCAAAAATCCAAAAATATTCATCTTTACCCTCTTACCCTTTTGATTCTTCATTTCTTACCCTCTAGAACCATTTGATTCTTTCTATGTCTTATCCTCACCCTCTTGGTTGTCAATGGTGTGGTGGTCCTTATAATGGTGGCAATTGCCCCAGTTGTAGCATGGTGGAATCGGGAAACGGGTCGTCTATAACCAAGATCCATATTCTACCATAACACAAGCGATTTATTCCATCGACTACCACCTTTGTGAGACTCAGCGGTTATCTTGTTGTGAGTCTGTGATGGTTCACATTCGATTCGATTGTCAATCGGGAAACAGCTTGTCTATGGCGGGTTCACGATAACAATTATGACTACAACACATATGACTCACGGCCACATCAGTTTTCTTGTTGTGAGTATTGTAGAGGTCCTCACTCTAGCTTCGGATTGTCAAACGGGGAATCCATTTCCTTGTAACAATTACGACTCTTTGTATCAAGACCAACCTCCACAATACCAAATGATTCAAGCAACTCCTCATGAAACTCGACGGACCTTCTCTTGAAGAGTCTTGAGTTATTAAAAGAACTTAAGGAGGAGTCGGCTATGTCACAAGAGAAATCCATGGAAGAATTGTTAGCGAGAGAACGGGTCGCTAAATTAGATTCCCAGTTGCCATTGAAAACACGTTAGGAATCAATTAGACTACAAAAAGCATTCAAATCTAGCTCTCAATTCCATTTCATTCCTGATGACGATGAAGATACCTTTGATATTCTACAATTTTATTCATCAAATTCATCAGTTGAGATTCTATCCGTGGAAATGAAGGGAGAAAAGAATATGGTGAATCACTAGCGGTAGAAATAATGGAACTTGTAGAATCCATAACTGCTAGTCCTTCTCAACTCCCTCGGTCTGCTGTTATCACACCCGAGGTTCACACTCACTCTCTAAACATGGGGGACGAACTTCTTGACACTTGTTCTGAAAAGGAATCGGACGAATTGATAAAGTCTAGTGTTGAGAACCTTGTTCCAATCCCAAGAGAGTCTGGGGAATTCTTGAGCATTTGTGTGATATCCCTACCCCTCTTGTCTTCCAAAGTAATCATGTTGAGATGTTCTCGATTACATGAGGACTATTCTTTATCTTGTGGAGACATAAGTTATGTGGGGGAATTACCTTCTGAGCTTGTCAGCTTAGGAGAAAAGAATGAGGAAGAAATAATCCAAGACGAAGCTCTTCGTCTTACATTATTGAATGTTAATCTTCTCATTTCTAGAATCGAGGCTTTTAATGAAAAGCCTACTTCATATCCTATCCCCTTTGAGGATAGTGAACTTTGGTTCGATGATTCTATTCGGAATTGCAAAGCGTTCCATTTTGATCATATGGGAGAGAAGATTAGTGGTATTACCACTTCTCATTCTCATAATTCTCTCCCCGATTATGAATCATTCACTTTTGAGGAGTTCCCCAATAAACTCACTCAAATCAATCCTGAATATGAATCATTCTCCTTTGAGGAGTTCTCCTGTGAACTCACTCATATCATATCTCTACCGGAGTATGATAACTTCTACTTTGATCTAGACACACCCGGGATATATCTAGACCAATTGAGCTTAAAAGATGAAATTCATGCTATCATGAATTCCCCTTCTGATGATGATGAGTTAGTCAAGATTATTTTCATGACTTTCTTTCTCTTCTTCACCTATCCCGTGACTTCTCTGTTCTTCACTCCCTTGGGAATGAAGACATTATCTTTGACCCGGCATTTTCATTTATCATTTGTAAGCGGGTCTCGTCTCGATATCTCATCGGTGTGGAACTTTCACGTACTTCAATGTTTATACAAACATCTTGAATGAAAGTCCGATGGAGATTGTCTCTTCCACTTACTTCCCCATGAACAAATTAATTCGGATCGAGTCAAGCTAGCGACTTCGGTAATAAAAACATTAGCTAAAACATGGGTTTTCACCGTGTGTACCACCAGTGTGGGGAGATGCCCACATGTTGTTTATAAGTCTTAAAAAAAAAAAAAAATAATTGTTGTGTTTCCACACTTTGAATATTGAGGACAATATTCATTTCTAAGTGTGGGGGGGAAATTCTGGCGAATTTTGATCATAAATGTACCCTTTTAGTCCCTTTTTCCCCCAAAATGGCCAAATTTTAAAATTTTTTTTTAGTGGAAGTACTATGTACTAAACACAACAAATGGTAATCAGTCCACCATGTCTAACCCACATAAGGACTGGCTAATCCAGGAGCAAACGGCTCTTGGTAAAGATATCTCAAATCCGTTTATGGCTTGCAATTTGCCCAAAATTGTATGGTATTCAACTCACCATATCCTTAAAAGTGAAGAGTTGGCTAGCCCGCAAGTTTATGGCTTGTGGTAAAGGCAGTGGAAAATCCATAATTGGTAATCAGCTCACCAAAGATAATTATGATAATTTATCTAAGAGTTGGCTAGTCGGAAAGGTACGGCTTACGGTAAAGACAAATCAAATCCGTTCACAGCTTATGATTTGCTTAAAATCATTTGGTTATCGTTGTGCCAAGGTTCTTACTTGAACTAAAACAATTGGCTACTCCAGAATTAATGGCTTTTGGTAAAGAGATAAAATCCATTAACTTTTCATAAATCATTGCTAGGGACTAGCAATATCTTAGTGTGGGGGATTGATGAGTGTCTAAATACTCATCATTTTTATATTGTTAGAATGCCAAAAATATCTGAAAACACTCAGAAATGCTTCAAAATGATAAAAATATCACAAAAAAGTGTTTTATATGTTTTAAATGCAAAAATGCCAAAATCTGGTGAAAACGTATTAAGTTTGCATAATTGGCAGTTTTAGTCCCCCAATTTACAAAAGTTGTCAAAAACAGTCCCTGGTAATTCAAAAACTTGTAAAATGTCATTTAAGGTCCATAAGATTCAAAAGTTGTCAAAACAAACCTTTTTAAGTTCAAAAATCACAAAATGACAACTTTAGTCCCTCAAGTTTGAAAAATGTCAAATATAGTCCTTGGTTAATTTAAAAAGTGAAAATTATAAAATTTTAACCTTGTACTATTAATAAATGACAAAATAGGTCCTTATGATAAACTTTGGAGAAAATTACAAGTTTGGTCCTTATAGTTTCTAAATTGGCAATTTTGGTCCCTGGATTTATAAAAATGGAAATTATCAATATAGGTCCTTGCACTAATCTTACTTGGCAGGTTTGACCCTTGTGAAAGCTATGGAAAATGTTCAAGTTCAAACCTTCAATTTTGGCTAAATTACAAATATGGTCCTTGTTGTTAAACTAAAACCAAACGGACCTATTTATATCACTAAACCCAATATCCAGCCCAATCCAATAAACCCGGCCCAAACTTTTAAATTCAAAATAAACCGCCACCACTGTGTGTCTCCTTCACCACGCCTGTAAACCAATACCAGAGCAGTTTTGCCACCTTTTCACCTTTCCACCTCACCATATCCACTTGAGTACCTCCACCTCCACCTCACACCAAACCAAACCCAATTAATGTGAAAAACCAACTCTTTGAAAAATTGGCGCCAAAAAGTGACAAATGGCAAATCAATGATCTGGCTTAATCCAATGGTCAAGATGTGGTGGGATAGTCTCAGAGGTCGACAAGAGATATTTGAAGTCAATAAATACAGAGAAAGAAGCAGAGGAAAAAGATTATTAGAGTAGGTAGTGTAATTTAGTGTCGATATAGTGTAGTTTTCAATTTCAGTTTACTTTAAGTCTTTCAAATACTTTGTTAAAGTTATTTAAGTGTATGTGAATCTTTTTCAGTTTCAATTTCAGTTCTAATTCAAGTTTTCATGTTATGCAATTTTTTGCATTATCCAAAAATCTCAATATGGTGAATGTTGTTACTTAACTGTTAGTTTGGACTCATAAGCCACATAAGCTCCCTATATAGCTTATTGAAGCTATTAGATACTCTTAAAAGCAGTTTATTAGCCAAAAATCGAAATTCATAAAAATACCAAATAAATTAGTGAAAATAAAAAATCCATGGTGCAAGGTTCAAGAATTTGGGCGGGGTATATAGTGGATGGCCTTGGGATTAGTGCTTCATGGGAAGCTTTAGGATGTGTTTTTATGCCTTGGTTCTCGGTTACGGTTGGAAGACCAAATTGTAAGCCTGTTGATCAATCTTGGTACTTCACTGTTTTATGTTGTTAATGTTATTGTTCTATGTTTCTTTAGTGTTATTTAATGATATTATGAGGTTTGTAATAGATTGCATGTTCTTAATCTGTTTAACCCTTTGAAAATCACCAAACCAGTCTCATTAAGAACTGTTTGGTTCTGTTGAGTTCTTGTGTTTAAGGTTATTAGAGTTGTTGTTTATTGGTATTATCTGTCACACTTAGTATTAAGAACTCAAAGATACATTAAAAACCAGTACTTAGTTTGTAAAAAGTCAAAATAGCTTCTTAATTCATTTTGTTAGTTCACTGTTAAGAGTTTGGAATGCAAATCCCATCACATTAGCTTAAAATTTAGTACTCTAGCTTAATCTCACCTTATTACAACTTATTATAACATAATAAGTCAATAGAATCAGTTGTAAGTTCACTTTAGTCAAACTTTTCATTTTTGTAAAAGTCAATTTTCATTTGGGTCGTTTTTGAATAAAATGGATCTTTTCTTGTGTGTTTATTAGTTAGTTTTAGCTTTTAAGCTTTTAGGGTATTAGAGTTTAGTTGCTCAAGAAAAATATAAAAATACTAGATCGGTTTGTCAGCTTATAGAATGCTTATTTATTAGCTTATATTGGACACCTTGACTGAGAAAGTGCCCTGTGCACTGATTTGGTGGCTTGGTTCATAAGCTCTTAGAGAGCTTATTAGTAGTCACTAGCTTTTGAAACTTAGCTTTTTGAGAAGCTTACCTAGCCATCTAAAGGTTCCAATCCTAGTTTTTCCATTTTCAACTTATTTAGTTAGGCTGCTAGCTTATTCTAGTTCTGTCCATTTTTAGTAAAGTTTACCATTTAGTGTTTTCAAGTTTTTCAAAAGCTCCTCATAAGCTCATTAGTGAAATCTACAGTTAGCTTTTTAGCTTTTTGGAAAGCTTAACTGGTGAGCTTGATGTTTCCAGTGATCATTTTTATTTTTTAGCTTATCTCAGTGCTTATAATTAAGCTTAAAGGTGCCTAGTGAAACCAAACAGTGTACTGTGTTACAGTTAAGCTTAAGCTTATTTTAGGTTTTTTTAGTGCTTATTTATAAGTTCTTTTGCTTTTTCAGTTATCATTATAGCTTATTATCATTAGTTTATCTAATTTCCAGTTTCCCTTGCTTATTTTTTAGCTTAAAAGCCATTTTGGCTTAAACTTTTTAGCTTATTTCATTTTCTTGCACTGTTGAGAAAATAAGCTCATACTGAGCTTATTAATCAGTTTTGTTAAAAGCCACAGTTTTAGAAAATGCTTATTTTCTTGTATTTAATAAGTTGCAAAAAGAAAAATCGAAAAATAAAATGTTTTGCAAAAAGGGAGAGGCAGGGGTCGAACCTGAGACCTCCCCCTTATATGGGTGATAGTGGGTACCTGTATGCCATTGCGCCCTTGGGTCTTTTTCGTTAAAGTCTTACACTACTTAGTATTTAACCACATTTTCTACAATAAGCTTATACGTAGCTTCTTGCTTATTTGTAGCTTATATATAATACCTTTTTCAACTTTTGCAATTTTCTTGTCTTTATATTAGTATAAAGTATTTTCTATAAAAGTTTCAGATTTTTCTCATTAGTTTTAATATTTTTAAACATTTAATTAGTGTTTTATAGTAATTAATTCATAATAAAAAATATAAAAGTCTAAAAAATATAAATATTTTTTCTAAAATTTTCTTTTGTCTTATATTTTGTAAAAATACTGTTTTTACACTTGTAGGACTTTTATTTCATAAATTTTACTTTTTATCTTGCGCTCCAGCGTAATTTTTATACATATCGCTCGTTTTCATTTTAAGTTACGTTTTTAGATATTTTGAGTTTACGTTTTAGTTAAATTAGTTTATTAAAGTTATTTTATTTTATAAAATCAATAAACGTTCATCGATCTGTAAAAATAGTGATAGCGTTTATTTAATATATTTTATCTTTTATTTCTTTTAATTTGCATTTAAGTCGCTGTAAATTGTAGATCTTTTCTTTAGGTAATTATCCATCCAAAACCTTACTGATCACTATCCTTAGTGATCATTCTATCATCTGAAGTTGTTTAAACACCAATTCATCCTCCGTGGGACTTAACGACCCAGGAATACACTATATTCCTCTGATCTTAAATTGCATTCGTGCTTGAGCAGTTTTAAGCTGATTACGGTCTGCCATTCACAAGTGGCAGGTTTGTGTGATTTAGCTTGACTGTTCTGCAGCGCCAAATTTTGGCGCGCTGCGGGGAGGTTTGTAAGCGTGTTTTAAGCATTTCCAGATCCATTCTTGCACATATACCACCTTTTTGTAAACAATTTTCAAAATCAAAAAGTTCATTAACACTTTTCCTAAAGTGTTAACAACACCAAAAATATTTTCATTCTTTGTTTTTATGGCATGTTTTTCAAAAATCCAAAAATATTCATCTTTACCCTCTTACCCTTTTGATTCTTCATTTCTTACCCTCTAGAACCATTTGATTCTTTCTATGTCTTATCCTCACCCTCTTGGTTGTCAATGGTGTGGTGGTCCTTATAATGGTGGCAATTGCCCCAGTTGTAGCATGGTGGAATCAGGAAACGGGTCTGTCTATAACCAAGATCCATATTCCTACCATAACACAACTGATTTATTCCATCAGCTACCACACTGTGAGACTCAGCGGTTATCTTGTTGTGAGTACGTGATGGTTCACATTCCAGTTCGATTGTCAATCGAGAAACACGCTTGTCTATGAGCGGGTTCCGATAACAATTATGACTACAACACATATGACTCACGGCCACATCAGTTTTCTTGTTGTGAGTATTGTAGAGGTCCTCACTCTAGCTCGGATTGTCAAACAGGGAATCCATTTCCTTGTAACAATTACGACTCTTTGTATCAAGACCAACCTCCACAATACCAAATGATTCAAGCAACTCCTCATGAAACTACGACGGACCTTCTCTTGAAGAGTCTTGAGTTATTAAAAGAACTTAAGGAGGAGTCGGCTATGTCACAAGAGAAATCCATGGAAGAATTGTTAGCAGAGGAACGCTAAATTAGATTCCCAGATTGCCATTGAAAACACTGTTAGGGAATCAATTAGACTACAAAAAGCATTCAAATCTAGCTCTTAATTCCATTTCATTCCACGATGGCGATGAAGATACCTTTGATATTCTACAATTTTATTCATCAAATTCATCAGTTGAGATTCTATCCGTGGAAATGCAGGGAGAAAAGAATATGACTGAATCACTAGCAATAGAAATAATGGAACTTGTAGAATCCATAACTGCTAGTCCTTCTCAACTCCCTCGGTCTGCTTGTTATCACACCCGAGGTTCACACTCACTCTCTGAACATGGGGGACGAACTTCTTGACACTGTTCCTGAAAAGGAATCGGACGAATTCATAAAGTCTAGTGTTGAGGACCTTGTCCCAATCCCAAGAGAGTCACAGGGAATTCTTGAGCATTTGTGTGATATCCCTACCCCTCTTGTCTTCCAAAGTAATCATGTTGAGATGTTCTCTGATTCTGATGAGGACTATTCTTTATCTTGTGGAGACATAAGTTATTTGGGGGAATTACCTTCGAGCTTGTCGGCTTAGGAGAAAAGAATGAGGAAGAAATAATCCAAGACGAAGCTCTTCGTCTTACATTATTGAATGTTAATCTTCTCATTTCTAGAATCGAGGCTTTTAATGAAAAGCCTACTTCATATCCTATCCCCTTTGAGGATAGTGAACTTTTCTTCGATGATTCTATTCCAGAATTGCAAACGTTCCATTTTGATCATATGGGAGAGAAGATTAGTGGTATTACCACTTCTCATTCTCATAATTCTCTCCCCGATTATGAATCATTCACTTTTGAGGAGTTCCCCAATAAACTCACTCAAATCAATCCTGAATATGAATCATTCTCCTTTGAGGAGTTCTCCTGTGAACTCACTCATATCATATCTCTGCCGGAGTATGATAACTTCTACTTTGATCTAGACACACCCGGGATATATCTAGACCAATTGAGCTTAAAAGATGAAATTCATGCTATCATGAATTCCCCTTCTGATGATGATGAGTTAGTCAAGATTATTTTCATGACTTTCTTTCTCTTCTTCACCTATTCCGTGACTTCTCCTGTTCTTCACTCCTTCGGGAATGAAGACATTATCTTTGACCCTGGCATTTTCATTTATCATTTGTAGCCGGTTCGTCTCGATATCTCATCGGTGTGGAACTTTCACGTACTTCAATGTTTATACAAACATCTTGAATGAAAGTCCGATGGAGATTGTCTCTTCCACTTACTTCCCCATGAACAAATTAATTCGGGGTCGAGTCAAGCTAGCGACTCGGTAATAAAAAACAGTAGCTAAAACATGGGTTTTCACCCGTGTGTACCACCCGAGTGTGGGGGAGATGCCCCACATGTTGTTTATAAGTCTTAAAAAAAAATAATTGTTGTGTTTCCACACTTTGAATATTGAGGACAATATTCATTTCTAAGTGTGGGGGGGAAATTCTGGCGAATTTTGATCATAAATGTACCCTTTTAGTCCCTTTTTCCCCCAAAATGGCCAAATTTTAAAATTTTTTTTTTAGTGGAAGTACTATGTACTAAACACAACAAATGGTAATCAGTCCACCATGTCTAACCCACATAAGGACTGGCTAATCCAGGAGCAAACGGCTCTTGGTAAAGATATCTCAAATCCGTTTATGGCTTGCAATTTGCCCAAAATTGTATGGTATTCAACTCACCATATCCTTAAAAGTGAAGAGTTGGCTAGCCCGTAAGTTTATGGCTTGTGGTAAAGGCAGTGGAAAATCCATAATTGGTAATCAGCTCACCAAAGATAATAATTTATCTAAGAGTTGGCTAGTCCGAAGGAGTACGGCTTACGGTAAAGACAAATCAAATCCGTTCACAGCTTATGATTTGCTTAAAATCATTTGGTTATCGTTGTGCCAAGGTTCTTACTTGAACTAAAACAATTGGCTACTCCAGAATTAATGGCTTTTGGTAAAGAGATAAAATCCATTAACTTTTCATAAATCATTGCTAGGGACTAGCAATATCTTAGTGTGGGGATTGATGAGTGTCTAAATACTCATCATTTTTATACTGTTTAGAATGCCAAAAATATCGAAAACACTCGAAATGCTTCAAAATGATAAAAATATCACAAAAAAGTGTTTTATATGTTTTAAATGCAAAAATGCCAAAATCTGGTGAAAAACGTATTAAGTTTGCATAATTGGCAGTTTTAGTCCCCCAATTTACAAAAGTTGTCAAAAACAGTCCCTGGTAATTCAAAAACTTGTAAAATGTCATTTAAGGTCCATAAGATTCAAAAGTTGTCAAAACAAACCTTTTTAAGTTCAAAAATCACAAAATGACAACTTTAGTCCCTCAAGTTTGAAAAATGTCAAATATAGTCCTTGGTTAATTTAAAAAGTGAAAATTATAAAATTTTAACCTTGTACTATTAATAAATGACAAAATAGGTCCTTATGATAAACTTTGGAGAAAATTACAAGTTTGGTCCTTATAGTTTCTAAATTGGCAATTTTGGTCCCTGGATTTATAAAAATGGAAATTATCAATATAGGTCCTTGCACTAATCTTACTTGGCAGGTTTGACCCTTGTGAAAGCTATGGAAAATGTTCAAGTTCAAACCTTCAATTTTGGCTAAATTACAAATATGGTCCTTGTTGTTAAACTAAAACCAAACGGACCTATTTATATCACTAAACCCAATATCCAGCCCAATCCAATAAACCCGGCCCAAACTTTTAAATTCAAAATAAACCGCCACCACTGTGTGTCTCCTTCACCACGCCTGTAAACCAATACCAGAGCAGTTTTGCCACCTTTTCACCTTTCCACCTCACCATATCCACTTGAGTACCTCCACCCTCCACCTCCACACCAAACCAAACCCAATTAATGTGAAAAACCAACTCTTTGAAAAATTGGCGCCAAAAAGTGACAAATGGCAAATCAATGATCTGGCTTAATCCAATGGTCAAGATGTGGTGGGATAGTCTCAGAGGTCGACAAGAGATATTTGAAGTCAATAAATACAGAGAAAGAAGCAGAGGAAAAAGATTATTAGAGTAGGTAGTGTAATTTAGTGTCGATATAGTGTAGTTTTCAATTTCAGTTTACTTTAAGTCTTTCAAATACTTTGTTAAAGTTATTTAAGTGTATGTGAATCTTTTTCAGTTTCAATTTCAGTTCTAATTCAAGTTTTCATGTTATGCAATTTTTTGCATTATCCAAAAATCTCAATATGGTGAATGTTGTTACTTAACTGTTAGTTTGGACTCATAAGCCACATAAGCTCCCTATATAGCTTATTGAAGCTATTAGATACTCTTAAAAGTAGTTTATTAGCCAAAATCAGAAATTCACAAAAATATCAAATAAATAGCTTAAAAATAAAAAAACATGGTGCAAGGTTCAAAAAGGCTGGAGCAGGGTATATAGTGGATGGCCTTGGGATTAGTGCTTCATGGGAAGCTTTAGGATGTGTTTTTATGCCTTGGTTCTCAGTTACCAGTTGGAAGACCAAATTGTAAGCCTGTTGATCAATCTTGGTACTTCTTTGTTTTATGTTGTTAATGTTATTGTTCTATGTTTCTTTAGTGTTATTTAATGATATTATGAGGTTTGTAATAGATTGCATGTTCTTAATCTGTTTAACCCTTTGAAAATCACCAAACCAGGTCTCATTAAGAATTTGTTTGGTTACTTGAGTTTCTTGTGTTTAAGGTTATTAGAGTTGTTGTTTATTGGTATTATCTGTCACACTTAGTATTAAGAACTCAAAGATACATTAAAAACCAGTACTTAGTTTGTAAAAAGTCAAAATAGCTTCTTAATTCATTTTGTTAGTTCCTTTGTTAGAGTTTGGAATGCAAATCCCATCACATTAGCTTAAAATTTAGTACTCTAGCTTAATCTCACCTTATTACAACTTATTATAACATAATAAGTCAATAGAATCAGTTGTAAGTTCACTTTAGTCAAACTTTTCAGTTTTTGTAAAAAGTCAATTTTCATTTGGGTCGTTTTTGAATAAAATGGATCTTTTCTTGTGTGTTTATTAGTTAGTTTTAGCTTTTAAGCTTTTAGGGTATTAGAGTTTAGTTGCTCAAGAAAAATATAAAAATACTAGATCGGTTGTAATGTCACTTATAGAATGCTTATTTATTAGCTTATATTGGACACCTTGACTGAGAAAGTGCCCTGTGCACTGATTTGGTGGCTTGGTTCATAAGCTCTTAGAGAGCTTATTAGTAGTCACTAGCTTTTGAAACTTAGCTTTTTGAGAAGCTTACCTAGCCATCTAAAGGTTCCAATCCTAGTTTTTCCATTTTCAACTTATTTAGTTAGGCTGCTAGCTTATTCTAGTTACGTCCATTTTAGTAAAGTTTACCATTTAGTGTTTTCAAGTTTTTTAAAAGCTCCTCATAAGCTCATTAGTGAAATCTCTGAGTTAGCTTTTTAGCTTTTTGGAAAGCTTAACTGGTGAGCTTGATGTTTCCAGTGATCATTTTTATTTTTTAGCTTATCTCAGTGCTTATAATTAAGCTTAAAGGTACCTAGTGAAACCAACGATGTAATCTTGTGTTCTGAGTTAAGCTTAAGCTTATTTTAGGTTTGTTTAGTGCTTATTTATAAGTTCTTTTGCTTTTTCAGTTATCATTATAGCTTATTATCATTAGTTTATCTAATTTCCAGTTTCCCTTGCTTATTTTTTAGCTTAAAAGCCATTTTGGCTTAAACTTTTTAGCTTATTTCATTTTCTTGCCTTTGTTGAGAAAATAAGCTCATCTTGAGCTTATGTCGGTTTGTTAAAAAGCCACGATTTTAGAAAATGCTTATTTTCTTGTATTTAATAAGTTGCAAAAAGAAAAATCGAAAAATAAAATGTTTTGCAAAAAGGGAGAGGCAGGGGTCGAACCTGAGACCTCCCCCTTATATGGGTGATAGTGGGTACCTGTATGCCATTGCGCCCTTGGGTCTTTTTCGTTAAAGTCTTACACTACTTAGTATTTAACCACATTTTCTACAATAAGCTTATACGTAGCTTCTTGCTTATTTGTAGCTTATATATAATACCTTTTTCAACTTTTGCAATTTTCTTGTCTTTATATTAGTATAAAGTATTTTCTATAAAAGTTTCAGATTTTTCTCATTAGTTTTAATATTTTTAAACATTTAATTAGTGTTTTATAGTAATTAATTCATAATAAAAAATATAAAAGTCTAAAAAATATAAATATTTTTTCTAAAATTTTCTTTTGTCTTATATTTTGTAAAAATACTGTTTTTACACTTGTAGGACTTTTATTTCATAAATTTTACTTTTTATCTTACGCTCAGTAATTTTTATACATATATCTCGCTCGTTTTCATTTTAAGTTAAGTTTTTAGATATTTTGAGTTTACGTTTTAGTTAAATTAGTTTATTAAAGTTATTTTATTTTATAAAATCAATAAACGTTCATCGATCTGTAAAAATAGTGATAGCGTTTATTTAATATATTTTAATTTTTTTTAATTTCCTTTAATTTGCATTTAAATTAACGTAAATTGTAGATCTTTTCTTTAGGTAATTATCCATCCAAACCTTACTGATCACTATCCTTAGTGATCATTCTATCATCTGAAGTTGTTTAAACACCAATTCATCCTCCGTGGGACTTAACGACCCATGAATACACTATATTCCTCTGATCTTAAATTGCATTCGTGCTTGAGGCAGTTTTAAGTGATTCTGCCATTCACAAGTGGCAGGTTTGTGTGATTTAAAGCTTGACGGCAGCGCATCGATAAAGATTAGAATAGCTTTGGAGTTGTTTTGAAGGGATTGGAATAGGTTTAGTTCGAGAAAAACTCTTTTAGGACAAGAATAAAAAGTGGTCTGATCTTGTTTTGTATTTCTGGAAAATCCGACAGTAGACACGAATTTTTGACCTAGATATTTAGAAAATATACTTTAAAAGCGAATCCGGGCCGTGACGGATTAAAACGAACTATAACGAAGAAGTTATGAATTTTTCAAGTTTGACGACGAAATATATATGTCCTGAAATTTCAGCAAGCTGTTTTTGTATTATACGGTCAAAACGAGTCTTAAGCTTTATAAATTATTTCGACTTATCAAAAATATATTAGTATGCTTTGATACGAAGCTAGGGCGATATACATTAAGAAAGCGGTTTGTAGCGACTAAAATATACGTTTTCATAAAATTGCCGTAACTTACTTATTTAACAAAAACTATATTATTTTTACGAGACAAGTGTTACGGTAAACAAAACGACCATGTTGAAGGCTATTTTTAACGATGACGTAGAACTTTTTGTAACAAGATGTCTTCTAATAAAATTGAGATCACCAAGCATATTTTTCAAAACGATCAACCGTTTGTATAGCGGAGTTGTAATAAATTATTTACGGTTGCTTAAACTTTGCCGAAACTCACTTTTAAACCACATTTTGGGCAAAATCACCATATTTAACCACTATTATCTTTATATTGGAGACCTCTATGAAGAAAACTCATGTACTAAAACTTTGATATTTTGATACAAGCTTTCCAAAACCGTTGAGTTCGTTTCCTAACGTTCGACATACACCATTTCTAGACTAGCTTTTCGAGGCCATTTTTGTCACTTTCATGAAATTTCAAGACATTATTTTTCTGAAAAGTTATAATTTCACAATAAACCATTAAGAAACTAATGTAGGATGACATTTTGACGTAAATACTTGAAAAGTAAATTAGAATGGTCAAGGCGTCAAAGAGTATTTTTGACGATAAGTATTATTTTCAAAACTCACAAATGGTATAAATAACATATGAAATGCATGCATAACGTTACATCATAACTCATTAAGTATCATATCATTCATTTTAGGTCGCGGATAGTTTAGAGCCTCATTTTGTTAGCATATCAATCACACAGGTGAGTTCTATAGCCCCACTTTCAATTGTTTTTATACTACTTTTGGGGTAGATACATGCTCAAACTATTTTCATTTACTTTCGCAAATACTCTAAGCGTTTACTTGATTCCGTGAGTTTCATAGCCCCTACTTTTATACATTTTCAATTACCTTTGGGGGAGATACATGCTCAAACTATTTTCATTTACTTTCATAAACACTCTAAACTTTTTACATAATACTTGTGAGTTCATACCCCACTTTTACTCGTTTGAATTCTTATAAACTATTTGGGGCGAGATACATGCTTATTTATCAAAACATTTAAACTCTTTTGCCAAACAACATTACTTATACTTTACACTTGATTGCGTTATATACTTGATTGGGTTATACTTGATTTCATATGCATATTTGGAACAAACATACAAGAATTAGTGGCTCCAAATTAAGTTGTTGGAAGGCTATTAATTTACAAACATACAAGAATTAGTGGCTCCAAATTAAGTTGTTGGAAGGCTATTAATTTACAAACATACAAAAATTAGTGGCTCCAAATTAAGTTGTTGGAAGGCTATTAATTTACAAACATCCCAGCATTTATATGTTGGAAGGCCATTTTATGGATACGACAGCCAACGTGAGCGTTGGAGGAACATCCCAACACGAGTTGTTGGAAGACCCTTGTGGTGACATTTAAACTTTTAACTACTATGATACATGCATACATGATTGACATACTATTTTTAGCAGTGGGTTGTAAACACACAGGTTGCAAGTTTTTGTATGGGCGGACTTGCCCTGAGGTGGATTCTGATGCCTTTGCTTGCGAACTATTATATATGACCAAAAACTTGCCTTTGTTACATGAACGCTCTTTTAAGGCTTTACTTGTTAACCAAACTCTATGAACTCACCAACCTTTGTGTTGACACTTTTTAGCATGTTTTATCTCCGGTATCTAAGGCATTCACTTCATGGCATGCATATGGACATATCATAGAGTCGTGGTGACGACGCGTCTCACGTGGGATTTATACACTTTAAAAACATCGTTTGGCTTGTATCAAACCTATGTCCGCATACATTGATTTTCATTTGGGACCTACATTTTGTAAACTCGATTATTTTACTTAATCAAACGATGTATTTTCTAAACGACACTTTAGGTCATTCGATATAACTGTAACTTTGATGCTATGACCGTCCTCCCCAAGGTATTCCATTCCGCTGCAAAACACGTAATTTGGGGGTGTGACACAAAATCTCAAAGGATTTGAAATTTTTGATCGGGGGAGAAAATGTGATATAAATATGAAAGATGTTAAAATATGACCAACTTTTTGTGCATACTACTCTCTAATATGTGCTAAACAATTTTTCGAATCTCGAAGCATATATTAAGGGGGAGCATTTTCTTTGAGGAAATTCAAGACATCAGGGTACACAATTTTCCAGTTTTCTAAGGTACCTTGATTGTATGTTAAATGGCTTCTAATCTTTTGGTGATCATGTCTGCACTTCAAAAAGGGTTCCCTCTAGTATGTGCAAAACCCTCTTTCAAATATTTATCTATTTCAAACCTAGAAGCACATATTGAGGGGGAGCAAAATCATGAAAACCTCATTCTTCCCAAAAATGCTTTATCTACTTGATTCGATTAGGGAAGTGATGTTGATATTTTTAGAAAATGGTAATCAAAGAAGTTAATTCTTTCTCTTGCCTCCGTGTGGAAAACTATTTCAAATACTTGATTCACATGTTGAGGGGAGTTCTTCTTCTAAAAATATCAAAACAATTCAGGTACAAAATGCTTTGATAATATATCACAAGTATGCGGATTGATTTTCAAATGGTTTTCAATTGGTTCCTATGGCGGATGAACAATACCAAATAGACCGACCAACTTTACTTTATATGCGGTGATATAAGGATGACAAGGTTAGGTATTGGTTCCCATGATCGCCCGAGCGGAGGGATCTACCGGGGACAATCCACTAGATAGTGTAGAGTCCTTAGGTATATTGAAAAAAAAAAAAGGAGAAAAGTGAGATCACGGGAAGAGTCGCGGTGAGAGCAGAGCTAGTAATCTTGGAATAAACCCAACAAGGTTCTAGTTATGAAGTCTCGGTAAGCACTGAAGGGGTTGAAGAATGAAAAATAATTAAATGAGAAAAGGGGTGAAAAATAGCCCTCAATAATTCAACCTTAGAGGCTGAAACCGGGTTCAATACATATATCTACTGGTGGTTACTTAGGTAACTCGGTATTGAAGACAAGGCGTCATGGACCTAGTGACCTTAGCACTGCACTAAACTTCCCAAGCTACTCAGTTCCTCTTAAAGGGCTTTTCATTCTCACGGGAACCTACATTATCTATCGACTTTCTCTTAGAGATTGTTGATATTGAAGAAGGAGACCCTCTCCTTAGTCTCCGTTATAGGATCCAAAAATGCACAAATTGAGTCTAGAAAGCGAGATCATCAATAAATCTCATTAGGACAATTTCAATGAAGACTCTCTGTTTCACACAATGTGGAAAGGGAAATTATATCCTGAGTCCTACGCATTATCCTTGTGGTATTGCGGAACATCTAGTGATGTGTTT
This sequence comes from Chrysanthemum makinoi, assembly GCA_910596185.1. Taxonomy (NCBI): domain Eukaryota; kingdom Viridiplantae; phylum Streptophyta; class Magnoliopsida; order Asterales; family Asteraceae; genus Chrysanthemum; species Chrysanthemum makinoi. The sequence continues at coordinate 180,419,977 of OU343216.1, forward strand.
ACATATTCACTGTGAAGATGGAAAGCCTACTGGAGCCAACATCTAACAAGCTCCTGGTAGGTGGCATGTGAGATCTATTATCTGAGATCAACCATGTGACAAGCGAGCAGAATAATGGGCGATTCAATCTTTTGAATCAATCACGGTTCAGTTATGGATTGGCCGGATACCTTTGAAAAACCGGTCTTTGTGCTTTAAAACTCTTTTCATTAGCGCGTCGACCGTGTACTAATTTTTCAAATCAAAAGGTGTTTTATGATTGATAATTGATTTTCATTAAAACCTTCGTTATATTGCAAAAACAATTTCTATTGAGCAATACATGATTGTTTTTCAAATCTCTTTTCATCAATCAATGGACTTAAATTCGCTGGTTCACTCACTCCGTGTTGTCTTCTTTGAGACGTTCGGTTTGAGAACAGCTAGAGCAGCTGCGAAACCCTGTCAAGGAAATTCTTCGGAATTATACTGATCACAGGCAGTACTTGTACTGATCAACGGGGAACCGTGGACCGTGTACCTCAATTCATCGAAAGTGATCAAAGACACTTTCATGCGCTTTATTGCTAACTGTCTTATGCCGGTACACCCCGACGTTTGCAGCTGATCAGAATGGAGCGGTCAATCCATAGCCGCATGCTCACACAACACATTCATATCGAAAGAAATCATGATTGGTGCATCAATGACTCTGATATTTTCACTCCATGCTTCTGCTACGCTGCTGCAAATGTCATGAATCAACGAAAGTTTCCGATACTTTGATGAGAAGATTTCATGATCCAGAATGTGAGCATGTCGGTCCGAAAGTCACAACACCACGATGGATATCTTAGAGATTTGCGTTTGCCGATGATCTCAAAAGCTGGCTCAAAATTATTGTTATCACAGTGGATCAGTCACTCAACCTCCACAAATTATTCATTTCAGTTGTTCAATGATGTACTCTCCACGGCACTTAGTTTGATTACTTTGTTGAAGAGAAGTCTACGAGCTCATGAATGAAGATCTACTTGAAAGCTAGGATATACAATGTAATTTATGGGGTGACCTCCCTTAGGGGGAGATTGTTAGGAATCAGAAATTCCATAAGTAAAAGAGTCGGTCACCCCAATTATTATCTAGCCAAAGTTAGCTCGCAGACTTGTCATTATTTATGTTATTCATTAGATAAGGAGTAGCGTAGAATAGTATAGTGCAACATCGTGGAGGAAGGACGGGTCTTTACCCATTGTATCCTGATCCACAGGCCGTCAGGAGGTCGTTTAGTTTGTAACCTATAAATACCCTCTACCTTGCAAGGTAGAGGGTTGGATGTTCTTTGGTAATCTAACATTACATGAGTTTCTCTTTCTAGAATATCCCACTTTCTCTCTCTCTTAAATCATCTATACGCCTAAAGTGTTAATGTTATGATGTATATGTGAAATCCAATATGTTACACTATGTGATGCACATGGACCATTCCCCAGAAGATTTGTAAATGCATCACCTTTGGGTGTTCATGACTGCTATCCCTTCCCGAGACGGACTTGGCAATTATCAAATAAAATGTTCTCCATGGTTGTGGAATGTTCTTGACATCAACTCTGGAGTGAGTAAAAATGGTGCCAGAAGATTCATCCTACCCAATATCGACCAAGAAGTCCATAATCTCCTTTTCATTTGGGATTTTGACATAATCAGCAGTAGAATTGATGTCTGGAAGTAAAAGAACAGCACGAAGGTCTGCAACAGTGACTATGACTTCTTTTCTGTCAAGAGTGACTTTAACCACATGATCATCATCAGTCCTCTCCATGGTGTGCCAGACATGAATATAGAAGTCAGGAATAGAAGATGACTTTGTGAACATGAACTTGAAAGGATGTTGCAGAAGGATGTCTACAACAACTCTGCAAGAAGATTCTGAGCATTGAATTTGTTGAAGTCGACACGAAGATTGTTCTTGCCAACTACTTTATCATAGCCAATTGGGAATGTGTTTGCCATCGTGAGTTCAGCTGGGGCATTGACATTTTCTTGATTTTTAGCCATTTTGTGATATAAAAGTCATTAGACAAAAAGACAGACATATTGAAACACATGTGTTAGTTTAAGTCTGGATTATTATTTAATTCCTTGTTTGATGATAACACATTTATGCTTGTTACAAGTCCTAAGTTACATATGTTCAATTATATGAAGTTGTGTTGATAAGTTACGTGAACGTGTTAATTTTGAAGTTTTCAGGTCCATTTATCACATAGAACACAACATTTTCATTTTTGTTTGCTTATGCGTAATACTTAATTTTGTGACTTATGCATAACATTACACTTGTGACTTATGCGTAACAGCACAAGAGCGGTGAACAGTGACTTATGAGTAAACTTGTGTCTTTATATGTAAAGATGGGAGCTTATGCGTAAGAATAAGGCTAAAGCGTAAGACGATGCTTATGAGTAAGAATTTCTTACGCGTAAGGCATATTCGAAAGCTTTAAGCTTATTCGTAGGAATAAGCTTAAGTTTACGCGTAAGGCTTATTCGTAAGAATAAACTTATTCATAATGTCGCTTCTTATTCGTAAGAATAAGTTACGTGTAAGAATATATTTTATTCATAAGAATAAAGAATTATGCGTAAAATCACATGTTTACGAATTTCCTTCCAAGAAACTCGTAGTCCACTGTAGACGTCTTATGTGTAAGTTTTATTTGTAAACGCTTTCTTATGCATAAGCATTGAACACCTTTTGATTCTTTTACGATTAAGCCTCTTGTTTACATAAACATGAAATTTTTGGTTACAATTCATTCCAATAATCATAAAAATAACACAAATGGCATTTAAACTCATCTCTTATTCTCAATTAGGCTTATTCGTAAGGTAACTTTAAACCGTAAACCCTATCTTTACGAATAACATATTTGTCCGCAAATTTCAATCAAGCTTTGTTTCTGAGATATCTTAGGGTGCTTAGGAGTTATCACAAACATGTTTTAACACTTTTTAACCACAAAATCAAAATATTCATGGTGAACGAGCATATAAACCCTAAGACATTGATTCTGATTCAATTGTTGTTTCTAAGCAAATTAGATGTTATCAACAAGTTTGAAATACCTATCTAACACTTAATTGTTCACCTTTTAACATCAAACATCTCATAATCAAAAACCCCTAAAAGTTACGCATGAACCCTAAAATCAAAATCTTTCAATTGGAGTTTCTGGGTGGGTTTTGATGGTAGAAACATGTTTAATAATCATTTTAGAACATTTTAACACTACAAATTTCAACTCAAACACCCGTATTCGTAAACCCCCAATTGTTCATGATAACGCTACACGCGTCGTTCGGGGTCAAAGGAACTTCCTTTTCTTCGAGCAAGTTTTATAACACCCTAGGCAGTGAACCTAATCGTTGTAGTGTAGTATTAGGGTAAGCCACGGGTATTGATATCATTCTCTAGGGGAATAGGAATGCTAGTGAGAAGTTACTACGCTAAGGTTGGGGTTGAGGAAGATTATTTTTTATCTTTTTATGTTTTTTAGAAAATGAAAAGGTACGAATCTCGGGGTTTGGATTTGGGGGTTGGTATTTCTACCGATTACTCTACTTGTCTACTTATCTAATCTAAGGTGTATGTAGTCTATGTCTAATTATTGTGTGCTCGTATGATAGTTTAAAGATGTGTTTACTTAGGTTTTATTACTCCTTAATTATCTCCTATTGATGGTTGAATTGTCACGTCCTTATTCTTAATCGCGTTGTATGTCTAAAGTCGTAGGGTATGCATTTGTCCCTAACTCTTTGAACTTACCAAAGGGTCTCGTCTACAAAAACATCTAGGAATTATAAACTCTAACTCTAAGGCACTCTTTGGATGGTTTAGCCTACAACTGCTCTAAGTGTTATAGTCCAAGGTTCACAAAGATTAATCAAGCATTAATTACACAACGAATGACCTATCGCATTACTAGATCATTAACAATTAACATAAGAGACAACCAATCAATATTCAATAATTAAGTTTCATATTCCCTAAGCAAACACACAAATAAATTAGCCGGACATGGAGAACATGCAAGCATACACACAAATAATTGAAGACATAATTGAATTAATGAAGTAAAACACTTATCTTGATGTAAGATAGGGTTTGGAACCCTAAAATATTGTACAAGACAGCCTTGGTTCGGTTTAGGTTTTTTACTCCAAAAGACTACACACTAAAACTGAAAAATTCGGATTCTATATATAATATTACAATCGTGACGGCGTCACCTTATGATTTGTGATGCCGTCGGGTCGCCGTCATTAGGGTTTCGTTTTGGCCACGTTAGTCTTGCGACGACGTCACCTTGTGCTTGTGACGCCGTCCCTTTCAGTCTCTGACGCCGTCTGGATCAAATCTAGGCCGTCTGAGTTGCGACGGCCTACTCTTTTAAAGCCTGACACCGTCACTTGAAAATAAGCAATTTGGCTACTGTCCCGTCACAGAAGTGCTCCAACGGCGTCGCAGTTAAGCAGTGACGCCGTCACCTTGTATTTCAGCAGCTTGAGTGTCTCGATCCAAATAAGTGCCATTACAGCAATTTGTCTTCAAGAGACCTAAAAAGTGAAAAGGAACGATATTAAGTAATAACGGATACAAAAGTGATCAAATAAGGGCTTAAACGACCCCTCAAAAAGGTACATTTTAAAACCTTATCAAATATCCCTACACTTGGTATTTTCTTGTCCTCAAGCAAATGTGCTTTTAGCCAATTAATTTATAAGTTAGGGGTCATGAAGCATTGGTTTAAAACAATCCACAACACATATAAGCCCTGCAAAAGTCATAACAAGCACGGAAATTACATACTAGCACCTCACATGGGGTGTTTGGATACTCTCATCTCTCGGGTGTATATGAAATATAACAAGTTGGAAATGGAAGATAAACACTCATTAACCGGTCCTAGTACATAGATTACCATAGGCTTGAGAATAGATAAAACCTCCATCGCTTTGGCATAAGCACCTAGGAAAGACTATCAAAGAGGTCTTTAAAGGGTTGTAACGTTAGGCTTACGGTAGGGAAACAAAGGGTTTGGTGGGATAGGCTATTTAGTGGTGGCAAGTCAAAAATCTCTATGTTACAAGCATACGAAGAATGGCGTTGCTAAGCCAAGACTTGACACTCTAAACTCTAGATAACTGAAACAAACAAACATAAATTTAAAGATAGATGTAGGATGGTAGCCCGTATGTTTATTTTTTTTTTTATTTTTTATTTTTTATTTTTTTTTGAACACTTTTTTTTTCATACACTTTTACTCTACCATCCTCTACGGTAACATCAAAATGATAGGGATTTATAGGCACATCCCTACACTTGAGTTTTTATTACTCTAACACTAATTTGACCCGATTTGAAAAGATCAAAACACTTGGGGTACGTTATTACGCAAATAAGGGAATTTAACGTTCCCTTCCAGTCATTTCATAAACTTTAACTTTTCCCATGAGTCCCAATCGTCCCAAAACTGTGTACAAAGTATATGACTCGACTTAGCAACTCATGCAAGCAACTAGATAATTGAACTAAGGGTTTAGGGTGATAACAATAATGCACTAAAAGTGAGTGCATACAAGGTAGGCTAAGGCGATTTGGGTGTACATTTGGGGGTGGGGTGTAAACAATGCTCTTCATTGATATTCCGGAAAAACCGAAACATCACGAGAACCGCGAAAAAGATAGGCACTGAGGGGTTAACTAGGGGTATCGTGTACTAAAGATGAGTACAACGCAAAGGTGTGGGGGAATTACTCAACCAATGTGGAAGAAGTAATTATATTACGGGGTATCAAACAAGGGTTATCCTAATGCCTCTTATCATTTAGTTATTCCTAACTACACAAGTGTAGTCTTACTAGCGATCTCGGAATGCATCACAAAACAGGTTCTAGAATCTAATATACTACCGGTTCACACTCTAAGCATTAAAGATGAATGCTTTAATTCCTACTAATCTAAGCGCGATCCTCACATTTTGGGTGGAATTTAGGTGGTAATGGGTTTTTGTGCTAGTCATGTAACTTCCTATCCGTGAGACGCTTTTGTTAAGACTAATGGCCCACTCCTATATATTATGAAAAATTTTAAATTTGGTGCCAAAATTACCATAACCGACATTTTCTCATGGTTTATTACAAAAGTGCAATTGGACAAAGCAAATAATCAAGGATAAGCATAGTTTCAAAGTTCCCGTTTTATTCTCCCTCCCTACACTTAAACTGAACATTGTCCCCAATGTTCCCCGAAAGTATCAAAGTTATGATAATGGAAGGTAATGAAAAACGAAAGAAACTAATACTCCCCTGATTAGCTCGGTAGGATCTGTCACAATCCTCAATTTCCGGTCATTTCTCACATTTACTATTTCATCGTTTATCGTAAACTAAGTTTACAAGTATCAAATTCGCGTAACCTTAGGGGTTTAACTGCGAATTCATGAACAATCATCAAGGACATTTCATATAGTCTAGGTTTAGTCTACATATCATTAGCATCATTATCATCATATTAGTTCATGCATGATTTTGCATTTTACGTTAAACGCATAAATTCTTATTAAATAAACGCTATCGCGTAATTAATTATTTTGAACATTTGATCCGATTTTTCCAAAAATTATCCCGATATATTTTTATACTCATATTAAGATTATAAAAATAATATTATGAGTTTATCCGGTGTTTTAAATTTATTTTGTATATAAATTGTTATATTTATATAATTACGACGGTTTTCGTAAATATTACACGATAATTATCGTTTCACTCAAATTTTGCAAGAAATGTATTTTTATAATTTTTATGACTTCAATATGTTTTATTTTGACCCTTTAAAATTTATTTTTTAGTTAACGCTATCTTACAAGCTTAAAAATATATTTAATTACTCAACTATACTTACAATATACACTTAATCTACATCTAAATACTTAGTAAAAAAAAAATGTATTCCCTAGCAATTAAAACACCCCTGTCGACAACAAGGGTGACTCACACTCTAAAATTGATAAATATCCTATACATATAATGTATTATACTTGCAAACACTACACATACACATTCATATCTCAAGTGCAAAAGCAAAAACCATTTTCTTTCCTCTCTTCTCATCTAATAACCGGCCACTATAGTGATCAAGAAGGAGTTTACCAAATTTTTTCAAGACAAGTTATATACAATCTAGTTACACTCTTGATTAAGGTTGTGAAATAAAAACCTTGGGTGTTTAGGATTAAACCTTTGTTCATTAACCTCATCAAGTTAACTAGTAAGCATCTCATATTCATTTTCATCCTTCATATTCATGTTATGTTCATTTCATTATATTTGAGAAAAACATGCAAGTCATATGATGTTTATACCACTTTTTCATTGTTTTTAAGAGTTATATATATATATATATATATATGTCATCCTATAAATACTCCTTGTAATATATCACTCTTGGTGATGTCTAGGAACCCATGACACCCTAAGAAGGTGTATGGTAGTATTAGAATAGCTTCGGAGTTGTTTTGACAGTTTGAAAAATATTTTGGACTAGATATTTGGAAAATATACTTTAAAACGAAAACGTGGCCGCTTGAACGGGTTAAAACGGAGCTATAACGAAAACGTTATGCTATTTTGAAGTTTGACGACGAAAACTATTAATTTCAGAAATTTCAGCATGTTAATATCACTTTTTACGAGTAAAAAATGAGGCTTAAGCGTTATGAAATGTGTCGACTTATCAAAAATATATTAGTATACTTTAATACGAGTCTAAGGATGTAGAAAACGAAGAAAACGGACTTGTAACGAGTAAATTACACGCGTTAAACAAAGTTGCCGTAACTTTATTATATAAGCAACATTAATTTATTTTCTACTAAACACATACTACGGCAACGAGGGACCATGTTGAGGGTCGTTTTTAACAATGATGTAGTACTTTTCATAAAATGATGTCTTCTAGTAAAAGTAAGTTTGCCTAGCCTATTTTCCAAAATGTCCAACCGTTCGTCAAGCGGAGTTGTAACGAATAAAATACGGTCACTTAAAATTTGCCGGAAACCACCCTAAAACGATATTTTGCACACAAGTACCATACTTTACCTATGTTTTTCTCCATGATCGAGACCTCTAGGATGAAAACTTAAATGCTAAAACTTTGAGATAATGATACAAGCTTCCCAAAACCGTTGAGTTTGTTTCCTGACACTCGACGTGCACCATTTTACGACTAGCTTTTCGAGGCCGTATATTCACTTTCATGAAATTGTCAAATGACATTATTTTACGACGAAAAATTATAATTTCATAATAAATCACAAAACGATTATCGTAGGATGTTGATTCAACGTATATACTTGTAAAGTATTTTATAAACATGACGAGATGTCATAAACATATATTTCGATGATAAATTCTATTTTCAAAAACGTACAAGTGGTATAGATTACATATGGATTTGCATGCACGGCATTGTTTCATGATTTACATTAGAACACATCATTCATATTAGGTTGCGGATAGAGATCGCACCTCATTTCAGTATATCTACTTTGTCATCATAACTATTGCAACAGGTGAGTTCATACCCGCTTTTACTCGTTTAAATTCTTACAAACTCTTTGGGGGAGATCCATGCTTAAATACTTGTTTTTACTCTTGCGAATACTCAAACCATTTATACAATTGTGTTACACTATACTTCTTATACTCTTTGGACATTATGTGTGGTTTATTGCGATATGTGCCTTAATGTGCTAAACTTGTTTTCAATTATGTTTCAACATACATACTTTAGCAACTGGTTAACTCCTGCGGGAGCCGGCGGAGAGGTATTGATAGTACTATCGGGCTGACGCCCCCACCCTTGAGTCCCTGATGACTTGACCTGGGGTGAATATAATCCGTATTCAATGAGACACAACAAACAATGTAACTTGTCAAGAGGTTCAGTTGGCTGTGATTCTTTGCATTAAGTACTTGTATATATTGTATGCACATATGTCCTACTTACAAACAAGATTGACAATTCTATGTTAGGCAATGGGTTGTGAACACATAGGTTGCGAGTTTTGTATGGGCGGAACTCGGAACTGAATGGATTTACAATGCCTTTGCTGCATAAACATTTTTTTAAGACTTTTTCAAATCATTTTCAACAAACTTATGAACTCACCAACCTTTGTGTTGACACTTTTTAGCATGTTTATCTCAGGTCGTAAGGCGATAGCATTTCATGGAGCTTTTGGGTCACATGGAATACATTGGAGTCTTGTGTTTTTATCAATTACTATTCGACATGTTTTGTAACCCTTTATGTATTATCAAACTTTGGGATCTCATGTTTTGTAAACTTTAACTTTATTTAATCGAATGGTAAACTTTTCAAAACGTCTCATTTTAGAGGTCGTTTTCTGTATCCATGCTTTGTGCTATGACGTTATACCCCAAAGACACTATCGTTCCGCTGCGATATTTTGGGGGTGTGACAAATTGGTATCATAGCCTTGGTTATAGAGAACTAGGTTGCATTTTTAGTTCCTAGACTATAACCGCTTTCACGTCGATCCTTTCTTTTCCTATCGCCTTACACACTTTTCGTGCACATATGTTTTCCGAAAAATTTCTTCTAGACCCACCTCATTGGATAACATGGTTTCCTTGTACCGATAGGGGAGTCCCAAAATCTAGTCAAGTCATCAAAAAATATGGAGCTCAGTAATGAGCACTTATCTAACTTGATCTCGTGACAGTTCTTGTTTGATGAGACACGAGATCGAGCTAAATAAGTGTTACTATATAGCTGTATAGATTTGATGATTTTGCCCGAGGATGGGAGTTCTCTTGAGGATACTTTGGGAACTGCTGGCGACTAAACCTCATCGTGACTTTAGCACCTAAAGGAATTTCCTATACACCAAGTGCGACTCTCCCTAGATACCTACCCTAAATTCCTCCTCCACCGTTTAGAATCGGATGATAGAATGGCTACCTATTTCAGTAACATTGATACGCTTACACAGCGCGTTCGGGGTCAAAGGAACTTCCTTTTCGTCTAGCAAGTTTTTCAACACCCTAGGCAGTGAACCTAATCGTTGTAGTGTAGTATTAGGGTAAGCCACGGGAATTGATATCGTTCTCTAGGGGAATAGGAATGCCAGTGAGAAGTTACTACGCTAAGGTTGGGGTTGAGGAAGATTATTTTTTATCTTTTTATGTTTTATTTAGAAAAGGAAAAGTACGAATCTCGGGGTTTGGATTTGGGGGGTTGGTATTTCTACCGATTACTCTACTATTATCTAATTATCTAAACTAAGGTGGTGGTAGTCTATGTCTAATTATTGTGTGCTCGTATGATAGTTTAAAGATGTGTTTACTTAGGTTTTACTACTCCTTAATTATCTCCTATTGGTGGTTGAATTATCACGTCCTTATTCCTAGTTGTGTTGTGTGTCTAAAGTTGTAGGGTATGCGTTTCTCCCTACTCTTTGAAGTTACCAAAGGGTCTCGTCTACAAAACCCACTAGGGATGATAAACTCTAACTCTAAGGCCTCTTTGTATAGTTTAGCTTACAACAACTCATAGTGCTATAACCTAAGGTTCACAAAGATTAATCAAGCATTAAGTACACAACGAATGACCTATCGCATTACTAGATCATTAATCAACTAAGATAAGAAACAACCAATAATTTTTCAATAATTAAGTTTCATATTCCCTAAGCAAACACACAAGTAAATTAGCCGGACATGGAGAACATGCAAGCATACACACAAATAATTGAAGACATATTTAAATTAATGAAGTAAACAACTTATCTTGGTGTAAGATAGGGTTTAAAACCCTAAAATACGACCTTGGTTCGGTTTAGGTTTTACTTCAAAAGTTTACCCAAAAGACTACTCTCCAAAACTGAAAAATTCGGATTCTATATATAAGATTACATGTGCGACGGCGTCACCTTGTGATTTGTGACGCCGTCGTGTCGCCGTCATTAGGGTTTCGTCTTGGCCAAGTTAATCTTGCGACGGCGTCACCTTATGCTTGTGACGCCGTCCTCTTTAGCTTCTGACGTCGTCTGGATTGAATCTAGGCCGTCTGAGTTGCGACGGCCTACTCTTTTAAAGCCCGACGCCGTCCTCCATAAACTAGCAATTTCTCTTCTGAGCCGTCACAACTTCCTCCGACGGCGTCACAGATTAAGCAGTGACGCCGTCCCCTTGTAATTTATCAGCTTGAGTGTCTCGATTCTTGACTTTGGCCATTTTATTCCTATATCCGCGCCTTTTCGTACAAATAAGTGCCATTACAGCAGTTTGCCTTCAAGAGACCTAAAAAGTGAAAAGGAACGATATTAAGCAATAACGGATACAAAAGTGATCAAATAAGGGCTTAAACGACCCCTCAAAAAGGTACATTTTAAATCCTTATCAAATATCCCTACACTTGGTATTTGCTTGTCCTCAAGCAAATGTGCTTTTAGCCAATTAATTTATAAGTTAGGGGTCATGAAGCATTGGTTTAAAACAGTCCACAACACATATAAGCCCCGCAAAAGTCATAACAAACACGGAAATTACATACTAGCACCTCACATGGGGTGTTTGGATACTCACATCTCTCGGGTGTATATGAAATATAGCAAATTGGAAATGGAAGATAAACACTCATTAACCGGTCCTAGTACATAGATTACCATAGGCTTGAGAATAGATCAAACCTCCGTCGCTTGGCGTAAGCACCTAGGAAAGACTATCAAAGAGGTCTTTAAAGGGTTGTAACGTTAGGCTTACGGTAGGGAAACAAAGGGTTTGGTGGGATAGGCTTTTTAGTGGTGGCAAGTCAAAAATCTCAATGTTACATGCATACGAAGAATGGCGTTGCTAAGCCAAGACTCGACACTCTAAACTCTAGATAACTGAAATAAACAAACATAAATTTAAAGATAGATGTAGGATGGTAGCCCGTATATATATATATATATATTTTTTTTTTTTTTTTTTTTTTTTTTTTTTTTTTTTTTTTTTTTTTAATACACTTTTACTCTACCATCCTCTACGATAACATCAAAATGATAGGGGTTTATAGCACATCCCTACACTTGAGTTTTTATTACTCTAACACTAATATGACCCGAATTGAAAAGATCAAAACACTTGGAGTACGTTATTACGTAAATAAGGGAATTGGCGTTCCCTTTTAGTCATTTAAAACTTTAAATTTTCCCATGAATCCCAATCGTCCCAAAACTGTATACAAAGGATATGACTCGACTTAGCAACTCATGCAAGTAACTAGATAATTGAACTAAGGGTTTAGGGTGATAACAATAATGCACTAAAAGTGATTGCATATAGGGTAGGCTAAGGCGATTTGGGTGTATATTTGGGGGTGGGGTGTAGACAATGTTCTTCATTGATATTCCGGAAAACCGAAACATCATGAGAACCGCGAAAAGGATAGGCTCTGAGGGTTTAACTAGGGGTATCGTGTACTAAAGATGAGTACAACGCAAAGGTATGGGGGAATTACTCAACCAATGTGGAAGAAGTAATTATATTACGGGTATCAAACAAGGGTTATCCTAATGCCTCTTATCATTTAGTTATTCCTAACTACACAAGTGTAGTCTTACTAGCGATCTCGGAATGCATCACAAAACAAGTTCTAGAATCTAATATACTACCGGTTCACACTCTAAGCATTGAAGATGAATGCTTCAATTCCTACTAATCTAAGGGCGATCCTCACATTTTTGGTGGAATTTAAGTGGTAAAGGTTTTTGTGCTAGTCATATAACTTCTTATCCGTGAGACGCTTTTGTTAAGACTAATGGCCCACTCCTATATATTATGAAAAATTTTAAATTTGGTGCCAAAATTACCATAACCGACATTTTCTCATGGTTTATTACAAAAGTGCAATTGGACAAAGCAAATAATCAAGGATAAGCATAGTTTCAAAGTTCCCGTTTTATTCTCCCTCCCTACACTTAAACTGAACATTGTCCCCAATGTTCCCCGAAAGTATCAAAGTTATGATAAAAGAAGGTAATTAAAAATGAAAGAAACTAGTACTCCCCTGATTAGCTCGGTAGGATCCGTGTGTGAAGTAGTGGTTAAATCCTTTCCAAGAAGAATGTATGCGTGAAAAACTCCTCCAACTTTATGTATCTTCTTCTTGATAAACAAAACCTGCACACTTGAAGAAAAACAAACGAAACCTTCGCGTAAAATCGGCGGTAATAATATATAAGACTCGATTTAAACTAGGATATAATGCTTGTGGAATGGATGTTTACAGAATTTCTATGAAAATTAAGACCTGGAAATTTCCAAAAATTTTAAGTAGCTCAGAAAACGAGAAAAAGTGATCTGATGTTTTTATTCCTTCCTGACGCCGTCAGGTTGCAATCCTGACGCCATCAGGTTATCCTGACAAAAACTGGTCTGCGATTTTCTGGAAAAAATTCTGGAAAATTTATATCTTTAGAATCTGGAAAAATTTATGCAAAACATCCATTATGACTCGATACAAGCATTTGACTCGAACAAACACGCAAATATATCTTTTAATTAATTGTTATTCTCATGTTCACGTTTCTTATGAAAACGTGTGTAATCCTCCCTACACTTATCCTTTATGTAAAATACCTTTATATGCAATTAAGACGAGGTTAAAAACAAAATAAAGCATTTTTTGCAAATTTAAACATGAGAATAAACAATCAATAAAAGATTTATGACACTAACAAGCAAACAATTAAGCATGGGTTGCCTCCCACGAAGCGCTTTTCTTTATTTAAGAGTCTTGTAGCTAGACTCGTAGTCGTGTCCTACGTTCCGATATAAGTGAGCTTGTCCTTAACAATGTCATAAGGATCAAACTTATCATTTAGGTTCCTAGTAGTACGTTCGGTTCAATACGCCTTTTCAAACTTTTCTCCATCGGGATCATAAATTGTTATCCTAATGTGCCATTCTCCATTTCCATCACTAGGCGGTCTACTCCAATCCCACTTATGTTTAGGCTTCTCAATTTTCCACCTATTCATAACGAGGTTGACGGGCAAACTTCCTAAGAACTCGGTCATCTTCCTAAACACTAAAGCGTCTTCGAACGGGTTCACTTCCATGTCTCTAGCCATCTCTTTTTCATGGAAAGTTGCTTTGCTAGCAAAGGCATCATCTAGATAGAAAGGTCGTTGGGGGCCTATGAGGTTTTTATCAATCCACGGTCCTTATCTAGAAGGTATTCTATCCATCCTAATCTCATGTGGAATTTCTTCCTCTTTGTAGTATGTATGCCTTTTGACATCGTAAATCGAGCGAGCACTACCTTCTCCTACCACTATCTTGGACATCTTACAATTAATGATGGCACTAGCGGTAGCTAAGATTCCTCTTCCTACAAGTAATGGGCATGTCGGGTCCTTATTCATGTCAAGCACATGGAAATCAGCCAGAAGAGTTAGCTCTCCTGCGTGTACTACCATGTCTTTTATTATCCCTACTGGATACGAAACACTACCGTCTGCTAGACCTAAAATGGTTTCCGTTGGTTCTATTTTACCTAGGTTAAGGCTTCTATGGAGGGACAACGGAACAAGATTGATGCATGATCCTAAGTCAGCTAGAGCATCGAGAGGTTTGGAAGTTCCAAGCCTACACGGAAGAGTAAATAGCCCTGGATCGTCTAACTTTTTAGGTAGATTATTTCTCACAAAGGCGGACCCATGTTTTCCAAGTTTAAGTTCTAACTCATATTTTTCTTTCAAAGCATTATAATAAGATGCATGGGCTAAGACTTCAAGAACCGATTTTTATTGATGGAGTTCCTTGTACTCCTCCTCTAGATTGGGTTTGGGTTCTTGGTTGACGGGTTCCTCAAGAGTAGGTTCTATCAATGGTGCAGGGCCTTGGTACCTAAATTTGGATTGCTTAGAACCCTTGTTGATAGCATTTACCGAGTGAATCGTTGAGTGTGAGGGACATGGATGTGTACTCTCCTAAGGTGAACAAGAACATGAAGTTGACGAAATCGAATTTAATTTTGGGTTCTTTATGGTATCACTTGGAAGTGCTCCAATTTCTCGTTCATTGAAGGCTTTTAAGAGTGCATCAAGCTTGTTTGTCATCTCGCCTTGCTTTCGCTTAAAATCGGCTTCAAGCTTAGTCAATCGAATCTCTTGAGATGACATGAATCTAGATGCAATTGCCTCAAGATTTGTGGGGTTCCCGGTGTTTAGAGAATTGAACCTATTAGGTGGACTGGATGAGCTATGGGGTGTACTTGAGTTTTGGTTCCACTTAAGGTTAGGGTGATTTCTCCATGAAGGGTTGTAAGAGTTTCCTAAGTTGTTTTGTTCAGGCTTGAAAGTGTACCACTTCTCTCCCGCTCCGTCGGTACGCATGGAGGCGTAGTCCGCAAAAGCTTGTTCGGGGAGTCTTATGCAATCACGAGTGTCATGGGGACCACTACACAATTCACAAGGTAGAGTGATTTTATTCACTTGATGTGAAGACTTAGGATTTTTGTAGGAGCTCATGAAGAATTTTACTTGATCTTCAAGTTCAAGCATCCTACGGTCGGAAGGTTGTGAGTCAATTGGAGGCAAGGAGATTGCCTTAACGGTTTTGGGCAACTCACGGGGGTCATTCCAACTTTCGTTGTCATAGAGAGCAAGGTCCTCTATTATACCCCATGATTCTTCCGCGGTGAGATTACTAAGTTTTCCACCGGCCGCTTGGTCAATGGATCGCTTGGTGGGGAAGTCGACATGATCATAAAAGATTTGGACTTGGAGCCAAAGATCAATGCCGTGATGAGGGACTTTATGGAGCAAGTCCTTGAATCGAGTCCATGCTTCGTAGAGAGATTCACCTTGACGTTGTTGGAACATCAAGATGTCATTCCTAAGTTTTGTGGTTCTCCCCGGTGGGAAAAATTGAGCAAGGAAACGAGTGGTGAGATCATCCCAACTTGAGATGGAGCCGGCGGGAAGTCGCTCAAGCCAATTACTAGCTTGGTCCCGTAGAGAAAATTGGAAGAGACGCAGACGCGTGGTCTCCCGAGTAGTAGCATCAAGGTCAATAGAATCGACAATTTTAAGGAAGTCCTTAAGATGCTGATTAGGATCTTCAGAGCGAAGTCCATGGAATGCACATCCATTTTGCACCAACCGGATGGTGTCGGATCGCAAGGCCGTAATTTGGGCTTGGTCGGGAAGCTCAATGGTGTTCCTATAGCCTAGGTGGCTAGGTCTCGAGTATTCACCAAGAGTACGGTCTCTTGGCGGGACAATGATTTGAGGGGGGTTTTCACCTTCCATGATGAAAAGTGATGAGGTTACGAACAAAGGTCACGAAGAAGGGGGATAGACTAAAAGGAAGCTAAAAATGAGAAAAAAGTTTACTTGATAGGAATCAAGCAAAGAAACCTAAACGAGGTGGACTACTAACTAGCTATTCTATTCCCCGGCAGCGGCGCCAAAAACTTGATGCGCTTACACAGCGCGTTCGGGGTCAAAGGGACTTCCTTTTCGTCGAGCAAGTTTTTCAACACCCTAGGCAGTGAACCTAATCGTTGTAGTGTAGTATTAGGGTAAGCCACGGGAATTGATATCGTTTTCTAGGGGAATAGGAATGCTAGTGAGAAGTTACTACGCTAAGGTTGGGGTTGAGGAAGATTATTTTTTATCTTTTTTATGTTTTTTATGAAAAGGAAAAGTACGAATCTCGGGGTTTGGATTTGGGGGTTGGTATTTCTACCGATTACTCTACTATTATCTAATTATCTAAACTAAGGTGGTGGTAGTCTATGTCTAATTATTGTGTGCTCGTATGATAGTTTAAAGATGTGTTTACTTAGGTTTTACTACTCCTTAATTATCTCCTATTGGTGGTTGAATTGTCACATCCTTATTCCTAGTTGCGTTGTGTGTCTAAAGTTGTAGGGTATGCGTTTCTCCCTACTCTTTGAAGTTACCAAAGGGTCTCGTCTACAAAACCCACTAGGGATGATAAACTCTAACTCTAAGGCCTCTTTGTATAGTTTAGCTTACAACAACTCATAGTGCTATAACCTAAGGTTCACAAAGATTAATCAAGCATTAAGTACACAACGAATGACCTATCGCATTACTAGATCATTAATCAACTAAGATAAGAAACAACCAATCAATATTCAATAATTAAGTTTCATATTCCCTAAGCAAACACACAAGTAAATTAGCCGGACATGGAGAACATGCAAGCATACACACAAATAATTGAAGACATAATTAAATTAATGAAGTAAACAACTTATCTTGGTGTAAGATAGGGTTTAAAACCCTAAAATACGACCTTGGTTCGGTTTAGGTTTTATTCCAAAAGTTTACCCAAAATACTACTCTCCAAAACTGAAAAATTCGGATTCTATATATAAGATTACATGTGCGACGGCGTCACCTTATGATTTGTGACGCCGTCGTGTCGCCGTCATTAGGGTTTCGTCTTGGCCAAGTTAATCTTGCGACGGCGTCACCTTATGCTTGTGACGCCGTCCTCTTTAGCTTCTGACGTCGTCTGGATTGAATCTAGGCCGTCTGAGTTGCGACGGCCTACTCTTTTAAAGCCTGACGCCGTCCTCCAAAAACTAGCAATTTCTCTTCTGAGCCGTCACAACTTCCTCCGGCGGCGTCGCAGATTAAGCAGTGACGCCGTCCCCTTGTAATTTATCAGCTTGAGTGTCTCGATTCTTGACTTTGGCCATTTTCTTCATATATCCGCGCCTTTTCATCCAAATAAGTGCCATTACAGCAGTTTGCCTTCAAGAGACCTAAAAAGTGAAAAGGAACGATATTAAGCAATAACGGATACAAAAGTGATCAAATAAGGGCTTAAACGACCCCTCATAAAGGTACATTTTAAATCCTTATCAAACATCAATCGCCGAGACATGTATGCTTGGTGGTATGTACACGTGTGAAATGAGGCAATTATAATTATGGTGGCCAACATAATTATAAATGCGTCACAACCCACGTGGACATATGCGACCACGCATACGTATATCGGTGTGGGCACACCTTAGGAACCAATTTGTGGCGTGGTATTATGTATGAGGACGTTAAGTATAGACATTGGGAACTCAACGGTCCTTTCCTTGCAGAGATCATGGCACCAAAAAGGGTAACAAGCAGCACTAGCCGAGGTGGTGCGGCGCAGAGGGGTGGAAGGACAGGTGAGCATGGAGGTAGAGAAGGCGGTCGCGACATGGGTAACAATGACAAAAACGCTGGCGGAAACCCTGATTTTGCCGCCATCATCGCTCAACAACTTCAAATCTTGCTTCCCACTATTGTCACACAAGTTGGAAACCATATGAATAACTCGGGAAACCACGGGAACGGGAATGGCGACACCAACAATGTAGTTGGCAGTGGCAACAACAACAACAACTACAACAACAGAACTGGATGCACGTATAAGGAATTTTCAGCATGCAACCCCGTGGAGTTTGATGGTATGGGAGGTGCTTTGGCGTATACTCGATGGGTAGAAGAGACAGTCAGTGATCGACATCAGCAATTGTGCCGCACATCAGAGGGTGAAGTATACTGCTTGCTTGCTATCAGGGAAGGCATTGACATGGTGGAACACACAGCTACAGCTAGGGCAGAGAAGCAGCTATAGGTATGACATGGGACGAATTTAAGGCGTTATTGAAAGAGGAGTACTGCCCGGACAATGAAATACAGAAACTAGAACACGAACTTTATCATCACTCTATGATAGGAGCTGGTCACGCAGCCTACACAGATCTATTCCATGAATTAGCGGACTAGTTCCTCATCTGGTTACCCCTGAATCCAAGAGAATAGCGAGGTACATATATGGTCTTGTGCCTGAAATCCGTGGAACTGTGAAAACAACTGAGCCGTCTACAATACAAAGTGCAATACTGAGGGCCGGAACCCTGACGGACGAGATGGTTAGAAATGGTACTTTGAAGAGCAGTGACAAGAGGAAGGAAGCGAGTGGGTCGAATAGGCAGATGGACGTGGTAGCAGACAACAAAAGGGCAAGAGTTTTTGTGGCAACTGGTACTGAACAAAGAGAGTATGCGGGTACACATCCCAAATGTGCTAAATGTGCTTATCATCATCCGAAGACCAAGCCCTGCCGCTTGTGTACAAATTGCAATCGATACGGCCATTTTAAAGAGCAGTGTAAAACACAGGTAACACCAGCTAATGTGGGTAACATGAGGAATAATCAAAGGACTTTCTTCGAGTGCAACAACCCGAATCACTACCGGAATAATTGTCCTAGGTTGAATGGAACACAGGGACAACCACAGGGTAACCAGCACCTAGCTTTAGCAAATGAAGGAAATAACCCAAACCAGGTACTCAATATCAGTCCACCCCGAGCTCGAGCATTCTATTTAGGGACCGAGGCAGCCCGCAATGCGTAACTGGTACGTTTTCCCTAGACCATTAAGTGATCCACTGTATTATTCAGATTCAGTGAGCCTCATTAGATAAGAAACCTAGACGCGTAAGTTTTGGCATAAGCACTTTGACCATACACCCTGATTTCGCGAAACCTAAGGGTAGACCTTTAAGTATCATCGATTGAATCACGAGGACGCGATTCCTCTGACATGGGACGAATGCCACAATCCTCAATTTCCGGTCATTTCTCACATTTACTATTTCATCGTTTATCGTAAACTAAGTTTACAAGTATCAAATTCGCGTAACCTAAGGGGTTTAACTGCGAATTCATGAACAATCATCAAGGACATTTCATATAGACTAGGTTTAGTCTACATATCATTAGCATCATTATCATCATATTAGTTCATGCATGATTTTGCATTTTACGTTAAATGCATAAATTCTTATTAAATAAACGCTATCGTGTAATTAATTATTTTGAACATTTGATCCGATGCTTCCAAAAATTATCCCGATATATTTTTATACTCATATTAAGATTATAAAAATAATATTATGAGTTTACCCGGTGTTTTAAATTTATTTTGTATATAAATTGTTATATTTATATAGTTACGACGGTTTTCGTAAATATTACACGATAATTATCGTTTCACTCAAATTTTGCAAGAAATATATTTTTATAATTTTTATGACTTCAATATGTTTTATTTTGACCCGTTAAAATTTATTTTTTAGTTAACGCTATCTTACAAGCTTAAATATATATTTAATTACTCAACTATACTTACAATATACACTTAATCTACATCTAAATACTTAGTAAAAAAAAAAATGTATTCCCTAGCAACTAAAACACCCTTGTCGACAACAAGGGTGACTCACACTCTAAAATTGATAAATATCCTATACATATAATGTATTATACTTGCAAACACTACACATACACATTCATATCTCAAGTGCAAAAGCAAAAACCATTTTCTTTCCTCTCTTCTCATCTAATAACCGGCCACTATAGTGATCAAGAAGGAGTTTACCAAAAATTTTCAAGACAAGTTATATACAATCTAGTTACACTCTTGATTAAGGTTGTGAAATAAAAACCTTGGGTGTTTAGGATTAAACCTTTGTTCATTAACCTCATCAAGTTAACTAGTAAGCATCTCATATCCATTTTCATCCTTCATATTCATGTTATGTTCATTTCATTATATTTGAGAAAAACATGCAAGTCATATGATGTTTATACCACTTTTTCATTGTTTTTAAGAGTTATATATATATGTCATCCTATAAATACTCCTTGTAATATATCACTCTTGGTGATGTCTAGGAATCCATGACACCCTAAGAAGGTGTATGGTAGTATTAGAATAGCTTCGGAGTTGTTTTGAATTGGTTAGAATAGGTTTTGCGCGAGAAAAACTCATTTCGACAACTAGAAAATAGGGTCTGATGGTTCTGTGAAATCTGGGAAAATTCGACAGTTTGAAAAATATTTTGGACTAGATATTTGGAAAATATACTTTAAAACGAAAACGTGGCCGCTTGAACGGGTTAAAACGGAGCTATAACGAAAAAGTTATGCTATTTTGAAGTTTGACGACGAAAACTATTAATTTCAGAAATTTCAGCATGTTAATATCACTTTTTACGAGTCAAAAATGAGGCTTAAGCGTTATGAAATGTGTCGACTTATCAAAAATATATTAGTATACTTTAATACGAGTCTAAGGATGTAGAAAACGTAGAAAACGGACTTGTAACGAGTAAATTACACGCGTTAAACAAAGTTGCCGTAACTTTATTATATAAGCAACATTAATATATTTTCTACTAAACACATACTACGGCAACGAGGGACCATGTTGAGGGTCGTTTTTAACAATGATGTAGTACTTTTCATAAAATGATGTCTTCTAGTAAAAGTAAGTTTGCCTAGCCTATTTTCCAAAATGTCCAACCGTTCGTCAAACGGAGTTGTAACGAATAATATACGGTCACTTAAACGTTGCTGGAAACCACCCTAAAACGATATTTTGGACACAAGTACCATACTTTACCTATGTTTTTCTCCATGATCGGGACCTCTAGGATGAAAACTTAAATGCTAAAACTTTGAGATAATGATACAAGCTTCCCAAAACCATTGAGTTTGTTTCCTGACACTCGACGTGCACCAATTTACGACTAGCTTTTCGAGGCCGTATATTCACTTTTATGAAATTGTCAAATGACATTATTTTACGACGAAAAATTATAATTTCATAATAAATCACAAAACGATTATCGTAGGATGTTGATTCAACGTAAATACTTGTAAAGTATTTTATAAACATGATGAGATGTCATAAACATATATTTCGACGATAAATTCTATTTTCAAAAACGTACAAGTGGTATAGATTACATATGGATTTGCATGCACGGCATTGTTTCATGATTTACATTAGAACACATCATTCATATTAGGTTGCGGATAGATATCGCACCTCATTTCAGTATATCTACTTTGTCATCATAACTATTGCAACATGTGAGTTCATACCCCGCTTTTACTCGTTTAAATTCTTACAAACTCTTTGGGGGAGATCCATGCTTAAATACTTGTTTTTACTCTTGCGAATACTCAAACCATTTATACAATTGTGTTACACTATACTTCTTATACTCTTTGGACATTATGTGTGGTTTATTGCGATATGTGCCTTAATGTGCTAAACTTGTTTTCAATTATGTTTCAACATACATACTTTAGCAACTGGTTAACTCCTGCGGGAGCCGGCGGAGAGGTATTGATAGTACTATCGGGCTGACGCCCCCACCCTTGAGTCCCTGATGACTTGACCTGGGGTGAATATAATCCGTATTCAATGAGACACAACAAACAATGTAACTTGTCAAGAGGTTCAGTTGGATGTGATTCTTTGCATTAAGTACTTGTATATATTGTATGCACATATGTCCTACTTACAAACAAGATTGACAATTCTATGTTAGGCAATGGGTTGTGAACACATAGGTTGCGAGTTTTGTATGGGCGGAACTCGGAACTGAATGGATTTACAATGCCTTTGCTGCATAAACATTTTTTTAAGACTTTTTCAAATCATTTTCAACAAACTTATGAACTCACCAACCTTTGTGTTGACACTTTTTAGCATGTTTATCTCAGGTCATAAGGCGATAGCATTTCATGGAGCTTTTGGGTCACATGGCATACATTGGAGTCTTGTGTTTTTATCAATTACTATTCGACATGTTTTGTAACCCTTTATGTATTATCAAACTTTGGGATCTCATGTTTTGTAAACTTTAACTTTATTTAATCGAATGGTAAACTTTTCAAAACGTCTCATTTTAGAGGTCGTTTTCTGTATCCATGCTTTGTGCTATGACGTTATACCCCAAAGACACTATCGTTCCGTTGCGATATTTTGGGGGTGTGACAGGATCCGTGTGTAAAGTAGTGGTTAAATCCTTTCCAAGAAGAATGTATGCGTGAAAAGCTCCTTCCAATCTTATGTAACTTCTTCTTGATAAATTAAACCTGCACACTTGAAGAAAACAAACGAAATCTTCGCGTAAAATCGGCGGTAATAATATATATAAGACTCGACTAAACTAGGATATAATGCTTGTGGAATGGATGTTTACAGAATTTCTAGAAAATTAAGACCTGGAAAATTCCAAAAATTTATAAGTAGCTCAGAAAACGAGAAAAAAG
Source organism: Chrysanthemum makinoi (assembly GCA_910596185.1). Taxonomy (NCBI): domain Eukaryota; kingdom Viridiplantae; phylum Streptophyta; class Magnoliopsida; order Asterales; family Asteraceae; genus Chrysanthemum; species Chrysanthemum makinoi. The sequence goes on from OU343216.1 coordinate 180,443,196, forward strand.
TAATCTGTTGTTTTTACTCCTTCCTGACGCCGTCAGGTTGCGATCCTGACGCCGTCAGGTTATCCTGACAAAAACTGGTATGCGATTTTCTGGAAAAAATTCTGGAAAATTTACATCTTTAGAATCTGGAAAAATTTCTGTAAAACATCTATTATGACTCGATACAAGCATTTGACTCGAACAAACACA
>OU343216.1:180443484-180524701 GCA_910596185.1 Chrysanthemum makinoi
AAACTATTTCTGTTTAAACCATAGAGTTGCAAATCCGTTGATGATGGAACCATCTGGAGAGAATTAAGTATTTAGGTCTTTTACGATCTTTGGTACTCACGGTTTCTACTTTGAAAGAAGGGATAAAAGGGGTACTTCATGAATTGGATGTGTTTGGATATTCGTCTAAGTTTGGTTATTACATGGTTTTAGGGTTATGTGCTTTATACCATGGTTGGGATGAAACCATTGTCATAGTTCACTAAAAGAAAAGCGTAAATGGAGGCTAGATTTGAGCTTTTAACTGAAGATGTGGGGGTTAATTCAATATTATTTATTTGAGGTTGAAGTGAATTATCACGGGCGAGTATACTTAGTATCTGAAGGTATCGGGGATGGTTGGATGAAGATTTTTCATGATCCTTGTTCGACTTATTATCCAACGAGGACTTGGAAATCTAGTTATTATTGGGTGATTTTTACCTTTTCTTTTACCACTTGAAATTGGGCTCTACCACCTCAACATAACTATCACTTTAAGGAGTTACGTTGTAGTGCTTTCGGTCATTGAATTTTGGATTTTCAAGGGTGATGTCGTGTCTTAACTTGATGGTTGGTTGGTTGAAGAGTATAGAGTACTAGAAGTACTTAAGATGCTAATGGAAGTGGCACGCTCTTTGTTACATATGTGCAAGTTTAAGTCCCGCGAGTTCCGGGTTAGTTTACTTGAGGTCAAATTCATCATCTTGGGCTTTCTAATCCATTTGTCACTGACAAAGAGCCTCTTGAATGATAATGGGTTGATTACATGTACCAAGAGAGTTTGAAAAGAGATTATGATGTTTTAGAACATAGCGGGACCTAAATTACTCTAAAGGAAAGAAGAAATGTATGCAACTAGGTCGCTTATATTTCGGAAGAAGAAATCTTCTTATTTATGACCATTCTCATCAACATGCTTCATACTTTTTTCCATAGCTTTCAAACATCAAGTGAACGAACTACGCGTTGATTGTTTTTCTTATTCCACTTGCTCAACTATATTGGCGATGGCGACATCATGTACTAATTTTACTTGAGGGAGGTGTGAATAGACTACATTGTTGAAGATATTCACTTGCTTAATCAAAGAATGGCATCTCAGTACAATTCTTGAGGGGAGAAAGAATATGATAATTCTGCATTGTTAGAGTTATATAGAATATATGGTCATCTGCTCTTAACTCATGTAAGAACCAAGCTTCTTCTTATCGGGTCATCTTTACATGGAGTTTCTTCTAAGAGCCGGTTGTTGACATCTTCTCACTTGAGATGATGAGTTTATCGACAAAGTGCTTCCGGTTAATGCTTCGCATACACATGGGACATGATGATTTCGGGCAACATCATTCTTGTTTGATGTGATTTTTTGGTGTTACCATTTCAAGTGTTTGTTGCTTGGTGATTAATTTCCTTGATGAACATCTTTCCGTTCTTGTTTGATTGGGAGGGATTTTAGTTAAGGGGATTTGCAAGATGTAAGTTAATTGGTATGCTTTTTGGTGTGATGAAGATGTTAACTATCTATTCCCCACGGACAATCTTGAAGAAGTCGAGTCTGGTCGATTATACATTTTTATGCGTGTTAGAAGACTAAAGGCGAGTTGCATTTAGGATCTAAAGACTTCTTCTTAATGCGAATTGCTCAAAGATTGTCGGTTTGAGGAGAGCACTAATTGGGAGAGTGATATGTCAGATTTAATCCCCGATTAGACTTGCTCACACTACGCTTTAGCAAGTTGATTCTCACAAAGACTTCAGCGATCTTCTCAAGCGGTTTCAAGTATTTGGGCTTATAATGTTTCTTGATTATGAAGTATCAAAACCGTGAGGGAAGGAGACACACATCTAGCAGTAAACATTGATGAACTTAATACTTCTAAGTGATTGAAGATATCCGGGAGACTATTGTCATTACTTGAAGAAACTCAAGGTTTGACTCATGGCGTTTAGTGTTCTAATTCCAACTATGTGGGGGAAGAGATGTTAGAGAATGTTTGAAGATAAAAAAGAGGTACCTGGTATGACATATTCGGGGGAGATAAATGTATAACATGAGGGAGGAGTGTTATGAGTTATTATTTGATTGGAATGTGTGTACTTTGGGTTCTTGAGCTTCATACGATCATCGAGGAAGAAAGCTATTGTTTACCACAAACATTAGGGAGGTGTTTTCTTTCGGGCATGATGTGTATCGGGAGAGTTGTTGGATGGTGTTCTTGGGTTCTTGAGCTTCATACACGATCATCCGGGAAGAAAGCCATTGTTTACCACAAACATTGGGGAGGTGTTTTGTTTAGGGCATGATGTGATTGGAGAAGTTCTTGAGCATTATCTGAGCGATTGCATCAATTCATCTACTTGGGGAATTGTTCTCTTGACTTCTTTGGAATGGATCGCCGGACTTGATGGTATGAAATTTGAGAAGAGTTATTTATGTGTGGGATGATACGTTCTTTGTTCTTCTATTTTGATGATATAACCCGAGCGGAGAATCTCGATTATCATTCTTAAAGGAGCGGCGGGATTTATGATAATGGTATGCTTCTCGTACGCTAAGGCAAGCTTGAAATAGAGCTTGAATCTACTCATCTAAAGGATTTTCGGTTTGGGGGAAGCTGCCAAAGTCTCACTTTCGACTGTTCAATTTCTCTCAATTCAGGAGCCTCGAAGCTTTGGTGGTGAATGTTTAAGAGATGATGACTTCTATCTTCTACAACGGGTCGTTTTCGATATCCTTATCGGTTTTCGTACTGTATCATCATCTTCTTATACTATATCATCTACTCTATCTTTGTAAATAATTATTCAAAAACCAAATAACCAACAAAAAGAAAATAGAAAAATATAAAACCTTCAAAACCCATAAAATCGAAAATTTGAAAAAGTCAAAAATATTGTTTTTCAAAGACATGTCTTACAGTATTGATAACATCTCGGTTTTAGAAATGTCATTCAATAATGGCACAGGACCATAGATGAAGTTCGGCGAGGTGTAAATATTCTTTTCCAAAACATGTCTAAAATTATGGCTTGCAGTTATTTGACCGTAACCGGCGCTTAACCATGGTTTGCTATTATTTCAGATAGCAACCCGTTCTTCAAGGAAGGAAAGTGTTGCGCTAAACCAATTTTCAAATATTTCGTGCACTTATCCTAAAACAAAATGAGGAAAGTATGTCGAAGGACTTCTGTTCCTACTCAAATATTTTTCCTTCTAAAATTCTTGAGAAAAATATTTGTTTTAACTAAATGGTGGTAAATGAGTTGCTATAAAACAATCGATTGAGTTTTTATAAATTTGCAAACTCAATCAATGACTTCAACGCTTTTAAACTTTTCAGGAAAATGAGTCATTGATTGAGGGGGAGAATGTTTTCAAATTTATATCATCTAATAGACTTATCTAATTATCCTATATACTTAAATGTAAAACATGTTAACCTACGTTGAAGGACTAGGTGCCTAGGATATGATTGTTAGGATTAGATGATTAGAGTTTGATAAACACATTATTCCCATACCTTACATGATCTGATTGATATGTTGGATTGACTGTTATTAGTCGATTGCTGTTTGGGTGTTGTCGACCACCATATATCTCAGTTCTGTGTAGACTAACGTTATGCGGTATATTGGTATAAAAGAATGTTCCCGATCCGGATCCCACAAATGAATATGATTGGATGCCGAAAGGAAAGGGCAACTATATCTTGGGTCGACAAATGAAGAAACGAAGCTTAATTTGACTTCTATGGAAAGTTGGCATGAAAAAAATGCAACGTAAAGGTCTCACTCACCGTGATCAGATGGTTTTCTTCATCATCAAATGAAGAAAGCGGGCTTAATTGACCTCTATGAAGAGTTGGCATGACAAATGCAACGTCAAAGGTCTCACTTCATCGTGACGGTTTTCTTCCACCCTACAGCAACAACAAAAGCTTCTCAACCACATAACGTATATTTGTGCAGGATAATTGTGATGATACCATTTTTAAACAATTTTTTAATAATATTGTTTTGAAAATGGAAAAATATTGGTTTTGAAAATAAATTGGACTAAATTTTGAAAATCACCGGACTTTATTTTATCAAAACCTAAGTCACTCAATCATCGACTACGGTCATCGATTGAGGGGGAGAGTGATTTAAAATAAAATATTTTCAAACGATATTTCTTCATAAAAGTCCGGTTTGTACAAAAACAAAGTGGTGATCTAAAGATTTAATGTTATGTCATGGTATGATTTTCTTTAAAACTTAAAGATCTTACAAAATGAATTTTTTTCTGTTCTTGTTTGATTGTGAAATTGTTTTATTTTTCTTAAAAGATCTCTTAAAACAATCATACCTGACACTAACAATCTTTAATGTCTTAAAATGGTCCTTATCTGTCATATTTTCAAAATTAAATCAAGCCACGTCTTTCCCCAAATTTTTCTAAATGATTTAAATCTTTCGGGATCACAAATCTCAATTGGTTTGAAATTTTTGATCGGAGGAGAGATCGTGATTTAAATCTCAAATCGGTTTTAAAGGGTGATTGTTTCAAAGCACTCATTCCTTCATGTGTCAAACGATTTTGAAATACATAATGCACATGATTGTGGAGGAGCATTTAACCAAAAACCAGAAGAGCATTTAAACAAGGCCACATTTTCTCCCACATTTTTCTAAACCTTATTAAATCACTTGGGATCCAAAATCTCAAAGGGTTTGATATTTTTGATCGGGGAGAATTTGTGATTTAATAATGAAACTTGATTAAAGATGATCATTTTGATTCAAATGTGCATACTGATCTCCCATATGTGCTAAGCGCTTTGATCTCGAAGCACATATTGAGGAGGAGCATTTCAAAAGAAAATAAACTTTCAAGGTACAATGATTTCTATGTTTTAACATAAAGTACCTTGATTGATTTTCTAATGGTTTCTTAATGGCTTTTGTGATCGTGGATGTACTTCAAAAGAACTCTTTCCTCTATGTGATAAAATGATTTCAAATATCCTATGCACATTTTGAGGGGGAAAATTTACCAAGAAAATCAAATGGCTTTTTTCACGGAAATTGTGATCAAGAAATTATTTCAAAGAACTCTTGCCTCCATGTGCTAAACAATTTCAAGATCATATGCACATGTTGAGGGGGAGCATTTCTAAATGATCAAAACTATTAAGGTACAAAATGCTTTGATCTCGTATCACAAGTACCTTGATTGATTTTTCTAAATGATTTTTCAATTGGTTTCAAGGAAGAATGAACTGTACCAAAAGACCGTCCATTTTACTTTATGCATGGAGTTATAAGGATGGTTAGGTTAGGTATCGCTCCCGTTCGATCCTCGCCAGAGCGAGAGAGATCTACCCAGGGACAATCCACAAGATAGTGTAGAAGTCCTTAGGTATGATGAAAAAAGGAGAAAAGTGAGATATGGGAAGAGTGCGGAATGAGATAGAGCTAGAACTGGAATAAACCCAACAAGGTTCTAGTTATGAAGTCTCGGTAAGCACTGAAGGGGTTGAAGAATGAAAAAAAAAATGAATGTGAAAAAGGGTGAAACGAAATAGCCCTCTAATAATTCAACCTTAGGGCAGAAACCGGGTTCAATACATATGCTACTGGTGTTTACTAAGGTAACACCGGTATTGAAGACAAGACGTCATGGACCCAGTGACGCACTGCACCTACAACTTCCCAAGCTACTCAAGTTCCTATTAAAAGGGCTTGTTTCATTCTCACGGGGAACCTACATAATCTATCGACTTTCTCTTAGAGATTGTTGATATTGAAGAATGAGACCCTCTCCCTAGTCTCCGGCATAGGAACCAAATGTGCACAATTGAGTCTAGAGCCAAGAGATCATCCACAACATCTCATTAGGACACTAAATTAATGAAGACTTGCTGTTTCACACAATGTGGAAAGTAAGAATATATTAAGAGTCCTATGCATTATCCTTGTGGTATTGCCAGAACATCCGAGTGATATGTAAAGTATTCACGATGAAGATGGAAATCCCTCTAGAGCCAACATTAAACAAGCTCTTGGTGGGTGACATGTGAGATTTTTTCTAAAGATCAAACTTGTGACAACTGGATAGAAACGATGGGGCGATTCACTCTTGAATCAACCTTGGTCCAGGAAATGAATTGACGAATACTTTTGGAAAAACAGTTTGATGTGCAAATCTTCTTTTCTCTAGCACATCGAATGTGTATTCATATTTCAAATTCAAAAAGTATCTTTGATTGAAAAAATACTTTTGAAAAAAACCGTTCGATGTGCAAATTTCTTCTTTTCTCTAGCACATCGAATGTGTACTCTTTTCAAATACAAAAGTATTTTTGATTGAAAATTGATCTTTCTCATAAAACCTTCGTCATATTGCAAAAACTCTTTCTTCAAAGCAATACGATTGTTTTCAAATCAATTTTTATCAATCGGTGAATCTCAATTCCCTGGTTCACTCACTCCGTGTTGTCTTCTTTGAGACGTTCTGGTTTGAGAACAACTAGAACATTACGAAACCCTGTCAAGGAGATTCTTCGAATTCTACGATCACATGCAGATACTTGTACTAATCAACGGGGAACCGTGGGCCGTGTACCTCAATTCAACGAAAGTGATCAAAGACACTTTCGTGCTCTTTATTGCTAATCGTTGTTTGCGGTACATTTGGACGGTTGCGGTGATCGAATTGAGGAGTCAATCCAAAGCGCATGCTCACAGCATCCACACTTAATTGAAGAAATCATGACTTGTGCATATCTACAGAACCTGGCTCTGATATTTTTATATTATGATTCTGCTACGCTGCTGCAAATATCATGAGTCAGTAAAGCTTCCGCTACTCTGATGAAAAGATGTCATGTTCCAAAAGTGTGAGCATGTCGGTCCGAAAGTCACAACATCACATGATGGCAACACAATAAAGGGTGATCCAGAGATTTACTGTGGCTGATGATCTCAAAGAAAGCTCGAAGATCATCAAAGATGTGGATCAGTTAAAGGCCTCCACTTAAAAGTACAAATCAATGCGGACTTTGAAGAATTGCTACTAAAGCACAAAGATTGCGGAAATTGAAGAATAGAAGTCTACGAGCTCAGAACAGAAGACAAAGAAAGAATGCTAGGATGCAAAATGTATTTCATGGGGTGACCTCCCTTAGGGGGAGATTGTTAGGAATTAGAAATTCCATGTTAAAGTGTCGGTCACCCCAATTATGGTCTAGCATATGTTAGCTCGTAGACGTGTTGTTATTTACGTTATTTAGTAGTTTATTGGTTAGTTTGTAGCGTAGAATAGTTTAGTGTAACACCGTGGAGGAAGGACGGGTCTTTACCCGCTGTATTCCTGATCCACAGTCCGACAGGAGGACGTATGCTTTGTAACTATAAATACCCCTTCCATCCATGAAAGGGGTGGTGCTTCTCTCATAATCTAACCTTTACATTTTGTTAAGCAAGTCTCTACCAAGAACACCCATCTCTTCTCTTTCTCTCTCTAAATGGCTAACATGTATTTCCATCATCCAAGACCACCCGAATCATCATCAACATAATATTTACGATCCTACAAAATATGACCATTCCGAGTTTTACGGGAAGATTTCCACAAAGAACTTTTTTTTGAACAATTATATTTGCAAATACTCCCCCTCAACAAGTAGTATTAAATTTTGAGGTTTTTGGAAAACACGAGAGGGAATACTTGTTCTTTTGAGCAAAATTATGAAAATAAAATTTGATTAAATTTACTCAAAAGTAAGAAGCTTTCGCTCCTTTTATATGGATTGTGCCATTGAAGTGTACCACAGGGTCCTTTTTTTACAAGAACGGGTTGTACACTGTTATTTATGCACAAACCATAATGAATATATATATATATATATATATATATATATATGAATCAAATAATCAAAATCTTAGTCAAGAATGTTAAACAGTACCAAATGATTACAAACGACCAGCTACTTTCTGTGGACGTTGGAATGTCAGAATCGAAAAGCTTGGTCTTCCTCCCACATAGCTCTCCAGCCATCGCATCTGATCCTGATGAATCAACCTTTCATCAATCCTAGTGATAAACCGAAGAACATCCTTGTGATCCTTTGAATTCCATCTCTTCGTCTGAATTTTACCCAACTCAATGTCCTTCAAACGATAGGCCAATCTATCTCGAACCATCTTTAGGGTGGCGTCACAGAACTTGTGAATTTCATCGAATGCCATGTAGCACGTATGATGATTTTCACTTCGGTAGACAAACCCAAACTTTGGTTTATGGAAGATTTTGTACTGAGGTTCTTGATTTACTTTGTTGAAGTGTAGAAGTGGTGTGGTGAGGTTGAGTTATTTCTGGTAACTTTCGACCCTGAGTTGTAAATCTTCAACACGATCTTGGATAATTTTGCTGCGGATGAAACGAGAAGTGCAGTGATGTAATTGATCTGAATCTCTGTCGAGAACTGACGCATCCTTCCTTGTACCTTGAGGAGATACATGTCTTCAATGTCGTTGGTCAGCTTCGGAGAAATCATACTCTTTTTCATCTTGTCTTCTAACGACTATCTTCGTCAAGAAGGATTAATCCCACTTGGTAGCCATTTTGACTGAAATGACAGCAACTATCATTTGGTCATGCTTTACATCCTTGTTAGATTTACCAACTCTGTTTATCCTGTAGAAAAGCCTTCGCCTTTTTGGCCAGTGATGTATTCCAAACAATGAATCAATGTCGTACTCCACAACTTTGTCGACGAACAAGTTTGTGGCATCTTCTTCAATGGATTTGTTGTTGGAGAACAAGGCAGCTGGTATGTTAAACGTAAGAGATGTAGGATACTTTTTACTGATGTTGCTTCCATGTTGTAGAAATTCCAAGTCGTTGTTGAAGAAGAAACGGAATGGGATCTTTGGTTGTTCGGGTTTTTCGATTGTTTGTAGTGGTTTGGTCCAATCTGTGTAGTATGGCTCATTTTCCTTTGTCGAGTAGTCGATGTTGGACTCCGGGTTGAGCCAGTCTATGTTGTTGGACATTGCACGGGCAATGTTGTCCAAATGATATTCTTGCTCAATTGCATTGCCGGATCTTTCTTTGAGTAGGTTGAACGCATCATTTTTGATCCAGCGGAGTTCCCGTTTAGTAATCTTCTTGATCTTGAATTCATTCTTAAGGACTTGAACCTGTTCCAGAGTTCGACCATCTACTGGTTCCTGACCTTCTTCTAGTGGTGGTTGCGCCTTGACCATGTTGTTGAACCATTCGAACTCCTCTATAGTATCATCATCTAACCAGGAGACGACTAAAGGTTTCTTTCCTTTCTTTCTGGTCTTGGTGATGGTTGTGGCGTTGGTTGATGTTTTGGTTGTGGTTTAGTTTAGGGCTCAGGTATGTCATGATCCTCACCACCAGTGTATGTGAAGTGATCACCGATTTTCTCCAGAGGTGGTGTGGATTCTTTATCCCTTGGTTGCTTAGATGGAGGTTGCTGTGTATCTTTTTGTGTAGAGGTGGTTGTTGTCTTGGAAGGTGGTGGTGGCGTGGTTGATGACGATCTACCGGTCTTCTTTTGTATTATCGCATTTGGATCCTCATTCTTGTCATTATCATCCCTTGGCCTCTTGTATTTCCCCGCATCTTCCTTGCAAGATGTTTTAAGTTGACGTGCAACAAGAAGATCATAGAGTTCGTCGTCATCCTTGGTGAATGATGGAGCTCTAGAGCCATTTTCGATACTAGCTCAGCAATCAAGTCTCCCTCGGAGACAACTGGGGGCTTGACAGGTTTAGTTTCCATGACCACTGGTGTCGTTATGATCACCTGCTTAACCATTTGTTTCACCATCGGTTGGAGTTGCTTCTTGAACATTTCACGTGTGACTCCAGGAACCATGTCAAGGAGAAATGAGTGAGTGTAGTTCTTGATTTGCTCATCCATTTGACCTTGAACGTCCTGAGAGAAGAACTCTTGAATCTTTTCTCTTTGGCTTTGAAACGTGTCCATTTGGTTTGAAAGATCTGTGACCACGTCGGCCAGTATGTTCACTTGTGATTGAAGACGGTTTTGTTTTCGGGTCTGTGAATGGTGCACAGCTTTCTGAATCTTTGCTTTGACATGATATATCCATGTGTCAGCATTCTTCTTGACGGATTTTGTTATTGATTTTCTTGTTTCTTTTGTTGGAGGTGGTGATGAGTGTGACGATGATTCTTGTTTGGACGTGTCAAGAGGTGTTTCCGAATATTGTTGAGGCTTGTGAGTTAGATTGAGATTGTTAGGCTTGTGAGTTAGATTTTCAACTATGTAGTTGTCAGCTTCCTTCTTTAACCTTTCCTCTTCAGCTCCAGCAGCTTCCTTTTCGGCCATGGCCGCTTCTTCTTCAGCCCTCTTTCTTTTCATTTCATCCTCAGCCTCCAAAACATCATCATCAGTAACTCTTTCATCCTTATCATGATCATGATCTCCTTCGTCATACATCACCTCATCATCATCTTGTCGTTGCTCTTCTATTGGTTTATCTTCCTGAATGACAGGTTTCATGGTGTCACCCGTGCCCTTACCGGGTTGATTAACCGGATCGGTTTGGAGATGGGTGACATTAGCAGGTTCTGTTGAGAGTGAAGCACCACCGCTAAAACTACCTGGCCCGTCGGGTTGATTAACCGCGAAGGCAGCTGCTTGGTATTCCATCTTTTGCTGTTTGAGAGTCTTTTGAAGTTGTTTTTCTTCTTTCTTCAGATCATACTCATCATCAGAATCTTGTTGTTCTTCCTAGTCAAGAGGTTTCTTCCCTTTGTTAGACTTGTTTCTTTTATCAAGAGATTCATATGCATCAATATCATCTTCTAACTCAGTGAGAGTTGGGCTTCTCTCTTTCTCCTTATTAGCAGTAGAGTCATCAGCACGAGCCTCACTGTAAGTCACTAGTTTGTCTGATTCAGTTTCTGAGTCATCATCATGTTGATATGACAACTCAGGTGAAGGTTCTTTCTTGACAACATTGACGGGAATTCTCCTCTTTACCACCCTTGATGTTTTCTTGGACCTTGGCATGGTTTGCCAAACTTCCAATTCTTTTAGCTCTGGTGTTGGGTGCAGGAGCAACAATCTCATCCAAGAACCCAACTTTCTTGACCTTAAGAGCCTCCTTGTAGTATATGTAAGATACACCTGCTTTGACCTTATCAGTAAGTAAGCACTCAGGAAGTTCAGCACCATGTTTGCGAGTGGTTATCCCATGGAACCTAACTAATTTGAGGGTAGGCTCATTAATCATGGTGTGTTTGTTGGGGTCGTCAAGACGCTTGGGAATTTCCTCATTCTTCCTAAAAATGTCGTGAACGATTAGCTTTGTGAAGTGAATAAAGGGAATCTTTGAGCCTTGCTTCTTCAGGTGCTGTATCATGTCCTCCCAAATGAGGCTAGCATAGTCTATGTGTTAGGAATCAGAAATTCCATAAGTAAAAGAACTGAATGAAGACTACTTCCCGAAGATGCCAATATCATGAATCAACGAAAGTTTCCGATAGTTTGATGAGAAGATTTCATGATCCAGAATGTGAGCATGTCGGTCCGAAAGTCACAACACCACGATGGATATCTCAGAGATTTGCGTTTGCCGATGATCTCAAAAGCTGGCTCAAAATTATTGTTATCACGGTGGATCAGTCCTCAACCTCCACAAATTATTCATTTCAGTTGTTCAATGATGTACTCTCCACAGATGCACTTAGTTTGATTACTTTGTTGAAGAGAAGTCTACGAGCTCATGAATGAAGATCTACTTGAAAGCTAGGATATACAATGTAATTTATGGGGTGACCTCCCTTAGGGGGAGATTGTTAGGAATCAGAAATTCCATAAGTAAAAGAGTCGGTCACCCCAATTATTATCTAGCCAAAGTTAGCTCGCAGACTTGTCATTATTTATGTTATTCATTAGATAAGGAGTAGCGTAGAATAGTATAGTGCAACACCGTGGAGGAAGGACAGGTCTTTACCCATTGTATCCCTGATCCACAGGCCGTCAGGAGGTCGTTTAGTTTGTAACCTATAAATACCCTCTACCTTGCAAGGTAGAGGGTTGGATGTTCTTTGGTAATCTAACATTACATGAGTTTCTCTTTCTAGAATATCCCACTTTCTCTCTCTCTTAAATCATCTATACGCCTAAAGTGTTAATGTTATGATGTGTATGTGAAATCCAATATGTTACAATTGGTATCAAGAGCCATGGTTAGATCATATCTGACACATCTTTGGATTTCTAGTGGTTTTTAGGGGGTTTTTGAGTTTGAAAAAGTTTAGTGGTTTTTGCATCATTTGGTTGATTTCTTGTGTTAAAACTTGGATTTTGTTAGTACTTTTGTGTTTAGAATCATCACAAGTGTTTAGGTTTTCATTTGGTAAGCTTGAATCATCTTGGTTGGGTTGTTTTTGGATTGAAAAGTGGTGTTTGTGAAGTTTTCTAGCTAGCGACTTGACCTACGGATAGCTTTTCTTGCTAGCGACTTGCTTTACATTTTGGTAGCGAGTTGCAGTTTGTGGAGTTAGCGACTTAGGCCTAGCGACTTGCCTAGTGAGACAAGCCGACAAACAGTACAAGTAGTGGAATCTCAACTACGGGTAGCGACTTGGTGGAAGTTAGCGACTTGTACTTTATATTGTTAGCGACTTGGTGTTAGCGAGTTGGTACCTAGCGAGTTGCTATTTAGCGACTTGAATATTTAGCGACTTGGTGCTTAGCGAATTGCTGCCAAAATTTTGTTAGCGACTTGGATTGTAGCGAGTTGTTACATAACGACTTGGAACTTTAGCGACTTAGCACTTAGCGACTTGGTTCACAATTTTCCTAGCGACTTGAGTGATTTCCTTTAAATACGGTTTTCTCTTGATTCAGTAAAATCCCGTGAAAGAATCTATTTCCCGGTTTAATCATAGAGTTATAAAATCCCGTTTAACTTGTCATCATGTCTACCAACGCTCCTACAATCATCTCCACTGTTGCTGAGGTCGTTCATGCAGAAGATACTCGTCAAAATAGAATTTCTTATATCACTGATCCTTTAATCACCAAAGTACTTGAACTCTATGATACCTCACAGAACAATGAAACTGGTTGCATTTCTGAATGTCCAAAATTGATTGATTCATCAAAGGGTGATCTTAACTCCTCACCATCTGAGTCAAACCTCAACAAACCACATCTAATGAACAATGATGCTAAGCAAATGGAGTACAACATTGAGCCCTATCAACTACTTCATCAGCATCTCAAACTACTCTTATCTACTACTATGGATCGAACAAGCAGTGCTATCCTTCGTCAGGACTTTCCCACTTTGACCAGAACTGTGTTACTCAACTTAGAACAACTGAGGTGTCAAATTACCAATGAACAGTTCTCAACTGATAAATCTAATGCAGCTCTTCAAGTAATCTTCAATCAATTTCAGCCACTTATCAAGGGGGAATATTCCTCAGATTTTGATGATGACTTGACTGGAATCTCATTCAAAAAACACACTGGAATGGAAATCCATGAGTTCAGAAACACCTTTATTCTACTTATGGGTAATGTGGAAATATACATTAAGGAAGCTGCTAAAGAGAATGAGAAGCTGAATGAAATGAAGGGGTGTCAAGTGATGCTATGGGAAGATTTTGATAGGTCATGCAATGGATCAGGTAAACCAATGAAGGATACCGAATGCAGAAGTTCAGTTGAAATTAAAAGGGATGGTGACAACTGTACTGATCTCATTGACTCAATGTCAGAAAAGGTTTCATGTGATGAGGTACACTTAACTAATCAGAGTAATTCATATGTTAAGAAACCTGATTCTAACTCTGATCTTAATACTGTGAACTCTGTGAACTCGATCATGGTTGAGCCTGAATCTAAAACTGTTAAAGCTGATGACATGATTGAAAAAAGGGTATATGATGAACTTTCAAATAAATACTCAATTCTTGAAAAACATTGTATTTCTTTGGAAATCAAAATACAACAAAAAGATGAACGCTTTTATGCAAATAAAACATGCATTAATCAGGAATTTCAAGAATTTCGAGAATTTTTTGAAATTAATCAATTAAAACCCAGATTCAGGACAAAGACTCAACCATATGCAATCTGAAATCACTACTCTCAAATGTGCAGAAGTATGACTGTCATGAAATGAGTGATACACTTGAATCTAGAAATGCTGAGCTTGCTCTTTGTGTGTCCAACCTGTTAAGAGAAAATGAATAATAAAGAAATAACTTAGAGGAGACCAATTCCAAGTTGATCAATCAATCTAACATCTTATTTAAAGACATTGATGACCTCAAAGCCCAAATTCAGGATAAGAGCTTCAATGTTGTTGCCTTAAAAAATGAGCTTAGGAAATCTATGGGAAATAGGATGAACACTAAGTTTGCAAAACCATCAAATTTGGGGAAGTCAAGTGGTCAGAACCACTCTAAACGTACAGTAGTTAAGCAGCCTAATGCCTTTAGAAGTGAAAGAGTTAAATCATTGAAATCTAGGCTTGCCTCCCAAATTGATGAGAATGTTGTTTTGTCAAAACCAGTCACTTCATTGCTTCGTTCTGATATGATGAATCTCAAACTCCAGGGAAATGTTCAAAGCTCAAAGTTCAGAAATACTAGAAGTACGACTAGTTCTCATAAGAAACATCATTTGGCTGATCTATCCCCTAAGAAACCATCAAAACACAAAAGGACCAATAGTCAAAACAGGGAAGTGCACACATACAAATCTACTAGTAACTGCTTCAAATGGATTCCCACTGGTAGATTATTTAAGTTCACAGAATCCAAACGGACTTACATACCTAAATCTTGCCTTAAGTGGATTCCCACAGGAAAACTCTTCAAGTATATTGAGCCTAAAAAGATCTCTAATATTGATACGTCTGCATTAACCAGGGTTACATCAAATAGTGAGATTATTCATGTCACTAACCCATCCAGCTGCAATTCTACATGTGCTTCTAGTACAATGTGCTCTCAGTCTTTTCAGGTACAATGCTCAACTCAATCAGGAACTTCATGACTTGGTTCCCATCAGAAATGAATATAGCTCATTCAGGAGCTATAGCTTGCCAGAATTGATGTACATCTTACTTTGACTCCTATTCACCTTGAATCAGGACTCGCTCGTTTATATCTGAGCACAAATGTCTCTTAAAAAAAATTAAATTCACAACTTTTATTATATCTCATAATTTTTTTTAAATTCATACCTTTTACATCCATCTAATAAAAGACTTATTCGTTGTTTTCGATAACATCTACGATCCTAGAAATATCATTCAATAATGATACGGGTTCATAGATGAAGTTCGAACAATTGATTTTGTCTTATTAAATATATATATATATATATATATATATATATATATATATATATATATTTATATATATATATATCGGGTTGGTTAAAGTCAATCAATGATCTTTGTTAACATTGATTGAGGGGAGATTTTTTAAGTTTTCTTGCTCATACATGCTTTAGTGCTGGTTATGGTGTGTGCTCAGTTGTAGGTTGTTGTCTTATCATGCATTTGTGATTATCTTTGTGTTCTCATGTTTTGAATGTTTATTTGACTCATGGTGTTTATTGTGAGTGTGTGCTTATCTGGGCTTGTATGCTATCTGATATATCTGTTATGGCCTTGGATAATAAATATCTAATATGCAGAATTTGATAAGATTGCAACTTAGATATAAAATCTTTGATAGCAAGTTGCTTCACTAGCCACTAAACCACAGGGACCGAAAGTGACAAATAGGCCTTCTTGAAAATCCTCCTCTTCTTACCCCCTAGCGACTTAGTTTTTTTTTCTTTCTTTCTTTTCAAAATTATTAAATGTTTTTTTTCTCTCTTTCTTCCTCGTTAAGCTCTCGATCTAGCGACTTAGAAGTGGTATGACTTGAATCTTTCTCTACTTGTTCTCCAATACATGTCTTTGATGCTTGTCTAACACATCTTTTTACCAGATCTCATCGAGCTTTTGATTCGTGACATTTGATTCCCGCATAGGTTTGAATTCTAATGGAATCATGTTTGTTGTAATGATGTTTTGCAAGTGTGTTAAATGCTTTGGTGTAACTGTTTTTGAGTGCTGGTCAAATTGTGTCTATGTAATGGAGTTGTATAAGTGGTGGTTTGGGTCGATTATCTGTTGCGGTAACAATTGTTCTTGAAAGCGACTTAGGTATTGTTCTTGGTAGCGAGTTAGTTTAAATGTTCATCGTAGCGAGTTATTGCTTTTAATTCTGCTCAACTTAGCGACTAAGCTGTTGTGGCGACTTAGTGAACTATTTACTAGCGACTTGGGTAGCGACTTAGCTGTATCACTATTATCAGCGACTTGTCTTTACAAGTTAGCGAATTAGTAACGGTAGCGACTTAGTAAACAGATTTGTAGCAACTTGGCTATGGTACTGTTCATGGCGACTTGTCTTTGCAAGTTAGCGAATTAGCAAATGTAGCGACTTAGTGAACTAAACTGGTAGCGACTTGACTGTAGCACTGGTAATGGCGACTTGTCTTTACAAGTAAGCGACATAGTTTGCTTTCATGCAGCGAGTTAGTCTTGGTTTCTCTCGTGGCTATCAAATGTTACAACTTGTTTCATACATATTTGTTATATCATTTTCACATTTGTATCTTGATTCATGAATTGATTCCTTTGCAATGCACGCCTTAACTTTTAATTCCATAACAACTCGTCTTGTAAAAACTGGTTCTAAAGGAATCTGGATCTTTAAATGTCTCACTAATACCACTCAATCATTCTCTATATGCTTATAGGAACCCCGTCTGTGTTACTAAGTCTGAGTGTCTATGTCATAAGGGTGTTCTCTATGCTGTCTCATTAATCATTTTTTTAATCTAACTTGTTCCCAATCATTACTATTGGCTGTATTTATACTCAGATCTTCGATGGCAAGTTCAATCTCTGATAAGAACGTTACTTCTTCGGCATCACACAAAGTTCTCTCAGACGAAGAAATCCTTCCTAGGAGTCAATGGGCAGAAATTGGAAAAAGTAACTGCTATGTGGACCTTCAAAAGCTGCAACAAAATCCTATCCTCAAAGTATCTATTGATATCCTTAAGAATACTAACTTCTTCGGTGCCATTACCAAGCAATGCACAATTCCCACCATTTACATACAACAATTCTGGAACACCATTCAATGGGACAGAATCACAGCTAAATACTCGTGCAAACTGGATGATAGGGAATTTGTGATAAACTCTGACATTCTCAGCAAGGCTCTAGGAATCACTCCATGTATCCCCAACATACGATCTGAACCTCCACCTGGTGCTGACGATCTAATTGTCTTTCTGATTGGTTTGGGATATCAGACTGGCATATTAAGGGCTTCCGACATCATCACTGGACACATGTATCAACCTTGGAGAGCAATGACAACAGTTCTCAACTTGTGCTTATCTGGCAAAACCTCAGGGTTTGATAAAGTGAGAATTCCCATTTTGCAAATCCTATGGGGTATTGTCAATGGAGTGAATGTGAATGTCTCAGAACGTATTTGGGAAGAATTTTCGTTGTCAATGAATACATTCATATCTGATAGAACTAACTTTCTGAATAAAGCTCAGGGTCGAAAGAAACTGAACAAGCTTGTGATTCCCAGCATCAGATTTTCAAAACTTGTTATCCAATTCTTACAACAGACTCACAACTTCAACCTCAGGATTGACTCAGATCTACATAAAGCAGAAGATGAATTCGTTCAGGGTAATCTTAAATATGTTCCTAGAGGAATGGACAAAGAAATCTTTGGATTGACAATTCCTGACACTCTACTCACGGACGATATCAAGAAGAAGGACTACTTCAAACAATACAAGAAAAGAGCTACCAGTTCCTCTACTGATGTCACACCCACTCCTCCACAACCCAATGCTCCCAAGTCCACTTCAGCCTCACAAGCATCCTATGCCTCTCTTCCTAAAAAGAGACTTGAAAGGTCACAACATTCAGACACCGCATCCAAGAAGCAGAAAGTAAAAAGGAAGAAAGTGGAAAAGGAAATTGGTAAAAATACTGAGGCTTCAAGGGATAATACAAGGTTAACTGATGAAGATGATGCTGATCTGCAACTTGGAATCCAGCAAAGCCTAGAAAGTCTGAATGTGAAAGCACCAGTAGGTGGAGTAGTGCTAAGAGAGCCTGATCAAGTGCCTCAACAAACAACACCAATCACACAAGACAAGGGAAAAAGAATTGTTGGAATAGAACAAGCTGCTCACACGCTCCTTACCTTTTCTTCCTCACCATCAAGAACTACCACTCAAGTTGATCTGAAGAAGAGAAGTGTTGAATCGTCATCAGTTCAAAAAACATCTGAATTGGAAAAGGAAGCATCTGTAGCACCAGAAGTGAATCCTGCTACAAGTGGTATCCAGTGTGAACAAAATGTTGTAGAAAAGTTGCATCAAGTCTCACAGGAGAATCCGGAGTCAAGATCCGATGAGACCATGCCCCTGGAGGAACCAAATCTTTCCACCAGTTCTCTATCATCATTTAAGAACCTAGATACTGAATTCACTTTCGGCGATCAATTCTTAAATGACAAACCCATTGATTCTGAGCCTTCCAAGCAAGATAATGACAAGGAGGATGCACAATCCATTTTTAATGTCAATATTCAGCAAGACACATCATCCGTTCCACCTATGACAGCACCCTTACTCACAACTGCACTTCCACCTCCCAAACCTGACCAAGTAACCACACGTTCACCACCTGAATCTGCAAAGACTCTATCCCTTGAACCAGTGGTCATAGTTTCTGATGTAGAAACTCCACCTGCTTCACCACCTCAAATTCTTACCTCAGATCAACTGCTTGACAAAGCAGTGAAAAGAATTGAAGCTCTTGAAAGACAACTACCGAAATCCGTAGATTCCCTTGTGGATCGTGTCTATAGGCTGGAGCATCTCAACTTTGATGAAGGGGTGGCAGACGCCATTGAAGGCGAAGTTAAAGATGCTGTGGAATGGGCAATGGAGGCTCCTCTACTTAGACGATTCAAGGATCTTCCTATTGCTGATATGAGAGCTGTACTTTCAGATAAGATGTTTGAAGCTGGCGAAGATAAGCATGAGGTCCATAAGATGCTTTATGAGGCTCTCGAAGAATCAATCAAGTACGACAATCATGTACAGTTCTTGATAGACGCTGGAGAAAGAAAAGCTAAGAAGAAAAGGAGAACCGTAGTGTTGGAAACATTGCGTAAAGGTCATAAAGATCCTCCTCCTCCTCCACCTCCTACTGGGGGTGCTGGAACATCTGGAGTTAGTGGATCTTCTAAGACAACCTCCACACCTCCACCACAACCACCATCATCAACACCAAAGCCTGCCAATCAACCCAGTTCATCTGAAAATCAAGGAACGCAAAAGAAATCTGCAGCTTGGTCCACGGTTGACTCAAGGTTCACTTCTACAGTCTCCTCTATCCCTGAAGATCAAGTTGTTAATGAAGAATCGCTTGTCATAGCAGAGTCAGAATCAGATGAAGATGATGCATCCACCAGATTTATTCCCAAGTCAACTGAAGATGATTGGTTTGATACTTATATGTCAGGTGAACCATCTAATCCATCCAGAGCTGCACCTTCAAAAGACACCATTCGAAGTTGGCTCTCTGAAGAAAGACCACAAACTCCTGAGCCCTCTTGGTTTATTCCCGAGTCTGAGTCAACAAATCCAGCAAACAATTGGGCTTCAACTATCAGTTCCAACTATGAAGCTCCAGCAGAAGACTCTCTTCTTCACTTCACAGGTGATATGGGGAGCTTTATTAGATGGTTTTGTGAACGGAAGAGTATCTCATCCATTACCCCAAGAGATCTTGAAGGACAAGCTTATGAAATTGTCAAAGTCTTCCACTCAGATGCCAATCATCTTCAATATCAGATGGAAGAATGCCATAAGATGCTGAATGACCAAGTCAGTGAGCAAATTAGTCGCTTCAATGTCAACAAATCTCTTCCTCTTGGTGGTGAACCTGGTCAGATGACCATTCAGGCTGAATTCTTCTTCAATCATGACTTGGACTATCTGTGTGCTCGCTCTGCTGAAAGAAGACCAGCTCTATCAATTTCAAAGATGAAAGCTGCAACCTACTCTGATCAGGGGCTTGAACAGATGGTTCCTGATCAATTCTGGGCTGATGAAGAATGAAAGTATGACATTGCCGCTTCATATGGTATTTCTCACTGGTGGTTCAAAAAGAAGAAGTTCTACATCGAAAGACATGGTGCTGATAAAAGACGCAAGGGGGTTCGATCAAAGCTGCAAATCTTAAGTGTTGTTTGTGTAGAGATCTTCCCTATCTATGGATATGAGTATTTGAAGAAGATAGTCCTTAAAAGAGCAGACTTCAAAGTGTATACTATTGAGGAAAACGACTTCAAACATCTTTCGCCAAATGATTTCGAAGATCTCTATCTCTTGAATCTCTAAGGACACCTTGAGCATTTACCTGTCCGTGAGAAAAAGGCCCTCTCTGCAGCTGTCACTCTTTGGATCAGGGGCTTAGTCATTCGAAAACGAGTTGAGGACTTTCAGCTTGGCATGGAAAGCTACCAAACAAGGATCAACCTTACAAGTCCACAATGGAATGCAACAGGGCATGAATTTCATCACGAATACAAAGTTCTTGACACCCCTAGAGCCGTCATCTTCACCGACAGATATGGGACTCGCATGCTTATGCGACAATGTGAGCTCTACAAGTTTAGTGACGGAACTCTCAAATTGGTTGAAGAAGAACTAGACTCTAGAGTGAAAGAAATCAAAATTGATATGAAATCATGGGTAAAGACTACTTTCTGGACTGATGATGACTTAAAGCGGTGTGAAGATTTCATTGCTGCAATCAGGCGAAGACTAAAGACTCGAAAAGCTTTGTTGGTGGTAGACTTCGTGATGGGCATTACAAACTACTTCAAAGAACTGAATGAAGACATCTTCGGGAAGTAGTCTCTGTTATGTATTAAATTTATGTATAATGTGGTGTACAAACTATGAACAACTGTAATGCATGTAATAGTGCTAGGTTATGTACTGTGGTTTCCCCTTGTATCAAAAAGGGGAACATCTGTGTTGTCCACTTCTGATCATATAAAACCGGACACATTTTTCTCCAACAATTATTTTGCCTCATACATATTTAAATCACTTGAGATCCAAAATCTCAAAGGATTTGAAATTTTTGATCGGGGGAGAAAATGTGATATAAATATGAAAGATGTTAAAAGATGACCAACTTTTTGTGCATACTACTCTCTAATATGTGCTAAACAATTTTTCGAATCTCGAAGCATATATTAAGGGGGAGCATTTTCTTTGAGGAAATTCAAGACATCAGGGTACACAATTTTCCAGTTTTCTAAGGTACCTTGATTGTATGTTAAATGGCTTCTAATCTTTTGGTGATCATGTCTGCACTTCAAAAAGGGTTCCCTCTAGTATGTGCAAAACCCTCTTTCAAATATTTATCTATTTCAAACCTAGAAGCACATATTGAGGGGAAGCAAAATCATGAAAACCTCATCCTTCCCAAAAATGCTTTATCTACTTGATTCGATTAGGGAAGTGATGTTGATATTTTTTAGAAAATGGTAATCAAAGAAGTTAATTCTTTCTCTTGCCTCCGTGTGGAAAACTATTTCAAATACTTGATTCACATGTTGAGGGGGAGTTCTTCTTCTAAAAATATCAAAAACAATTCAAGTACAAAATGCTTTGATAATATATCACAAGTATCTGGATTGATTTTCAAATGGTTTTCAATTGGTTCCTATGGCAGATGAACAATACCAAATAGACCGACCAACTTTACTTTATGTACGGTGATATAAGGATGATAAGGTTAGGTATTGGTTCCCATGATCCCGCCAGAGCCGGAGGGATCTACCCAGGGACAATCCACTAGATAGTGTAGAGTCCTTAGGTATATTGAAAAAAGGAGAAAAGTGAGATACGGGAAGAGTGCGGACTGAGACAGAGCTAGTACTGGAATAAACCCAACAAGGTTCTAGTTATGAAGTCTCGGTAAGCACTGAAGGGGTTGAAGAATGAAAAATAATTGAATGAGAAAAGGGTGAAAAGAAATAGCCCTCCAATAATTCAACCTTAGGGCAGAAACCGGGTTCAATACATATGCTACTGGTGGTTACTTAGGTAACTCCGGTATTGAAGACAAGACGTCATGGACCTAGTGACGCACTGCACTAAACTTCCCAAGCTACTCAAGTTCCTCTTAAAAGGGCTTTTTTCATTCTCACGGGGAACCTACATTATCTATCGACTTTCTCTTAGAGATTGTTGATATTGAAGAAGGAGACCCTCTCCCTAGTCTCCGTTATAGGATCCAAAAATGCACAAATTGAGTCTAGAGAAACGAGATCATCAATAAATCTCATTAGGACAATTTCAATGAAGACTCTCTGTTTCACACAATGTGGAAAGAGAAATTATATCCTGAGTCCTACGCATTATCCTTGTGGTATTGCCAGAACATCTGAGTGATGTGTTTACATATTCACTGTGAAGATGGAAAGCCTTCTGGAGCCAACATCTAACAAGCTCCTGGTAGGTGGCATGTGAGATCTATTATACAGATCAACCATGTGACAACTGAACAGAAACAATGGGGCGATTCAATCTTTTGAATCAATCCTGGTTCAGGTTATGGATTGACGGATACCTTTGAAAAACCGGTCTTTGTGCTTTAAAACTCTTTTCATTAGCACGTCGACCGTGTACTAATTTTTCAAATCAAAAGGTGTTTTATGATTGATAATTGATTTTCATTAAAACCTTCGTTATATTGCAAAAACAATTTCTATTGAGCAATACACGACTGTTTTTCAAATCTCTTTTCATCAATCAATGGACTTAAATTCATTTGGTTCACTCACTCCGTGTTGTCTTCTTTGAGACGTTCCGGTTTGAGAACAGCTAGAGCAGCTGCGAAACTCTGTCAAGGAAATTCTTCGGAATTATACCTGATCACAGGCAGTACTTGTACTGATCAACGGGGAACCGTGGGCCGTGTACCTCAATTCATCGAAAGTGATCAAAGACACTTTCGTCCGCTTTATTGCTAACTGTCTTATGCAGGTACACCACGTTTGCAGTGATCGAATGGAGCGGTCAATCCATAGCCGCATGCTCACACAACACATTCATATCGAAAGAAATCATGATTGGTGCATCAATGACTCTGATATTTTCACTCCATGCTTCTGCTACGCTGCTGCCAATATCATGAATCAACGAAAGTTTCCGATAGTTTGATGAGAAGATTTCATGATCCAGAATGTGAGCATGTCGGTCCGAAAGTCACAACACCACGATGGATATCTCAGAGATTTGCGTTTGCCGATGATCTCAAAAGCTGGCTCAAAATTATTGTTATCACAGTGGATCAGTCACTCAACCTCCACAAATTATTCATTTCAGTTGTTCAATGATGTACTCTCCACAGATGCACTTAGTTTGATTACTTTGTTGAAGAGAAGTCTACGAGCTCATGAATGAAGATCTACTTGAAAGCTAGGATATACAATGTAATTTATGGGGTGACCTCCCTTAGGGGGAGATTGTTAAGAATCAGAAATTCCATAAGTAAAAGAGTCGGTCACCCCAATTATTATCTAGCCAAAGTTAGCTCGCAGACTTGTCATTATTTATGTTATTCATTAGATAAGGAGTAGCGTAGAATAGTATAGTGCAACACCGTGGAGGAAGGACGGGTCTTTACCCATTGTATCCCTGATCCACAGGCCGTCAGGAGGTCGTTTAGTTTGTAACCTATAAATACCCTCTACCTTGCAAGGTAGAGGGTTGGATGTTCTTTGGTAATCTAACATTACATGAGTTTCTCTTTCTAGAATATCCCACTTTCTTTCTCTCTTAAATCATCTATACGCCTAAAGTGTTAATGTTATGATGTGTATGTGAAATCCAATATGTTACACTATGTGATGCACATGGACCATTCCCCAGAAGATTTGTAAATGCATCACCTTTGGGTGTTCATGACTGCTATCCCTTCCCGAGACGGACTTGGCAATTATCAAATAAAATGTTCTCCATGGTTGTGGGATGTTTTTGACATCAACTCTGGAGTGAGTAGATATGATCCCAGAAGATTCATCATACCAAATATTGACCAAGAAATCCAGAATCTCCTTTTCATTTGGGATTTTGACATAATCAGCAGTAGAATTGATGTGGAAGTAAAAGAAACGACGACAGGTCTGCAACATGACTATGACTTCTTTCTTTTGTCAAGGTGACTTTAACCACATGATCATCATCAGTCCTCTCCATGGTGTGCCAGACATGAATATAGAAGTCAGGAATAGAAGATGACTTTGTGAACATGAACTTGAAAGGATGTTGCAGAAGGATGTCTACAACAACTCGCAAGAAGATTCGAGCATTGAATTTGTTGAAGTCGACACGAAGATTGTTCTTGCCAACTACTTTATCATAGCCAATTGGGAATGTGTTTGCCATCGTGAGTTCAGCTGGGGCATTGACATTTGCTTGATTTTCAGCCATTTTGTGATATAAAAGTCATTATACAAAAAGACATACATATTGAAACACATGTGTTAGTTTAAGTCTGGATTATTATTTAATTCCTTGTTTGATGATAACACATTTATGCTTGTTTCAAGTCCTAAGTTACATATGTTCAATTATATGAAGTTGTGTTGATAAGTTACGTGAACGTGTTAATTTTGAAGTTTTCAGGTCCATTTATCACATAGAACACAACATTTTCATTTTTGTTTGCTTATGCGTAATACTTAATTTTTTGACTTATGCGTAACATTACACTTGTGACTTATGCGTATCACAAGAAGAGCGGTGAACAGTGACTTATGAGTAAACTTGTGTCTTTATATGTAAAGATGGGAGCTTATGCGTAAGAATAAGGCTAAAGCGTAAGACGATGCTTATGAGTAAGAATTTCTTACGCGTAAGGCATATTCGAAAGCTTTAAGCTTATTCGTAGGAATAAGCTTAAGTTTACGCGTAAGGCTTATTCGTAAGAATAAACTTATTCATAATGTCGCTTTTTATTCGTAAGAATAAGTTACGTGTAAGAATATATTTTATTCATAAGAATAAAGAATTATGCGTAAAATCACATGTTTACGAATTTCCTTCCAAGAAACTCGTAGTCCACTGTAGACGTCTTATGTGTAAGTTTTATTTGTAAACGCTTTCTTATGCATAAGCATTGAACACCTTTTGATTCTTTTACGATTAAGCCTCTTGTTTACATAAACATGAAATTTTTGGTTACAATTCATTCCAATAATCATAAAAATAACACAAATAGTGAGAAGTTACTACGCTAAGGTTGGGGTTGAGGAAGATTATTTTTTAGGTAAACTTTAAACCGTAAACCCTATCTTTACGAATAACATATTTGTCCGCAAATTTCAATCAAGCTTTGTTTCTGAGATATCTTAGGGTGCTTAGGAGTTATCACAAACATGTTTTAACACTTTTTAACCACAAAATCAAAATATTCATGGTGAACGAGCATATAAACCCTAAGACATTGATTCTGATTCAATTGTTGTTTCTAAGCAAATTAGATGTTATCAACAAGTTTGAAATACCTATCTAACACTTAATTGATCACCTTTTAACATCAAACATCTCAGAATCAAAAACCCCTAAATGGTACGCATAAACCCTAAAATCAAAATCGTTCAATTGGAGTTTCTGGGTGGGTTTTGATGGTAGAAACATGATTAAAAATCAATTTAGAACATTTTAACACTACAAATTTCAACTCAAACACCCTTATTCGTAAACCCCCAATTGTTCATGATAACGCTACACGCGTCGTTCGAGGTCAAAGGAACTTCCTTTTCTTCGAGCAAGTTTTATAACACCCTAGGCAGTGAACCTAATCATTGTAGGGTAGTATTAGGGTAAGCCACGGGTATTGATATCATTCTCTAGGGGAATAGGAATGCTAGTGAGAAGTTACTACGCTAAGGTTGGGGTTGAGGAAGATTATTTTTTATCTTTTTATGTTTTTTAGAAAATGAAAAGGTACGAATCTCGGGGTTTGGATTTGGGGGTTGGTATTTCTACCGATTACTCTACTTGTCTAATTATCTAATCTAAGGTGTATGTAGTCTATGTCTAATTATTGTGTGCTCGTATGATAGTTTAAAGATGTGTTTACTTAGGTTTTATTACTCCTTAATTATCTCCTATTGATGGTTGAATTGTCACGTCCTTATTCTTAATCGCGTTGTATGTCTAAAGTGGTAGGGTATGCATTTGTCCCTAACTCTTTGAACTTACCAAAGGGTCTCGTCTACAAAAACCTCTAGGAATTATAAACTCTAACTCTAAGGCACTCTTTGGATGGTTTAGCCTACAACTGCTCTAAGTGTTATAGTCCAAGGTTCACAAAGATTAATCAAGCATTAATTACACAACGAATGACCTATCGCATTACTAGATCATTAACAATTAACATAAGAGACAACCAATCAATATTCAATAATTAAGTTTCATATTCCCTAAGCAAACACACAAATAAATTAGCCGGACATGGAGAACATGCAAGCATACACACAAATAATTGAAGACATAATTGAATTAATGAAGTAAAACACTTATCTTGATGTAAGATAGGGTTTGGAACCCTAAAATATTGTACAAGACATCCTTGGTTCGGTTTAGGTTTTTACTCCAAAAGACTACACACTAAAACTGAAAAATTCGGATTCTATATATAATATTACAATCGTGACGGCGTCACCTTATGATTTGTGACGCCGTCGGTCGCCGTCATTAGGGTTTCGTCTTGGCCACGTTAGTCTTGCGACGGCGTCTCCTTGTGCTTGTGACGCGTCCCTTTCGATCTCGGCGCCGTGCGGATCAAATCTAGGCCGTCGAGTTGCGACGGCCTACTCTTTTAAAGCGACACCGTCACTTGAAAATAAGCAATTTGGCTCTTTGTCCCGAATCACGAAGTGCTCCGACGGCGTCGCAGTTAGCATGACGCCGTCACCTTGTATTTTCAGCAGCTGCAGTGTCTCGATTCTTGACTTTGGCCATTTTCTTCGTATATCCGCGCCTTTTCGTCCAAATAAGTGCCATTACAGCAATTTGTCTTCAAGAGACCTAAAAAGTGAAAAGGAACGATATTAAGTAATAACGGATACAAAAGTGATCAAATAAGGGCTTAAACGACCCCTCAAAAAGGTACATTTTAAAACCTTATCAAATATCCCTACACTTGGTATTTTCTTGTCCTCAAGCAAATGTGCTTTTAGCCAATTAATTTATAAGTTAGGGGTCATGAAGCATTGGTTTAAAACAGTCCACAACACATATAAGCCCTGCAAAAGTCATAACAAGCACGAAAATTACATACTAGCACCTCACATGGGGTGTTTGGATACTCTCATCTCTCGGGTGTATATGAAATATAACAAGTTGGAAATGGAAGATAAACACTCATTAACCGGTCCTAGTACATAGATTACCATAGGCTTGAGAATAGATAAAACCTCCATCGCTTTGGCATAAGCACCTAGGAAAGACTATCAAAGAGGTCTTTAAAGGGTTGTAACGTTAGGCTTACGGTAGGGAAACAAAGGGTTTGGTGGGATAGGCTATTTAGTGGTGGCAAGTCAAAAATCTCTATGTTACAAGCATACGAAGAATGGCGTTGCTAAGCCAAGACTCGACACTCTAAACTCTAGATAACTGAAACAAACGAACATAAATTTAAAGATAGATGTAGGATGGTAGCCCGTATGTTTTTTTTTTTTTTTTTTTTTTTGAACACTTTTTTTTTTCATTCACTTTTACTCTACCATCCTCTACGGTAACATCAAAATGATAGGGATTTGTAGGCACATCCCTACACTTGAGTTTTTATTACTCTAACACTAATTTGACCCGAATTGAAAAGATCAAAACACTTGGGGTACGTTATTACGCAAATAAGGGAATTTTACGTTCCCTTCCAGTCATTTCATAAACTTTAACTTTTCCCATGAGTCCCAATCGTCCCAAACTGTGTACAATGGATATGACTCGACTTAGCAACTCATGCAAGCAACTAGATAATTCTACTAAGGGTTTAGGGTGATAACAATAATGCACTAAAAGTGAGTGCATACAAGGTAGGCTAAGGCGATTTGGGTGTACATTTGGGGGTGGGGTGTAAACAATGATCTTCATTGATATTCGGAAAACGAAACATCGAGAACCGCGAAAAGATAGGCTGAGGGGTTAACTAGGGTATCGTGTACTAAAGATGAGTACAACGCAAAGGTGTGGGGAATTACTCAACCAATGTGGAAGAAGTAATTATATTACGGGGTATCAAACAAGGGTTATCCTAATGCCTCTTATCATTTAGTTATTCCTAACTACACAAGTGTAGTCTTACTAGCGATCTCGGAATGCATCACAAAACAGGTTCTAGAATCTAATATACTACCGGTTCACACTCTAAGCATTAAAGATGAATGCTTTAATTCCTACTAATCTAAGCGCGATCCTCACATTTTGGGTGGAATTTAGGTGGTAAAGGGTTTTTGTGCTAGTCATGCAACTTCCTATCCGTGAGACGCTTTTGTTAAGACTAATGGCCCACTCCTATATGTCATAAAAAATTTTAAATTTGGTGCCAAAATTACCCTAACCGACATTTTCTCATGATTTATTACACAAATACAATTGGACAAAGCAAAGAGTCAAGGATAAGCATAGTTTCAAAGTTCCCGTTTTATTTTCCCTCCCTACACTTAAACTGAACATTGTCCCCAATGTTCCCCGAAAGTATCAAAGTTATGATAATGGAAGGTAATGAAAAACGAAAGAAACTAATACTCCCCTGATTAGCTCGGTAGGATCTGTCACAATCCTCAATTTCCGGTCATTTCTCACATTTACTATTTCATCGTTTATCGTAAACTAAGTTTACAAGTATCAAATTCGCGTAACCTTAGGGGTTTAACTGCGAATTCATGAACAATCATCAAGGACATTTCATATAGTCTAGGTTTAGTCTACATATCATTAGCATCATTATCATCATATTAGTTCATGCATGATTTTGCATTTTACGTTAAACGCATAAATTCTTATTAAATAAACGCTATCGCGTAATTAATTATTTTGAACATTTGATCTGATACTTTCAAAAATTATCGATATATTTTTATACTCATATTAAGATTATAAAAATAATATTATGAGTTTATCCGGTGTTTTAAATTTATTTTGTATATAAATTGTTATATTTATATAATTACGACGGTTTTCGTAAATATTACACGATAATTATCGTTTCACTCAAATTTTGCAAGAAATGTATTTTTATAATTTTTATGACTTCAATATGTTTTATTTTGACCCTTTAAAATTTATTTTTTAGTTAACGCTATCTTACAAGCTTAAATATATATTTAATTACTCAACTATACTTACAATATACACTTAATCTACATCTAAATACTTAGTAAAAAAAAAATGTATTCCCTAGCAATTAAAACACCCCTGTCGACAACAAGGGTGACTCACACTCTAAAATTGATAAATATCCTATACATATAATGTATTATACTTGCAAACACTACACATACACATTCATATCTCAAGTGCAAAAGCAAAAACCATTTTCTTTCCTCTCTTCTCATCTAATAACCGGCCACTATAGTGATCAAGAAGGAGTTTACCAAAATTTTTCAAGACAAGTTATATACAATCTAGTTACACTCTTGATTAAGGTTGTGAAATAAAAACCTTGGGTGTTTAGGATTAAACCTTTGTTCATTAACCTCATCAAGTTAACTAGTAAGCATCTCATATTCATTTTCATCCTTCATATTCATGTTATGTTCATTTCATTATATTTGAGAAAAACATGCAAGTCATATGATGTTTATACCACTTTTTCATTATTTTTAAGAGTTATATATATATATGTCATCCTATAAATACTCCTTGTAATATATCACTCTTGGTGATGTCTAGGAACCCATGACACCCTAAGAAGGTGTATGGTAGTATTAGAATAGCTTCGGAGTTGTTTTGACAGTTTGAAAAATATTTTGGACTAGATATTTGGAAAATATACTTTAAAAAGAAAACGTGGCCGCTTGAACGGGTTAAAACGGAGCTATAACGAAAACGTTATGCTATTTTGAAGTTTGACGACGAAAACTATTAATTTCAGAAATTTCAGCATGTTAATATCACTTTTTACGAGTAAAAAATGAGGCTTAAGCGTTTTGAAATGTGTCGACTTATCAAAAATATATTAGTATACTTTAATACGAGTCTAAGGATGTAGAAAACATAGAAAACGGACTTGTGCGAGTAAATTACACGCGTTAAACAAAGTTGCCGTAACTTTATTATATAAGCAACATTAATTTATTTTCTACTAAACACATACTACGGCAACGAGGGACCATGTTGAGGGTCGTTTTTAACAAGGATGTAGTACTTTTCATAAAATGATGTCTTCTAGTAAAAGTAAGTTTGCCTAGCCTATTTTCCAAAATATCCAACCGTTCGTCAAGCGGAGTTGTAACGAATAAAATACGGTCACACAATTTGCCGGAAACCACCTAAAAGCGATATTTTGCACACAAGTACCATACTTTACCTATAGTTTTCTCCATGATCGAGACCTCTAGGATGAAAACTTAAATGCTAAAACTTTGAGATAATGATACAAGCTTCCCAAAACCGTTGAGTTTGTTTCCTGACACTCGGCGTGCACCATTTTACGACTAGCTTTTCGAGGCCGTATATTCACTTTCATGAAAGTGTCAAATGACATTATCTTACGACGAAAAATTATAATTTCATAATAAATCACAAAACGATTATCGTAGGATGTTGATTCAACGTAAATACTTGTAAAGTATTTTATAAACATGACGAGATGTCATAAACATATATTTCGATGATAAATTCTATTTTCAAAAACGTACAAGTGGTATAGATTACATATGGATTTGCATGCACGGCATTGTTTCATGATTTACATTAGAACACATCATTCATATTAGGTTTGCGGATAGAGATGCACCTCATTTGTATATCTACTTTGTCATCATAACTATTGCACCAGGTGAGTTCATACTTTGCTTTTACTCGTTTAAATTCTTACAAACTCTTTGGGGGAGATCCATGCTTAAATACTTGTTTTTACTCTTGCGAATACTCAAACCATTTATACAATTGTGTTACACTATACTTCTTATACTCTTTGGACATTATGTGTGGTTTATTGCGATATGTGCCTTAATGTGCTAAACTTGTTTTCAATTATGCTTCAACATACATACTTTAGCAACTGGTTAACTCCTGCGGGAGCCGGCGGAGAGGTATGGATAGTACTATCGGGTTGGCCCCCACCTTGAGTCCCGATGACTTGACCAGGGGTGAATATAATCCGTTATTCAATGAGACACAACAAACAATGTAACTTGTCAAGAGGTTCAATTGGCTGTGATTCTTTGCATTAAGTACTTGTATATATTGTATGCACATATGTCCTACTTACAAACAAGATTTACAATTCTATTTTAGGCAATGGGTTGTGAACACATAGGTTGCTTGAGTTTTTGTATGGCGGAACTTCGGCTGAATGGATTTACAATGCCTTTGCTGCATAAACATATTTTTTTAAGACTTTTTCAAATCATTTTCAACAAACTTATGAACTCACCAACCTTTGTGTTGACACTTTATAGCATGTTTATCTCAGTGTCGTAAAGGCGATAGCATTTCATGGAGCTTTTGGGTCACATGGAATACATTGGAGTCTTGTGTTTTTATCAATTACTATTCGACATGTTTTGTAACCCTTTATGTATTATCAAACTTTGGGATCTCATGTTTTGTAAACTTTTACTTTATTTAATCGAATGGTAAACTTTTCAAAACATCTCATTTTAGAGGTCGTTTTCTGTATCCATGCTTTGTGCTATGACGTTATACCCCAAAGACACTATCGTTCCGCTGCGATATTTTGGGGGTGTGACAAATTGGTATCATAGCCTTGGTTATAGAGAAATAGGTTGCATTTTTAGTTCCTAGACTATAACCGCTTTCACGTTGATCCTTTCATTTCCTATCGCCTTACACACTTTTCGTGCGCATATGTTTTCTGAAAAATTTCTTCTAGACCAACCTCATTGGATAACATGGTTTCCTTGTACCGATAGGGGAGTCCCAAAATCTAGTCAAGTCATCAAAAATATGGAGCTCGGTAATGAGCACTTATCTAACTTGATCTCGTTGAGTTCTTGTTTGATGAGACACGAGATCGAGCTAAATAAGTGTTACTATATAGCTGTATAGATTTGATGATTTTGCCCGAGGATGGGAGTTCTCTTAAGGATACTTTGGGAAGCTGGCGGCGACTAAACCTCATCGTGACTTTAGCACCTAAAGGAATTTCCTATACACCAAGTGCGACTCTCCCTAGATACCTACCATAAATTCCTCCTCCAAGTTTAGAATCGGATGATAGAATGGCTACCTATTTCAGTAACATTGATACGCATACACAGCGTGTTCGGGGTCAAAGGAACTTCCTTTTCGTCGAGCAAGTTTTTCAACACCCTAGGCAGTGAACCTAATCGTTGTAGTGAAGTATTAGGGTAAGCCACGGGAATTGATATCGTTCTCTAGGGGAATAGGAATGCTAGTGAGAAGTTACTACGCTAAGGTTGGGGTTGAGGAAGATTATTTTTTATCTTTTATAATGTTTTTTTAGAAAGGAAAAGTACGAATCTCGGGGTTTGGATTTGGGGGGTTGGTATTTCTACCGATTACTCTACTATTATCTAATTATCTAAACTAAGGTGGTGGTAGTCTATGTCTAATTATTGTGTGCTCGTATGATAGTTTAAAGATGTGTTTACTTAGGTTTTACTACTCCTTAATTATCTCCTATTGGTGGTTGAATTGTCACGTCCTTATTCCTAGTTGCGTTGTGTGTCTAAAGTTGTAGGGTATGCGTTTCTCCCTACTCTTTGAAGTTACCAAAGGGTCTCGTCTACAAAACCCACTAGGGATGATAAACTCTAACTCTAAGGCCTCTTTGTATAGTTTAGCTTACAACAACTCATAGTGCTATAACCTAAGGTTCACAAAGATTAATCAAGCATTAAGTATACAACGAATGACCTATCGCATTACTAGATCATTAATCAACTAAGATAAGAAACAACCAATCAATATTCAATAATTAAGTTTCATATTCCCTAAGCAAACACACAAGTAAATTAGCCGGACATGGAGAACATGCAAGCATACACACAAATAATTGAAGACATAATTAAATTAATGAAGTAAACAACTTATCTTGGTGTAAGATAGGGTTTAAAACCCTAAAATACGACCTTGGTTCGGTTTAGGTTTTACTCCAAAAGTTTACCCAAAAGACTACTCTCTAAAACCGAAAAATTCGGATTCTATATATAAGATTACATGTGCGACGGCGTCACCTTATGATTTGTGACGCCGTCGTGTCGCCGTCATTAGGGTTTCGTCTTGGCCAAGTTAATCTTGCGACGGCGTCACCTTATGCTTGTGACTCCGTCCTCTTTAGCTTCTCGGCGTCGTGGATTGAATCTAGGCCGTTTGAGTTGCGACGGCCTACTCTTTTAAAGCCCGACGCCGTCCTCCAAAAACTAGCAATTTCTCTTATGAGCCGTCACAACTTCCTCTGACGGCGGTCGCAGATAATGGCGCCGTCCCCTAATTTATCAGCTTGAGTGTCTCGATTCTTGACTTTGGCCATTTTCTTCCTATATCCAGCCTTTTCGTACAAATAAGTGCCATTACAGCAGTTTGCCTTCAAGAGACCTAAAAGTGAAAAGGAACGATATTAAGCAATAACGGATACAAAAGTGATCAAATAAGGGCTTAAACGACCCCTCAAAAGGTACATTTTAAATCCTTATCAAATATCCCTACACTTGGTATTTGCTTGTCCTCAAGCAAATGTGCTTTTAGCCAATTAATTTATAAGTTAGGGTCATGAAGCATTGGTTTAAAACAGTCCACAACACATATAAGCCCCCAAAAGTCATAACAAGCACGGAAATTACATACTAGCACCTCACATGGGGTGTTTGGATACTCACATCTCTCGGGTATATATGAAATATAGCAAATTGGAAATGGAAGATAAACACTCATTAACCGGTCCTAGTACATAGATTACCATAGGCTTGAGAATAGATCAACCCTCCATCGCTTGCGTAAGCACCTAGGAAAGACTATCAAAGAGGTCTTTAAAGGGTTGTAACGTTAGGCTTACTGTAGGGAAACAAAGGGTTTGGTGGGATAGGCTTTTTAGTGGTGGCAAGTCAAAAATCTCAATGTTACATGCATACGAAGAATGGCGTTGCTAAGCCAAGACTCGACACTCTAAACTCTAGATAACTGAAATAAACAAACATAAATTTGAAGATAGATGTAGGATGGTAGCCCGTATATATATATATATATATATATATATATATATATATATATATTATATCTTTTACTCTATTTTTTTTTTTTGTTTTTCATTTTTTTTTTTTTTTTTTTTTTTTAATACACTTTTACTCTACCATCCTCTACGATAACATCAAAATGATAGGGGTTTATAGCACATCCCTACACTTGAGTTTTTATTACTCTAACACTAATATGACCCGAATTGAAAAGTTCAAAACACTTGGAGTACGTTATTACGCAAATAAGGAATTGGCGTTCCCTTTTAGTCATTTAAAACTTTAACTTTTCCCATGAATCCCAATCGTCCCAAAGCTGTATACAAAGGATATGACTCGACTTAGCAACTCATGCAAGTAACTAGATAATTGAACTAAGGGTTTAGGGTGATAACAATAATGCACTAAAAGTGATTGCATATAGGGTAGGCTAAGGCGATTTGGGTGTACATTTTGGGTGGGGTGTAAACAATGCTCTTCATTGATATTCTGGAAAAACCGAAACATCATGAGAACCGCGAAAAGGATAGGCTCTAAGGGTTTAACTAGGGGTATCGTGTACTAAAGATGAGTAGAACGCAAAGGTGTGGGTGAATTACTCAACCAATGTGGAAGAAGTAATTATATTACGGGTATCAAACAAGGGTTATCCTAATGCCTCTTATCATTTAGTTATTCCTAACTACACAAGTGTAGTCTTACTAGCGATCTCGGAATGCATCACAAAACAAGTTCTAGAATCTAATATACTACCGGTTCACACTCTAAGCATTGAAGATGAATGCTTCAATTCCTACTAATCTAAGGGCGATCCTCACATTTTTGGTGGAATTTAAGTGGTAAAGGTTTTGTGCTAGTCATATAACTTCCTATCCGTGAGACGCTTTTGTTAAGACTAATGGCCCAATCCTATATATTATGAAAAATTTTAAATTTGGTGCCAAAATTACCCTAACCGACATTTTATCATGGTTTATTACAAAAGTGCAATTGGACAAAGCAAATAATCAAGGATAAGCATAGTTTCAAAGTTTCCGTTTTATTCTCCTCCACACTTAAACTGAACATTGTCCCCAATGTTCCCTAAATATCAAAGTTATGATAAAAGAAGGTAATTAAAAACGAAAGAAACTAGTACTCCCCCGATTAGCTCGGTAGGATCCGTGTGTGAAGTAGTGGTTAAATCCTTTCCAAGAAGAATGTATGCGTGAAAAACTCCTCCAACTTTATGTATCTTCTTCTTGATAAACAAAAGCTGCACACTTGAAGAAAAACAAACGAAACCTTCGTAAAATCGGGCGGTAATAATATATAAGACTCGATTTAAACTAGGATATAATGCTTGTGGAATGGATGTTTACAGAATTTCTATGAAAATTAAGACCGGAAATTTCCAAAAATTTTAAGTAGCTCAGAAAACGAGAAAAAGTGATCGATGTTTTATTCCTTCTGGCCCGTCGGTTGCAATCCTCGACGCCATCAGGGTTATCGACAAAAACGGTATGCGATTTTCTGGAAAAATTCTGGAAAATTTATATCTTTAGAATCGGAAAATCTGCAAAACATCCATTATGACTCGATACAAGCATTTGACTCGAACAAACACGCAAATATATCTTTTAATTAATTGTTAATCTCATGTTCACGTTTCTTATGAAAACGTGTGTAATCCTCCCTACACTTATCCTTTATGTAAAATACCTTTATATGCAATTAAGACGAGGTTAAAAACAAAATAAAACATTTTTACAAATTTAAACATGAGAATAAACAATCAATAAAAGATATATGACACTAACAAGCAAACAATTACACATGGGTTGCCTCCACGGCGGTTTTCTTTATTTAAGAATCTTGTAGCTAGACTCGTAGTCGTGTCCTACGTTCCGATATAAGTGAGCTTGTCCTTAACAATGTCATAAGGATCAAACTTATCATTTAGGTTCCTAGTAGTACGTTCGGTTCAATACGCCTTTTCAAACTTTTCTCCATCGGGATCATAAATTGTTATCCTAATGTGCCATTCTCCATTTCTATCACTAGGCGGTCTACTCCAATCCCACTTATGTTTAGGCTTCTCAATTTTCCACCTATTCATAACGAGGTTGACGGGCAAACTTCCTAAGAACTCGGTCATCTTCCTAAACACTAAAGCGTCTTCGAACGGGTTCACTTCCATGTCTCTAGCCATCTCTTTTTCATGGAAAGTTGCTTTGCTAGCAAAGGCATCATCTAGATAGAAAGGTCGTTGGGGGCCTATGAGGTTTTTATCAATCTACGGTCCATATCTAGAAGGTATTCTATCCATCCTAATCTCATGTGGAATTTCTTCCTCTTTGTAGTATGTATGCCTTTTGACATCGTAAATCGACCGAGCACTACCTTCTCCTACCACTATCTTGGACATCTTACAATCAATGATGGCACTAGCGGTAGCTAAGATTCCTCTTCCTACAAGTAATGGGCATGTCGGGTCCTTATTCATGTCAAGCACATGGAAATCAGCCAGAAGAGTTAGCTCTCCTACGTGTACTACCATGTCTTTTATTATCCCTACCGGATATGAAACACTACCGTCTGCTAGACCTAAAATGGTTTCCGTTGGTTCTATTTTACCTAGGTTAAGGCTTCTATGGAGGGACAACGGAACAAGATTGATGCATGATCCTAAGTCAGCTAGAGCATCGAGAGGTTTGGAAGTTCCAAGCCTACATGGAAGAGTAAATAGCCCTGGATCGTCTAACTTTTTAGGTAGATTATTTCTCACAAAGGCGGACCCATGTTTTCCAAGTTTAAGTTCTAACTCATATTTTTCTTTCAAAGCATTATAATAAGATGCATGGGCTAAGACTTCAAGAACCGGTTTTTATTGATGGAGTTCCTTGTACTCCTCCTCTAGATTGGGTTTGGGTTCTTGGTTGACGGGTTCCTCAAGAGTAGGTTCTATCAATGGTGCAGGGCCTTGGTACCTAAATTTGGATTGCTTAGAACCCTTGTTGATAGCATTTACCGAGTGAATCGTTGAGTGTGAGGGACATGGATGTGTACTCTCCCAAGGTGAACAAGAACATGAAGTTGACGAAATCGAATTTAATTTTGGGTTCTTTATGGTATCACTTGGAAGTGCTCCAATTTCTCGTTCATTGAAGGCTTTTAAGAGTGCATCAAGCTTGTTTGTCATCTCGCCTTGCTTTCGCTTAAAATCGGCTTCAAGCTTAGTCAATCGAATCTCTTGAGATGACATGAATCTAGATGCAATTGCCTCAAGATTTGTGGGGTTCCCGGTGTTTAGAGAATTGAACCTATTAGGTGGACTGGATGAGCTATGGGGTGTACTTGAGTTTTGGTTCCACTTAAGGTTAGGGTGATTTCTCCATGAAGGGTTGTAAGAGTTTCCTAAGTTGTTTTGTTCAGGCTTGAAAGTGTACCACTTCTCTCCCGCTCCGTCGGTACGCATGGAGGAGTAGTCCGCAAAAGCTTGTTCGGGGAGTCTTGTGCAATCACGAGTGTCATGGGGACCACTACACAATTCACAAGGTAGAGTGATTTTATTCACTTGATGTGAAGACTTAGGATTTTTGTAGGAGCTCATGAAGAATTTTACTTGATCTTCAAGTTCAAGCATCCTACGGTCGGAAGGTTGTGAGTCAATTGGAGGCAAGGAGATTGCCTTAACGGTTTTGGGCAACTCACGGGGTCATTCCAACTTTCGTTGTCATAGAGAGCAAGGTCCTCTATTATACCCCATGATTCTTCCGCGGTGAGATTACTAAGTTTTCCACCGGCCGCTTGGTCAATGGATCGCTTGGTGGGGAAGTCGACATAATCATAAAGATTTGGACTTGGAGCCAAAGATCAATGCCGTGATGAGGGACTTTATGGAGAAAGTCCTTGAATCGAGTCCATGCTTCTTAGAGAGATTCACCTTGACGTTGTTGGAACATCAAGATGTCATTCCTAAGTTTAGTGGTTCTCCCGGTGGGAAAAATTGAGCAAGGAAACGAGAGGTGAGATCATCCTAACTTGAGATGGAGCCGGGGAAGTCTCAATCCAATTACTAGCTTGGTCCCGTAGAGAAAATTGGAAGAGACGCAGACGCGTGGTCTCCTGAGTAGTAGCATCAAGGTCAATAGAATCGACAATTTAAAGGAAGTCCTTAAGATCTTTGATTAGGATCTTCGAGCGAAGTCCATGGAATGCACATCCATTTTGCACCAACCGGATGGTGTCGGATCGCAAGGCCGTAATTTGGGCTTGGTCTGGAAGCTCAATGGTGTTCCTATAGCCTAGGTGGCTAGGTCTCGAGTATTCACCAAGAGTACGGTCTCTTGGCGGGACAATGATTTGAGGGGGGTCTTCACCTTCCATGATGAAAAGTGATGAGGTTACGAACAAAGGTCACGAAGAAGGGGGATAGACTAAAAGGAAGCTAAAAATGAGAAAAAGTTTACTTGATAGGAATCAAGCAAAGAAACCTAAACGAGGTGGACTACTTACTAGCTATTCTATTCCAGCGGCGTAAAACTTGATGCAACGCTTACATGATCGGTCTTTGAGGTCAAGTTTTCTCACGCAGCTAGCCACTTGTGAATGACCAGCCGTAAGGAACTTAAAAAACTCAAACACCAATTGCAATTTAGATCGAGGAGAATACAGGTGGATTCGGTGTCGTTATGTCCCACGGAGGTTGACTGGTGTTAAGCACAATCAGATGACGAATAACCACTAAGGATAGTGGTCAGTAAGGATTTTGAGTTTTTATAAACTACAGAGGCTTTAAATGCAAATTAAAGGAGATTAAAAAGATTAACTATCTTAAATAAACGCTATCACTAATTTTAAACTGATGTTTTTGATTTTATGTTTAAATAAAACTTAATTTAAAAACTACGTAACGTACAAATAAAAACGTGAAACTTACACAATATTAATCCTAAAAATATGAAATTGATATTTTTACAAACCTAATGATATAAGAAAATTTTAAGAAAAAGAAAACTATTTTTATAACTATTTAATTAATTATTATTAATTAAAACTAATTTTAACTATTAAATAATAACCTAAATTACAAGAAAATAGGAAATAAAGCTAGAAAAATAAAATTATGACTTAGAAAAATCTAAAATAACAAAATAGAATTTTCAAAAATATTTTTGTATTTTTTAGATTATTTTATATTTTTTATGGATTTTAAACTATTAAAAACTAATTAAATTACTAAAAATTACAAAATAAACTATGAAAAATCTGGAAAATTACTTTTTACTTTTTATATTTATCTAAACTTAATAAAAATGAAAATTTAATTTTTTGAACCTTTTCTGAATTTTTTTGTATTAAAAGCTAATTAAAAATACCTAAAAACTAATTTAAATTAAGAAAAATAGCAAATTAACTTAGAAAAATCTGAAAATTTCAGGGAAACTCTAAAATGATAATGAATCTAGGAAAATTGGAAAAACAGGTGCTTGTGTACAAGAAAATGGGACTGATGTGTAAGTGCTTATTGGAATAAGCACTTGAATAAGCAAATGGAAACTAAAAAGCACCAAACCAAAACAGGAACTCTAATAAGCTAAAAGAACATAAATGGAACAAGAATCAACAAGCTACAACCACTGATATGCAAGTTTGATCAGATTTGAAGATTTGAGCTTTTGAGCTAGAACAATTTCATGACCTACTTTGGGCATAAGCACAAGCCACATATTAAGCTAAAACAGAAAACTACAAATTGGAAACTAAAGTAGACCTGGTTGAGAGTGTCTAAACCAAAAATCAGACCTAGACCAGCTCTAATGAGCTCTGTGCATAGGCTGCACAATCTAAGAAAACTTCGAGTTGTTCTGAGCTTTGGAAGCGGGGGCACGACACTTAAAAGAGGAGCTTGTTTGGAGCTTTTAAATAAATTGAAAAATTCCACAAAAATGCTAATAAGTAAAAAGACCAGTTGAAGTTTACAAAGCCACAAATTTCACTTGGTAAGACCCAGAGATGAGATCATGAAAAATCCTTCTAAGCGAGCTCAAATCCAACTTTTATGTTTTGACTTTTGAACAAAAACTGAAATATTGACTTTGTTGAGATTTGGACACAATTTAAACACTGATTATGAAGTGTTATGATCAAATAAAGCTAATGTAATCTATCTCTATGATATTTAAACACAAATCAAGACTATGCAAATCTAAATCCACAACAGTGAACAAGTTAAGACAGATTACTTGATGTTTTGACTTTTTGAACTAGCAGGCACAAAATAATGACTCAAATGAACATACTTAGACTAAACAAACATGAAACAACTAAAGTATACATTGAACAAGCCTTTAGGGGCAGATTATGCTATAAACCAAACACCCTTGTATTTAAGCATTTTGAACTCAAAACTAATCTAGACATAACGAACCTGACTTGCAATTATGATCAAACTAACTTAATATCACTTAAATACTACTATTAGAACAGATTTCAACTACTGGTTGCCATTAAAACAGATTATGCTAATGAACTAGAAATTGACTTACATTTGTCCATAGCCACAATG
Source organism: Chrysanthemum makinoi (assembly GCA_910596185.1). Classification (NCBI taxonomy): domain Eukaryota; kingdom Viridiplantae; phylum Streptophyta; class Magnoliopsida; order Asterales; family Asteraceae; genus Chrysanthemum; species Chrysanthemum makinoi. The sequence goes on from OU343216.1 coordinate 180,484,652, forward strand.
GCTTGCAAACTATGAAACAAGAACTACTACCCTATCAAATCCAACCCAACTAACTGTAAATCACCCCATTTCCATGTCCGCATCAATTTTACCCTTTCGCATCAGTTTACCCATTTTGACTTTTCTTGACTAAACTCCAAAAATGCATGGAACTTGAACACAGGCTCACAAAAAGCTATTATAAGCTAAAATAAGCTTATGTGAGCTTATAAATAAACTGCTAGAGATGTTAACATAAGAAACTGAAACTCAGTTTTGTAAAGTGGAGAAAATGTAAAAGATGAACTAGAACTTGAATTATCACTTGAACAAAGTTGCAAAACACTTGAATATCTTTGTTTAATACAAATAAGCTTGCAAATACAAAAGAAAACTATTTAAGACAAGTTAAGCTAAAAAACGACATATTTGGTGAAAATTAAAACTAACTGCCTCTTTCTCTTGCCTCTTTCTTCCTCTTTTATGCTCAAAAAATCTTTCCACGTGGCCTTCTGAGCAGATCCCACCTCTTTTCCTGACCAATGGGAGAGTTTTGAGTGTTAGCTCATTTTGGCGGGAAATGGTGGGTTTGACTTGTAGGGCTCTGTTTTATCAACTAGGGGGGGGGGGGTGGCATTAAATGTGGTGGTAAAAGTAGGTAGTGGTGATGATGAGGGTGGAAGAAAGGTGAGGTGACTGGAGAGGAGCAGGCAAGTTGGTTTGCAGGCAACACATGGGAGAGATAAACAGTGTGGGCGCGTTTTTCTGCTTGTTTGACTTTCTTTTACCAAAGGTCCAAAATAGCAAAGACAGGGGGTCCAAAATGTATAAAGGCAGGGGGTCAAATTCAATTTGACAAGGCTTAGGTTTAGTATTATGACAAGGACTAATTTGCACTTTCTGAATTCTTGAAGGACCAAACTGCCATTTTCCAAACTTGATACAAGGACTAAAATTGACAATCTTTAATAGTACAAGGACCAATTTTGACATTTTCAAATTTTCAAAGGACCAAACTTGACAATTTTGAAAGTTCAGGGACCTAAGTTGTAAATTTGTAATTTTAAGTTTCAAGGACCAATTTTGACAACTTAGGAATCCCTAGGGACTCAAAATGATATTTTTCTTTATTTGGATTTACCAGGGACTGTTTTTGACAACTTATGAAACTTGGGGGACTAAAACTGCCAATTATGCAAACTTGATACGTTTTTCGCCATATTTTGATATTTTTGCAATTAAAACACATAAAACACTTATTTGTGATATTTTTATCATTTTGATGCATTTATGAGTGTTTTCAGATGTTTTTGCAGTCTAATTTGTACAAAAATGATGAGTATTTACACACTCATCAATCCCTCACACTAAGATATTGCTAGTCCCTAGCAATGTTTTGAGAAAAATTAATGGATTTGAATCTCTTTACCAAAAGCCATTACTTCTGGAGTAGCCAAATGTTTCAGTTCAAGTAAGAACCATGGTACACCGATAACCATGTGATTTTGAGCAAACCACCAGCTTTCAACGGATTTGATTTGTCTTTACCAGAAGCCGTTTGCTTCTGGACTAGCCAACTCTTAGATAAAATATCTTTGGTGAGCTGATTACCAATTATGGTTTTCCAGTGCCTTTACCACAAGCCATAAACTTGCGGGCTAGCCAACTCTTCACTTTTAAGGATATGGTGAGTTGAATACCATACAATTTTGGGCAAATTGCAAGCCGTCAACGGGTTTGAGATATCTTTACCAAGAGCCGTTTGCTCCTGGATTAGCCAATCCGTTAGTTTATTAGACAAAGGCGGCGGACGATAACCAAATGAGTAAGTGCAAAACACTTACTCCAAAAAAAATTTTGGCCAAATGGGGAATTAGGTATAATTACATGATAAAATTCGTGAGAATTCCCCCCTCCCACACTTAGAAATGAATATTGCCCTCAATATTCAAAGTACCGGCGGTTATGCCGAAACTGAGAACGTAAAAAGGGAAATACTATCCATTATTTGAAAGGATTTTTTTTTTTTGAAATTTTATATATATATACACAACATGTGGGGCAACTCCCACACTAGGGTGGGACCACGGTGAAACCCATGTTTAGCTACGTTTTTGATTACCGAGTCGCTAGCTTGACTCGATCCCAATTCATTTGTCATGGGGAAAGTAACGTGGAAAACCAATCTCAATCGGACTTTCGTTCACAGTGGTAACAAACATATGAATATCAGAAAGTTCCACACCGACGAGACACAACCGCGGTATTGTTAATAGTAGAAACTATAAAGGATGATACCGGGTCAAAGATGGTGTCCTCATTCCCGAAAGAGAAAAGGGAAAGAGCAACCACACAATCTGTGAAGAATGGAATAAAGATGTGCATGAGAATGCATGTCCATTCCTCATTAGTAAGAAGCAAATCACCATTTTTGACATTTTAAGCTTAAACTTGAAGCTTGTATGGTGATTGTCAACAGAATTTCTGGTAGGGAGGGTTGGAAATGGTTCTTCAATCAACATTTTCTAGAAAAGGATGTCTCCCTCCGGATCAAAGTAAGTATTATCAATTCCTGTTGGAATTGACTCATCACTAAGAAATGCATCGACTTCATTCCAAAAGTTGTCATCTTCCTCATCAAGAGTGAGAGAAGGGATGGAAGAGTCGGGAATAATAAGACTAGAAGATGATGGATTCTTTTTGAGCAATTCATCAATGGGAAGAATGTCTCTCATTGGATCACAATCATCATCATCCAATTCAGATGAAACTGAAGAGAGTTTGGTTTCATCCACAGAGTTAACAAAATCGATGCGACAAACTGATTCCGGAGGTGGGACAAGTGGTGTGCTCTTAGAGCTAGCAATTTCCACCACTTCCGATAAAGTCTCCGATTCTAGATCATCATCATCAAGAACACTCTTGACTTCCTTGGTACAACTTTCAAACCATTTGTTTGAACCAGGGGTAATTTTCAAAGCTTTGAGCTCAGCACCTTTTTGGTGACTCGTCTTAACCGTGAAATTTGAGAGTGTTGCATTGAATCTTTCAGATCTTTGATCAATTGTGGCAACACTCTGCTTGTACAGAGGTTTGGAGTTCTGGTTGATATTTAACGTGAGCTCTTCGTTGTCAACCCATATGGTCAACTCTTCACAAACACATCAATCGAGCACCGACTCGTTCTCAAGAAAGCTCTCACTAAGATGAGGGGAACTCTAGGATCTGCATCGAAGTCTACTACAACAAAATCAGTAGGAAAATGAAACTTTCCTACTTTTACCACGACATCCTCGGCTATCCCAAGTAGACGAGTTATGGTACACCGATAGCTCGAGTGTCATACAAGTAGATGTAAGTTTAGGAAGAGATAGTTTCTTCCATACTGAGAGTGGCATGAGGTTAATGCCTGGCGCCAAGATCGCCAAGGCGAGCATTGAACCATCCCTAAGAAATCACAAGGGATTAAAACACCTGGGGTCTTCAAGCTTTTAGGAAGCTTCTTAAGAAGGACCGTGAGCATTGCTCATTGAGAGGGTTTTAGCCATTTGGATAACTTATCTTTGTTGGTCAGTAAGCCTTTAAGCGTGGATGCAAATTTGGGCATTAGAACAAGAGCATCAACGAAGCTTATATCAAAGTGTAGTTCATTGAAAATTTGGAAAATTTTTCCATTTGCTCTTTGTTTTGTCTTTGAGCTTCTCATCATTCATTCTTGATGGGTAAGGAAGCTGACTAGACTTTTGAGCCAGGATGGAAGTATTTTCGGCTCGAATTTTTCTTCGGAACCCGGGTTCGGACTTAAAGCTTGGACTACCGAAGGTGGGACGTGTGCTGCGATACCATTGGGCTTGCGAGAAATGCACCTTGTCCGTTGTATCCTTGGTAACTTGACTCATTGCTCCTGGTGGAGGAGGCATTGGAGTCGAAGGTCCATTGTACGTCTTACCACTTCTGGTTGTGATCGCCTTTGCATCGGCCCTCGGGTTAGCGATCGTGTTGCTCGGTAAAGTACCTGAGCTCGAGGGTCGATCATTTAAAGACTTTTTGAGATCAGCAATCGGTGACCAACAACTGTTCATTTCATCTTGGGATTTCATGAATGTTTCAGTAATCATCAGATGATGGTGCTGGAGGATGTGGAGGGAAATTCCGGAGGTCGAATGTTTTGATTATGACCTTGTTGTTGAAAATTCCCTTGGTTATGATTCACATTCCCCTGAAGTTGATTCCCTCGATTGAAATTGTTTTGATTAAGGTTTCCTTGATGTTGGAAACCTTGATTTGGTCAGGAATAGAAATTACCTTGGTTTTGATAACCTTGGTTCATTCTAGGTTGGTTCGATTCGGTTAGGATTCTGTTAAAACGGTGGTGCTTGATAAGTGTTAGCACGGTAGTTTGGTTCATTTTGAGGACAATATTGATTACCTCCTTGATTTGAAGTACCGGCTATAGCATTAGCGGACTACCATCGATGGTCAGTTGTAGTATGCATGAGGGCCACCACAAGTAACACAAACTTCAACTTTCTTCACTTCACATGTGATGGTGTCTGTGTGAAAGTGACTTTCTTTGGTTACAAGAACCAAAGCACTGAACAATATCCGTGAGTTTGTCAATCTTAGCATCGGTGCTAGATGTACCCACTGGAGATGAAGTAGAAGGTCCGGCATTAGACTGAGATTGATATGTCTTTGTTCGGAAAGGGCGGACACTGGGACTTGTTTTCAATTATTTGCAAGGCTTCTTTTGTGGTCTTGCTCAGAAATTACCTCCCGCGGAGGCATTTAAAGAGTCTTGGTCACCTTGGTGCAGACCATTGTAGAAAGTATCCATTTGCATTAACTCGGTAAAACCATGATGCGGACACTTGCGGAGCAATTCTTTGTAACGATCCCATGCCTCCCCGAATGATTCCTCAAATCTCGAGAGAAAATTTCATTATCTCATTCTTAAGACTTGTAGTTCGGGATGGAGGATAGAATTGCTGGTTAACAGAACTTGGTAACTAGATCTTCCCATGTCTCAATGGAACGAGGGGGTTGTTTCTCAAGCCAATTTCGGGCTTGTCCCTCTAGAGAAAATGGGAACAGAAGAAGCTTGATAGCTTCATGTGGGACATTCTTGTATTTGATGGTAGATGCAATCTTGTTAAACCATCGAATGTGTGCATGAGGATCATCCCGCTCAAAACCATAGAATTGGCTTTGGGTTACAAGATTAAGCAACCCGGTTTTAAGCTCAAAGGTCTCACGCCACAATGGTTGGGACAACAATGGCATCTCCGTAACCCTCGATGGGTGCTTGGAGAAGCTCTTTCATCGGCTTATCTTACGCCATTACTGCAGTGGTGGTGGTGGCAGCCGTTCCTCGGGTCCGCTAGGAAGGAGCGAACGTCCTACGTCTGAGGAATCTTGCCAAGCAGAAAGTGGACTTGTAGAGCTGGAAGAGCGTGCGAAAAGCATGCACTAAGTTTAAAATCAATTTTCAAAACAAATGAGGCAAAGCGACAAGTGAACTTAACCAATAATCACAAATGAAATGGCTTCTTTGAAAAAGGTACACCAAATCACAAGGCAAGTTTTAAATCGATGTTGGGAACTTATTATTATGGTCACACCCCCAGGTTAGTAGGTGTCTTGCCTTGATTTGCGGTGGTTGATTTTTATGTATATATTAAGTACCACTTGAAAAGACGTAGGTAATGATTTGTGCTGATGGGTTTAAAACTTTTGGACAATATTTTTGGTATCGTCTCGTTTAACCAAATCGTATTTCTTTAAGAATCACCTTAAAAGAAACACAAGCTAGAAAACGTTACGATTGTTTTGTTGTTTTGTATTTTGTTTGGTGTTTTTAACACTTTAGGAAAAGTGTTAATGAACTTTTTGATTTTGTTATAACTTTACAGAAAACTTTTTTACAAACTGTGGTATATGTGCAAGTACGGGTCTGAAAATGCTTAAAACACGCTTACAGCCTCCCCGGCAGCGGCGCCAAAATTTGATTGGTGCAAAACCGTCAAGTTTAATTACACAAGCTAACCACTTGTGAATGGCTAACCGTAACAAACTTAAAACAGCTCAAACACTAATACAATGAAGATCAGAGGAATATAGGGGATTCCTGGGTCGTTAAGTCCCCGGCAGCGGCGCCAAAAAATTTGATCCGTGCAAAACCGTCAAGTTTTATCACGCAAGCCTGCCACTTGTGAATGGCCGACCGTAACAAACTTAAAACAGTTCAGGCACGAACTCAATGAAGATCAGGAGAGTATAGTGTTTCCCCAGGTCGTTAAGTCCCACGATTTGTCGAGAATATCAACGATGTAGTGATGAGATTTGAACGGAAAGAGATTTGTGATTTATCTATACCTAAAGAGAAAGCCCATAAACTACAGGGGCTTAAATGCAAATTAAAGGAAATTAAAAGATAAGAAATATTAAATAAACGCTATCACTATTTTTAAAATGATGAACGTTTAAAACCTAAAACGTACGTTTAAATAAAATTACGTAACGTACAAAATAAAACGTGAGTTTTAAGAAATAAAAGGCCTACAAATATGAAAATGATATTTTTACAATCCTAATAATAAAAGAAAATTTATAGAAAAAGAAAATTATTTTTATAATTATTAAATTAATTATTATTAATTAAAAACTAATTTTAACTATTAAATAATTACCTAAAATACAAGAAAATATGAAATAAAGCTAGAAAAATAAAATTAAGACTTAGAAAAATCTAAAATATCAAAATAGAATTTTCAAAACTATTTTTGTATTTTTATGATTATTTTTGGATTTTCTAGGAATTTAAAACTATTAAAAACTAATTAAATTATTTAAAAATACAAATTTAACTAAGAAAAATCTAGAAAAACATTTTTTTGTCTTTTTATATTTATCTAAACTTAAGAAAAATGAAAAATTATTTTTTTGAACCTTTTCTTAATTTTTTGTATTAAATGCTAATTAAAAATGCTTAAAAACTAATTTAAATTAAGAAAAATAGCAAACAAGACAGGAAAAATCTGAAAATTTCAGGAAAACTCTAAAATAATATTAGGAAGCTAGGAAAAATGGAAAAACAGGTTCTTGTGTGTGGAATTATGGGCCTGATGTGCAAAGGCTTATTGAAATAAGCACTAGAATAAGCAAATGGACACCAAAAGCTACCAAACTGATATGGAAGCTACAATAAGCTAAAATTGACCAAATGCAACTGAAATCAACAAGCTCTAACCACTGGATGGCAAGCTTGATCAGATTGATGATATGAGATAAAAGCTAAAAAGCAGTTTCTGGGGGCCAACTATGGACAAAGAAATAAGCACTCAAATAAGCTAGCAACCAAAAACCAAAACTTGTAACTAACACTAGACCTGGGTGAGAGCTTATAAACCAAATTACAGACCTAGACAAGCTCAAATGAGACTTGTGCAAGGTCTGCAAAACCTGCATCAACCACTGTGCTCATTGCTCTACAGGGGATTTGACACCATATTCACAAGCTCTTTTGACCCTTATAGAAAATTAAAAAAATTATGAAAAAATGATAAAAAGAAACTAGACCAGTAGAGCTTTTCAAAACCACAAGTTTCATAAAATTGGCCGGGACGAGCTTGTGAAAATTCCTACCATTTGGCTCAAAACTGAGATTTCAATATTTTGACTTTTGACTTGAAAATGAAAAGTTGACTTCCATGAGATTTGATCTTGATTTCCCAACTGAAAATGATGTATTTTGATGAAATAAAGCTGATGCAATATATACCTATGTATTTTAAACATAAAATGAGCTTATGATCTTGCTAAAATCTCAACAGTAAGCTGCTAAGGGACTTAAGGTATAATTTTGACTTTGAGACCTTGCAGGCAAAAGATTAAGACTGATATGAGCATAAAACAGATTCACAAGCATGGGACAACAGAAGCCTACCCTTGCATAAACCTATAGCTCAGTTAAAGCTACTGAACCAAACACCCTTTATACCAACTATTGTGAACTAAAAATGAGATAATCAAAGATTTAGCTAAAACAAACATTCAAACTACTTAAATTATCATTAAATAGACTAGAATAAACAAATGGTAACCACAGATACATGTACAAACTAGGACTGCAATTTGACTTGAAATTGGAAAATGAGAGATATACTCACATGTGTCCAGCTTTGTTGCAGGCCAAAACCAAACCAAAGACTAACCTAACCTATGCTATTCCAACCCATTATCACCTCTGCATCAACCATTATTATCACCATTCCTGCTTGAACCATTGTCTCTTCACTGATGACTTTTGTTGACCAAAAATCCAAAGTAGCATAAAAATGACTCTCAAGCTTACCAAAGGATATAGTAAGATTAAATAAGTTTATTTGATGTTAACATGAGCTTATTAGAAGCTTGGACACTAAATTTGAAACTGAAAATCTCCACAGTGCACAATAAACTTGGAATTCATATAAAAACTTGAATTGATGTTCACAAACACATTACAAAGATGTTTTAGCTTAAAAGTGATACATGGAAACTGAAATTACAACATGTTTAACTAAACTAAGACATTAATTTAAAAATCGACATTTAAGAAAAATGAAAAACTAACTACTACTTTTTTGCTTCTTCTCTCTTCCTTTTTATAGCTCCAAAAGCTTTGCCACGTGTTTCTGAGCAAATCCCACCATCCTTGTGAGCCAATAGATGAGTGTGGAGCATTTGACCATTGATGTGTTTTGGCGGAAAGGCTGATTATTTGACCTCTGGGCTTGAGGCTAGCAACTAGGGGGTGAGAGGTGTGATGATTATATGGGTGAGAGTGGAAGGATAAGGCTTTGGTGAGGGTGATTTGGGTGTAAGTTGCGAAGAAGGGGCAAGTGGTGGAAGTAGGAGGTGGGAGGGAAACTGTTGTTTGACTTGGGTGGTTTTACCAGGGGGTCTAAAAGGGAAGTGATAGGGGTCCAAAAAGGTGTACATGGCAGGGGTCAAAAGGTTTTTGACAAGGGTTTGGTTTAGTGATAAGGACCTATTTGTAATTCTTCCAAACTTGAAGGACTATTTCTGCCATTTTACAAAGTTCACACAGGGGATCAAAATTGACAAGCTTCCATAGTACAAGGACATTTTGTCATTTTCAAATTTTCAGGACCAAACTTGACAATTTCAAAGTTCGAGGGACCTTTTCTGCCATTTAACAAAAGATTTATTCAAGGACCATTTTTGACAAATTAGAATATTTCAGGGACCTTGAATAACATTTTTCTTTATTTGGTTTTACCAGGGACTGTGTTTGACAACTTTTGAAACTTGGGGACTAAAACTGCCAATTATGCAAACTTTATACGTTTTTCACCCGATTTTGATATTTTTGCATTTAAAACACATAAAACACTTATTTGTGATATTTTTATCATTTTGATGCATTTCTGAGTGTTTTCAGATGTTTTTGCATTTTAATTGGTACAAAAATGATGAGTATTTAGACACTCATCAATCCCCCACATTAAGATATTGCTAGTCCCTAGCAATGTTTTGAGAAAAATTAATGGATTTCATCTCTTTACCAAAAGCCATTACTTCTCGAGTAGCCAAATGTTTTAGTTCAAGTAAGAACCTTGGTATACTGATAACCAAATGATTTTGAGCAAACCACCGACTCTTCCAACGGATTTGATTTGTCTTTACCCGAAGCCGTTTGCTCTGGACTAGCCAACTCTTAGATAAATTATCAATATTATCTTTGGTGAGCTGATTACCAATTATGGTTTTTGCACTGCCTTTACCACAAGCCATAAACTTGCGGGCTAGCCAACTCTTCACTTTAAAGGATATGGTGAGCTGAATACCATACAATTTTGGGCAAATTGCAAGCCGTCAACGGATTTGAGATATCTTTACCAAGAGCCGTTTGCCCCTGGATTAGCCAATCCTTTTGTTTATTAGACAAGGCGGACTGATAACCATAAGATGAGTAAGTGTAAAACACTTACTCCAAAAAAATATTTTGGCCAAAAATGGGGAATTAGGCGGTATAATTACATGATAAAATTCGTGAGAATTCCCCCACACTTAGAAATGAATATTGCCCTCAATATTCAAAGTACCGGCGGTTATGCGAACCGAGAACGAAAAGGGAAATACTACCCATTATTTAGCATGATTTTTTTTTTTTTTTTTGAAACTTTTATATATATACACAACATGTGGGGCAACTCCCCCACACTAGGGTGGTACACATGGGTGAAAACCCATGTAGCATGCTACTGTTTTTGATTCCCGAGTCGTTAGCTTGACTCGATCCGCGCATTTATTGGTTCATGGGGAAAGTTTGTAGATCCGGGACAACCGCAGGGGGAATGTCCTCTCCAAAGTAATGCTTCAACCGATGACCATTCACTTTAAAGTTTGGACCATCGGGTTGAGATAACTCAATGGTGCCATAAGGATAAACCTTAGTGATAGTAAATGGACCAGACCAACGGGACTTAAGCTTTCCCGAGAAAATCTTCAATCTTGAATTGAAAAGAAGGACTCGATCACCAACGTTGAAAACGCGGTTCTTGATTTTAGAGTCATGAATCTTCTTTGTCTTTTCTTTATAGATCAAAGAGTTCTCGTATGCTTGATCACGGAGTTCATTTAATTCATTCATTTGAACATTCCGGTGATCACCAGCTAATGGTTCGAATATCGGTTGGCATGCTTCAAGGCCCAAGATGCCTTGTGTTCTAGCTCAACCGCATGAGATGAATGCCTTCCTTCCGTATACAAGCTTAGTATGGAGTACACCCGATGGGTGTTTTGTAAGTCTGTGCACGGAAGGCCCAGAGTGCGTCATCTAGCTTATCCGACCAAGAGGCACGGTTTTCACCAACCGTCCTCTCAAGAATTCTTTTTATCCCCCGGTTGGAAACTTCCACTTGCCCACTAGTTTGGGGGTGGTACGTAGTAGAGAGACGGTGAGTTACACCATACTTTTGCATGACTCTTTCAAACCGGTCATTGCGGGTGAAATGCGTACCACGCGATCACGATTATAGCTCGTGGAGTTCCAAACCTAGCAAAGAGAGATTTCAAGAATTTTACAACAACTCGGGCATCGTTGGTAGGCAGCCTTAGCCCCATTTTGACAAGTAGTCAACGGCCAGAGTATGTACTTATTACGCGAGAAGAAGGGAATGGCCCCATAAAGTCAATGCCCGAGATGTCAAAAATCTCACACACTTGAATGGCGTTTTGCGGCATTTCATTCCTTTGTGAGATATTTCCGTGACGTTGACAAGCGTCACAGGCTTTGACAAATTCGTGGGCATCCTTATAAATTGTGGGCCAATAGAATCCGGAATCAAACACCTTCTTGGCGGTGTAGTTGGGGCTATGATGTCCCCCAGTAGGTCCAGAATGGCAAGCTTTGAGAATGTCAATAGCTTCCTGACCATACACACATCGCCTGATGACTTGATCCGCACAAATTTTGAACAAGTAGGGGTCGTCCTAGAAGTAATGTTTTACATCTTTAAAGAATTTGTTTTTCTGTTGGGACGACATCCCTTTCACTATGAAGTTACCCGCATGGTAATTTGCGAAGTCAGCAAACCATGGGGTAGTAGAGTCTCCACGAAAAGAAACCGCATTGAGTGTCTCGAGAGGAAATGTTTCATTTATTTCCTTTTTCTCGAACACATCCTGGTGAGGGTTCTCTAATCGGGACATATGATCGCTAAAGCAAGGTTCTCAGTTTTATCGCATAATGATATCAAATTTTGGCAGAGAGGAGAACCCAACGGAGCAATCTCGGCTTTGCATCTTGTTTTGCAAAGAGATATTTCAGAGCCGAGTGATCCGTATACACCACGCATTTGGTCAAGATGAGGTATGGTCGAAACTTTTCAAACGCATACACCACAGTAAATTCTTTTTACTAGTGGTGTAATGGGTTTGAGCTCTTACGATCATAGTCTTACTTGCGTAGTGGATAGGCTGAAAATGCTTGGTTTTTCGTTGCCCCAAGCCTGCACCGATAGCAAAATCACTTGCATCGCACATGAGTTCAAAGGGTAAATCCCAGGTGGGGCAACTAGAATGGGTGCTTCCGTAAGCTTTTTCTTTAGTGTTTCAAAAGCTTCGACGCACTCAGGAGAGAAGATAAAAGGAGCTTCCTTTTCAAGAAGATGGGTCATAGGCCGAGCGATTTTAGAAAAATCCTGTATGAATCTATGATAAAACCCGGCATGACCAAGGAAACTCCTAATACCTTTTACGGTAGTAGGATGAGTGCGGCTTTAGCAATAACATCAACTTTTGCTCTATCTACCTCAATCCCGCTTTTGAAATCTTATGGCCAAGGACTATGCCTTCTTTGACCATAAAGTGGCTCTTCTCCCAATTTAGACATAGATTGGTGTCTTCACACCGTTTAAGCATTTTGTCTAAATGGGAGAGACAAGTTCGAAATGAATCCCCAATGACCGAGAAGTCATCCATAAACACCTCCATTGTCTCCCCGATCATGTCGTGGAATATGGCCATCATACATCGTTGGAACGTGGCAGGAGCATTACATAAGCCAAAAGGCATACGTTTGTAGGCAAAAGTTCCGTATGGGCAAGTGAATGTGGTCTTCTCTTGATCCTGTGGATCAATGGGAATCTGAAAATAACCCGAGAAACCATCAAGGAAACAATAGTATTCGTTTCTTGCTAATCTCTCAAGCATCGGTCCATGAAGGGTAGAGGAAAATGGTCTTTACGGTGGCGTCATTCAACTTCGTACGATAGTCAATACACACACGCCATCCCGTAACCAATCGAGTTGGAATTAACTCGTTTTCTTCATTCGTGACAACAGTTATGCCACCCTTTTTTGGAACACAGTGAATTAGGCTAACCCAAGGACTATCTGAGATTGGGTAAATCAATCCTGCATCAAGAAGTTTGATAACCTCTTGTTTGATAACATCATGGAGTTTTGGATTCACCCTTCTCGATGTTGAACTGCCTGGTTTGAAGTCATCCTCCATCAAGATTTTGTGAGTACGAAACTCGGGTTGATACCCTTAATGTCGGAGAGTTTCCAAGCAATTGCTTGCTTGTGTGACTTCAAGACCTTTATGAGAGCAGTCTTTTCATCTTTACTCAAATCTCGAGCAATAATGACAGGTAATTTATCATCACCTTCAAGAAATGCATACTCAAGATGAGGTGGTAAGTCCTTAAGTTCGACCTTAGGAAATTCTTCAGTTTTCTCAACTGATTTGATTTCCTTGTTATGAAGTTCGACGGGAGGGAGAGGAGGAGAAGTGTCCTGATTTAACAACTTCTCAAGAACAAGAATATCTCCCTCCGGATTAATCTCATGGTGATTAATCTCTTCTAGAACTGCATCACTAGTGTGAAGGGTTGATGAGTGATCATCTTTAAGCAATTTCTCAATGAGAAGTATGTCCCCCTCGATGTCAATTGGCGCGTGATCAATTTCCCATGGAACAGAATCACTAGCCAAGTATGCTTCAATCTCTTCCAAGATGAAGTCGCCTCCCTCAAACGGAGTGAGAGAAGGAGTAGAATTGGCTATGATAGGTTGAGAAGATGTGGTGGGATCCCCACTCACAGAATTATGAGAATAACCAAGAACTTATTGAGAGTACTCTTCCGAAGCAACATCAATGATATCTATGCGGTTAACCGACTCAGAATCATAGTTTGCGGAGTACCTCGAAGTTTGATCAAGGTTAAAGGTGACAGCTTCATTACCAACACGTAATGTGATTTCTTGCTCAAATACATCAATGAGAGCACGGCCCGTTCTCGGGAATCCTCTTCCAACAATGAGAGGAAACCGTGGATCAGCATCGAAATCAACAACTACAAAGTCAGCTGGAAAATGGAACTTTCCTACTTTACAAATACGTCCTCAGCAATGCCAAAAGGACGGGATATTGTCGATCTCACGCAAGCTCGAGAGTCATGCATGTAGGAGTAAGATCCGGAAGAGAAAGTTTCTTCCATATCTGAATGAGGCATCAGGTTTATGCTTGCACCAAGATCGGCTAAGGCAAAGCATTCAACCATTCCTGGAAATACACAAGGTAAGAGGAACTTTCCAGGATCTCCAAGCTTCTCAGGAAGCTTCTTCAAGATAATGCAGAGCAGTTCTGAGCGCTCGTTCGAAGAGGAGTTTTAGCCATTTCAAACACTTTTTCCTTGTTGCTTAACATGTGTTTGAGAGTTGATGCAAACTTGGGCATCAACATGATAGCATCCGCGAAGCTTATGTCAAAATGTAGTTCTTGGAAAATTTGAAAGAATTTTTCCATTTGATGACTGGCTTTCTCGTGGAGCTTTTGCTCATGTAAACGTGATGGGTAAGGAATAGAAGATTTGGATTTGTGGTTTTCAACGGGAGCTACAGGAGGTTCAAAAACAACTCCTGGATTGGATTTGGGTTTCGGACAACCTGAGGATGGATGCAGTGTGGTACTTCCGTTATTAGTAGGAAGTTCCTTGTCCTTTGTCGCCTCAAGTTCACTTTCCACTACCTTCGGGAGAGAAGAAGAAGAGGTAGTAGGAATAGCGGGTCCATCATATGAAACACAACTTCAAGTTGTGATCGCCGCATCGCCTCGGATTAGCGATCGTGTTGCTAGGTAAAGTACCGAGTCGAGGGTCGATCATTTAAAGACTTCTTTAATTCGACTGATCTAACCAACACCTGTTTGTCTCCTCTTGAGTCTTTATAAATTGCTTTAAAAGCTCATCAGATGTTGATACAGGAGGAGGTGGAGGGATAATTTGGGGCCGTATGTTCGATTATAGCAGAATTTCCTTGATTAGGATTCATATTCCCCTGAAATTGATTCCCTCGATTGTAGGTGTTTTGATTAAGATTTCCTTGATGTTGGAAACCTTGATTGGGTCCGGAATAGAAATTACCTTGGTTTTGATAACCTTGGTTCATTCTTGGTTGGTTCTGATTCCGGTTAGGATTCTGGTTAAAACCGGGTGGTGCCTGATAAATGTTAGCACGGTAGTTGGGTTCATTTTGAGGACGGTATTGATTACCTCCTTGATTTGAAGTACCGGCTATAGCATTAGCTTCAAACGGACTACCATCGGTGGCAGTATAGTTGTAGTATGCATGAGGACCACCACAGGTAACACAAACTTCAACTTTCTTCACTTCACCATATGATGGTGTGCTCAGGTGAAAGTGACTTTCTTTTGGTTAGCAAGAACCAAAGTCTGAACAATATCCGTGAGTTTGTCAATCTTAGCATCGGTGCTAGATGTACTCACGGAAGATGAAGTAGAAGGTCCAGCATTAGACCTGAGTCTGGATATGTCTTTGTGCGGAAAGGACGGACCTGGGACTTGTTTTCAATTATTTGCAAGGCTTCTTTTGTGGTCTTGCTCAGAAATTACCTCCCGCGGAGGCATTTAAAGAGTCTTGGTCACCTTGGTGCAGACCATTGTAGAAAGTATCCATTTGCATTAACTCGGTAAAACCATGATGCGGACACTTGCGGAGCAAGTCTTTGTAACGATCCCATGCCTCCCCGAATGATTCCTCAAATCTCTGAGAGAATTTCATTATCTCATTCTTAAGACTTGTAGTTCGGGACGGAGGATAGAATTCGTTAATGAACTTTGTGACTAGATCTTCCCATGTCTCAATGGAACGAGGGGGTTGTTTCTCAAGCCAATTCCGGGCTTGTCCTTCTAGAGAAAATGGGAAGTAAGAAGCTTGATTGCGTCATGCGGGACATTCTTGTACTTGATGGTAGATGCAATCTTGTTAAACCATCGAATGTGTGCATGAGGATCATCCCGCTCAAAACCATAGAATTGGCTTTGGGTTACAAGATTAAGTAACCCGGTTTTGAGCTCAAAGGTCTCACCACGATGGCGGGACAACAATGGCATCTCCGTAACCCTCGATGGGTGCTTGGAGAAGCTCATTCATCGGCTTGTCTTCCGCCATTACGAGGGTGGTGGTGGTGGTAGACGTACCTCTATCCACGGTGAAGGAGCGAACGTCCTCTACGTCTCGAGGAATCTTTCCAAGTTCGAAGTGGACTTGTAGAACTGGAAGAACGAAAAGCGCATGCACTTAGTATAAAATCAGTTTTCAAAACAAATGCGAGGCAAAACGACAAGTGAACTTAACCAATAATCACAAATGAAATGGCTTCTTTGAAAAGGTACACCAAATCACAAGGACACAAAGGCAAGTTTTAAATCTGATGTTCGGGAACTTATTATGGTCACACCCCCAGTTAGTAGGTGTACTGCCTTGATTTGCGGTGGTTGATTTTTATGTATATATTAAGTAACACTGAAAAGACGTAGGTATAGATTTGTGCTGATGGGTTTAAAAACTTTTGGACAATATTTTTGGTATCGTCTCGTTTAACCAAATCGTATTTCTTTAAGAATCACCTTAAAAGAAACACAAGCTAGAAAACGTTACGATTGTTTTGTTGTTTTATATTTTGTTTGGTGTTTTTAACACTTTAGGAAAAGTGTTAATGAACTTTTTGATTTATATTTAACTTTACAAAAACTTTTTACAAACTGTGGTATATGTGCAAGTACGGTGCGAAAAGGTTTAGAACAACGCATACCTCAGCCTTCAGCGTGGCGCTTCAAAATTGATCCGTGCAAAACCGTCAAGTATTATCACGCAAGCCTGCCACTTGTGAATGGCCGACCGTAACAAACTTAAAACAGCTTCAGGAACCACTAAACTCAATGAAGATCAGGAGAGTATAGTGTTTCCCCAGGTCGTTAAGTCCCAACGAGTTGTGCGAGAATAGTCAAACGTGTAGTGATCGAGAGATTTGAACGGGAAAGAGATTTGTGATTTATCTATACCTAAAGAGAAAGCCCATAAACTACAGGGGCTTAAATGCAAATTAAAGGAAATTAAAAGATAAGAAATATTAAATAAACGCTATCACTATTTTTAAAATGATGAACGTTTAAAACCTAAAACGTACGTTTAAATAAAATTACGTAAACGTACAAAATAAAACGTGAGTTTTAAGAAATAAAAGGCCTACAAATATGAAAATGATATTTTTACAATCCTAATAATAAAAGAAAATTTATAGAAAAAGAAAATTATTTTTATAATTATTAAATTAATTATTATTAATTAAAAACTAATTTTAACTATTAAATAATTACCTAAAATACAAGAAAATATGAAATAAAGCTAGAAAAATAAAATTAAGACTTAGAAAAATCTAAAATATCAAAATAGAATTTTCAAAACTATTTTTGTATTTTTATGATTATTTTTGGATTTTCTAGGAATTAAAAACTATTAAAACTAATTAAATTATTTAAAAATACAAATTTAACTAAGAAAAATCTAGAAAAACATTTTTTTGTCTTTTTATATTTATCTAAACTTAAGAAAAATGAAAAATTATTTTTTTGAACCTTTTCTTAATTTTTTGTATTAAATGCTAATTAAAAATGCTTAAAAACTAATTTAAATTAAGAAAAATAGCAAACAAGCTAGGAAAAATCTGAAAATTTCAGGAAAACTCTAAAATAATATTAGAAAGCTAGGAAAAATGGAAAAACAAGTGCTTATGTGTGGAATTATGGAACTGATGTGCAAAGGCTTATTGAAATAAGCACTAGAATAAGCAAATGGACACCAAAAGCTACCAAACTGATATGGAAGCTACAATAAGCTAAAATTGACCAAATGCAACTGAAATCAACAAGCTCTAACCACTGGATGGCAAGCTTGATCAGATTGATGATATGAGATAAAAGCTAAAAAGCAGTTTCTAGGGGCCAACTATGGACAAAGAAATAAGCACTCAAATAAGCTAGCAACCAAAAACCAAAACTTGTAACTAACACTAGACCTGGGTGAGAGCTTATAAACCAAATTACAGACCTAGACAAGCTCAAATGAGACTTGTACAAGGTCTGCAAAACTACATCAACCTGTGAGGCTCGGTGCCACTGCATAGGGGATTTGACACCATATTCACAAGCTCTTTGACCCTTATAGAAAATTAAAAAATTATGCAAAAATGATAAAAGAAACTAGACCGGTAGAGCTTTTCAAAACCACAAGTTTCATAAAATTGGCCAGCTGAGCTTGTGAAAATTCCTACCATTTGGCTCAAAACTGAGATTTCAATATTTTGACTTTTGACTTGAAAATGAAAAGTTGACTTCCATGAGATTTGATCTTGATTTCCCAACTGAAAATGATGTATTTTGATGAAATAAAGCTGATGCAATATATACCTATGTATTTTAAACATAAAATGAGCTTATGATCTTGCTAAAATCTCAACGATTAAGGCGCTAAGGGACTTAAGGTATAATTTTGACTTTGAGACCTTAGGGCAAAAGATTAAGACTGATATGAGCATAAAAGCAGATTCACAAGCATGGGACAACAAAGCCTACCCTTGCATAAACCTATAGCTCGGTTAAAGCTCTGAACCAAACACCCTTTATACCAACTGTTGTGAACTAAAAATGAGATAATCAAAGATTTAGCTAAAACAAACATTCAAACTACTTAAATTATCATTAAATAGACTAGAATAAACAAATGGTAACCACAGATACATGTACAAACTAGGACTGCAATTTGACTTGAAATTGGAAAATGAGAGATATACTCACATGTGTCCAGCTTTGTTGCAGGCCAAAACCAAACCAAAGACTAACCTAACCTATGCTATTCCAACCCATTATCACCTCTGCATCAACCATTATTATCACCATTCCTGCTTGAACCATTGTCTCTTCACTGATGACTTTTGTTGACCAAAAATCCAAAGTAGCTTAAAAATGACTCTCAAGCTTACCAAAGGATATAGTAAGATTAAATAAGTTTATTTGATGTTAACATGAGCTTATTAGAAGCTTGGACACTAAATTTGAAACTGAAAATCTCCACAGTGCACAATAAACTTGGAATTCATATAAAAACTTGAATTGATGTTCACAAACACATTACAAAGATGTTTTAGCTTAAAAGTGATACATGAAAACTGAAATTACAACATGTTTAACTAAACTAAGACATTAATTTAAAAATCGACATTTAAGAAAAATGAAAAACTAACTACTACTTTTTTGCTTCTTCTCTCTTCCTTTTTATAGCTCCAAAAGCTTTGCCACGTGTTTCTGAGCAAATCCCACCATCCTTGTGAGCCAATAGATGAGTGTGGAGCATTTTGACCATTTGATGTGTTTTGGCGGGAAAGCTGATTATTTGACCTCTGGGGCTTCTGAGCTAGCAACTAGGGGGGGGGGTGAGAGGTGTGATGATTATATGGGTGAGAGTGGAAGGATAAGGCTTTGGTGAGTGTGATTTGGGTGTAAGTTGCAGAGAAGCAGGGCAAGTGGTGGGGAAGTAGGAGGTGGGAGGGAAAGCTTTGTTTGACTTGGGTGGTTTTACGGGGGGTCTAAAAGGGAAGTGACAGGGGTCCAAAAAGGTGTACATGGCGAGGGGTCAAAAGGTTTTGACAAGGGTTTGGTTTAGTGATAAGGACCTACTTGTAATTCTTCCAAACTTGAAGGACTATTTACGCCATTTTTTCCAAAGTTCACACAAGGGATCAAAATTGACAAGCTTCCATAGTACAAGGACCAGTTTTGTCATTTTCAAATTTTCTAGGGACCAAACTTGACAATTTCAAAGTTCAGGGGACCTTTTACGCCATTTAACAAAAGATTTATTCAAGGACCATTTTTGACAAATTAGAATATTTCAGGGACCTTGAATAACATTTTTCTTTATTTGGTTTTACGGGGGACATTTTTGACAACTTTTGAAATTTGGAGGACTAAAACTGCCAATTATGCAAACTTTATACGTTTTTCACGGATTTTGATATTTTGCATTTAAAACACATAAAACACTTATTTGTGATATTTTTATCATTTTGATGCATTTCTGAGTGTTTTCAGATGTTTTTGCAGTTTAATTGGTACCAAAAATGATGAGTATTTAGACACTCATCAATTGGTGTGTGAGCTGTTTTAAGTTCCTTACGGCTGGTCATTCACAAGTGGCTAGCTCGCGTGAGAAAATAGCGTGTTCGGGGTCAAAGGGACTTCCTTTTCGTCGAGCAAGTTTTTCAACACCCTAGGCAGTGAACCTAATCGTTGTAGTGTAGTATTAGGGTAAGCCACGGGAATTGATATCGTTTTTTAGGGGAATAGGAATGCTAGTGAGAAGTTACTACGCTAAGGTTGGGGTTGAGGAAGATTATTTTTATCTTTTTATGTTTTTTTAGAAAAGGAAAAGTACGAATCTCGGGGTTTGGATTTGGGGGGTTGGTATTTCTACCGATTACTCTACTATTATCTAATTATCTAAACTAAGGTGGTGGTAGTCTATGTCTAATTATTGTGTGCTCGTATGATAGTTTAAAGATGTGTTTACTTAGGTTTTACTACTCCTTAATTATCTCCTATTGGTGGTTGAATTGTCACGTCCTTATTCCTAGTTGCGTTGTCTAAAGTTGTAGGGTATGCGTTTCTCCTACTCTTTGAAGTTACCAAAGGGTCTCATCTACAAAACCCACTAGGGATGATAAACTCTAACTCTAAGGCCTCTTTGTATAGTTTAGCTTACAACAACTCATAGTGCTATAACCTAAGGTTCACAAAGATTAATCAAGCATTAAGTACACAACGAATGACCTATCGCATTACTAGATCATTAATCAACTAAGATAAGAAACAACCAATCAATATTCAATAATTAAGTTTCATATTCCCTAAGCAAACACACAAGTAAATTAGCCGGACATGGAGAACATGCAAGCATACACACAAATAATTGAAGACATAATTAAATTAATGAAGTAAACAACTTATCTTGGTGTAAGATAGGGTTTTTAAAACCCTAAAATCACGACCTTGGTTCGGTTTAGGTTTTACTCCAAAAGTTTACCCAAAAGACTACTCTCCAAAACTGAAAAATTCGGATTCTATATATAAGATTACATGTGCGACGGCGTCACCTTGTGATTTGTGGCGCCGTCGTTGTCGCCATCATTAGGGTTTCGTCTTGGCCAAGTTAATCTTGCGGCGGCGTCACCTTATGCTTGTGACGCCGTCCTCTTTAGCCGGCGTCGTGCTGGATTGAATCTAGGCCGTCACGTGATGCGGTTGCGGCCTACTCTTTTTAAAGCTGGCCCGTCCTCCAAAACTAGCAATTTCTCTTACGGCGGTCACAACTTCCTCCGACGTCGCGTCGCGATTAGCATGATGGCCCGTCCCCTGTAATTTATCGGCAGTGTCTCGATTCTTGACTTTGGCCATTTTCTTCATATATCAGCGCCTTTTCGTCCAAATAAGTGCCATTACAGCAGTTTGCCTTCAAGAGACCTAAAAAGTGAAAAGGAACGATATTAAGCAATAACGGATACAAAAGTGATCAAATAAGGGCTTAAACGACCCCTCAAAAAGGTACATTTTAAATCCTTATCAAACATCAATGCCGAGACATGTATGCTTGGTGGTATGTACACGTGTGAAATGAGGCAATTATAATTATGGTGGCCAACATTATTATAAATGCGTCACAACCCACGTGGACATATGCGACGACCACGCATAAGTATATCGTGGGGCACCTTAGGAACCAATTTGTGGCGTGGTATTATGTTTGAGGACGTTAAGTATAGACATTGGGAACTCAACGGTCCTTTCCTTGCAGAGATCATGGCACCAAAAAGGGTAACAAGCAGCACTAGCCCGAGGTGGTGCGCAGAGGGGTGGAAGGACAGGTGAGCATGGAGGTAGAGAAGACGGTCGCGACATGGGTAACAATGACAAAAACGCTGGCGGAAACCGATTTTGCCGCCATCATCGCTCAACAACTTCAAATCTTGCTTCCCACTATTGTCACACAAGTTGGAAATGATATGAATAACTCGGAAACCCGGGGAACGGGAATGGCGACACCAACAATGTAGTTGGCAGTGGCAACAACAACAACAACTACAACAACAACAGAACTGGATGCACGTATAAGGAATTTTCAGCATGCAAACCCGTGGAGTTTGATGGTATGGGAGGTGCTTTGGCGTATACTCGATGGGTAGAGAAGCAGTCGGTCGAGTGATCGACATCAGCAATTGTGCCGCACATCGAGGGTGAAGTATCTTTGCTTGCTTGCTATCGAGGGAAGGCATTGGCATGGTGGAGCACACAGCTCTGAGGCTAGGGCAGAGAAGCAGCTGTAGGTATGACATGGGACGAATTTAAGGCGTTATTGAAAGAGGAGTTGCGGGACAATGAAATCACGAAGCTGGAACACGAACTTTATCATCACTCTATGATAGGAGCTGGTCACGCAGCCTACACAGATCTATTCCATGAATTAGCGGACTAGTTCCTCATCTGTTACCCCGAATCCAAGAGAGCGAGGTACATATATGGTCTTGTGCACGAAATCCGTGGAGCTGTGAAAACAACTGAGCCGTCTACAATACAAAGTGCAATACGGGGCCGGAACCTGACGGAGCCGGGCGAGATGGTTAGAAATGGTACTTTGAAGAGCAGTGACAAGAGGAAGGAAGCGAGTGGGTCGAATAGGTAGATGGACGTGGTAGCAGACAACAAAAGGGCAAGAGTTTTTGTGGCAAGGCTGTGCGAACAAAGAGATATCGGGTACACATCCCAAATGTGCTAAATGTGCTTATCATCATCCGAAGACCAAGCCCGCGGCTTGTGTACAAATTGCAATCGATACGGCCATTTTAAAGAGCGTGTAAAACACGGTAACACCGGCTAATGTGGGTAACATGAGGAATAATCAAAGGACTTGCTTCGAGTGCAACTGCCCGAATCACTACGGAATAATTGTCCTAGGTTGAATGGAACACTGAGGGGACAACCACAGGGGTAACCACACCTAGCTTTAGCAAATGAAGGAAATAACCCAAACCAGGTACTCAATATCAGTCCACCCCGAGCTCGAGCATTTTATTTAGGGACCGAGGCTGCCCGCGTGCGTGTACGTTTTCCCTAGACCATTAAGTGATCCACTGTATTATTGATTCAGATGAGCCTCATTAGATAAGAAACCTAGACGCGTAAGTTTTGGCATAAGCACTTTTGACCATACACCCGATTTCGCTGAAACCTAAGGGTAGACCTTTAAGTATCATCGATTGAATCACGAGGACGCGATTCCTCTGACATGGGACGAATGCCACAATCCTCAATTTCGGTCATTTCTCACATTTACTATTTCATCGTTTATCGTAAACTAAGTTTACAAGTATCAAATTCGCGTAACCTTAGGGGTTTAAGCTGCGAATTCATGAACAATCATCAAGGACATTTCATATAGACTAGGTTTAGTCTACATATCATTAGCATCATTATCATCATATTAGTTCATGCATGATTTTGCATTTTACGTTAAATGCATAAATTCTTATTAAATAAACGCTATCGTGTAATTAATTATTTTGAACATTTGATCCGATGCTTCCAAAAATTATCTCGATATATTTTTATACTCATATTAAGATTATAAAAATAATATTATGAGTTTACCCGGTGTTTTAAATTTATTTTGTATATAAATTGTTATATTTATATAATTACGGCGGTTTTAAGTAAATATTACACGATAATTATCGTTTCACTCAAATTTTGCAAGAAATGTATTTTTATAATTTTTATGACTTCAATATGTTTTATTTTGACCCGTTAAAATTTATTTTTTAGTTAACGCTATCTTACAAGCTTAAATATATATTTAATTACTCAACTATACTTACAATATACACTTAATCTACATCTAAATACTTAGTAAAAAAAAATGTATTCCCTAGCAATTAAAACACCCTTGTCGACAACAAGGGTGACTCACACTCTAAAATTGATAAATATCCTATACATATAATGTATTATACTTGCAAACACTACACATACACATTCATATCTCAAGTGCAAAAGCAAAAACCATTTTCTTTCCTCTCTTCTCATCTAATAACCGGCCACTATAGTGATCAAGAAGGAGTTTACCAAAAATTTTCAAGACAAGTTATATACAATCTAGTTACACTCTTGATTAAGGTTGTGAAATAAAAACCTTGGGTGTTTAGGATTAAACCTTTGTTCATTAACCTCATCAAGTTAACTAGTAAGCATCTCATATCCATTTTCATCCTTCATATTCATGTTATGTTCATTTCATTATATTTGAGAAAAACATGCAAGTCATATGATGTTTATACCACTTTTTCATTGTTTTTAAGAGTTATATATATATATGTCATCCTATAAATACTCCTTGTAATATATCACTCTTGGTGATGTCTAGGAACCCATGACACCCTAAGAAGGTGTATGGTAGTATTAGAATAGCTTCGGAGTTGTTTTGAATTGGTTAGAATAGGTTTTGCGCGAGAAAAACTCATTTCGACAACTAGAAAATAGGGTCTGATGGTTCTGTGAAATATGGGAAAATTCGAAAGTTTGAAAAATATTTTGGACTAGATATTTGGAAAATATACTTTAAAACGAAAACGTGGCCGCTTGAACGGGTTAAAACGGAGCTATAACGAAAAAGTTATGCTATTATGAAGTTTGACGACGAAAACTATTAATTTCAGAAATTTCAGCATGTTAATATCACTTTTTATGAGTAAAAAATGAGGCTTAAGCGTTATGAAATGTGTCGACTTATCAAAAATATATTAGTATACTTTAATACGATTCTAAGGATGTAGAAAACGGACTTGTAACGAGTAAATTACACGCGTTAAACAAAGTTGCCGTAACTTTATTATATTAGCAACATTAATATATTTTCTACTAAACACATACTACGGCAACGAGGGACCATGTTGTGGGTCGTTTTTAACAATGATGTAGTACTTTTCATAAAATGATGTCTTCTAGTAAAAGTAAGTTTGCCTAGCCTATTTTCCAAAATGTCCAACCGTTCGTCAAACAGAGTTGTAACGAATAAAATACGGTCACTTAAACGTTGCCGGAAACCACCCTAAAACGATATTTTGGACACAAGTACCATACTTTACCTAAGTTTTTCTCCATGATCGAGACCTCTAGGATGAAAACTTAAATGCTAAAACTTTGGGATAATGATACAAGCTTCCCAAAACCATTGAGTTTGTTTCCTGACACTCGACGTGCACCATTTTACGACTAGCTTTTCGAGGCCGTATATTCACTTTCATGAAATGGTCAAATGACATTATTTCTGACGAAAAATTATAATTTCATAATAAATCACAAAACGATTATCGTAGGATGTTGATTCAACGTAAATACTTGTAAAGTATTTTATAAACATGATGAGATGTCATAAACATATATTTCGACGATAAATTCTATTTTCAAAAGCGTACAAGTGGTATAGATTACATATGGATTTGCATGCACGGCATTGTTTCATGATTTACATTAGAACACATCATTCATATTAGGTTGCGGATAGATATCGCACCTCATTTGATATATCTACTTTGTCATCATAACTATTGCAACATGTGAGTTCATACCCCGCTTTTACTCGTTTAAATTCTTACAAACTCTTTGGGGAGATCCATGCTTAAATACTTGTTTTTACTCTTGCGAATACTCAAACCATTTATACAATTGTGTTACACTATACTTCTTATACTCTTTGGACATTATGTGTGGTTTATTGCGATATGTGCCTTAATGTGCTAAACTTGTTTTCAATTATGTTTCAACATACATACTTTAGCAACTGGTTAACTCCTGCGGGAGCCGGCGGTATTGATAGTACTATCGGTGGACGCCCCCACCCTTGAGTCCACTGATGACTTGACACGGGGTGAATATAATCCGTATTCAATGAGACACAACAAACAATGTAACTTGTCAAGAGGTTCAGTTGGATGTGATTCTTTGCATTAAGTACTTGTATATATTGTATGCACATATGTCCTACTTACAAACAAGATTGACAATTCTATGTTAGGCAATGGGTTGTGAACACATAGGTTGCGAGTTTTGTATGGGCGGAACTTCGGGCTGAATGGATTTACAATGCCTTTGCTGCATAAACATTTTTTTAAGACTTTTTCAAATCATTTTCAACAAACTTATGAACTCACCAACTTTTGTGTTGACACTTTTTAGCATGTTTATCTCAATCGTAAAGGCGATAGCATTTCATGGAGCTTTTGGGTCACATGGCATACATTGGAGTCTTGTGTTTTTATCAATTACTATTCGACATGTTTTGTAACCCTTTATGTATTATCAAACTTTGGGATCTCATGTTTTGTAAACTTTAACTTTATTTAATCGAATGGTAAACTTTTCAAAACGTCTCATTTTAGAGGTCGTTTTATGTATCCATGCTTTGTGCTATGACGTTATACCCCAAAGACACTATCGTTCCGTTGCGATATTTTGGGGGTGTGACAGGATCCGTGTGTAAAGTAGTGGTTAAATCCTTTCCAAGAAGAATGTATGCGTGAAAAGCTCCTTCCAATCTTATGTAACTTTTTCTTGATAAATTAAACTGCACTTGAAGAAAACAAACGAAATCTTCGCGTAAAATCGGCGGTAATAATATATATAAGACTCGACTAAACTAGGATATAATGCTTGTGGAATGGATGTTTACAGAATTTCTAGAAAATTAAGATCTGGAAAATTCCAAAAATTTATAAGTAGCTCGAAAGCGAGAAAAAAGTAATCTGTTATTTTACTCCTTCGGCCGTCGTCGTTCGCGATCTGACGCCGTCGGTTCGCGATCTGCGCCGTCAGTTATCTGACAAAAAGCGGTATGCGTTTTGGAAAAATTCTGGAAAATTTACATCTTTAGAATCTGGAAAAATTTCTGTAAAACATCTATTATGACTCGATACAAGCATTTGACTCGAACAAACACACACATATATATATCTTTTAATTAATTGTTATTCTTATGTTTACGTTTCTTTTGAAAAAGTGTGTAATCCTCCCTACACTTATCCTTTATGTAAAATACCTTTATATGCAATTAAGACGAGGTTAAAAACAAAATAAAGCATTTTTACAAATTTAAACATGAGAATAATCAATCAATAAGAGATATATGACACTAACAAGCAAACAATTAAGCATGGGTTGCCTCCACGAAGTGCTTTTCTTTATTTATGAGTCTTGTAGCTAGACTTCGTAGTGATGCTTCTACGTTGTCTTGTTTTGCATTCTCAATGAGAATTCTATCATGTTGACAAAATTTTCATCGACTCTATATCTAGGCCCAAGGGTCAAGCAATCCTTATAATAAAGCCTCCTTCTTTCCCACATAAATTTATAACCTTTTTCAACATCGTCCTTGCTTTTGTCCTCAAAAGCTTTGATGTTGTCTCGTTCAAAGATGGGTAGATGGCCATATTCATTTGTTTTCCAAGGCATCCTATAAGTGATCTCATCGGTTCCTTCCTTAAACCTAACCGTTCCATCATACTTGTTATGGCTCATCTTAGATGTTTCAACAAACGGTTTTCCTAGCACTACTTGGGACAAGCTATAGTCAATGGCGCATCCTACATCTTCTAGGACCACAAAATCAACTAGGTAGGTGAAATTTCCTATAAAGACATGTACATCCTTGACTCTTCCCACAAAGTTGCAAACTCCACCTGGATACTTAGGGTCTCTCCTAATATTAAGTAGCTCATTCATAATGTCATTGTAAGCGGCGGATGACATCACATTAATGGGAGATTCCGTATCTATATAAGCATGGTCGACACTCCTATATCCGATCATACAAGGGATTTTTAGGTTCCAAGGATTTCCTCTCCTTGGGCATATCCTAATGATAGGTGACTGGGGATTATCGATTATGTATCGATGGTAAGCAACCTCTTCCTTAGTGGGGTAAAGATTGAAATAAGCACTATCCTCTTCATCCACGTTCATCTTATTGACTTACTAAGCTCTCCAATATGAGCTCGAAGTTGGTTGGCCAAATTTGGATCAAGCGTGGGTATTTGTTTGGTAGTAAAGTGTTGTTTGGTGGTTTATCACCTTCCATGATGAAAAGTGATGGGATTACGAACAAAGGTCACGAAGAAGGGGATAGACTACGAGGAAGCTAAAAATGAGAAAAATTTACTTGATAGGAATCAAGCAAAGAAACCTAACGAGTTGGACTACTAACTAGCTATTCTATTCCACTGGCGTGGCCAAAACTTGATAACGCTACACGCGTCGTTCGGGGTCAAAGGAACTTCCTTTTCTACGAGCAAGTTTTATAACACCCTAGGCAGTGAACCTAATCGTTGTAGTGTAGTATTAGGGTAAGCCACGGGTATTGATATGGTTCTCTAGGGGAATAGGAATGCTAGTGAGAAGTTACTACGCTAAGGTTGGGGTTGAGGAAGATTATTTTTTATCTTTTTATATTTTTTAGAAAATGGAAAGGTATGAATCTCGGGGTTTGAATTTGGGGGTTGGTATTTCTACCGATTACTCTACTTGTCTAATTATCTAATCTAAGGTGTATGTAGTCTATGTCTAATTATTGTGTGCTCGTATGATAGTTTAAAGATGTGTTTACTTAGGTTTTATTACTCCTTAATTATCTCCTATTGATGGTTGAATTGTCACTTCCTTATTCTTAATCGCGTTGTGTGTCTAAAGTCGTAGGGTATGCATTTGTCCCTAACTCTTTGAACTTACCAAAGGGTCTCGTCTACAAAAACCTCTAGGAATTATAAACTCTAACTCTAAGGCACTCTTTGGATGGTTTAGCCTAGAATTGCTCTAAGTGTTATAGTCCAAGGTTCACAAAGATTAATCAAGCATTAATTACACAACGAATGACCTATCGCATTACTAGATCATTAACAATTAAGATAAGAGACAACCAATCAATATTCAATAATTAAGTTTCATATTCCCTAAGCAAACACACAAATAAATTAGCGGACATGGAGAACATGCAAGCATACACACAAATAATTGAAGACATAATTGAATTAATGAAGTAAAACACTTATCTTGATGTAAGATAGGTTATGGAACCCTAAAATCTTGTACAAGGACGACCTTGGTTCGGTTTAGGTTTTACTCCAAAAGACTACATACTAAAGCGAAAAATTCGGATTCTATATATAATATTACAATCGCAATGGCGTCACTTTATGATTTGTGGCGCGTCAGTCGCCGTCATTAGGGTTTCGTCTTGGCCACGTTTGTCTTGCGACAGCGTCACCTTGTGCTTGTGGCCGTCCCTTCAGATCTTTGGCGCCGTGCGGATCAAATCTAGGCCGTCACGAGTTGCGACGGCCTACTCTTTTAAAGCGACACCGTCACTTAAAATAAGCAATTTGGCTCTTGTCCCATCACGAGTGCTCGGCGGCGTCATGATTAAGCGATGGCCGTCACCTTATATTCGGCGGCTTGAGTGTCTCGATTCTTGACTTTGGCCATTTTCTTCGTATATCCGCGGCTTTTCGTCCAAATAAGTGCCATTACAGAAATTTGCCTTCAAGAGACCTAAAAAGTGAAAAGGAACGATATTAAGTAATAACATATACAAAAGTGATCAAATAAGGGTTTAAACGACCCCTCAAAAAGGTACATTTTAAAACCTTATCAGTTCATATGAACGAGTTTTACTAAAATCATTTTGGAATGTTTTAACCGTTGGATCATTAAGATTTTTAAAACCAATGTTTGAAATCTTATAAAAACATCCTTTACCTCACATTTTGGTTTGACAAAAGTTATTTTGACAAGAACCTTGTGATACTCCCCTTGACTTTTGAAATAATGAATTATATAAACTTTTGAGTCCGAGAAGGGTATACAACCATGATATATTACCAACACATTTGTGAAACAATATATTTTTGGTAACATGCAAGTACAAGGTTTTATGAAACGGAAAAAATATTTACTTTCTCCCCCTCAACACTTGTTCGGGAAAAATAGTGAAATGTTTGATAGAACACAATGTTGATGGAAGTTGTTAGGACCGATTAAATGGTTGATTTGGTGAATCGGGAGGTCTTGGAAGATGGAAGAACACCATCTTCAACTTAGTGAGAAGAAACTAGAGAGAAGGAGAAACTAGTGTGTTTTATTTATGAAAGATGAAAGCTTACACTAATGAGACTCACCCTCCTAGGAAAGTCTAGGAGGGTATTTATACCTAAACACATACTACTATGACTAAATGACATAACAAGCCCTTGTGTTTTAGGTAACAAAGATAGAAAATGTAATCCCCTCAATGTCGTTCCATTTACGAGTTAGGAGCGATTCCAACAATCTTCCCCAATGGGACGACATAAGGGATTACTTACAACATTTACTACAAATATAGAAAAAAATAAAGAAAGGTCTTCATAAGCTCTTCAAGTGTTGAGGATGATGAAAGTTTACGCTCTTTGTCTTCTTCTTGTACCTCGACTTGAGAACCGTTTCCTTCACTTGTAGGCAAATGATGTAATATGCATGAATTGGATTAACTTCCCCCAAATCATTTTGCATGTCTTTAGCGACTTCTCGTACACTTCTATTTGGCGAAGTTTGATAAACTTCCCCAAACTGACAACCATCTTCCCATTGATTCGAAACTTTGATGTAGTGAACATTTCCATGATGAAAAGTGATGGGATTACGAACAAAGGTCACGAAGAAGGGGGATAGACTACGAGGAAGCTAAAAATGAGAAAAATTTACTCGATAGGAATCAAGCAAAGAAACCTAAACGAGGTGGACTACTAACTAGCTATTCTATTCCCTGGCGGTAAAAACTTGATACGCTACACGCATCGTTAGGGTCAAAGGAACTTCCTTTTCTTCGAGCAAGTTTTATAACACCTAGGCAGTGAACCTAATCGTTGTAGTGTAGTATTAGGGTAAGCCACGGGTATTGATATCGTTCTCTAGGGGAATAGGAATGCTAGTGAGAAGTTACTACGCTAAGGTTGGGGTTGAGGAAGATTATTTTTTATCTTTTTATATTTTTAGAAAATGGAAAGGTACGAATCTCGGGGTTTGGATTTGGGGGTTGGTATTTCTACAGATTACTCTACTTGTCTAATTATCTAATCTAAGGTGTATGTAGTCTATGTCTAATTATTGTGTGCTCGTATGATAGTTTAAAGATGTGTTTACTTAGGTTTTATTACTCCTTAATTATCTCCTATTGATGGTTGAATTGTCACTTCCTTATTCTTAATCGCGTTGTGTGTCTAAAGTCGTAGGGTATGCATTTGTCCCTAACTCTTTGAACTTACCAAAGGGTCTCGTCTACAAAACCTCTAGGAATTATAAACTCTAACTCTAAGGCACTCTTTGGATGGTTTAGCCTAGAATTGCTCTAAGTGTTATAGTCCAAGGTTCACAAAGATTAATCAAGCATTAATTACACAACGAATGACCTATCGCATTACTAGATCATTAACAATTAAGATAAGAGACAACCAATCAATATTCAATAATTAAGTTTCATATTCCTAAGCAAACACACAAATAAATTAGGCGGACATGGAGAACATGCAAGCATACACACAAATAATTGAAGACATAATTGAATTAATGAAGTAAAACACTTATCTTGATGTAAGATAGGGTATGGAACCCTAAAATCTGTACAAGGCGGCCTTGGTTCGAGTTTAGGTTTTTACTCCAAAGACTACATACTAAAACGAAAAATTCGGATTCTATATATAATATTACAATGTAATGGCGTCACTTTATGATTTGTGGCGCCGTCGGGTCGCCGTCATTAGGGTTTCGTCTTGGCCACGTTAGTCTTGCGGCGGCGTCACCTTGTGCTTGTGCGCCGTCCCCTTCGGTCTTTGGCGCCGTCTGGATCAAATCTAGGCCGTCGAGTTGCGACGGCCTACTCTTTTAAAGCGACACCGTCACTTAAAATAAGCAATTTGGCTCTTGTCCCATCACGAGAAGTGCTCCGGCGGCGTCGCTGATTAAGCGATGGCCGTCACCTTGTATTTCAGCGGCTTGAGTGTCTCGATTCTTGACTTTGGCCATTTTCTTACGTATATCAGCGGACTTTTCGTCCAAATAAGTGCCATTACAGAAATTTGCCTTCAAGAGACCTAAAAAGTGAAAAGGAACGATATTAAGTAATAACATATACAAAAGTGATCAAATAAGGGTTTAAACGACCCCTCAAAAAGGTACATTTTAAAACCTTATCAGTTCATATGAACGAGTTTTACTAAAATCATTTTGGAATGTTTTAACCGTTGGATCATTAAGATTTTTAAAACCAATGTTTGAAATCTTATAAAAACATCCTTTACCTCACATTTTGGTTTGACAAAAGTTATTTTGACAAGAACCTTGACGATACTCCCCCTTGACTTTTGAAATAATGAATTATATAAACTTTTGAGTCCGAGAAGGGTATACAACCATGATATATTACCAACACATTTGTGAAACAATATATTTTTGGTAACATGCAAGTACAAGGTTTTATGAAACGGAAAAAATATTTACTTTCTCCCCCTCAACACTTGTTCGGGAAAAATAGTGAAATGTTTGATAGAACACAATGTTGATGGAAGTTGTTAGGACCGATTAAATGGTTGATTTGGTGAATCGGGAGGTCTTGGAAGATGGAAGAACACCATCTTCAACTTAGTGAGAGAAACTAGAGAGAGAAGGGAGAAACTAGTGTGTTTTATTTATGAAAGATGAAAGCTTACACTAATGAGACTCACCCTCCTAGGAAAGTCTAGGAGGGTATTTATACCTAAACACATACTACTATGACTAAATGACATAACAAGCCCTTGTGTTTTAGGTAACAAAGATAGAAAATGTAATCCCCTCAATGTCGTTCCATTTACGAGTTAGGAGCGATTCCAACAATCTTCCCCAATGGGACGACATAAGGGATTACTTACAACATTTACTACAAATATAGAAAAAAATAAAGAAAGGTCTTCATAAGCTCTTCAAGTGCTGAGGATGATGAAAGTTTACGCTCTTTGTCTTCTTCTTGTACCTCGACTTGAGAACCGTTTCCTTCACTTGTAGGCAAATGATGTAATATGCATGAATTGGATTAACTTTCCCCCAAATCATGTTGCATGTCTTTAGCAGCTTCTCCGTACACTTCTATTTGGCGAAGTTTCTGAATCAGCTTCCCCCCAAACTGACAACCATCTTCAGCAGATTCGAAACTTTGATGTAGTGAACATTTCCATGATGAAAAGTGATGGGATTACGAACAAAGGTCACGAAGAAGGGGGATAGACTACGAGGAAGCTAAAAAATGAGAAAAATTTACCTGATAGGAATCAAGCAAAGAAACCTAAACGAGGTGGACTACTAACTAGCTATTCTATTCCCACAGCGTGGCATAAAAAACTTGATAGCGCTACCGCATCGTTGAGGTCAAAGGAACTTCCTTTTCTGAGCAAGTTTTATAACACCCTAGGCGATGAACCTAATCGTTGTAGTGTAGTATTAGGGTAAGCCACGGGTATTGATATCGTTCTCTAGGGGAATAGGAATGCTAGTGAGAAGTTACTAAGCTAAGGTTGGGGTTGAGGAAGATTATTTTTTTATCTTTTTATGTTTTTTAGAAAATGGAAAGGTATGAATCTCGGGGTTTGGATTTGGGGTTGGTATTTCTACCGATTACTCTACTTGTCTAATTATCTAATCTAAGGTGTATGTAGTCTATGTCTAATTATTGTGTGCTCGTATGATAGTTTAAAGATGTGTTTACTTAGGTTTTATTACTCCTTAATTATCTCCTATTGATGGTTGAATTGTCACTTCCTTATTCTTAATTGCGTTGTGTGTCTAAAATTAAGTAGGGTATGCATTTGTCCCTAACTCTTTGAACTTACCAAAGGGTCTCGTCTACAAAACCTCTAGGAATTATAAACTCTAACTCTAAGGCACTCTTTGGATGGTTTAGCCTAGAATTGCTCTAAGTGTTATAGTTCAAGGTTCACAAAGATTAATCAAGCATTAATTACACAACGAATGACCTATCGCATTACTAGATCATTAACAATTAAGATAAGAGACAACCAATCAATATTCAATAATTAAGTTTCATATTCCCTAAGCAAACACACAAATAAATTAGCGGACATGGAGAACATGCAAGCATACACACAAATAATTGAAGACATAATTGAATTAATGAAGTAAAACACTTATCTTGATGTAAGATAGGTTATGGAACCCTAAAATCTTGTACAAAGACAGCCTTGGTTGAGTTTAGGTTTTTACTCAAAAGACTACACACTAAAACTGAAAAATTCGGATTCTATATATAATATTACAATCGCAATGGCGTCACTTTATGATTTGTGGCCGTCGGTCGCCGTCATTAGGGTTTCGTCTTGGCGCGTTAGTCTTGCGGCGTCACCTTGTGCTTGTGACGCGTCCCCTTGATCTTTGGCGCCGTGCGGATCAAATCTAGGCGTCGAGTTGCGACGGCCTACTCTTTTAAAAGCCTAACACCGTCACTTAAAATAAGCAATTTGGCTCTTGTCCCATCCACGAAGTGCTCCGGCGTCGCTTGATTAAGCGATGGCGCCGTCACCTTGTATTCAGCGGCTTGAGTGTCTCGATTCTTGACTTTGGCCATTTTCTTTATATATTCGCGGCTTTTCGTCCAAATAAGTGCCATTATAGAAATTTGCCTTCAAGAGACCTAAAAAGTGAAAAGGAACGATATTAAGTAATAACGGATACAAATGTGATCAAATAAGGGTTTAAACGACCCTCAAAAGGTACATTTTAAAACCTTATCGGTTCATATGAGCGAGTTTTACTAAAATCATTTTGGAATGTTTTAACCGTTGGATCATTAAGATTTTTAAAACCAATGTTTGAAATCTTATAAAAACATCCTTTACCTCACATTTTGGTTTGACAAAAGTTATTTTGACAAGAACCTTGACGATACTCCCCCTTGACTTTTGAAATAATGAATTATATAAACTTTTGAGTCCGAGAAGGGTATACAACCATGATATATTACCAACACATTTGTGAAACAATATATTTTTGGTAACATGCAAGTACAAGGTTTTATGAAACGGAAAAAATATTTACTTTCTCCCCCTCAACACTTGTTAGGAAAAATAGTGAAATGTTTGATAGAACACAATGTTGATGGAAGTTGTTAGGACCGATTAAATGGTTGATTTGGTGAATCGGGAGGTCTTGGAAGATGGAAGAACACCATCTTCAACTTAGTGAGAGAAACTAGAGAGAGAAGGGAGAAACTAGTGTGTTTTATTTATGAAAGATGAAAGCTTACACTAATGAGACTCACCCTCCTAGGAAAGTCTAGGAGGGTATTTATACCTAAACACATACTACTATGACTAAATGACATAACAAGCCCTTGTGTTTTAGGTAACAAAGATAGAAAATGTAATCCCCTCAATGTCGTTCCATTTACGAGTTAGGAGCGATTCCAACAATCTTCCCCCGATGGGACGACATAAGGGATTACTTACAACATTTACTACAAATATAGAAAAAAATAAAGAAAGGTCTTCATAAGCTCTTCAAGTGTTGAGGATGATGAAAGTTTACGCTCTTTGTCTTCTTCTTGTACCTCGACTTGAGAACCGTTTCCTTCACTTGTAGGCAAATGATGTAATATGCATGAATTGGATTAACTTCCCCCAAATCATTTTGCATGTCTTTAGCTTCTCGTACACTTCTATTTGGCGAAGTTTGAATCGGCTTCCCCAATGACAACCATCTTGTGATTGAAACTTTGATGTAGTGAACATTTCCTCTAACTTTTGAAGTTTTGATGCTGTGGCGAGAATTTGTAGATGAGCGATAAACCACACAAGGTAAATCGCCATATTGCGGAAAATTGGATTCGAGGGCAACATGCAAGAAATCAGCAAGATCTTCTCACATATGTAGATGCTTCACCCCAAACAATCTGCGAAAGGCGAGATGAAGCGACTTCCCCTAAATGTTGCGGTCTATCGAATAATAATGACTTGTGAATATCGGTTACTCGATAAAATGACCATGTGTGAGGCATAACAACATCCTATTTAGGTAACTTCACACACGATAACTCTGTGAAAGTGATAACACCAAA
Source organism: Chrysanthemum makinoi (assembly GCA_910596185.1). Taxonomy (NCBI): domain Eukaryota; kingdom Viridiplantae; phylum Streptophyta; class Magnoliopsida; order Asterales; family Asteraceae; genus Chrysanthemum; species Chrysanthemum makinoi. The sequence continues at coordinate 180,520,733 of OU343216.1, forward strand.
GTAAGAAATTTTAACCATGATGATCTCATTTCTTCACTTGATTGAAGAAATTCATGAAAGAGAGGGTTTTGAAAATAAATCAAAAACATCAAAAGGCAATGAATACCTATACTCTCTTCCCTCGATGTTTTCAATGAATCAGAATCATACACCACGTATGTTGATGATGAATTGGAGACAACGAAACCATGTATGTCCAAGTAATCTAACAATTGTGAAGTACCATAAATATCATGTGAGAATCAATTTTTGATAAGACTTCTCTACTTGTGTATACTCTTCTCGATTAACTCTTTACCGACCCATTATCATTGGTCGGTTTTGTAGTGACTTGATGGAAAACCCAAAAAGCGAACTTGAGACTAAAGTAAAATAACCCGAACTTGTGACTTAAACTTGCACTATTGTCAGACGAAGAACCCTATTTCTTAACCCTATAAAAAAAAGGTAAACTTAAAGTTTCTCACATTATCACGCCTTAGTGTGACACTTTAGCACAACAAGCGTAACTCCTTAAAATTGATAGTTATATCTTGTGAGCACAACAACGTAACTCCTTACATCAGGTATAACTAGACAACTCAAGTCTTTGTCATTAAGTAGCGGTTAAAGCTCGAACAAGGATCTCGAAAAATCATGCATCCAACGAACCCGATATCTTGAGATACTTAGTACGCACCCGTGATATCCTACTTCAACCTCAAATAAATAATAGTGAATTCTCGCCGTAATCACATCTTGCGGTTAAATGCCCAAAACTAGCCTTCGTTAACGGTTAAAAATGAGACTTTGATAATGGTTTCCTAATCTTGTCAAAAAATTGTATCCTCGTGAAAATTAGGTGTGAATCATAAATACCATTCTTTGTCAATATATTTAACACAAAAAAAATTTAACCCAATGTATTAAATACATATCAGCTCATGTAAATTTTAGTTGATAAATATTACAACCTCAAAAATTAGGATCCAACAGCTAAGACCCAAATCCATAATTCAATCGGTTATGGTCCAATCCGATACCCCATTCTTGGCCCAAACTAGTGTTAATATTACACTTAAAGTGAAAAAACTTCGGATAGGCCGTCCGATCAAAAACAACATCCGGGTCCATTAAACATCCATTAGCCAAGACTAATCCAAAAGCAATCCAAATCTAGTCACTAACCCTAAAGATACGGGTATAAATTTGTAACAAATTTCTACCCTAATCTCATTTCAACCAAGCACCTACCGTGATAAAAAAATGGCCTACCACACATTTCCCTGTCCCAACTTTCTTACATCTCACATCAAAAACTCCCTGGCCGATCTGTCTCATCTTCATAGCCATCTAATCATCCGAGTATAACACATCAATTAAATAGTTTATCATGAACACAACCACAGCCGGCCATTTGTTGACTATTTCTCCACAATACCGAATCAAAAATCATCGTTTAAGGTGTCAAGATCCTTTGGAGGGTCATGGTAGGTTCAACATAATTTATTATTTTCTTTGATTTGTCTTGTGTCAATGAAGCGAGCCAAAAGAAATTTTATAACGAAATTGTTATAAAACTTCCTTTATGTTCTCGAATAAATAATTGAGGTTTAGCTTCAGAAATAGATCAATGAGGATGTTCTCCTTTTGTGTATTGATCTTTGAAGATCCTTGTTACCACCACGAAAAAAGAAACAACTGAGATCATATGATTGTAATTACTTTTAATGCGTGAGTCTTGATTTGTGATGAAAGCGTGAGATAGGATAAATAGTTGATAGGATTTTTTGAAGTTGATGTTAGGTAAGGATAGATACATATGGTTTTGAGAACTTGTGTTTATTTAGAATAAAACCATGAGCTGATGATGTTTTTTTTGTTCTGAGAGGTCACATGAGTTTGAATGGTATTTAGTATATGTTGTGAGGTCGTGGTCAAGCAGACTTACCTTCATCTCCTTCTCATGTCTTATCGCGTAAACAAACTTATTCACGCTTATGCGTAAAAGCGCTATACGGCGTAACATGGTCAGTCTATGCGTAAGCGTAGGCTTATCGTAAAACCTTCAGCGTAACAATCCTTACGCGTAAACTGGTCTTACGCATAAAGCTTATGCGTAAGGCTTAGGGTTTTCTTCTAACTTATCCAAGCTAGAAGAAATTCACACGATTGAAGTATTCAACACACTTATCCAAGTGAGTGAAATACCGAGTAAACTTTGTAGCATGAAGAAACCCTTTCTCACCTAGTTTTCAACCAATATTCCGACTAATCTGAAACCGAGAAAAAATGGTATAAAAGACCAATAGTTGACCTAGTTTGACCACGATATGACGGAAGTTTTTCACGGAATATGGTACAAAAAAATTATCACAGTAACAAAAAATGCATAAAAGGCATTTAAGACCAAACAAAGCAGTTATGACAATTCTTTTAACCAATACAACATTTGACCATAAATGATACAAGTAACTTGTAAAAATCTGTTAAAAAACTAAAAAACATATGTGAAAGGTTGATACTTTGTTAAAAATAGATTTTAGACAAGACTTTGACAAGATACATCACCAAAATCAACCACAAATGAAAAACCGACCTTGCTCTTGATACCAATGTTAGGACCGATTAAATGGTTGATTTGGTGAATCGGGAGGTCTTGGAAGATGGAAGAACACCATCTTCAAGTTATTGAGAGAAACTAGAGAAAGAAGGGAGAAACTAGTGTGTTTTATTTATGAAAGATGAAAGCTTACCCTAATGAGACTCACCCTCCTAGGAAAGTCTAGGAGGGTATTTATACCTAAACACATACTACTATGACTAAATGACATAACAAGCCCTTGTGTTTTAGGTAACAAAGATAGAAAATGTAATCCCCTCAATGTCGTTCCATTTACGAGTTAGGAGTGATTCCAACAATCTTCCCCCAATGGGACGACATAAGGGATTACTCACAACATTTACTACAAATATAGAAAAAAAATAAAGAAAGGTCTTCATAAGCTCTTCAAGTGTTGAGGATGATGAAAGTTTACGCTCTTTGTCTTCTTCTTGTACCTCGACTTGAGAACCGTTTCCTTCACTTGTAGGCAAATGATGTAATATGCATGAATTGGATTAACTTCCCCCAAATCATGTTGCATGTCTTTAGCAGCTTCTCCGTACACTTCTATTTGGCGAAGTTTGAATCGGCTTCCCCAATGACAACCATCTTATTGATTCGAAACTTTGATGTAGTGAACATTTCCTCTAACTTTTGAAGTTTTGATCTGGCGAATTTGTAAATGGCGATAAACCACACAAGGTAAATCTGCCTTATTGCGGAAAATTCGTTCGAGGGTAACATGCAAGAAATCAGCAAGATCTTGTCACATATGTAGATGCTTCACACCAAACAATCTGCGAAAGACGAGATGAAATGACTTCCCCTAAATGTTTGCGGTCTATCGGAATAATAATGACTTGTGAATATCGATTACTCGATAAAATGACCATGTGTGAGGCATAACAACATCCTATTTAGGTAACTTCACACACGATAACTCTGTGAAAGTGATAACACCAAAGTAAGAAATTTTAACCCGATCGTCTCATTTCTTCACCACGATTGAAGAAATTCATGAAAGGAGAGGGTTTTGAAAAAAATCAAAAACATCAAAAGGCAATGAATACCTATACTCTCTTCCCCTCGATGTTTTCAATGAATCGAATCATACACGTATGTTGATGATTGTGAAGTACCATAAATATCATGTGAGAATCAATTGCTGATAAGACTTCTCTACTAGTGTATACTCTTCTCGCTAACTCTTTACGACCCATTATCATTGATCGGTTTTTTGTAGTGACTACTGATGGAGAAAACCCAAAATGACGAACTTGAGACTGAAGTAAAATAACCCAAACTTGTGACTTAAACTTGCACTATTGTCAGACGAAGAACCCTTTTTCTTAACCCTATCGAAAAAAGGTAAACTTAAAGTTTCT
>OU343216.1:180524801-180587994 GCA_910596185.1 Chrysanthemum makinoi
CGTATTCTCTAAAAACTCTAATATTGCACGTATGAAAACTCGTGAACTCGTACTTTTAATGCCAACCTAGGGGTCCTTTTATAGGCTTAAGGATAACCCTAGTCGGTTTACAATTTGTATCCTTGTACGACAAGTAATCTAAACAAAGAATATTCTAGAATAACAAAGCTTTCCATAATCGAATATAATAGTTCTTTAGCTTTCGATGATTTTGACTTCGACAGCAAAAGATTACTTTGACTTTTACTTAGCAAGATTACTTTGATTCTTCAAGATTTTGACTTGTTCAGTACTTTGTCAATCTTCAGCACTTTCATATCCCAACAATCCTCCCCTAACTTGAATTCTACTTGCTTGACTTCAAGTTCCTTTGTAAATTTAACTTTAACTTTTTCATCTTCAAGGAAAGATTGTATCTTTGTCTTAAGATTGTATCTTTGTATTCTCTGTGCTTATATCATCATCATCAAAGTATTCTTTAGAAATTATTCTTTACAGCATCCTTAATCAGTAATCTCTTTTCAAAGCAACATTCACAAGCTCCATCTTTTCTCAGAAACATAAGATAATTTGTACATTAATTCAGTTTAAGTTTCAGTCTATTCTCATCACTTCCAGGTGTGTAAACTCTTGTGAGAGGTGAATCATTGAAAATTTAATGGATTTTGATGTCTCTTTACCAAAGCCATTAACATTCGAGTAGCCAAATGTTATGATGTGTAAGATCATGGTACACTGATAACCATATGATTTTTAGCAAATCATCGCTATCAACGATTTGATTTGTCTTTACCAAAGCCGCACTTTTAGACTAGTTAGTTCTTTCAATCATGGTGAACTAATTACCATATAATGGTTTTTCCATAGCCTTTACCACAAACCATTTTCTTGTGGGCTAGCCAACTCTTCACATTTACTGATATGGTGAGTTGATTACCATACAACTTATTAGCAAGTTGTCAACTATAAAACGGATTGGAGATATCTTTACCAGAGCCGTTTGCTCATGGATTATCCAATCCTTTTGTAACCATGGTGGATTGATAACCTATTGTTGTTACCATCTCAAAAACCATTTATTTCTTTTAACCTTTGTTTCAAAATATTTATCACTTAACAAAAGTTTTCTTTTCAAAATCATTTACTTGGTTTAATCTTGCAAGCGATTACTTTGATGAAAGTCTTGTTTGATCACAAAGATTTCGAATAAAGTAATCTTGATATATTAAAATTTTATTCAATAAAGATTCATACAAGTTATTCATGCATCATCATCAGCCATAGTAGTCCATCTGATAAACAATTTGATGACCATAAGAGCAGTTTCATTATCTTCTTCAACTTCCATCCTGATGAGTGCTTATTCACTCATCATTTTAGGTCAAATCTGAGCTGCAAAACATCTAAAAACACTCTGAAATGCATCAAAATACTAAAAATATCTCAAAATTGTGTTTTATATGTTTCAGATGCAAAATTATCAAAAACAAATGAAAAACGAACAAAGTTTGCATAATTGGCGTTTTAGTCCCCCCCAACTTTTAAAAATGGCAACTTTAGTCCTCGGAATTTCAAAGATTGACAGTCTACCCCTGGACATTTTAAATTGGAAAATAAACATTTTTAGTCCTTTGGTAATTCTTACTTGTCAAAATTGGTCATTTTGATAAATTTTGGAAAATTACAATTCAGATCTTTCAAGTTTTAAAAATTGGCAAATGTGATCCTTAGATCATTTGAAAATGACATGTTTGGCTCTTGGATTACTTTTCAGAAGTTACATATGTGGTCCCTGGATTTTCGGATTTTACACCTTTGGTCCCTAAAATACACTTTGGATCAAATTGTAATCCTAAACTTAATAACTACCAAAATCATAAACCCAACCCAAGCCCAATCCTAACCCGGTCCAGTCCAATACCCTCTACCCTAATACCCGGTCAAAGAAGTTAACACCCCACTCTCCTCTTCTCCTTTCCCATTTCCCGCCCAAACAAACCCTCACCCTTTATCTGCTCCCCAAAAACCCTACCCCTCTTTTCCTTCTCCCCAAACACTCCACCTCCATATCATCCTTTTACCCAGCTACATCAAAACCCAAACTCACCTTATTCCTCTTTACCCAGGTTTACCCAAATCCCAAACCCACTACCAATTTCCCCCCCCCCCCTCATTCCAATGGCCAAGCTGGCAATCCCAGCTTCAAAAGACCTCAATGGATGGCTCAGATGTAATCTCATGAGTACCTACTTAATCAAGGGCTTGGATTGAGTTAAAGAAGCACAAATTTGGTCTTTGGCTTCACTGCTCACACAGGGGAAACACAAGAGTGAAGACTTGAAGACCTTAGTTGTAGTATAAATAGGATTCATATGTAGCCATTGAAAGGCACCCCCTAGTTTTAGCTTTAAATCAGTTTTTCTTATTTTCTGTTGTAATTTATTTTCTTAATTAATAAAAAGAAATCTTTCAGTTTCATGTTTTATGGTTATTTAGTTATTAAGTCTTATTAATTGTCAAGAGTTTTTAATTTAAACATCAAATCCATCTTAAAGAAAAAGGGGGTCAAGCATCAAAGTTCTGTTTTAGAGTTTTTTTCAAACTTTAAGGAGTGTTTGGTTATTGCTTATAAAGCAGGTCAAATCCATCTTTTACCCGTTTGACTTTCTAAGTCAAACTCCATTTTAGCTATAATCGGTTTCTATGTATTAACTTTGTTGGAAATGTTTTTTGTCTTTTGAATGTTTACGTGTGCAAAAGAACATTAGTTGTGATCTTGTGAAATCTTTGGTTTCATTTGAGAGTCAAAATGTATTAAGTTGAATGTCATGCAATCCTTGTATGGTAAATTTGCTTAGGAGTTAATCTTGCACCTTAAAATTGCTTCTAGCACTGTTATAATCAAGTTCAAAAGTAGTCCTTGGTACAAATTTCTAAAACTGCAGACTTAAAATAAGTGTCAAAAGCTATCTGATCTCAGCTTATTTCTAAGCTGATAAAAGTGTTTCTTGGGTTCTAATTGTTATTTTTAACATCTATGCTAGCTTAATCTCACTTGTGTAGCTTTTCATTGCTTTCAAGGACTCCTTTTCAGCTTATAGATAAGCTCGAAAAGCCTCTACTAAAGCTGTTTTGAACCCTAACCATCACCCTCACAGGTCACCCTTTTGTTTTTTTGTAGTTAGCTTATTTTAGGACTCACTAGACTGATGTTATTTAGTAATCCTTAGATAGCTTAATTTCATTTTAGGATCCCCTAGACTAGTGTCACAACAAAACTGCTCGTTGTTACCCTTTTAGTGCTTATCATTTGCTTTAGCCTTAGGATTCCCTTAGTTCAGTTTAGCTATCTGTTTCCCCCACTCTTTTTTTTTTGAGTTACTTATGGCTTGTCTTAGCTTATTATAGTTAGAATTAGTTCATGTTAGATTATTTTCACCTTAACCGCTTATGCTCATTTGTGATCAAACTGCTCATGGAGGGTGCTTGCATTTTTCTCGTCCTTAATAATAAGCATCCAAACCGCTTATTCAAGAGGTTTTAGACAAAAGGTTTCTCAAAAGTGTTGTTTTGATCGAATCCTCAGTCCCAAAAAATCCAAAAAAATGTTTTGCAAAAGGGTGGAGTGGATCGAACCTCGAGACCTCGCCTTAGAGGATGATAGTGTGTACTGGATACCAAAGCCCTTGGGTCTTTTCTTGTCACACTTTACAACTTTAAGTTCCTATATACATTTCTCAGTTTTAGTTTGGTAGCTTATTCGGCTTTTTAGCAGCTTATTTTCTTAAGCAGTACCACATTTTTATATTTTTTTAGGACCTGTAGCATTTAAAGTAGTTTTCTGTAATTTTCAGATTTTTCAGAAATAGTTTAGTATTTTTAATTAATTAATTAGTGTTTTATAGTTTTTAATTCATAATAATTAATTTAAAAGTCGAAAAAATACCCGGTCTTTTTCTAAAATTATTTTTAGTCAATTAGAACGTAGGAAAATTAATTTCACACCCGTAGCCCTTAAATTGCAAAACTTTTACGTTTATGGCTCCGGGTGGTTCTTTGCTTTACGCTTTTTTAGTTTTAGCACCCGAGGACTTAGTGTAGCTTCGTTTTATCATTCCTTAGGATTAGTGATAGTTTATTTTTAGTTTATTAGGGTTCCCTTTCCTTAATTACTTTCCCGTTAATTAATTTGTAGAAACGTAATTCAAATCAACAAATCATAAAAACCAATTCAAGTTCTAATCACGAAACTCAACGAATCCTTCCATTCACACCTCGTTGGGACCACGCACCCGGAAATCACTTTCCGGTGTCACTTTTATCACACCCGTGAGGTTTGGCACGTTGACCTTTTTCCTAAAGGGTTAATTTGTCGAATTTTACGGTTAATTTGATATATTGATATTGTGTTTGTTTTCACCACTCACTTTACACGAATCAAATTTTGCATACTGGAGCCACAATATCGTGATTTTGCAATTAGTGACTTGAAGAACCTTCCTCGTGAAGTTATTGCTTTTATAAAAATACGAAAATACAAAAATATTTTTCTTTTCTTTGTATATATATGTAAAAGATTAAAATACAAAAAGATTTTTGCTTGTTGTTTTAAATAAAATATAAGACACAATCAATATAACATTCTCAACTGAGGTGTTATCATTATAAGTTCGAACAAAGATTTAAACTTGCTTTTGTGTCGCATTTCGATTTGGTTTATTTCTATCTTTAACAAACTGTGTGAGGGTATAAGGACGGCTGACATTAAATTCATACTGTAGAGACGGGTTTTAATAAGCTTCGCGACCTAATAAGTCTCTCCGCTCCTTTGTGCTTTACTTATAGAAGTGATCATTTCAATGGGATTATTGGTTTAAGTTCAACTGTTTTGCCTCGGTCTTGTTTTAATTGAAAGTGTTGTTTTGGAAGTGCATGCGCACTTCCTCTGAACCATTGAGCCCTTTTCGTGATCTAGCAAATTCCTAGTAAGTCGTTCTCATAGACGTTGCCCGAATAGTCGAACCCGAGATTCGCATCATTCCAAACAACAATATGGCATCGAACGAACTATGGCGGAAATGCTCGGGCACCCACCGAGGTTATGGGGATGCCATCGTTTACCACCAATCAATTCGATCACTTTGAATTGAAGACGATTTAACTTGTGTTCACGAATCAATTCCACGGGTTTGATCGAGAAGAACCGTATGCACACATCCGTTGGTTTAACAAGTTGACCTCAACTATCAATTACAAGGATGTGCCACAAAAGTGATCAAGCGATGCTATTTCCGCTTCACTTGAGGGCAGCCGGATTTGGTGGAAAAAGAACCCCTAACCATCGAAACTTGAGGATCTTGTTCAAAAGTTTGTCAATTATTTCTTTCCTCCATCAGATCTAATTAATCTTAAAAATGAAAGGATTTCGTCAAAATTTCGATGAAAACTTTGGAGAGGCATGGGAGAGATTCAAAGATCTCTTCAGGAAATGCCCCCATCATGAATTCACACGAGCTTCAACAAGTTAATATCTTTTTATAATGGGTTGAACGGTAACGATCAAGATTCTCTAGCCAGCGGTGGCAATATCTTGAATCGTAAGCCTAAAGATGTGATTGAGATTTGCAAAATAAAATCAAAAGTTCCTATTTCTCGCAACAAAGTCAATATTCCGAACACTCGCTTTTCATCCAGAATCTTCCGAGTTACCGCTCAGGCACGCTCTAACGGACGTCATCCGTTGTATGATGAAAGAGGTAAAGGAAATCAAAAGCGAAATTCATAAGCCGGAACCAATCAAAGCCGCGGAACAAGGTGTGAAACTTGTAGTAGTCCACACGCGTATTATGATTGTCAAGCAACCGATGCTTCTCTTTACCAAGCTCCCGTAACTTCTGTAAACCACAATCAATACCACCACAAATGATCCTCACTACTGCACCTAGCAATATGACACCACCGGTTTTCTCTCTGTACAAAACCATGGCAATCAAAATCGCGTTGTTCCGAATCAAGGACAAAACTTCAATAACTCTCAAAATTTCAATCGAACCTGAACAATTTCAACCAACCATATCAAGTCTAAATCGCAAGTTATCAACAACCTTCCCAAGCTCCCCTACCAAATGACTTCATGAAAATTACTGAGTCAAGCATACGTTCAATGCAAACTCAGGATCAATAACATGAGGGTTGAGCTTAAAAAGGAAATTGATACCACAATGTCTCGGCAGACAAATGAGTTGAAGAATATGATGAGCAGTTTCATGAACATGAATATGAACAAAGCTTCGTCATCTTCCGGAGGACTCCCAAGCAATACAGTTCCAAATCAAATGCGAAGTTGAAAGTCACCACTCGTAGTGGTAAGACGCACAATGGACCTTCGACTCCAATGCCTCCTCCACCATGAGCAATGAGTCAAGTTACCAAGGATACAACGGACAAGGTGCATTTCTCAAGCCCAGAAGTACCACGACATGTCCCACCTTCGGTAGTCAAGCTTTAAGTCCGAACCCGGTTCGAAGACAAATTTCGAGTTTAAATGACTTCTATCCCGGCTCAAAAGTCTAGTCACTTCTTACCCATCAAGATTGCATGATGAGAAACTCAAAGACAAAACCAAAGAGCAAATGGAAAAATTTTTCCAAATTTTCAATGAACGCACTTTGATATAAGCTTCGTTGATGCTCTTGTTCTAATACCCAAATTTGCATCCACACTTAAAGGCTTCAATGAGCAACAAAGATAAGTTATCTGAGATGGCTAAAACCCCTCTCAATGAGCAATGCTCAGAGGTCCTTCTCAAGAAGCTTCCCAAAAAGCTTGAAGACCTGGGGAGGTTTTAACTGTGATTTCTTGGGGATTGTTCAATGCTCCGCCTTGGCCGATCTTGGTGCAAGCATTAACCTCATGCCACTCTCAGGATGGAAGAAACTGTCTCTTCCTAAACTTACATCCACTTGTATGACACTCGAGCTAGCTGACTGTACCAAAACTCGGCCCACTTGGGATAGCCGAGGATGTCGAGGAAAGTAGGAAAGTTTCACTTTCCTACCGACTTTGTTGTAGTAGAGACGGATGCGATCCCTAGAGTTCCCTCATCTTGGGGAGAGCTTTCGAGAACGAGCCGTGTTCTAATTGATGTGGATTGGTCAAGAGTTGACCATACCTGTTGACAACGAAGAACTCACGCTTAATATCAACCGTAACTCCAAACCTCTATACAAACATAGTGTTGCCACAATTGATCAAAAATCCGAAAGAATCAATGCAACACTCTCAAATTTCAATGGGTTAAGAGGAGTCATCAAAACGCGTCGAGCTAAAAAAGCTTTGAAAATCAACCCTGGTTCAAACAAATGGTTTGAAAGTTGTCCCAAGGAAGTCGAGAGTGTTCTTGATGATGATGATCTTGAATCGGAGACTTTATCGAAGTGGTGGAAATTAAGCTAGCTCTAAGAGCACACCGCTTGTTCCACCTCCGAATCAGGTTTATCAGTATTGAGTTTAGCACCTGTGGAATGAAACCAAACTCTCTTGATTTATCGGATTGGATGATGATGTTTGTGATCCAATAGGAGACATTCTTCCCATTGAAGAATTGCTCAAAATGATCCATCATCCCTAGTCTTATTATTTCCAACTCTTTCCATCCCTTCTCTCACCCGGATGAGGAAGATGACAACTTTGGAATGAAGTCATGCCTTTCTTAGTGATGAGTCGATTCCAACAGAATCTATAATACTACTTTGATTTCGAGGGGACATCCTTTTTCTCGAAAATCTATTGATTGAAGAACCGTTTCCAACCCTCCCACCGAAATTGCTGACAATCACCACACAAACTTCAAGACTAAGCTTAAGAATGTCAAAATGGTGATTTGCTTTCATCGATGAGGAATGGACCCCGCATTCTCATCTTTGTTCCATTCTTCACATGGGTTGTTTCTTCTTTCTTTCTGAATGAGGACACCATTTTGACCCGGTATCATCCTTTATAGTTTCTACAATATTAACAATCTCACGGTTGTATCTCGTCGTGGAACTTTCGATGTTCATATTTTATAACACCGCGTGAGCCAAAGTCCGACGAGATTGGTTTTCCACGTTGTTTCCCAAGAACAAAATGAATACGGGTCGAAGCCGCTAGCTTACCCGGGAATCAAAACGAAAGAGCAATTATATGGTTTTCACCAGATTTGACTTCTTTCTATTTTCTACCACCCTAGTGTGGGGAGTTGCCCCTCGCCGTTGTATATAAGTTTTCAAAAAAAAAAATAATGGCGTAGTATTTCCCTTTAATGTTCTATGTTTCGGCATAACCGCCGGTACTTTGAATATTGAGGGCAATATTCATTTCTAGTGTGGGGAATTCTCACAAATTTTATCATGTAATTATACCCACCCAATTCCCCATTTTGGCCAAAATTTTTTTTCAGGGTAAGTGTTTTGCACTTACTCAGCCTATTGTTATCGTAACCACCATGTCTAATCAAACAAAAGGATTGGTTAATCCAGTGACATTGAAACGGATTCCTTGGTAAAGATTTATCAAACTGCTGGATTCGGGCTTGCAATTTGCCCTAAAATTGTATGGTATTCAACACCATATCTTTTTAACTAGTGAAGAGCTGTCATCCGCAAGTTTTATGGCTTGGGTAAAGGCATTGAAACCATAATTGCACTCACTCAACAAAGATATTTTATCTAAGAGTTGGCTAGTCGAAGCAAGCGGCTTACGGTAAAGACAAATCAAAAGCGTTGAAAGCTGGTGATTTGCTCAAAATCATATGGTTATCAATGTACCATAGTTCTTACTTGAACTAAAACATTTGGCTACTCAGAGTAATGGCTTTTGGTTAAGAGATTCAAATCCATTAAGTTTTCTCAAAAGATTGCTAGGGACTAGCAATGTTTTAGTGTGGGGATTTGATGAGTGCTTATTCACTCATCATTTTAGTCAAATCGGTGCAAAACATCTAAAAACACTAAAATGCATCAAAATCTTGAAAATATCTCAAAATTGTGTTTTATATGTTTTAAATGCAAAATTATAGAAAACAAATGAAAACAAACAAAGTTTGCATAATTGGCGCTTTAGGTCCCCGACTTTTAAAAATGGCAACTTTAGTCCACGGAATTTCAAAGATTGTGAAATTCACCTGGACATTTTAAATCGGAAAATAAACATTTTTAGTCCTTTGGTAATTCTTACTTGTCAAAATTGGTCATTTTGAGAAATTTTGGAAAATTACAATTCAGTCCTTCAAGTTTTAAAAATTGGCAAATGTGATCCTTAGATCATTTGAAAATGACATGTTTGGCTCTTGGATTACTTTTGAAGTTACATATATGTGGTCCCCGGATTTTTGGATTTACACCTTTGGTCCCCTAAAATACACTTTGGATCAAATTGTAATCTAAACTTAATAACTACCCAAATCATAAATGACCCAAGCCCAATCTAACCGGTCCCAGGTCAATACCTCTACCCTAATACCGGTCAAAGAAGTTAACACCCACCTCTCTTCTCTCTTTCCCATTTCCCCCAAACAAACCCTCACTTTATCACATCCCCAAAACCACTTACTCTTTTCCTTCTCCCAAACACTCCTCCATATCATCCTTTTACCCAAATACATCAAAACCCAAACTCACCTTATTCCTCTTTACCGGGTTTACCCAAATCCCAAACCCACCAATTTCCCCCTCATTCCAATGGCCACTGGCAATCCCAGCTTCAAAAGACCTCAATGGATGGCTGGATGTAATCTCATGAGTACCTACTTAATCAAGGGCTTGGATTGAGTTAAAGAAGCACAAATTTGGTCTTTGGCTTCCTTGCTCACAGGGAAACACAGAAGTGAAGACTTGAAGACCTTAGTTGTAGTATAAATAGGATTCATATGTAGCCATTGAAAGGCACCCCTAGTTTTAGCTTTAAATCAGTTTTCTTATTTTACATTTGTAATTTATTTTCTTAATTAATGAAAAGAAATCTTTCAGTTTCATGTTTTATGGTTATTTAGTTATTAAGTCTTATTAATTGTCAAGAGTTTTTAATTTAAACATCAAATCCATCTTAAAGAAAAAGGGGTCAAGCATCAAGGATACGTTTTAGAGTTTTTCAAACTTTAAGGAGTGTTTGGTTATTAACTTATGAGTCAAATCCACTTTTTACCCGTTTGACTTTCTAAGTCAAACTCCATTTTAGCTATAAATCAGTTTCTATGTATTAACTTTGTTGGAAATGTCTTTTTGTCTTTTTGAATCTTTGCAATTGTGACAACATTAGTTTTGATCTTGTGAAATCTTTGGTTTCATTTGAGAGTCAAAATGTATTAAGTTGAATGTCATGCAATCCTTGTATGGTAAATTTGCTTAGGAGTTAATCTTGCACCTTAAAATTGCTTCTACTTGTTATAATCAAGTTCAAAGTAGTCCTTGGTACAAATTTCTAAAACACGCATCACTAAAATAAGTGTCAAAAGCTATCGATCTCAACTTATTTAAGTGATAAAAGTGTTTCTTGGGTTCTAATTGTTATTTTAACATCTATGCTAGCTTAATCTCACGTGTAGCTTTTTCCATTGCTGGACTCCTTTCGGCTTATAGATAAGCTCAAAAGCCTCTTTGAAGGCTGTTTTGAACCTGCGACCATCACCCTCCGCAGTCACCTTTTGTTTTTGTAGTTAGCTTATTTTAGGACTCACTAGACTGTTAGGAATTAGATTTTCCCGGTATTAAAGAGTCGGTCACCTCAAGTATATGTAATCGTTAGAAAGCTCGTAGTCGTAGTTATTTTAAGTTAAGTAGTATTTAGTTAAGTAACACCGTGGAGGACGGACGGGTCTTTACCCACTGTATGCCCGATCCACACCGATGTGTGTATGCTTATGTAAGACTATAACTACTCTCTACCTCCCAAGGTAGAGAGTTGGAGCTCATAATAATAATTTCACTTTCTCTCACTAAGTTCCCTAAACCTCTAACTTTCTCTCTCTAGAATTCCATCTTAAACGCCACCTTGTGTTATGGTTTGATGTGTATGTGAAAAGTTAATATCTAACAATTGGTATCAAGAGCCATGGTTAGATCATATCTTACACATCTTTGGATTTCTAGTGGTTTTTAGGTGGTTTTTAAGTTTGAAAAAGTTTAGTGGTTTTGCATCATTTGATTGATTTCTAGTGTTAAAGTTTCGATTTTGGTTGTACTTTTATGTTTAGAATCATCAAAAGTGTTTAGGTTTTCATTTGGTAGGCTTGAATCATCTTGGTTGGGTTGTTTTGGATTGAAAAGTGAGGTTTATATGGTTTTTTTCAAGCTAGCGACTTAGCTCACGGAATAGTTTCTTGGTAGCGACTTGCTTCACATTTGTAGCGAATTTACGTTGTTGGAACTAGCGAGTTAGACCTAGCTTAAAGTACAAGTAGTGGATTCTCCACTACGGTAGCTTACTTGGGGTAGTTAACTTGGTCGTAAGAGTTTAGTTGCTCTCAAGTGACTCTAGGTCTTAAATGTAGCGAATTGTCCAAAATTTGGTTAGCGACTTGGTCAAGCGAGTTACTACTTAGCTTAATTTGTTTTTTCTGTTAGCTTAACTTGGGACTCTAGCGAATTTAGGTGTGTAGCTTAATTGGGTTAGTTTAATTTAGCAGTGCATTATCTTCTAGCGATTTAGTATTTTATCATCCTAGTCTTAGTGATTGTTTACGGTTTCTCTTGATTTAGAAAATCGTGAAAGAATCCATTTCCGGTTTAATCATAGAGCTATAAAATCCCGTATAACTGTTAACATGTCTACCAACGCTCTATCTATATTCCACTGCTGTTGAAGATGTTCAAGCAATGTTCAGATACTCGCCCACCTATGCTTGACAAAACTGACTATGACTCATGGGCTCAACGAATTAGATTGTACTGCCTTGGAAAGGAAAATGGTGTCAACATTCTCAAATCCATTGATGAAGGACCATATCGAGTTGAGACGACTAGACACATACTTGATACTAATGCGATGGTACTCTGCTTTACGGAATGACGACCTAAGATGTATGATGAGCTTGATGATAAAGATAAAAGAGATTGATGCGATATCGTGGCTTCAAACATTGTTATTCAAGGTCTTCCTAAAGACATCTACAAGCTGATCAATCATAACACAGATGCTAAGGCAGTTTGGGACAATGTTAAGATGCTTCTCTCGGGTTCTGAATTAACTATGGAAGACAGAGAATCCCAACTCTATGACGAATTTGAGCATTTCAAGATGAAACCGGATGAGAGTGTCTATGAGTACTATGTGAGATTTCATAAGTTAGTTAATGACATGAGGAACATCGGAATGACTATGCCTAACATTCAGTTGAACTCAAAATTTGTGAACAACATGAATCCCGAATGGCACAAGTTTGTTACCACTGTGAAGCTCACTAAAGGATTGAAGAATACAAACTATGAGCAACTCTATGCCTTCCTCCTTCGGAATGAGAGACATGCTATGTTTGAAAAATTAATTCTCAATCGGTTCAAAACCAACCAGGGAGAGACAAGCTCGTCTAATGACTCTACAGCTTTCTACTCAAACATCGAAATCACAACCAAAGCATCACAAGTCATACCCTTGGGTAATGGTAATCACAAACTCATTCCCGATCCTATGTACAAACAAGTCGATGCCGATACTCACGTGGGTAGCTTCATTAATCAACTAGCTCTTCTCATCAGTCAAAACATGAATACTCTCCCACAAACCAACAACAACCTCGAATCAAGATCTAACCCACACAATCAAGCCACTATTAAAGATGGAAGGATCGTGGTGCAACCAGACAGAAAGACAGTATGATCGTGGACGGTGGAGCCGGGAGAGGTTATGTTGGAAACCGAATCGAGGAAGGAATGGTAACCAAGGTCAACTAAGCTCATCAAATGTTATAACTGGTGGAGAGGGACACATTGCAGGAACCGCACATCTCCAAAGCGCCCACGAATCGCCGACATTTCCGAGAGAAGATGCCGCCGCTCAAGCTCGTGACAATGGTGCTACTGGATGAAGAGGAATTGCTATTTTTGTCGAGGGCAATGCCAAGACCTATGATGCAGATGTGGATGAGCAGCCTATTCGAGAGATAGGTCACAATCATCAGAATGCCTTTCAAGTCCGACAGTGATGCAACGACTATGATGTGGATGATGGACTCTATGCACACACAATTTTTTATGGCTAGCATTTCTCCAATGGTTTCTCCCAAGGTCTCCTCTTCATCACTAGCTGGACCATCCCATGACAAGCTCATCTCAGAGGTATTAAAACTATACGATGATGCCGATAAAAGCACCATGACAAAGTACAATAAACTGAAACTATTGAATCAAATATTGAAAATATGGGTAATATCAATATTGTCCCATATGATCAATATGTGAAACAAAGTGAAAGTGAAGTTGTACCAAGTGATGCATCTCAAATCAACAATGACTATGTTTTTGATGAATACACCGTGATGTGCCTCGATGATTCCATTATTACTGAACTAAATGCCTATAAAGAACGTGTTGCTATTTATGAACAACGTGCTAAGTTTGAGTTGACCACTCGTGGGCAGGAAATGGATAACCAAGTAAGTAAAGTAATTAGAAAAAGTAAGTTTAGAGAAGAAATATTGAAACAAGAATTAAATTCCTTGCAAGAAAACCTCTCTAAAACATCTAAGCAAAAACAAGAACTTCAAGAAAATGTGAAAATGCTTAAGCAAGAATTTAATGCAAAGGAATCAAAACTTGAGAGATTTTTCTAATCTGAAAACTTTGAAAACAAACTTGAGAACAAGTTGTACATACAAGGAAACACCATTCAGACCGCTCACATGGTCACTAAACATCGAGTCTTAAGCGTTAAGCATAGCATTCCCCTTGTTGAGGAACCAAATCCAGAGGTAATTAAAAAGGCTAGAAATGCTCATAAGGTGCTTTATGATGGTAATGAAATTCTTAAGCCTAGGCGGAAACCTAGTTGCGTTGAGTGCACTGAGGAAGATAAGAAATCGGATGAAGTCACTAGGGAAAGGATGAACAAAAAACTAGATGACCCTAAATGCAAAGAGAAAAAGATTATTATCACTCCCCATGACTACAAGAAGGAAAACTGGATTTCCTTGAACATGTTTAAGCCTCAAACATTGTTAACCCTAACAAGTGTTCTCGAAAAGGATATGGACTTGCAAAAGTCAAAATCTTGTTGAAAAGAATCCCCTTGTAGGAAATTGCCTAAAGCGACTGTGTATCCTCCAAATACACCAATGCACTTAGTTCCTAGAACTATTGCCACTAAAAGCAAGACCTTAATCAGTCAATATGTTATTCTTCAACTATTTGTTGATTTTGAGAAAACTTGTAAGAAAAGGATCACACCCATCGGGATAACCGAAGGGAAAGGGTTTTGAGCAAATGAAAGAATGTTATTTAACCGAGGTCATGCCTTTCTTTAAACAACTAAAAGATCATTTTGAGAGTCTTAAAAAGGGAACAAAATCAGATATTAAAGAAATGGAAAAGGAATTTGATGCAATGGTAGTTGAAGTTAGTGATTATGAGCAGCACTAAAATATAATTAGATTGAGAGGAAGAACTTGCATACCTTAAATGAGACTCTTATTACTGAATGTGTTGCTCAAGATATCTTTTTTCACTGCTTCAAATTGCTCTATTAATGCTTCCAAATTTCATGAACTATCGGTGGCCCTGAAAGTCTCCCATGATCGTGTCATTGAGCTTGAAAAACTAATTCTGAACTAAACGAGAAAATTGAACTAGATGATCACAACAATTTGGTTAAACATTTTTCTAAACTCGAAGTTGAGCATTTTAATTTACAACTAAAATATCAACATCTTAAAGAAAATGTTAAAACTTCAAATATCAAGACATCGCCAGATGCTCCAGAGTTTGATGCAGTTTTTCAAATTAACAAACGTGATGAACAGATTCAAGCTCGTAACACGATGTAAAATTGAAAGCCCAAATCTCAATTAAAGGGTCAAACGAACAATAAGACAAAGCTCCCAAATCCCTCATCCTTTAGATTCTCAGAATTCTCAAACTTTTCATCTTCAAAACTTAGTTGATGCCTTACAAAAGGAAAACGAGAGTTTTCTAGAAGAAAATGAAAAGTTAAACGACATTTTAAAGAGTTATATGATTCAATGAAAGTCACCCGTGACCAAAACAACGAAAAAATAACGTCTTTACAAAAGGAAATTGAGAATCTAAAGTCGTGAAATGGGAACCGCCACTTGTTTTCAATAAGAATGTTGTCTCAAAGTCACCCTTAGACTGCAAATACATCGTGGACGCTTAAATATATTCCTCCTCATCTTAGGAATAATGAACATGCTTTTCATGAATACGGTGCTCACCTTAAGGATAGTCTAGAATGTCTTCGTGAGATTGTCGAAGAGGATTTCATTAATAAACCTCTTGATAGTGAAATTAGGTTTGCTTGCCTCCATGCCAAACGATCTCAAGAGTTGCTAGAATGTGTAATTGCCACATGCCCAAAATCCTTAACCTTAGGTGAAAAGGGCAAAGCTGTGATGCCCTGTTCTATGCCTAGTGCCAAGCAGGAAATCCGCTCTATGCCCAGTCTTAAAAAAGGAAACACTAATGTGCCTTCAAGTAGTTCAGATTCCGGATATGTTAGTGCTAAGAAAGTGAACTTTAGTGTACCGCAAAGCTCAAATCACAGTATTAAAGTATACACTAATGTGCCTTCTAGTACTTCAGATCCTTGCACATCAAGTTCAGAATGCAAAATTAGATCAACCAACTAATGTTCCCATTCTCTACAGAGTAATCATGACTTTAAAGCGAGAAGGTCAAAGTCTCAAGACAATACAAGGAATGATAGGACCTTGCAAGCTAAGAATGTGCATGGAAGAGTAGAAGACCAATCTAGGAACATTAGGCTTGAGTTGAATAAAACGAATCGTGTTGATTCTAGTATTAGCCTTAGGCGCATCAGTAATTAATTCATTCGATACTATTTGCAAACCTTGTAATGATGCATGCTTGAATTCATTGCTAATCATGAATGTGGTGTGAATGCTTTGTCTAATGTGTCAAATGCCCGCTAAAATTGCTAATGCTTATAATCGCAAATTAAGGCAAAAAGGCAAAACGAAAGATTGTTAGAAAACAAGGGAAACCCACGGAAGAACTTTTATAAAGATAGGTTATTATTGGATACCTTTTGGTCCATAAGAATAATCGCTTTGTTCTCAAACTGCTAAGATTATGCCCACTAGAAAATGGATGCCTACCGGTAGAACTATTCCCTTAAGAAGTAAACATACTTTGAATAGGTCAAATACGTATTCAAAGATTGCATCTATTCCCGATTCCATTGCTTCTACTTGATATGGATGTTTCGATTTCGATGTGGGTGTTCCAATATCGCACTAACCAAATGGAACCCATTCTTGCATGGGGATCCCAATTATCCGCTTATCCATTTTGTCTGTGTTCAACCGCAGATCGTTCAAATCGCTCTCGGTACTGGACTCGTGTTCCAAGCATATGACGAGACCGGTCGGCTCATGAACTTCGTGAGCAAGTTCATCGGGATGTTAGATTTGTAATGATCATTTCGGTACTATTATGGGTTATGGAGATTATGTTGTTGGTGATAGTGTCATCTCGAGTGTCTACTATGTTGAAGGGTTGGGTCATAATTGCTCTCCGCGGTCAATTCTCGTGACTCATCTAGAAGTTGCTTCTTAAAACATACGCTTTGTTAGAGATCTTAATGGTAAGGAACGTTAAAGGAACTCGTGGTCAAACTTTACACCATCTCTATCGATGATATGATGAGGCTTCTCCAATTTGCTTGTTGTCAAAGGCTTCTAAAACAAAGTCATGGTTATGGCATCGTCGCCTCAATCACTTGAACTTCGGCACCATCAATGATCTTTCCGTAAAGGACCTAGTTGTAGGTTTACCTAGACTAAAGTATGAAAAGGATCATCTTTGTTCAGATGTCAATTGGGAAAAGCAAGAAATATGCCCATAAACCCAAACCTACTAACTCGTCACGTAAGTTCTTCATATGATTCATATGGATTTATGTGGACCAATGAGGGTACAAAATATCTTTGGGAAGAAATATGTGTTAGTTGTGGTTGATGATTACTCTAGATTCACTTGGTCAAGTTCTAAGGACAAAGGATGAAACTCCCGATATCATCATCAAACTCATCAAACGCAGTGTTCGACTTAACAAAACCGCCGAAGTCGAATTAATGGAACCGAAGTTTGTCAACAAACAACTTAATGAATTCTATGAAAGCATGGAATCACCATCAAAGAAGTGTTTCACTAACTCCTCAACAGAACGGTGTAGTTGAAAGACGAAATCGGACTCTTGTTGAAGCCGCTAGAACAATGTTGATTTACTCAAAGGTTCCAATGTTTCCTGGCTGAGGCAATTGCCACCGCATGCTATACACAAAATCGTTCCCTAATCCACCTCGCTCATGGAAAAACTCCATATGAACTTGTCCACAACGTAAAACCTAATCTCTCTCTTCCTTGTGGTTTGGTGCATTGTGCTATCCAACTAATGAGGGTCAAGACTTAGGGAAACTTAGGCTAAAGTCGACATTGGAGTATTTGTAGGATATGCACCAAACAAAAAGGGATTCCGAATCTATAACAAAAGAACCCGAAATATCATGGAAACCATTCACGTTACGCTTGATGAGTCGACGGTCAAATGGCTCGGACAATCCAAAGGGACCCGCACTTCAAAGACAGCCCATTGGTTCATCTCTTGTTCCAAACTCTACTCAAGAAACTCCATATGTACCTCCATCTCAAGATGATGTAAAGAAATTGTTTGATCCTATGTTTGATGAACTGTATGATTCAAACACTAATGAGGTAATGATTCCTCGCAATGAGGATGCTCATATTCCTATGAATGAAGACAATCCTTCAGTCTCAATATCTTTAAGTCAAGAAGCACCTGCCGCTGATCCTTCAGTCTCATCAACAAATCATCATTCTTCAAATGTACATCATGGAAATGTTTCGGGCATCAATGATGAAGTTAATCCCTTTGCTACCCCGAGATGCTCCATTTGAAAACATATTTGCTACCTGAATCATCATCAACCATCTCTTCGTGAGACATCACTTCTACCCCTCAGCCTCAACAACCGCCACATGAACACCTCAGAAAATGGACTCACGATCATCCATTAGACAACATCATTGGAAATCTCTCGTCCGTAGATCAACCGGAAACAACTTGCAACCGATGCCTTATGGTGTTTCTTCAACTCCGGACTTTCTAAGATCGAACCAAAAGATGTTAAAACCGCCATGAATGAAGATACCTGGTTCAATGCCATGCAAGAAGAAATTCATGAGTTTGATCGACTTGATGTATGGGAGTTAGTACCGCTCCAGATGTGCTATGATTATATCTCTCAAATGGATCTTCAAAGTAAAACTTGATGAGCATGGTGATGTGTTGAAAACAAGGCTCGTTTCGTTGCTAAAGGATATCGTCAAGAGGAGGGTATAGACTTTGAAGAATCTTTTGCTCCTGCTGTTCGAATCGGGCAATCGTAATCTTCTGCTAACGCTAGTAAGAACATGGTAGTGTATCGATGGATGTAAAGACGCATTTCGAATCCGGAGATCTTAAAGAAGTCGCTTCACGCCGCCCAACCCGAAGGATTTGTGAATCAAGAGCATCCTACTCACGCTTATCGTTGAAGAAGGCTCTTACGGTTTAAAGCAAGCACCAACGGCATGGTATGATACACTGTCAAAGTTTCTTCTATCATCCGGATTCAAGAAAGGAGATTGATCCTACATTGTTCACCGAAGTCGCAAACATTTAACTATGTTCAAATTTATGTTGATGATATTATTTTTGCTTCGACCGACCCAATGGAATGTGATCATTTTTCTAATGAAATGAGTTCAAAGTTTCAAATGTCAATGATGGGACAAATGTCATTTTTCTTGGGATTACAAATTTCACAAAGTCCTGAGGCATTTTCATAAATCAATCTAAATATGCAATGAGATTTTAAAGAAATTTGATTTGATTCATGTGACCTCGTGACACCCCATGATTGATCGAATCAAACTAGATGAGGACCACTCATGGATCATGATTGACCAAACGAAATATCGTAGTATGATTGGATCCCCGATGTACCTCCCAAGTAGTAGACCGCATATCTTGTTCGCTGTTTGCATGTGTGCTAGATACCGTGCTAAGCCTACTAAAAAGCACCTTGAAGCGTTAAACGGGTCTTTCGGTATCTCCAAGGAACCATCAATATGGGACTATGGTACCAAAAGGACACCGGTATGTCACTAACGGCCTATGCGATGCCGATCATGCAGTTGTCAAGATACACGCCGGTACATCCGAGGTGCTCGCTTTTGGGTGATAAGCTTGTGAGTCGGTCTTCAAAGAAGCAAATGAGTACTTCTATTTCCTCTGCAGAGGCTGAATACATAGCCATGTCATCTTGTTGTGCTCAAATCTTATGGATGAGATCTCAATTATCCGACTATGGCTTTGAATTCAAACAAAATCCTCTCAGACTGTGATAATAAAAGTGCTATTGCTCTCTCATGCAACAACGCTCAACACTCAAGAGCAAAGCATATCGACATTCGACATCATTTCATCGTGGAACAAGTGGAAAAGGTGTGGTGGAACTATATTTTGTGAGGTCCTAATATCGCTTAGCGGACATCTTCACCAAAGCTCTTCCAAGAGAACGCTTGAGTTTATTCTTCCCACGCTTGAAAAGTCTTCAACCGTGAACACTCAAACGCCTTCAGGAGGAAGACGAGGAGTAAAGGTCTATCTTCATCTATCTCTTGTATATATTTATTCAAAAAGCAAAATACAAAATTATAAAACCCTTAAAACCAAATAGAAAAATATAAAACTTTCAAAAATCCATAAAAAAAATCAAAATCAAAAATCTTTAAAAATATTGTCTTTTTCATGTTTTTTTCTCGGTTCGAAAATATCTACTTTGTTCTGTGCCATTCAAAGAATGACACGACTTTAGATGTTGTTGAATTTAAAAAAAAAAAAAAAAAATCAAAAATTATTTTTGGGAAAGAGAAAAAATGGTTTATTCATTTTCGTGCAATAACCCGGTTTTTTAAAAGAAAGAACAGAGCCATGTTTTACCATGTTTTCAAATTCCATGCTCGGATTCTATAAACATTTATCTCATTGAAAACTAATGCTTTGAAAAATAACCTGTCTCTATTTTTGATAATCATCAGGACTTATTTGTCAAAATCTCTATCGCTCAATCAACAACCTATGTCATTGATTGAGGGGAGAATGATTTCAATTAAATTAAAAAGTTATTTGGCATTAAATTGTTTTCAAAAGATGTACATGCATGTTTAACCAATGGAGTTTAAAATCTCAACATCGATCCTTATCGCTTAAACGCTTTCATAATCAAGTCACTCTCCTTAAAAGCTTTCAAAATCAATTTAAAATCTATAAGAGATCACAAATCTCAAATGATTTGATAATTGTGATCGGGGAGAAGTTGTGATTTAAATAGGATTTAAACCGATAATTTATAAATGGCTTAAGTGATTAGCACGTTTACCTCCCCGTAAGTGACAAACGATTTCAAATTTTCCATGCACACATTGAGGAGGAGCATCTATCTTAAACCTATGATTTGAAACGCGGATCATTTATCTCAATGCGTGTTCCCTCTAGTATGTAAAACTCTTTCAAACCTAGAAGCACATATTGAGGGGAGCAAAATCATGAAAACCTCATCCTTCCCCAAAATGCTTTATCTACTTGATTCGATTAGGAAAGTGATGTTGATATTTTTTAGAAAATGGTAATCAAAGAAGTTAATTCTTTCTCTTGCCTCCTTGTGCAAAACATTTTCAAATACTTGATGCACATGTTGAGGGGGAGTTCTCTTTCTAAAATTATCAAAAACAATTCAGGTACAAAATGCTTTGATAATATATCACAAGTATCTCGATTGATTTTCAAATGGTTTTCAATTGGTTCCTAAGGCGATGAACAATACCCAAAAGACCAACCAACTTTACATTATGTATGGTGATATAAGGATGATAAGGTTAGGTATGTGTTCCCATGATCCGCCGATCCCGAGGGATCTACCTGTGGACTATCCACTAGTTTGTGTAGAGTTCTTAGGTATGATGATAAAAGGAGAAAAATGAGATATGGGAAGAGTGCGACTAAGACCGAGCTAGATCGGAATAAACCCAACAAGGTTCTAGCTATGAAGTCTCGTAAGCATCAAGGGGTTGAAGAATTAAAAAGAATTGAATGAGAAAAGGGTGAAAACAAATAGCCTCCATTTATTCAACCTTAGGCGTAAACCGGTTCAATTCATATGCTACCATGGTAATATCGGTATTGAAGACAAGACGCCATGGACCCGGTGGACGACCGCACTTCAACTTTCCAAACCACTCAAGTTCCTCTTAAAAGGACTTGTTTCATTCTCACGGGAACCGACATTATCTATCGACTTTCTCTTAGAGATTGTTGATATTGAAGAAGAGACCCTCTCCCTAGTCTCCGATACAGGATCCAAATATGCACAAATTGAGTCTAGAGCCACGAGATCATCAATAAATCTCATTAGGACACTTTCAATGAAGACTCTCTGTTTCACACAATGTGGAAAGAGAGATTATATCTTGAGTCCTACGCATTATCCTTGTGGTATTGCGTAACATCTGAAAGTGATGTGTTACATATTCACTGTGAAGATGGAAAGCCTTCTGGAGCCAACATCTAACAAGCTCTCGTAGGTGGCATGTGAGATCTATTATACGATCAACCATGTGACAACCGAACGTAAACAATGGGGCGATTCAATCTTTTGAATCAATCCCGGTTCAAAGTTATGGATTGACGGATACCTTTGAAAAACCGGTCTTTGTGCTTTAAATCTTTTCATTAGCACGTCGACCGTGTACTAATTTTTCAAATCAAAAGGTGTTTTATGATTGATAATTGATTTTCATTAAAACCTTCGTTATATTGCAAAAACAATTTCTATTGAGCAATACACCATTGTTTTTCAAATCTCTTTTCATCAATCGGACGAATTCGCCGTTCACTCAATTCGTTGTCTTCTTTGAGATGTTCCTTTGAGAACGTTAGCATACTAAACCCTCCAAGGAAATTCTTCGAATTTACCCGATCACAGTAGTACTTGTAACAACAACGGGAACCGTGCGTGGTACCTCAATTCAACGAAAATCAAAGACACTTTCGTGCATTTATTGCTAACCGTTGTATGCAGTACCCGACGCTTTGCAAATGTCGTAATGAAGGTCAATCCATAGCCGCATGCTCACTTAACACATTCATCTCAAAAGAAATCATGATTAGTGCATCAATGACTCGGATATTTTCACTCCATGCTTCTCGCACGCTGCCGCCAATATCATGATTCAACAAATGCTTCCGCTACTCTGATGAGAAGATATCATGATCCATAATGTGAGCATGTCGGTCCTATTGTCACAACATCACATAATACCAACACCACAATGGATGTATCAGAGATTTTCTACTAGCCGATGATCTCAAAAGTCGGCTCAACATTATTATCACGGATCAAGAAAAGACCTCCACTTGGATTAACCAAACATGCAATGAGTGGAATCAATGACTACGAAGCCGGAGCAAAGTACTACATCAAGAATGCAAGATCAATTGTTAATGTAATATCTCATTGTATTCAATGTCATTTTAGTATATGTTTGAGGTGACCTCCTCCTAGGGAGATTGTTAGAAATTAGAAATTCCAGGTATTAAAGAGTCGGTCACCTCAAGTATATGTAATCGTTAGAAAGCTCGAGTCATAGTTATTTTATGTTAAGTAGTATTTAGTTAAGTAACACCGTGAAGGACGGACGGTCTTTACCCACTCAGATGCCCGATCCACTCGATGTGGCGCTTATGTAAGACTATAATACTCTCTACCTCCCAAGGTAGAGAGTTGGAGCTCATAATAATATCTTTCACTTTCTCTCACTAAGTTCCCTAAACCTCTAACTTTCTCTCTCTAGAATTCCATCTTAAACGCCACCTTGTGTTATGGTTTGATGTGTATGTGAAAAGTTAATATCTAACAATAGCAAATTTGATGAATCTGGTAAAGGAGTCATCATTTTTCTATATGTTGATGACATGTTGATCTTTGCATCAACAAAATCGTTGACCTCGACAAAGGAATTTTTGTCATCAAGGTTCTCCATGAAGGACACGGGGAGGCTGATGTTATCTGGTATAAGGATTAAACATTGAGTAATAGAATTTCTATCTCTTAGTCTCATTATATTGAGAAGGTACCGAGGAAATTCAATTACTTCTTTGATTGTACCCAGTGAGTACCCTATGGATACCAGAAAAGCCGATGCCTAATCATGGCAAGGCTGTATCTCAACTTGAGTATTCTAGGTAATTACTGCCTGATGTATGCCATGACTTGTACAAGACCGATATTGCTCTTGCAAGGGGAAAATTGAGCGGTATACTAGTAATCCTAGTGCTCATAATCGCGCGTTCAAAGGGTCCCAAGTATTCAAGAGAACTATGGATTATAGTCTCATATACTGGTTACCCATCAGTTGCAGAAGGATACACCGATGCAAGTTGGATCAAGAACAATCAAGACAATTGTCTACCGCTGGTCGGGTATTCCTACTGGTGGAGGTACTTTGGGCATCCAAGAAGCAAACTTGCATCACCAGTTCAACAATGGAATCTCGAATTTGTGGTTTAGCATTCAGCGGGTAAAGAAGCCAATGGTTGAAAACTGCTTCTTGAGATTCCATTGTGGCCTAAACCTATAGCACATATTTCTATCCGGCTGATAGTGCAACTACATTGGCTAAGGCTTATAGCAGATGTACAATGGTATGTCTAGACACTTAGGTGTCAGACATAGCATGATTCGTGAGCTTATCATGAATGGGTGGTATCTATAGAGTTTGTGAGATCTCAAATTAACTTAGTGATCACTTGACTAAGGGTTTGGCTAGAGACTTGGTTATAAAGTCTGCTAAAGGGATGGGTTTAAGTCCAACTTAGTCACTGAATGCTAGGACACCAACTCCCTCCCGAGGAAACTTAGAGCTGAGTTCAATGTGGAAAGTCACATTAATGGACTGGAGCACATGCTTTATTTACATCCCAAGGTTGTGCTCGGAACCTGCTGAAAGGAGGATGAAGTCTTTACTTCTTAATGGTTATTTTTTTTGAAAAGTGCTTGGCAGGTGCATGACTAAAGAGGAACCACCTATGTAAATGTTGAAGTTTTGCCGCTTCGGAAGCTTGGACTTTAGCTTTTACAACATTTATGAATTTGGATATGGACACATGGCTTGTATAGTGTCATGAGCTTTTAAGTGTTTGAAAACTTGTGTGTATTTTATCTTCAGGTATTCAAATTGAAGGGTTCAATTAGAACACCCGATTCTCGAATATTTGAAACGTAATTTACTAAGATGGAAATTCAACTGTGACATTTTCATTTATGAACATGTTTTGCTTGATGTTTAATTTTCATGCAAAGGAAGTGAACTAAATTTGGGAGGATTGTTGGAAAATTTAGTGCACTTGTGGGAATAGTTCACACCTTGTAATGGGTTAGGAGGTACGGAGTGTACACCCATAAGGTCCATGAACACCCTCACTCTTGTAGTGGTTTGTATTGGTAGTGCTTGGTGAAAGTACTGTTGTGGTTACCACCGATTATCAGGTTTCCAATCAAGCAAGATTTCCAATCGATCGTTTCCACCAAGTGGTATTTCATCGAAGTAGTGTTACATCGAAGCGTGGTGTTTCCATCGAGCGTTGTAACCACCGATAGCACTATGAAAGTAATCGAAGCTTGTAACGGCTTTGACCTATTCGTGGCGTTTCAACCTGCTTAATGACCACGCTAATTGGTCATGTAACCACTAACGGCTATAATGGGGGATATTAGAGGCTATTAATGGGTTGATTAATACTCATAATTCCATTGAATTAGCCAAGAGTATTATCCTATAAATAGGATATCCGATTATGCATGAAGGGATATACAGAAAACACTAAACACTTATAAGCGCAAGGGTTATTGAATTGTGCCTAATTCCATAACTACATTTGGTCTTATCCCAAGTAGATATTCGTGCAACCCATGCATTAGGGTCGAATAGTTTACTTTGGAAAGTGATCACACGATTCCAAGTGATATCCGGTAACCACCAGTGGTATTTGTTACCGCCGACCTGTTTGTTTCTCACGAATCAGTTGAGCATTTCATCGAAGTTGATTATCTTAACCCTGTCGCTGGGAGAATAACCGCCAACATGAACGAAAGCATTTCACATTGTGAGTTCAGCCACTAAATCCATCTGAAGTTTATACGGCATTTGGGCTAATTTCAAGATTGTTAGGAAGATGATCAAACACATTGCTTTCTAAGTACATTATTTGATGACATATTTGTCTCATTTAAATGTAAAGGAAATAAATAACAAAAGACAAGGATGTAATAGCCGAACGAATATTGGTCGTCAACAGACATCTTTGGCTGTTTGTATAATCTGTTATTAGGAATCAAGAACATAAGAGATATAGCCGATTGGTATTAATCGCTAGAAATCATTTTGATTTTATGACAGATATTATGCATAATTAAGTCATTCAAACAACCAAGCTTGAACTACTGAGTGGCATTCATAGAACTTACGGCAACAATCAAACATTTTATTAAATGATAATCAAGATTGTAACTTCAGCTCTGTTGCAAACTCATCAATGTTTTTATCAGAAGTTCCACCTTCTCCAATAGCGTCTTTTGCCAAAGCTCTCCATTTAATCACATTTTTCTTAATCTTAATACTTTTCTCACCTTCCATGACTTCCCTTATGCATGAATCCAATACTTGTCTACGCACAATCCCATTAGCATCGGGCTTAGCCCGAACCCCTACACCCCAAACATCCTCAACATATTTTGCATTTGTGCTTTGATCTGACCATTGAGGCATCCCCACGACCGGTACACCTGAGCAAATTGCTTCAAGAGTAGAATTATACCCACAGTGTGTAACAAAACATCCTATCGACTCATGAGCCAACACTTCCAATTGTGGGCACCATGTCACCACTAATCCTTTCTTTGACACGTTATTAACAAACTCTTTTGGGACATTGGCCTCTTCGGATGACTTAATCACCCACAAAAAGGCGAACCCGCCATCAGTCAAAGTAGATATTATTTCATTCATTTGCTCGGACCCATGAATAATCAAGCTCCCGAATGATAAGTAAACCACAGATCCTTTTGGCTTATTGTTAAGCCAAGTCATGCACTCGATACACCTTGGTTTAAAGATTGATCACGTAGTCATTATCCTCTAACAACTGCTTGTCAAGGTACATTGATGGTAGCGTTGGGCCAATAGTTTTCACACGCCACAGTTTCATCATCCAGTTCGACCACCCATAAAAAAAAATCAAAGAAGAATTATTAAATGGACTCCACTTGACCAGACAATCGCATAGGAATTTAACCGCTTGTGATTCCAGTTTCAACCCTTTACTACATTTAGTAAATTTCTAAAGAAAACGAAACCTTCCTCCAACTTGTAAAATGAGTTGAAAAATACCCAATCTGCTTGGTCAATGTCGGTAAATTGGCTAAAACTAACAACAACAGGGCTTCACGAATCTGTGCAAAAATGAAGGGTTTCCCCATTTTCGTTTGGTAATCCAGGAAGGGAGACTACTGAATTAGACAATGGGATCTTAAGAAGGTTTCTATTAACATGGTAATAAATATTATTAACTGCACATGTTTGAGTAAAAAATATAACTGCAAAAATCTTGAACCGCTTAGCAACACTGCGCCAAGGCAAAAACGTCATATATAATGGCATTGACACCATCTAGTTTTTCTACAAGACTGGATAAGACTTGAGCCTTCTTCCCGAAGCTTTGAAAAGTAAATATCATGAGGCACTAGTTGATCACGGCCGTTGTCATCAAACCCATCGGAGAATGTTTCAAAGGTGATGGGGGTATTATACTCAATATGGACAGTTTTGAGAAGGACTTTGTTGTTGCAAATGTTGTCTTGATTCCTTTGGCCAAACGTTGCAGAATTGGAGCATTGGGTTAACATGGCCTTGAGCGGGGTATGAGATGACTAGAACATGTGGCTGTTTCGCTTGTAAACTCATTTTTAGAGCGTGGAAGTGTTGGGGTGTTTGGTCAATAAACATTTAAATTGCAGTTTAGTGAGTATTTAACCTTGTGAATCCCATCATCCAGGCTATAATTTAGAGATTTTTCGAAAGTGATCAAAACTTTGTTTTTCATTAACTTTATTTATGTAATTTTCTGTCTCAATAGATTGTTAGTTTGTTACTGACTCTTAACTGAAACAATAACAAAAGACAAGGATGAAATAACAAAAAATAAAAAATACTGGTCATCATAGTAAAGCTTGCAGATAGTGAACCAAACCAAAACAGCTAAATAAGCTTACAGATAGTGTTTAGGACGCTCTTCTGTTAATTGAAGTTACGATAATTACATAATAGGTTTTATTAAATGTTTGGAAATTTCTAACCAGGGCTGTTTGAATTAACATATCTGAATGAACTTTATCCGAACACCAAGGCTGTACATGTAAAATGATCCCTAAGCAAGTAAGCAGTCATAATCAGTTTTCTTGCAGGTTTGCAGTTACTCCATTGTGATTATTAACCTCCAACCAACATGATAATCAGACATACATTCAGTATACACAAACAGCAAAAACTGGTTATCTGAAATGAAAACGCAATAATAGATTATCTGCTTTCAAAATGCAGTGCCAAACACCCACTAACTTTTCCACTAAATAACAAAGGCAAGCGACAACAAAAGATACAACATTGAACAAAAACATTATAAAAAATGTAAGATATTGATTTTGTTTTAGAAATAAACGCACGCCCAATGTTATTATGCGGCTTGGACTATACATTGACTGATTTGAAACAAACTATGTGATAACATCACCTCATGAATTATGATAGCCACGTTACTACTGTGCAAATTAATTCCCCAAATAATTCAACATCTGACAAGCCATAAAATCAAATTGAATTATTAACCATGTACAACACAATAATGAAAATTTTATCAGCTAACTACTACAACAAGCCTAATTACAATTCATTCATTTCCCAAACAATATAACAACATCTTATCAATAAACAATAAATTAGTCACGCAAAAACAATACACAAATCCAAAATCAATATTAGCAACAGGGTGTGTTTGTTTTTTTTACAAAAAGTCTTCTAGCCTCTTACTCTTAGGTAGAGGTTAGGCTGACGCTTTGTTTGTTATTTTCTTTTGAGTAAGACCCAGTTAGACATATAACATCTTACTCAAGAAGAGTGGAGACTGTCTTACTGCCTCTTACTCGCTTTGTAAACTTTATATAATATATTTGATTGTTTATTAACTATGTTATATTTATGATAAAAAAGTCTTCATATTTACATGGCTTATTATCAGACATGGTTTAATAAACAAATTTAAAAAACGAGCACTTAAAATCATTCGGACAATTATACAAAAACAAACAACATTATTTTGTTCAGATTTAGACTTTCTACCTCTTACCAATAGAGATGTGGTGGAATGATTCAGACCCAAAACATCTTAATGAAACAAACACACCCTAAACCTAGTGGTCAGACACTATGATATCCTCACAAGAGGTCTGGCGTTCAAACGTCACAAGGTAGCCGTCACAAGAATACCCAATTCAAACCATACATGTAAGTCGGAACCACTCATGGGTAACCAAACCTCATCCATTTACCTTTTTTTTAAAAAAAATAAAAACTAGCAACACTAGATTCAACAATTGATAACTTTGTTGATAATCTTCTTAAACATAATTATTCATCTCATACTCCAAATAAAAATAAGAACCTAACATGCTAACATGTTTCAGAATTGACAAAGAACTTCAGCTAGAACTTGGTTTTATGCTTGAATCCATTGATAATGTTAAAACAGACAGCATGAACTTTAGTACAATGAAAATCCGCAGCATTGATCATGGCTGCATTGACTAATGACTATATACCAGATCACTTAATTAAGTCCTCTGCATTGACTAATTACTTGTTATTAAGCTGCACAACGGTTACCAATGATCCTGTAGTATTATATAGCATTTTAAACAGTTTTAGCATATCACCATAACTTAAGTGGACATGTAGAATTGATTAGTCAGCCTTCTCATACAATAAATATCCGTGGATATTGAATGAACTAGACTCTAAGAGAAAGATTCTAGTGAGAAACTGACATATACCTTTTAAATTTAGCAGTGTAATTGAAGCCCATTACGATCATTGCTAAGCTACGTTGAATAGATTACTGAGAATCCAAGGTGTGATAACAGATCCTCTATGCTTCCTTCATTGGTGTCAACATTTTCTTAAAACAGTAACAAACAATAATTGGAACAAATGACTACAGTGCTAAATAAGCTTGAGGTAGAATTGATTCGGTTTTGTTTATATACATAGATAAAGATCTCTATTAGATCATTGACATTATAATCCTGTCAACAAGGTATTGACATACTGGATCTTTAACTGTGTATCTATATGACGGAATGACAGCAACTAAACTTACTCTCGTTAAATGCTCAACTGTTCATAGTATGAAACACGATCCAAATAGATATCTGAGGGGGGTGTTTGGCATTGTGTTCTATTGTGATTCTGTAATTAGCAATCAACGATAACAAAACAAGCTAAGGAGATAGTGTCCTTCCCTGCTTTAAGTTTTGATAAACAAATAGTTAAGTCATTGACTGTTTGGCAATTCCAGAACCAATTCCACACAGCCAATCAGCCACTACATCCATCCACACACTAGAAACTGCTAACCTACAACTTGAAAACACGATAACTGCATAACTACTGTCAAAACGCAATGCACAAACACCCCAAACGTTTTTAGCATGACAAGCAAATGAATCATATGAGATCCCCAAATAAAGTAGTATCGGAAAACTATAACATGGATATGAATTGCTAAGTGCATATTAACCAATACATGCATAATTGAGGGGGTGTTTGTTTCGGCTTATATAGTGGGCTTATAGCTTATTTGATTTTCGGCTTATGTTTCATAAGCTCACTTTTTGTGGATTGTTTTGAAACTTTTCCGGCTTATAATAAGTTTATTATGACATAATAAAGCTTATATAAAGTTTCAAAATAAGCCACAAAAGTGAGCTTATGAAACATAAGCCGAAAATCAAATAAGTCATAAGCCCCCTATATATGCGCGAAACAAACACACCCTGAACAGCAACACAACTGCTACAATGATGTCTAATTAACCAATTCCCAAATTACAGAATCGAAATAACGAACAATAAACGATACACAAATCCAATACAAAATTAATAACACTAAATTCAAGAATTAATAGTAGCTTTATTTAATAACCATAATTTTCACATAATCCTTCAATTAAACATAAAACCCTACCAATAAGATATAAAAAGAAACTAATTACAACTCGATCAATGCGCAAGTAAGAAACCATTACTAAAACTATCAATAACAGGTTCAGGACCATCGGTAGTAGCATTCAGAAATAACATAGATCTAAGAGCGAGAAGCTTCTTCCGTTGCAAACACCTCGGTCCGTTATACCTAACCGCAAAACACGGAGATCCTCCGTTAACTCCTTCCTCCTGTTGTTGTGTTGAAACTGGAGATCTGACTGGTGATGAGATGGTGCGATTGAGATAGATCTGATGAGTTATTGTTTTCATTTTCGAGTCACGGAGTTTAGCCAGTGCGCCTGGTTTTAAGTACCGGAGATAGGTGGTTGAGCGGTGGCGGATGCGGCGGTTATTCATGATTTGGTGTGTTTTTTATGGTGTTTTGGGTGGGAGGGAGGGAGGGAAAATGAGATATTTTAAGGGGTGAAGGAGCGGGAATATGGTGATTGACGAAAATATATCTAATTATTACTCTTTAAATTAGGTGTGGCGCTCACATTTTGTTTTCCATTTTTTTTTAATCTTTTATGCGTCAAATTAATATTCACTTTTATCACCAAATCATTCTAGTAATTAACATCAAACTCATATCACTAACATAAAACACTTAAAAGACAAATATACTCCACAACAATCACATTCATACAAGTAAAGCTGGACACAGTCGTGGCCGAGCATGACCCTGCCACATCAGCTTTCTCTCTCCAATGACCACACACGACCAAATTGTCATAGTCGATGACCAAGTAAAAAAAAAAGAAAGAAAACAAGAAGGAAAGAAAGAAAGAATCGGTCGAAAATTGGACCGATATTTATTTTTTTGGGTTGTCGACCGATACTCCACATCCGTATGACAAATTAAAAAATCGGTCAAATGTCATGACCAACCGATGTTAACAAATGGACTGCGACTAGCCTAAAAGGATTTGTTCGATGAGCGCAACCACATAACCACCCAAAAAATCTAGTGACCACGCCTAAACTAGGGCATGTGTAATGGTGGTTGACGTCTCAACCAGAATCTCAAAGCATCTTTAATGGTAGGTTGGAGATGAGTTAAGAATGACTTGATAATGTTATTATCGAGTTTTTAATATTGGAACTGAGGGTTGAAAATTACTTCGGCTCATTTGCCAGGCAGTCAGTCAGTGTTTTTAATATTGCAGTCAGTGTTTTTCTTTTCTTCAAGTTGCTTAACCTCTTGCTTTTTAGTCCATGCATCATCATCGTTACTTCCTTATAATTTCACCTCAAATAAAACACGCTTCTGAATATGTACTCCATGAACTTGTGTTTCAACACGAGGATTAAACTCCTTAAAATCAACTTGTTTAGATTTTTTAATGCTTTTATACACCAAAAGTCTTCACCTTTGCTTTAAAAGTATATATACGATTATTCTTAATACAGTCATCACGACCAAGAACCTTTGATCACCTTAACTATACTATTCTTTGCGTCGGCTTTAAGGAGTGCAGGGGTGCGTTGGCACAGGGCGAACGCAAGATAAGGGCAACCAAAATTTAATGCACTTTCGTTATGTATATATATGTGATTGACTTTTGAGGGCCACATTTATGATTTGTTAATTATTATCTCTTATATAATACGAGATTTTCAAAAAGAGGAAAAAGAATGTTGCAGCAATTAAATTTAAGGCTAGCCCCCAGTGATACAAATCGACTAGTCGATCGTGTGTAACTCGATCGATTTGTCTCGATCTTTGTTGCTGTGGACAAGTCGATCGGCAAGTAAATAGATCGTGTCTACGATCGAATGTAAAGGTTATTTCAAATTCATCCGTTTGGTTTGCAACGGTTAAAAAAAAAAAAAAAAAAAAAATTCCTACCATATAAATACACAATACAAACACACTTCAATCTACAAATCTATTTCACACAATTCAAACTCAAAATACTTCTCAACACAAGATTTAATATGGCTTGCCGTCTCCCCCATTCCGTTGAAGATATGCAAGTGTACGTTCAAAATCAATGCAATATCGACGATGAGGCTCGAAAAAACGCTATTATAAGCGTCATCGAATTGTTTGACCAGGCGAAGGCGGAGAAGGAACAAATGAGACAAAACTACCAGAGTTGCAACGACATTACTCCTGAAAGAAAAGCTGTGATCGACAAATTTTTGAAAGATCAAGCCCGCAAAGATCGCGAGGTTGCTGACAAGTTGTGGCGGTGTGTTTCGAAGATAACGAACAACGTCAGCACCGAAATCAATTGGAGCTATCG
Source organism: Chrysanthemum makinoi (assembly GCA_910596185.1). Classification (NCBI taxonomy): domain Eukaryota; kingdom Viridiplantae; phylum Streptophyta; class Magnoliopsida; order Asterales; family Asteraceae; genus Chrysanthemum; species Chrysanthemum makinoi. The sequence continues at coordinate 180,557,715 of OU343216.1, forward strand.
GGAGAACAAAGACGATGGTGTAGACGAGGAAGATTTGACTCGCTTCGAGGGATTTGCCGGTTCTCGTACTCCCTCGTATGACTCTGCATGCGGGGAGCATTCAGATTAGATTTATGATTTATGTATTTCGTATCGTTTTTATTTATGTAACGTTTTAATATGATTAATGAAATTTTATTTTGTGTTAATTTTTTTTTTTTTTTTTTTTTTTTTTTTTTTTTTTAAATATGAACTTGGTCGCCCTTACTGGGGCACCTAATCACCTGAAGGTCGCTGGAGAGAGAAAGCTGACGTGGCATGAAAAATGAGGAAGATTGGGGTTCCTTACTGAGGGCAGCCTAACCAATGAGAGTGTTCAAATTTGTCACATGTGATAAATGAAATCACCTCATTAGCCAATAGAAAGTCAAAATTTAAAAAGTTTGGTTAATGTCATCTAAATTTTATCCAACAAAAAAAAATATGTGTCAATTTTGTAAAAGAAATCTAAAAAGTAAGGTAATTAATAAAATGTTAATTGTAATATTTTAAAAAATTATATGGGAGAAGAGCTCATTTACATACTAAAAGTTTTCTTGAATACTAACGCTCTGTTCTCGAGTTTTCTTTTGTGGGAATAGAAATGATAGGTAAAGAAAAGTAAAGAAAAGAAGTGGAAAGAAAAGAAAGTGGCATTTATATTTCATGTTCTCGAGTTGAAAGGAAATGAACGGAAATGGAAGGAAAATAAACAAAGTCGTGTTCTCGAGTTGGAAGGAAAAGAAAGGAAAAAAGAAAAAATTATAGTTATAACTTTTTAAACATTGAAATACATCTATAACAAAAAATATATAAAATAATGAAGGTTATATAACTTAGTTTATAACAAATAGTTTATGTGTAAATTTGTTTCCTTCCAAATCCGCCCATATTTGGCCGGAAAATTTGGTAGGAAAAAACCTCTTAATTTTCCTATCAAATCCTTCCACTTTCCTTTCCTTTCTGTTTGACAAAAACTCGAGAACACACCATTTTTTCTATTTCCTTTCATTTTCTTTCTTTTCCTTCCAAATCCAAACTCGAGAACGCAGCGTAAGAGACATATCTCAACCACTCATTTCTCCATCAAGAGAAAAGAAGTTAATTAAATGAGTTCATACAATTACTTGCAAGTGAAATAAGGTCTAAGAAAATAAAGCAAGAAAAATATTTCCCTGTGATACTTGATTGTACCCGATACTAGTCACCATGAACAAATGTCTTTAATACTGAGTGTGTGAATGTATCTTCTACGTGTGTTAATGTTGAGGAATACTTTTTAGGATTTCCCTAAACGTTGATGATACCACCGATCAAGAACTATTTGATGTTATAAGATAAATTAAAAGCTCTTGATCTTGATATCAATGACGTGGGTGAACAAGGCAGTAACAATGGATCAAATAGGAAAGAGATGCATCGTGGAGTGCAAAACAAAATTTCAGATATAAATCCTAGAGTGTTCTATACTTTTGTAGTTGTCATAGTCTTAAGTGACATGGATAACACTTGTACCAAATCTAAAGACTTTTTCATTTAAAAAATATTTGTTTATTCTTCATAGAGGTGGCAAATTTTGAAAGATAAGGCTAGTCCCAGTCGCAACCTGGGACGACCTGGGACAACCTGCGCCACGTCAGCTTTCTCTCTCCAGCGACCTGGGACAACCCGGATGCCCCAGTCGACGACCCAAGGATTTTTTTTTTTTTTTTTTTTTTTTTTTTTTTTTTTTAATTCAAACATTTTTAACATTAAATTTAAATTTCATTCAAATTAAAAAAAAAAACATTACATTACGAAATTAAAAAAAAAACATTACACTATGAATTTAAAAAAAAATGCAATACGAAATTCAAATAAACACTAGAATACTTAAACTAATAATCTAAATTGTAACGTTCTTTGATTCTTTGCCTTAACTTTCTCCCACTCTTCTAGTTGGCGGCCGGTCAAATTTGGGTCGATTGGGGTGTTGTAGAAGATGATGTCGGACTCCCGTTTTGATGTCCTCATGAGCTCAAGTTTTGCCTGTTTTATCTCGAGCTCTTTTTCCCTTAACCGTAACCAAGTATCTTCTAAACCATGCTTATTCTTATCTTTATCCTCTTTTGAAGGCTTCTTGGTCCTTAAGAAATTTTTGGCCAACGATTGCATAAATGAGTCTGATGGAACATCACCATCACGAGAGGAGGAGGATGCTTTCTTTCTTCCTTTGTCACGACCAACCGGTCGTGATTCTCTAGTCGCTTCTCGCTCAGCAATCATCAACGTCATAGACATCGAAAGGATCACGAGCTGCCGTTGAACCAGTGGTATGCTAGAACCCTTTGTTTTCTTCCGACTATTTGTTGATATAGCCGGCAACTCAACCTCCTTCCAAGCAGCATGACCCTTTAACACATCGTAGCACTCCTCTAAAGTGAAATCATGACCGTACGTCATACGGTATTCTTTAAGAGCTTTTGAGGTGTCGTCGATATCATTCTCACCGCTTCCATGGGTGTTCTTGATATTCTCCATGATAGCATAATAATTTCCAACCCCGCTACGAATCCCTGCTCTTCCATTTGGTAGTGATGGAGTCATAGGTTCGGTCTTTGCCAGTTTTTTCTTAAAGTACTCGATCACTTGCTCCCAAAACTTGAAGCGGTTTTGGGCGTTTCCTTTCACCGCATTTTCCGACACATAGACCCAAGCTTTACAAAGCACCACCTCTTCCTCCTTTGTCCATGGATCTGCTGGCTTCTTGTTTTTCTTCCCCCTTGCTTTTTCCGGCATCTTGCCTTTGTCCTTGGCCTTTGAAGCCGTCCTAGATGGTCTGCCTTGGTTTGATGGGGGACATCTCTTCACGGAAGCGGTTTTTCTCATCATCAGAATCATCAACGGGAATGGAACCATGGAACGAACCGTGGTGCGAACCGTGACCCGAACCTTGTCCCATCGAAGCATCTTGACTTGGGTAGTTTTGACTTGGGTAGTTTTGTGTCGGATACTCCGGCATCCAATCTTCCAAATTCATGTCTAGATTAGTGCTTCGAATCGGGGAATAAGGTTGATACGGTTGAGAAGGATAAATGAAGTCCATGTTTGGATGGTAACCAGACCCACTAGGTTCTTGCCGGTAATCTTGGTAAGAACGTTGCGGTGGGACAAAAGGACGGTTAAGATAAAACGCGTTTTGGTTTTGATTTGGTTGGGGTAGTTGTGATTGATAATCAAAACTTTGCGGACGAAAGCGAATAGGAGGCCGGTTTTGTTGTGGTGATATGCCGGTTAACTCGAAGTTGTTTTCCGGCGAGAAATTTAGATCCGGGGCATTTTGGGGTAGTCGTGATCGTCGGGTTTTTGATTGTGGTGTATTTTTCTTTGACATTTTCAAGTTGGATAAGAATTAGATTGAGTTGAATATAGATGAAAATGGTAAGTTGTGAATTGTGTTTGAGGTAATGTGTGTATTTATAGAGTGGTAAAATAGGTTTGAAATTTTTTTTTTTTTTTTTTTTTTTGTATGACCAAACGGTCTAATTTTTAAAAGTTGTATTAATGAATGCGTTGGGAAGGATTTAGCATGCTCCAATATCGAGCGCCGAAGCACTCGATGTCCACAAATTGCTTGGCCAACCGAACTCACAACCGATCTCCCACATTGGTACCCAACCGATTTAACATCGGTCGTGGGTGGGTATTTTGCATGCTAAACCGATGTCCAAAGTGCCCACTGCGACAAGCCTAATGTTAAAGGGGTGACTCTTGATTCATTGTATAGCATTCGCTTGGGAGATTCATGTTGAGAGTGTCAAAGCTATCGAATATCATACTTCATACATATGAGAAACTTTATTTCAAGTTTCGATTTTCGAAGAAAGATAATGAGACAGTATGTTAGGATTTGAAAAATCCAGTAGTTAAAGTGTCGGTCACCTCAAGTATATGTAATCGTTAGAAAGCTCGTAGTCGTAGTTATTTTATGTTAAGTAGTATTTAGTTTTGTAACACCGTGGAGGACGGACGGGTCTTTACCCACTGTATGCCTGATCCACAGCCCGTTGTGTGGCGTTTTATTGTAAGACTATAAATACTCTCTACCTTCCAAGGTAGAGAGTTGGAGCTCATAATAAGATTTTTCTTTCTCTCACTAAAGTTCCCTAAACCTCTAACTTTCTCTCTCTAGAACTCATAATACGCCTATTTGATCTTATGGTTTAGTGTGTTTGTGAAATCCAATATGTTACAAATGGTATCAAGAGCCATGGTTTGATCATCTCTTACATATCTTTGAATTTCTAGTGACTTTTAGGTAGTTTTAGAGTTTGAAAAGGTTTAGTGGTTTTTGCATCATTTGGATAATTTCTAGTGTTAAAGTTTGAATCTTGGGTGTTGTTTTGTGTTTAGAATCATTGTATGTGCTTAGGTTTTGATTTGGTAAGCTTGAATCATCGTGGTTGGGTTGTTTTTGGATTGAAAAGTGGTGTTTATGTGATTTTCTAGGTAGCGACTTGAGCCACGGATAAGTTTTCTTGCTAGCGACTTGCTTTGTAATTTGGTAGCGAGTTGTAGTTGAAGGACTTAGCAATTTGAGCTAGCGACTTGTCTATTGAGACAAGCCGACAAAAAGTACACTTAGTGGAGTCTCCACTACGAGTAGCGACTTGGTGAAAGTTAGCGACTTGTACTTAAGTTTGTTAGCGACTTGGTGTTAGCGATTTGGTGCTTAGCGAGTTGCTCTTTAGAGACTTGACAACTTAGCGATTTGGTGCTTTGCGAGTTGCTCTTTAGCGACTTGACAACTTAGCGACTTGGTGCTTAGCGACTTGCTGTCAAAATTTTGCTAGCGACTTGGTGCTTAGCGAGTTGTTATTTAGCGACTTGACTGTGTCTTAGCAACTTGGTGCTTAGCGACTTGGTTCAGTTTTTCTTAGCGACTTGGTTGACTCTATATGTAATACGGTTTTCTCTTGATTTAGTAAAATCCCATGAAAGAATCCATTTCCCGGTTTAATCATAGAGTTATAAAATCCCGTTTAATCTGTCAACATGTCTACCAACATTCCTACAATCATCTCCACTGTTGCCGAGGATGTTCAGGCAGCTGGTTCAGATACTCGTCCACCCATGCTTGACAGAACTGACTACGATTCTTGGGCTCAAAGAATCAGATTGTACTGTCTTGGAAAGGAAAATGGAGTCAACATTCTCAAATCGATTGATGAAGGACCGTATCGGGTTGAGACTACTAGAGACATAATTGATACAGCTGAAGATGGTACATTGATTTACGGAATGGACATACCAAAGATGTATGATGAGCTCGATGATATGGAGAAGAAGATATTCGATGCAGATATCAGGGCTTCTAACATTATATTGCAAGGTCTTCCAAAAAACATCTACAAGCTTATCAATCACAACACTGAAGCAAAGGCTGTATGGGATAATGTCAAGATGCTTCTCTCAGGTTCTGAATTGACTATTGAAGATAGAGAATCACAACTATATGATGAATTTGAGCATTTCAAGATGAAACCTGATGAGAGTGTCTATGAGTACTATGTGAGATTCCATAAGCTTGTGAATGACATGAGGAACATCAAAATGACTATGCCGAACATTCAGCTGAACTCAAAATTTGTGAACAACATGAATCCCGAATGGCACAAGTTTGTCACTTCTGTGAAGCTCACTAAAGGATTGAAGAATACTAACTATGAGCAACTGTATGCCTTCCTTCTCCAGAATGAGAGACATGCTATGTTTGAAAAAAGGATTCTGGAACAGTTCAAAACCAATCAGGGAGAAACAAGTTCATCTAATGATTCAACTGCCTTCTACTCAAACATTGGAATTACCACCAAAGCATCTCAAGTTATACCCATGGGTAATGGTAATCACAAACTCATACCCGATCCTATGTTCAAACAAGCTGATGCTGTTGCACATGTGGGAAACTTCATTAATCAACTGGCTCTCCTGATTAGTCAAAACATGAACTCTCTTCCACACACCAACAACAATCTCAGAACTGCATCCAATCCATACAATCAAGCCACTGTCAGAGATGGGAAGGTTATGGTGCAGCCAGTTCAAGAAAGGCAGTACGAACAAGGAAGAGGTGGAGCTGGTAGAGGGTATGCTGCAAATCAGAATAGGGGAAGGAATGGAAACCAGGGTCAAGCAAAACCAATCAAATGTTATAACTGCAGGAGGTGAGGGACACATTGCAAGGAACTGCACATCACCAAAACGCCCTCAGAATGCCGAGTACTTCAGGGATAAGATGTTGCTTGTGCAAGCTCAGGATAATGGTGCAGCTTTGGATGAAGAGGAGTTGTTGTTCTTGGCTGAGGGAAATGCTAAGACATATGATGCAGATGTGGATGAGCAACCAATTCAGGAGATAGGCCATAATCATCAGAATGCCTTTCAAGTAGCTGATTGTGATGCATACGACTCTGATGTTGATGAAGAACCCACTACACAAACCATTTTCATGGCTAGCATTTCTCCAATGGTCTCTCCTAAAGTCTCTTCATCACCACAAGCTGGTCCATCCAAAGACAAAATCATTTCTGAGGTATTAAAATTATACGATGAAGTTGATGAGCAAAAGATACATAACGAAGTACAATCAACTGTAATTATTGAGTCAGATATTGAAAATATGGGTAATATCAATGTTGTCCCATATGATCAATATGTGAAACAAAGTGAAAGTGAGATTGTACCAAGTGATGTATCTTATGCAGTCAATGATGACTATGCTTTTGACGAATACACTGCATGTGCCCCTGATGATTCTGTTATTTCTGAACTTAATGCTTATAAAGAACGTGTTGCTATTTATGAACAACGTGCTAAGTTTGAACTAACCACCCGTGAGCAGGAAATGGATGACCAAATGCGTACAAATATTAGAAAAAGTAGGTTTAGAGAAGAAGTATTAAAACAAGAGTTAAACTCCTTACAAGAAAAGCTTTCTAAAACTGCTAAGCAAAAACAAGAACTTCAAGAAAATGTTAAAATGCTTAAGCAAGAATTCAGTGTTAAGGAATCAAAACTTTTGAATGACTTTTCTAATCTAAAAACCTTGAAAAACAAGCTTGAAAATAAGTTGTACATACAAGGGAATACCATTCAAACTGCTCACATGGTCACTAAGCATAGAGTTTTAAGCGACAAGCATAGTGTTCCCATTATAGATAAACCCAACCCTGAGTACGGGAAGATAGCAAAAGCAGCTCAAAATGTAATCTATGATGGCAATGAGATTCTTAAACCTATACAAAAACCTAGTTGCGTTGAGTGCACTGAGGAAGATAAGAAATCAGATGAAGCCACTAGGGAAAAGATGAACAAGAAATTAGATGATCCTAAATGTAAAGAGAAGAAAATAAATATCACACCCCATGATTACAAGAAGGAGAATTGGATTTCCTTGAACATGTTTAAGCCTCATACGTTGTTAACACCCGAACAAGTGTTCTGGAAAAAGGATTTAGATAAGCAAAAAGCAGAGAATCTTGTTGTAACGAACCCTCCCTTTAGGAAAATGCCTTCAGCGACTGTGTATCCTCCCAATACACCAATGCATTTAGTTCCTAGGACTATTGCCACTAAGAGCAAGACCTTAATCATTCAATATGTTATTTTTCAACTATTTGTTGATTTTGAGAAAACTTGTAAGAAAAGGATCACACCCACTGGTATAACTGAAGGGGAAAGGGGTTTTGAGCAAACAAAAGAATGTTATTTAACTGAAGTCATGCCTTTCTTTAAACAACTAAAAGATCATTTTGAAAGTCTTAAAAAGGGAATGAATTTAGACATTAAAGAAATGGAAAAGGAATTTGATGCAATGATAGTTGAGGTTAATGACTATGAGCGAGCACTAAAATATAATGAGATTGAGAGGAAGAACATGCATACATTGAATGAGACTCTTATTACTAAATGTGTTGCTCAAGATGTGTTTTTCACTGCTACAAATTGTTCCATTAATGCTTCTCAATTTCATGGATTATCTGTTGCCCTGAAAGTCTCCCATGATCGTGTAATTGAGCTTGAAAAGACTAATTCTAAACTAAATGAGAAAATTGAAATGGATGATCACGACAATTTGGTTAAACATTTTTCTAAACTAGAGGTTGAGCATTTTAATCTACAACTAAAATATCAACATCTTAAAGAAAATATCAAAACTTCAAATATCAAGACATCCTCAGATGCTCCAGAGTTTGATGCAGTTTTTCAAATTAACAAACGTGATGAACAAATTCAAGCTCATTGTAACACGATCAGAAAGTTGAAAGCCCAAATCTCTCAATTAAAGGGTCAAAAGAACAATGTGACTGGCTCCCAAATGCCTCCTCCTTTAGATTCTCAAAATTCTCAAACGTTTCATCTTTAAAACTTAGTAAATGCATTACAAAAGGAAAACGAAAGTTTTCTAGAAGAAAATGAAAGGTTAAACGTCATTTCAATGAGTTATTTGAATCAATAAAGGTCACTCGTAACAAAATAACGAACAAATAGCTTCATTGCAAAAGGAAATTGAGAATCGAGAAGTAAAAGGGAAAATGCTTATGACCAATGGGGAGAATGGTGTATCAAAGGTTCACTCTTGTAATAAATATACTTTGTCTGTGAAATATGTTCCTCCTTATCTTAGGAATAACAAACTTGCCATTCAAACATATTTCTCATACCTTAAGGATAGTCTAGAATGTCTCCGTGAGATTGTAGAAGAGGATAAGTTAAAGAAACCACTTGATAATGCAATTGGCCATGCATGCGTATATGCCAAACGATCTCAAGAACTTCTAGAATGCTTAATTACAATATGCCCTAAGTCCTTAGGTGAGAGAGTTAATCCTTTGATTCCTTGTTCTATGCCTAGTGCCAAGCATGAAATCCATTCAATGCCCAATGTTATGAATGTGAACCTCAGGTGCCTTCAAATAGTTGATTCCGATCTTGTGTTAGTGAAAGAAAGCACTCTAGTGTGCCTTATAGGAGTACAAATCCCAACACTTCTAGTGTTAAGAAAGTGAACCTTAGTGTGCCTGCATATAGTTCAGATCCCAGCATCTAAACAGGCAAAGAGTAGCAAAACCAACTAATGTTCCCATTCACTCTACAGGAGTAATCAGTGACATTAAAGCGAGCAGGTCAAAGTCTCAAGACAATACAAGGAATGATAGGACCTCGCAAGCTAAGAATGTGCATTGGAAGAGAGTAGAAGACCAACCTAGGAAATTTAAGCTTGAGTCGAATAAAATGAATCGTGTTGATTCTAGTATTAGCCATAGGCGTACTGTAATTAATTCGAATTCTGATACTATTTGCAAACCTTGTAATGATGTCCTTGAATTCTGTTTCTAATCATGAATGTAGTGTGAATGCTTTGTCTAATGCTGTCAAATCTCCAGTTAACATTGTTAATGCAAAATATCATGCTAAGAAGGCAAAAAGGCATAGGCGAAAGAAAGTTAGAAAATAGTGGAAATCCACAGGAAGAACATTTAGTAAGATAGGTTATCAATGGATACCTGTTGGCCATAAGGATAATCAGGCAATGCCCACTAGAAAATGGATGCCTACTGGTAGAACTATTCCCTTAAGAAGTGAACATACTTTGAATAGGGCAAATACGGACACTAATACTGCATCTATTCATAATGATTCCATTGCCTCAATTTCTGATATGAATGTTTCTATCTCTGATGTGGGTGTTCCAATCACTGTTACTAACCAAATGGAACCCATTCTTGCATGGGAATCCCAATTATCCGGTTATCCATTCTTGTCTGTGTTCAACTGCAGATCGTTCAAATCGTTCTGTGGTACCTGCACTCAGGCTGTTCCAAGCATATGACTGGAGACCGGTCACAGCTCATGAACTTCGTGAGTAAATTCATCGGGATAGTTAGATTCGGGAACGACCATTTTGGAGCTATTATGGGTTATGGAGATTATGTGGTTGATAAAAGTGTGATTTCCAGGGTATATTATGTGGAAGGTCTTGGTCATAATCTGTTCTCTGTTGGTCAATTCTGTGATTCCGATCTAGAGGTGGCCTTTAGAAAACATACTTGCTTCGTTAGACAACTTGATGGTGTGGAATTATTAAGAGGTACTCGAGGTTCTAACCTATACACCATTTCTATCGAAGACATGATGAAGTCTTCTCCAATCTGCTTTGTGTCAAAGGCTTCTAAAACAAAGTCATGGTTATGGCATCGTCGTCTCAATCACTTGAACTTCGGCACCATTAATAACCTTTCCAGAAAGGATCTTGTCAGAGGCTTGCCCAGATTAAAATATGAAAAATATCATCTTTGTTCAGCTTGCCAATTGGGTAAAAGCACGAAATATGCCCACAAACCAAAACCCACAAATTCAGTAATGGAAGTTCTTCATACCCTTCATATGGATCTGTGCGGCCCAATGAGAGTGCAAACTATTAATGGGAAGAGATATGTGTTAGTAGTGGTTGATGACTACTCCAGATTCACTTGGGTTAAGTTTTTGAGGACGAAGGATGAAACTCCAGATGTCACCATTAAACTCATTAAACAACTTCAGACCCGACTCAACAAAACAGTTCGAATCGTCCGTACTGACAATGGGACTAAGTTTGTTAATAAAGAACTCAATGAATTTTGTGGAAATGTTGGAATCAGTCCCCAAAGAAGTGTCCCTCGAACTCCTCAACAGAACGGTGTAGTTGAAAGACGAAATCGAACTCTTGTAGAAGCTGCAAGGACAATGCTGATTTACTCAAAGGTTCCAATGTTTCTATAGGCTGAAGCTATTGCCACTGCTTGTTACACTCAAAATCAATCTCTAATTCACACCTCTCATGGAAAGACTCCTTATGAACTTGTTTACAATAGAAAACCTGATCTATCATACCTTCGTGTGTTTGGTGCTTTATGTTATCCAACTAATGATGGTCAAGACTTAGGAAAACTGAGAGCTAAAGCGGACATTGGAGTATTTGTAGGCTATGCACCAAACAGAAAAGGTTACCGAATCTACAATAAGAGAACCCGAAACATTATGGAAACAATTCATGTTACGTTCGATGAGCTGACCGGTCAAATGGCTCCTGGACAATCCAGTTCTGGATCCGCACTTCAAAACAGTCCCATTGGTTCATCTCTTGTACCAAACTCATCTCCAGCAACTCCATATGTACCTCTATCAGAAGATGATTTAAAGAAATTGTTTGATCCAATGTTTGATGAACACTATGAACCGAATGCTGATGAAATGTCAGTCCAATCAACAGAGGCTGCTCCTATCCTAATGAATGAAGTGAACCCTTCAGTCTCAATTTCATTAAGTCAAGAAGCTCCTGCTACTGATCACTCTGTCTCATCAACAAATCATCAATCATCAAATGTACATCATGGAAGTGTTTCTGGAATCAATGATGAAGTTAATCCCTTTGCAACTCCCGAAGATGCTCCATTTGAAAATATCTTTGCTCCTGAATCATCATCAGAACCATCTTCATCAGGAGACATCGACTCTGATACTTCAGTTCCACAACAACAACCACATGAACACCTTAGAAAATGGACACATGATCACCCATTGGACAACATCATTGAAAACCCTCTCGCCCAGTATCCACACGGAAACAACTTGCAACCGATGCCTTATGGTGCTTCTTCAACTCCGTACTCTCTAAGGTCGAACAAAAGACATTAAAACCGCCATGAATGAAGACAGCTGGTTCAATGCCATGCAAGAAGAAATTCATGAGTTTGATCGACTTGATGTATGGAATTAGTACCTGCTCCAGATTGTGCTATGATCATTGCTCTAAAATGGATCTTCAAAGTGAAACTTGATGAGCATGGTGATGTCTTAAAGAACAAGGCTCGATTGGTTGCTAAAGGATACCGTCAAGAGGAGGGTATTGACTTTGAAGAATCATTTGCTCCTGTTGCTCGTATCGAGGCAATCAGAATATTCTTGGCTAATGCTGCTAGTAAGAACATGGTAGTCTATCAGATGGATGTAAAGACGGCATTTCTGAACGGAGATCTTAAAGAAGTCGTCTACGTCAGCCAACCTGAAGGCTTTGTGAATCCAGAGCATCCTACTCACGTCTATCGTTTGAAGAAGGCTCTTTACGGTTTAAAGCAAGCTCCAAGGGCATGGTATGATACACTATCAAAGTTTCTTCTATCCACTGGATTCAGCAAAGGAGCAGTTGATCCGACATTGTTCACCCGGAAGTCAGGCAAACATTTAATTCACGTTCAAATTTATGTAGATGATATTATCTTTGCCTCGACTGACCCCAATGAATGTGATCGTTTTTCTAATGAAATGGGTTCCAAATTCCAAATGTCTATGATGGGACAAATGTCATTTTTCTTGGGATTACAAATTTCACAAAGTCCCGGAGGCATTTTCATAAATCAATCTAAATATGCAAATGAGATTTTAAAGAAATTTGGATTTGTATCATGTGACACCGTTGACACTCCCATGATTGAACGTACTAAACTAGATGAGGACCACTCAGGGATCTTGGTAGACCAAACGAAATATCGTAGTATGATTGGATCCCTGATGTACCTCACAGCTAGTAGACCAGACATCTTGTTCGCTGTGTGCATGTGTGCTAGATATCAGGCTAAGCCTACTAAAAAGCACCTTGAAGCGGTTAAACGGGTCTTTCGGTATCTCCAAGGAACCATCAATATGGGACTATGGTACCCGAAGGACACCGGTATGTCACTAACAGCCTATGCAGATGTTGATCATGCAGGATGTCAAGATACACGTCGAAGTACATCAGGAGGTGCTCAGTTTTTGGGTGATAAGCTTGTAAGCTGGTCTTCAAAGAAGCAAATGAGTACTTCTATTTCCTCTACAGAGGCTGAATACATAGCCATGTCATCTTGTTGTGCTCAAATCCTTTGGATGAGATCCCAATTATCTGACTATGGCTTTGAATTCAACAAAATCCCTCTGTACTGTGATAAAAAAAGTGCTATTGCTCTCTCATGCAATAACGTTCAACACTCAAGAGCAAAACACATCGACATCCGACATCACTTCATCAGGGAGCAAGTGGAAAATGGTGTAGTGGAACTCTATTTTGTGAAGTCAGAATACCAGTTAGCTGACATCTTCACCAAAGCTCTTCCAAGACAACGTTTTGAGTTTATTCTTCCACGACTTGGATTGAAAAGCCTTCTACCAGAAACACTCAAACGTCTTCAGGAGGAAGACGAGGAGTAAAGGTCTTTCCTTCATCTATATCTTTGTATATATATTTATCCAAAAAGCAAAATACAAAATTACAAAACCTTCAAAAATCAAATAGAAAATTATAAAACTTTCAAAATCCATAAAAATGTGAAAAATTCGAAAAATCCTCAAAAATATTGTCATTTTGTCATGCTTTTCTCGATTCGATAATATCTACGGTCTTTATGCTGTCTTTCAAAGAATGATACGGGACTTTAGATGTTGTTCGAATGTTTAAAAAAAAAAAAATTGGGAGAAAGAGAAACACTGGTTTATTGTCATTTCAAGCAATAACCCGCTTTTCAAAGATAGAACAGAGCCATACTTTATCTTGGTTTTCAAATTCCTTGATCTGATTCTTTAAACTAATCTTTACTATCTAATGAAAACTAGTTGTTTTGAAAAATAACCCGGACTCTATTTTTGATAATCATCTGGATTTAAAAGTTTGTCAAAACATCTATCTCTCAATCAACCACTTATGTCATTGATTGAGGGGGAGAATGATGTCAATTAAATTAAAAGGTCATTTGTCATTCAATTGTTTTCAAAAGATATTCATGCATGTTTAATCAATGGAGTTTCAAGTCTCTAAATCTGATCCTTATCAGTGAAAATGTTTTTATAATCAAGTCACAATTCTCCTTAAAAGCTTTTAAAATCAATTTAAATCTACAAGTGATCACAAATCTCAAATGATTTGATAATTGTGATCGGGGGAGAATTTGTGATTTAAATTGGATTTAAACTGATAATTCGATAGATGGTTTCATAAGTGATCAGCATGTTTGCCTCCCCGCAAGTGACAAACGATTTCAAATTTTCCATGCACATGTTGAGGGGGAGCATCTATTTTAAACCTCAAATTATTCAAACGTGACTGAATTATCTCTAAGTGCAGGTTCCCTCTTATATGTGCAAAACTCTTTCAAACCTCGAAGCACATATTGAGGGGGAGCAAACTTTTGAAAAACCTCATCTTTCCAAAATGCTTTATCTACTTGATTTGACGAGGGAAATGATGTTGATATCTTTTAGAAAATGGAAATCAAAGAAGTTAATTCTTCCTCTTGCCTCCGTGTGCTAAACGATTTCAAACACATGATGCACATGTTGAGGGGGAGCTCTTTTTCTAAAAATATCAAAAACAATTCAGGTACAAAATGCTTTGATAATATATCACAAGTGTTTGGATTGATTTTCAAATGGTTCCAAATGGCAGATGAACAATACCAAATAGACCGACCAACTTTACTTTATGTATGGTGATATAAGGATGATAAGGTTAGGTATTAGTTCCCATGATCCGCCAGAACTGGAGGGATCTACCCAGGGAAAATCCACTAGATAGTGTAGAAGTCCTTAGGTATGATGAAAAAAAGGAGAAAAGTGAGATATGGGAAGAGTGCGGACTGAGACTGAGCTAGTACTGGAATAAACCCAACAAGGTTCTAGTAATGAAGACTCGATAAGCACTGAAGGGGTTGAAGAATGAAAAAGAATTGAATGTGAAAAAGGGTGAAAAGAAATAGCCCTCCATTTATTCAACTTTAGGGCAGAAACCGGGTTCAATTCATATACTACTGATGGTTACCAAGGTAACATCGGTATTGAAGACAAGACGTCATGGACCCAGTGACGCACTACACTTCAACTTTCCAAACCACTCAAGTTCCTCTTAAAAGGACTTGTTTCATTCTCACGGGGAACCGACATTATATATCGACTTTCTCTTAGAGATTGTTGATATTGAAGAAGGAGACCTTCTCCCTAGTCTCCGATATAGGATCCAAATATGCACAATTGAGTCTAGAACCACGAGATCATCAATTAATCTCATTAGGACACTTTGAATGACGACTATCTGTTTCACATAATGTGAAAAGACAGATTATATCTTGAGTCCTACGCATTATCCTTGTGGTATTGCCAGAACATCCGAGTGATATGTAAACATATTTACGATGAAGATGGAAAGCCTTCTGGAGCCAACATCAAACTAGCTCCTTGTGGGTGGCATGTGAGATCTATAAAATAGATCAACCATGTGACAACTGAACAGAAACAATGGGGCGATTCAATCTTTTGAATCAATCCTGGTTCAGGTTATGGATTGACGGATACCTTTGAAAAACCGGTCGTTGTGCTTAAAAAACTCTTTTCTTTAGCACATCGACTGTGTACTTATTTCTCAAAATAAAAGGTGTTTATGATTGATAATTGATTTTCATTAAAACCTTCGTTGTATTGCAAAAACAATTTCTATTGAGCAATACACGATTATTTTTCAAATCTCTTTTCATCAATCAGTGAATCTCGTTTCGCTGGTTCACTCACTCCGTGTTGTCTTCTTTGAGACGTTCCGGTCTGAGAACAGCTAGAGCAGCTTGTACTGATCAATGGGGAACCGTGGTCCGTGTACCTCAATTCATCGAAAGTGATCAAAGACACTTTTCATGCGCTTTTTTACTAACTGTCTTATGCAGGTACACCCCGACGTTTGCAGCTAATCAGAATGGAGCGATCAATCCATAGCCGCATGCTCACACAACACATTCATATCTAAAGAAATCATGATTAGTGCATCAATGACTCTGATATTTTCACTCCATGCTTCTGCTACTGCTGCCAATATCATGAATCAACGAAAGCTTCCGCTACTCTGATAAGAATAAATCATGATCCGGAATGTGAGCATGTCGGTCCAAAAGTCACAACATCACATAATACCAACACCACAATGGGTGAGTCAGAGATTTAATGTTGCGATGATCTCAAAGCGGCTCAAAACTCATTCACGTGGATCCGTTAAGACCTCCACTCAGAAAATCCAAAACATGCAAAAATGAAGAATCAAAGACTACGAGCTACAGAACAAGAATCCAAGAACAATCTCAATGTAATATCAGTTTGTTTTCTATGAAATTTAATGTATGTTTGAGGTGACCTCCCTTAGGGGGAGATTGTTAGGATTTGGAAAATCCAGTAGTTAAAGTGTCGGTCACCTCAAGTATATGTAATCGTTAGAAAGCTCGTAGTCGTAGTTATTTTATGTTAAGCAGTATTTAGTTTTGTAACACCGTGGAGGACGGACGGGTCTTTACCCACTGTATGCCTGATCCACAGCCCGTTGTGTGGCATTTTATTGTAAGACTATAAATACTCTCTACCTTCCAAGGTAGAGAGTTGGAGCTCATAATAAGATTTTTCTTTCTCTCACTAAAGTTCGCTAAACCTCTAACTTTCTCTCTCTAGAACTCATAATACGCCTATTTGATCTTATGGTTTAGTGTGTTTGTGAAATCCAATATGTTACACAGTAATCCATAGTCAAGAAAAATCTCTAGCCACATATGAGCTTGATGATATTGAATTTTTAGTAGCAATAGTCATTTGGTTTGAAATCTTACACACAGTAAATTAAGTGAGCAAAAAGTTACAACATGGCGATATGCTTATCAATGTGCTAGTAAAGAATCTTTCTTCGAGGAGTTTAGAGCCATCAGGTTTTCTAGTGCAGTTATATGTTGCTTAACAAATTGCCATTAAAATGGATGTCAATCAAATGTTCATTCAGAATCGTGTTATACATATCAAAATACAATTTTATGAGCATTCGGTTGATCATGATGTTTTATTATATGTCGAGGACTCATTTAAGGTTAATTATTTCTTTTACATTATTGATCACACACCTACTTCTCTTACAACACGATTCGAACAATACCAAGAGTATGATGATAGATGGTTTATTGTTTACTTACGATAAATTGAAGCTGTGTTGTAGTCGTACTCAAGAGTCAAGAATGGTGAAAGTTCTGATACTAATGCAAATGAACTCTGTGGATTTAAGGTCACTCAACAATTACTAGCCTTGTGAAAATATGAGGCTCGTTGAAGTCTTAAGGTTTTTTGAAACAAGATGATTGTTTTCCTAATGAAATAATTGCATATGGAGTATTGTTGACAATTTCGTTACAGTGGCATATGCAGAAAGAATTTATCAAAACTGAAAACACCTAAATATTTTAATATTTCTAAGTCGCGACTCAGCAAAATAGCCGCGACTCAGCAAAATACATAAAGTTCCCCGCGACTCGTGGTCATTTAGCCGCGACCCGGGACCTATTTTCCTGTAGATTTTTCTTGTTTTTGTTGTGGAATAACCGCGATAATATCCCACCGTCTAGGTAACGGGTGTGAATGTTTCAACACCATAACTATACCCCAAATTAGCTTATTGAAAATTTAGACAATATGAAAGTGAACAAGAGATGAAACACCAAACATTCTTATATATTTCTTATAGAAACATATACTACCTCTACTACAACAAAGAAAGGAAGAGAACACTACAAGATTGCTTTTATGTATGTTTTGGTGTAATTGTGTTGTTCCCTATTCACTATCGTATGAAAACAGTTAAGTATTTAAAAACAAGTTAATAGTGAATCAATGACTGAAATGACATAAGTAAAACACACTGATAAATTTTCAACTTAATATTCTTTATTAGAAATCAATCAAAAAGAATATATTACCCAAGTACTTGCAGAATAGTACTTGGGATTGAAATGACAAAGGGTTGGTACTCCTCACTAAGCTCAAGCTAAGTCTGAGCACAACTACTATGGAATCACTGAGCTATCTCAGGGACAAAGTTGTATTTGGAGGAGTGAAAGATGGCTTATGTGTGTGTGTGTTTTATAATTCACAAGTTTGAATCTTTCACTCCATCACTTATGCTATTTATACAAGTATGAGTTTTAACTTTATCCTAAGTGACAAACTGACAAGTTATAGAAGACAAAATACTGATGTATTTTGTCTCTATTTACAAAGGCTATATTAAGTAAGGGACAAGGCTGCTTTCCATAAGTCAGTGATGACACTGATCCTGGTAGTTAGCCATTCAAGGAAAGTTGACTTTGGTTGATATGGACTTCATCTTATTTGATTCAAACTTGTCCCGCCTTATCCTGTTCATTCATCAGTCTTCATTGCCTTCAGTCTTCTACTTTAGTTTGTATTCAGTGTAAGTAGCTGGTGAGGAGTTTAGGGATTCAATGAGTTATTGTCATCACTCACTGAATCCACCATCTTCTTTTTGACTCAGTCTTCACCCCTTAAGTTCCGCCTCACTGAGTGGAGAGACTTCTTCTTCGCCTCTTACTGAGTATCCTGAAGATGGCTCACTGAGAGACTATCCACTCAGTGACCTGTTAGTGTTTAAGGGACAACACTTAGGGTATTTTCTATTTAAATCCTAGATTTAAAGGGTTTGGGTATTTACTGAACCCAACAGTCTCCCCCTATTTGGAAGTGTTTGATCAGTGTAAGTGAACAAATGGCTTCTTCTTACACTAAATGAACTAATTGTTGGAATCACTCCTAAATCATAATCAAGTGTTAGTAATTAATATGTAATAGGTAGCTTAATTATGGCCTTTATGTTTGTTATTAGCCTTAAGCTTATGTAGAAGGCCCATGAGCTTAGGCCCATTTCCAATAAGGTAAAGGGAAGGAGTGGGAGTGTTGCCCTAGCTCCTTGCCTATAAATACCCCTTGTAAACCTTCATTTGAAGGTTGGTTGTTCAAGTTATTTCTTTCACTACACTCTACGCATAACCGTGTCTTTATATCGTGTGTTTGTGTTTGATTTCTTGTTCAATCGCCTCTATCTCTTTCATTGAAGCTTGTGTTGTAAATCTAGTGACCTAACAGTGGTATCAATCGCCTACTAGTTGGGTGAACGTATTGTTTCTTGAAGTGGGTTTTGGTCCTACGCGTAGAACATACGTGCGTGGTTTGATACTTTGGTTCGCTTAAAAACACTATTTTTACACGTTTGAATCCAAGATTCTTGTACTTTCAATGTTTTAAGGTGTTAAAATACTTGTTTTTGGCAAAAAGTTTCAACCTTTACGCGTGGATCTAAGTTTTTAAGCTTGTTTTTGTTCGTGGGTGTCGTTCTACGCGTAACCCGTTTAGCTGTTTTGGTTCATCAAATTTCACACTTTTGTGTTATTTTGATGATATTGAAGCTATTCCATAACAAAAATCTGGTTTAGAAACAAATTTGGTCACTATCATTTTTACGAGTAATCTTACGCGTATCAAAACCCTAATATTACGCGTAAGATTTTCCTTGGTTTGATCTTCGTTTTTGTGGTTTACTCCGTGTTTTCTTGCTTGGATAAGCCTGAAAATACGTCGACTTTGGATATCTTTTGCACTGTGATAGTGTAAAAGATCACTTGGGATAAAACCTTAAACTTACGCATAAGCATAAGCTTACGCGTAGAAATCCTACGCATAAGATTCATCTTACGCCTAAGCCTTGTCTTACGCATAAGGTAATCATACGCATAAGTTTCTACGCCTAACTTTGTGTCTACGCATAACTTTAGTGTCTTTTCCCTACTTACGCGTAAGCTAAAACTACGCGTAACCCTCCTTGTTACGCGTAACTTTGGTGTTTTTTACGCATAAGTCCTACTTGGTTTATTGTGATTACTACGCCTAAGGATATTTTCATCAACAAAGGTTCATTCGACTACAAAGATCCATCAACACAAGTTATATTGTGAAATTTATTTTTTAGGGGAGACTAAACGTTTAATTTTTACGCGAGATTCAAATTTTGGTTTAACTGTGAAAATTTTGGTAAAAAATTCAAATTTTTTGGCCTAAATTCAAAATTTTCGGGTCAAATTTGGCGTCAAAATTGTCATATCTCAAATTTTTCTTACAACCTTAGAATTGAATTTTATAGTGAATTTCAAATTTTTTGAGAGTCAAAATTTTTTCAAAATTATTTTTGGAGGGAAATTGCAATTCACTATATCGACCTTCTGTGTGCTATATCGACTTTGCACCTTCTTCTCTTTGATTCTTCTGCAGAGCAGTGAAATGGATTCTGAACATAAAGATCCATTTGTGGCATTGAAAGAAGGATACATGGCTCTGGCTCTGGCATTGAAGTGTCAGACATCATCAAATTCCCGATATCCCGCAGTTGTGCAAGGTGAAAGAGTTGATGTACATGAAAGGAATGCTCAAATGGACGTTGAGAATGTTGTGATTACTGCAACTGTCGGTAATGCGGACAATGAGGTTGTAGCATTGGAAAAGCAGGATTCTACTGAAGACATGATTATGCTGAAGCTTTATTAGTTTATAGTTTGTTTCTGCGGAGATAGTATTCCGTGTATTCTAGAATAGTTAGGATATGCATGAGCTTTATTAGGAAGTGATTGTGTATATCTTATTTAGTTTTATAGTTATACGGTTCTTGGAGAACAAGTTAGGGTTCCTTGTCTATAAAAGGAACACAATAGAATGAATGATGTACGTGTGCTTAAACAAAGTTTTAGTAATATAAAGATCCATAGAGGATCAACGAGTTCTCAGTTATATGTGTTTATGCTTATATTTGATTTCCGCTAAAGAATATAAGTCGTAGAGATTGTCTATTAGTTTGCTTGTGATTACATAAGTAATACTAACGATCTGCGAGTGCTCAAGATCTATCAAGGTCTATCGTTTCAACAAGTATGCCACCATCAACTGAATAGAGTTAACTTGTTCCGTGGATGAGTGGTTCCCGCCGAGAACCTGAATCACAAATGTGAACAGGATCTTCCAAGCCGCAGGAAATGAGTTCTTGGTGACTGGGGTTCTGTCCAAAAATTTTGGATCCAAAACAATTTGTTTTAACCCGTCCTTAACTGTGGAGGGTTCAGGATGGGCAACATAGACTCCATTATTATAGTCTAACCCTGTTGAAGTACAAAAAGTTTTATAATCCAGGGTGACTGACTGTTCCTCGTTAAAAAGACTGAACCTGATGAGATACTCCCTGAGTGGTCTAAGGTCATTCTCATCAGTAGAGGGTGTCGGGTCATAGGCCACAGTTGTTGCCCGAAACTCCCTGAGGAGGTTTTGGTACAGTATAGAGGGACCCTGAACAAAGGCCTTTTTCAGTGGGCAGTTGAATAAAAATTTCATTATGTCCTTATAGGCTGGGACATTTGGGGGGTATTCAAAATTGCCTATAACATTATTTGTTTTAAATTCAACATTACTGAGGTCCCTTACCCACTATGGTGCAAACTGAAGAGATTGTATTCTTGCCATTTCCATTAAAAGGTTTTTAGGGTTTTGAAACAAATATCTTGAAAAGAACAATCAAAGAGTTTGAATATCTTAAGTTTGTAGTGAAAAAAAAACCTTTGGTAAATGTTTACAGAGAAGATTTTAGAGAAAACTCGTTTTGAGGATTGAATAACACAAAGATTTCTTGTTTTGAGAAGAGATTTTGACAGAGTTTAGTTGCAGAAAATCTTTGTGTATGTTTTTTGTGTTTTTTAGAGGGGTATTTATAGAGTGATGAGAGGGGTAAAATGTGCATAAATGGGGATTTGTAAAGTCAGTTTTTGAAAGCGTTTTGAATCTCCACATTTAATGCCACCACTCCACTACCCGCAGTAAAATCTCGGTTTTCAAGGAAACAATTGTAGTGCACAGTAAAAGTGCATTCTGCAGTAATAAAATATCCACAGGATATTTCATGTGAGAGGAGGCATTTAATGCCAAGTGGGACGAGGTAAGTTTTTGAGGGACCCTTGACATGGATGACAGTAAGACAAAGAGACATTTATTCCAATATTTATTTGGTATGTTTACCAACCTAGGACATTTAAGTAACTGATACTTAAAGCATTTAGTTACTCATTCAATGCTCAATATCAACTGTCAGGGTCCCTGAATGAGTCTTACTCATTCAGTGAAAGGGTTGTTTTGGGGTTTTGTTCAGGGAGGATGAACCATTTTAGAGAAAACTTACTGAGATTTGGATTGGTTTCTAGGTTGCTGACTTTCAATGTCTAGCATTCCCAATTCAGCTTTCAGTCTCCTGAAGGTAGGTTCATCTAAGGGTTTGGTGAAGATATCAGCAAGTTGATATTCAGTAGGGATGAAATGAAGTTCTATGTCTCCTTTCATTATGTGGTCCCTGATGAAATGATATCTGATATCAATGTGTTTGGTTCTTTGATGAAGGACAGGGTTGTTGGAGATTGCAATTGCACTGGTATTGTCACAGAAGATGGGTACCATTTTGCAATGGATGTCATAGTCACTGAGTTGACTTTTCATCCATAATACATTGGCACAACATCTTGTAGCAGCAACATACTCAGCTTCAGCTGATGACATAGCCACTGATTGTTGCTTTTTAGCACTCCAACAAACCAATTTTCCTCCAAGAAATTGACAGGACCCTGAGATACTTTTCCTGTCCATGTTGCAGCAAGCATAATCAGAGTCAGAATATCCTTTGAGATCAAACCCTGAGCACTTTGGATAATAAAGTCCAAGGCTTGGAGTTCCCTTTAGGTATCTGAGTATTCTTTTGGCTACAGTGAGATGGGATTCTTTGGGATTGGACTTATATCTTGCTATTAGACAGACTGAGAATTGTATGTCTGGTCTGGAAGCAGTTAGATACATCAGTGAGCCAACAATCCCCCTGAAATGAGTTTGATTGACTGATTTGCCAGTGAGATCAGGTCCAAGGTTGTTAGGAGGGACCATTGGTGTTTTCACTGAGGCACAGTCAGATATCTCATATTTCTTCAAGAGATTTCTGGTGTACTTCTCTTGACTGATAGAGATTCCTTTATCAGTTTGCCTGATTTGTAGTCCAAGGAAGTATGTGAGTTCACCCATCATGCTCATTTCAAATTTCTTTGTCATCAGTTTTTCAAACTGTTTGCAAAGTTTGTAATTTGTTGAGCCACATATAATGTCATCAACATACACTTGGACTAGTATCACATCTTGTTTAGTCCTATAGACAAACAGTTGTTGTCTATCTTTCCTCTGACAAACTTGTTTTGAATCAGGAAGGCTGAGAGAGTTTCATACCATGCTCTGGGATCTTGTTTAAGTCCATATAGGGCTTTGTCAAGCTTGCAGACATAGTCAGGGTATTCACTACTCTCAAAGCCAGGAGGTTGCTGAACATACACATCTTTCTTGAGATCACCTTTTAAGAATGCACTTTTGACATCCATTTGGTAGACGCTGAAGTTCATGTATGTTGCATATGCAAGGAAGATCCTGATGGCTTCCATTCTTGCAACAGAAGCAAATGTCTCATCATAGTTAATGCCTTCTTGTTGACTGTAACCTTTGGCTACAAGTCTGGCTTTGTTTTTAATGACAATGCCGTTTTCATCAGTTTTGTTCCTGAAAACCCACTTCATTCCTATGACAATGACATCCTGAGGACATTTGACCAAGGTCATAACCTTATTTTTATCAAACTGTTGAAGTTCTTCTTGCATAGCCTAAACCTAGCTTGGATGTTTTAGAGCCTCAGTGACACTTTTAGGTTCTATTTCTGATAAAAAATCAGCATATAGACATTCATTGGTTGAAGCTGCAGTTAACTTAGCAGCCATGCTTCTGGTAAGCATGCCCTCAATGGGTTCACCGATAATGTTTACAAGCTCAATGTCCTAAGATTTTGTCCACTTTCTATGTGGTCTAGGATCTGAGCTTGAAGAGGTCACTGGAGACTCAGGAGTGAGTTCAGGTGCAGGAGCCACAAAATCATTTTGATCATCTGATGAGAGGATTTGTTTAGGTTGGGGTTCTTGAATCACAGGTTCCTGAACATTTGCTTCAGTATTACCTATCCTAGTAGGGACTAATTGATTATCAATGAATTCACTGATAGTTGGTTGGGGAAGGTTGTGAGGTAAGACATAATATGAGATGTCAGCATCAGCTTGGTATGAGGAATTGATTTTAGTGTTGTACTCATCAGGAGAATATCTTGATGAGATATCAATTCCTATTTCCTCCACTGAGGTGTTGGTGAACCTGATGCTTTCTAAACTTTCATCAAAGGTGACATGAAAGGTTTCCTCAACTTGTTGTCTCCTTGTGTTAAATACCCTGAAGGCTTTGGAGATTAGTGAGTAACCTAGAAAGTATCCATCATCAGCTTTATCATCAAACTTGCCTAGATGATCCTTGTGGTTATGAATAAACACATGACATCCAAACACATGAAAGTAGCTGATATCAGGAAGTCTACCTTTGAATATCTCATATGGGGTTTTGTTATGTCTTTTGACAATGATGGACCTGTTTTGAGTGTAACAGGCTATTTTGACTGCTTTAGTCCAGAAATGTTTTGAGAGTGCTGAACCATTTAACATAGTTCTGGCAGCCTCAATGAGAGTTATGTTTTTTCTTTCAGCAACCCCATTTTGTTCAGGGGTGTAAGGGGATGAAAAGTTTTGGGAGATTCCTTTTTCATCACAGAAATTCTCAAGTTCTTGATTTCTGAACTCTGTACCATTGTTAGTCCTGATTTGTTTAATAGTAATGTCATTCTGGTTTTCAATGTTCTTGATGAATGACATTATTGTATCAGCTGCCTGACTCTTTTTAGAAAGAAAGTATACCCAAGTGTATCTTGAAAACTCATCAACGATGACAAGTGTATACTTCTCATGCTGGATTGATTTGGGACTGACAGGTCCAAAGATATCCATATGCAGGAGGTGAAGTCAGCTTTTGATGGAGAAATTTTTTTTGGTTTTAAAGGATGCTCTGTTGTGTTTGCCTTTTTCACAGGCTGAGCATGGTTTGTCTTTTGCAAAAACCAGTGATGGTAGACCAAGGACTTTGTTTTGTTTTGCCAAGTTGTTGATGTTTTTGAAGTTTAAGTGAGAGAGTCTCTTGTGCCACAACCAGTTGACAGTTTTAGTGGCTTTGGCAAAGAGACAAGTTCCACCTTGAGAGAGTGTTGACATGTCTAAGACATAAACATCACCTCTCTTAGGAGCTATCAAAACAACTTCTTTGTTGGCATTGAAGATGGTGCCTTGTTTGTCATTGAATTGCACAATGTACTTAGCATCACAAGTTGACTGACACTGATGAAATTGTATTTGAGACCATTGACATAAGCTATTCTAGAGAAAACTATTCCATTGCAGTATACTAAACCATAACCTTCAGTGGGACATGATGAGTTATCACCAAATACTACCTTGGGTCCTGGTTCCTTTACATGCTTGTGCAGATACTCCTTAACACCAATCATGCTTCTTGAGCATCCACTATCTAGATGCCAAATAGGCTCCCTGGCGTGTCTCTGCACAAATAGTAAACTGGATTAGTTTCTCTTGCTGACCCACATACTAGTGGGTTTGGGTCTAAAGGTCTGCTTGAATTTGGCAATTGACTCATGGTCAGTGGTTGAGTGCATTGTGCTACCACAGGTTTTGCATTTGGTGACTGAGGATGTCTCAGTGATTCGGGGTTGTTTGGAACTTCTCCTTGCTTGGATGACACTGTCATGCTGAGATGTCTCATGAGCTGGATTTCCGCAAATATCACAGCATGTGTTCATGAGACAATCATCCTGATGATGATCATTGAAGCCACAGTGTGGGCAAGGAGGAAAGGGTTTTGCTCTATACTTGTGAGCAGATTTGGAGGTTGAAGCATACTGATGACCAACATTGGTATAGTTTGCTTTACTGAGTGAACTTACATATTGTAAGTGATCAGAAGTTCTGTGATCATCCTTTTTGCAGATCATACAAAAAGGATTCTATAGCAGTTGTCAATGGTATGACTGGTATAGTGACATAGATCACACTTCTGTTTGGGCTTATTGGTGGATTTTGACCTTGTTGAACTAGAGGAGGCTGACTTAGTTTCCTTGATTATTGAGTCAGGAGCTTTTTCGATGGATTCCATCTTGTCAGTCAACTTCCTCACAAGTTCAGTCAGTTGCTGAATTTGGTCTGCTTCAGTAGGAATTGAAGATATGGAAGTCTCAGTGGGAGTAGACTCTTGTTGGATTGGTTTTGTTGGTCTTTTCAGGATGGTTCTACCAAGTCCAGACCTTTCTTTTGGTGAGTGAGGATTGAATTGTAATGGAGTAAGTTCAGAGCTAGGAGCAGCACCCTGAAGAGGTTTTAGGGGTGGAAGCGGTGCTTGAGATTCTGCTTTAGACTTAGAGATGTGTTCAGTACTACTGGGCACATCAGGGAGTCCAAGCATGCTCTTTAGAGCTTGGCTTTCAGGCTCTAGAATCCTTCCAGAATTGAAATTTGGAAGCTTACTCTCAGGATTAACCCATTTAATCCAATCACTAAGCTTGGGAACAATCAACATATTGGTAATTATGCCACTAGATACAAATGGTTTTGGACTCTGGTCTTTGTTGTGAGAGTCAGGGAGATGATCTTCACCTATGACTCTCTTTTTGCTACTGGGGGCACCCACAACATTAAAGACCCTAGGATTCTTAGCAGTCCAACTTTCAATGATATCTTTTTCCTTTTTAAGTTCATCTTGAAGAGCCTGATTTCTTTTAACTAATTCATTGTTTTGAATTTGAAGTGTGACAGCCTCAAGTTTAGCTTGTTTTAAAAGTAGCAGTTCATCTCTACACTTGTTTAATTCAAAACTTAGCTTGTTGTATTTTGAAAAAATATTTAAACGTTGCTCTTCTACGAACTTAAGGTCAACATTGATATAGTTCATAAAGGACTGCCAGTCAGAGTCATCATCCATAGCAAGTAAAATGTTTACCTTTTTCATTGTGATGTTAACCCATTCTCCATTCCTGGCATGATTTTTCCCAATAACTAGCTTGTCTTCTTCTGAGAAAGTCATCAGTGCACTGAGACTTGCACCATTTCATCGTCTGAGGAGACTCATCCCAGTCGAAGACTTCAACAACAAGGCCCTTGTTTTTACCCTGCACAGGTTTGATAGTGTTTGTTGTTTCTGTGGGAGTGGCCTCAAGAAGTTCTAGCTTAGCTTTGGCTTTCCTGTACATAGCTTCAAAATAAACAGTTTTACTTTGTTCTGATTTGTTTTGAAAATTTTGATGAGACTGATAGATTTTTGGTTGAAATTTGCTAAAGCCGGAGGACTGATTTGACCCTGATGGTTTGTAAGAGGGCTCAGAAATTGTTTTTGAAAAACAGTCTTTGGCAAAATGACCTCTTTTATGACACTTCAAGCATTCAGTGTCCTCATTAGCTTTAGCATTTGAAAAACTTGTGTTTCTTCGTAGAAACCTTTTAGAGTTAGCAAGGAGTGATCTTTCCTGAAACTCAATATTTAAGTTGTTCAGGTACTCCTCGCATGTCCTCTCATCAGCCTCATCATCAGAATTTTCCTGAAAATCTTGAACAATACTGTTAGAATAAAAAGCAGTAGATATTGGTGTTGAAGTGGTGGTCAGAGACTTCTTGACTTCTTGAGACTTCTTTAAGTCAGGGTATCGTGTGTTAGTGAGGTTTTCCTCATAGACAAATTTCCCATGAATTTCAGGAAGTTCAAGATTTTGGATATGATTAGCATTCCTAAGTCCCTGAGAGAAATCCAGCCACTTCTTAGGGAGACTATTGACAAAACCAACATTGATTTCATGTTTGGACAACTTAACACCATCATTTGACAGTTCATTTAATAGAGTTTTGTAACGGGTGTAAGTTTGAGATAGAGTTTCTGAGTCCTTAGCCCTAAAGGTGTTATACTCAAGTTTCAGGTCCATTATCCTGTTTTCCTTGGTATCAGATGGTCCTTCATGGCTATGGACCAGGTCATCCGAGGTTTGTTTAGCTGTACTACAGCTTATAACAGACTCCATAATATCATCAGGAAGACAAGATATGATGATACTTTTGAGTCTTTGGTCCTGGTTGACCACTCTCCTCTCATCCTGAGTCCACTGAGCTTCAGGTTTAGGCAAACCTTCAGCAGTCTTTGGGATAAATAGACCTTCATTAATACACTTAATGTAATAAGGTTCCATCCCAGTCAAATAGCAAAGCATACGATTTTTCCATTTGTTAAATTTACCAACTTCAAGTCGAGGGGCAACAGCAGAATACGCTCCACCCTTTTTGTCGACTAGTTAGGGCACATAAATTTCAGCCATTAGGATCCTGATTTAAAAACGTTTTAGAGCGGCTTAAAAAAGTTTTATAATCATCCTTGCTCAGATACCATTTGTTGTTCCCTATTCACTATCGTATGAAAACAGTTAAGTATTTAAAAACAAGTTAATAGTGAATCAATGACTGAAATGACATAAGTAAAACACACTGATAAATTTTTAACTTAATATTCTTTATTAGAAATCAATAAAAAAGAATACATTACCCAAGTACTTGTGGAATAGTATATGTGATTGAAATGACAAATGGTTGGTACTCCTCACTAAGCTCAGGCTAAGTCTGAGCACAACTACTATGGAACCACTGAGCTATCTCAGGGACAAAGTTGTATTTGGAGGAGTGAAAGATGACTTGTTTGTGAGTGTGTTTTACAATTCACAAGCTTGAATCTTTCACTCCATCACTTATGCTATTTATAAAAGTATGAGTTTTAACTTTATCCTAAGTGACAAACTGACAAGTTATAGAAGACAAAATACTGATGTATTTTGTCTCTGTTTACAAAGGCTATATTAAGTAAGGGACAAGGCTGCTTTCCATAATTCAGTGATGACACTGATCCTGGTAGTTAGCCATTCAGGGAAAGTTGACTTTGGTTGATACGGACTTCGTCGTATCTGATACAAACTTGTCCCGCCTTATCCTGCTCATTCATCAGTCTTCATTTCCTTCAGTCTTCTACTTTAGTTTGTATTCAATGTAAGTAGCTGGTGAGGAGTTTAGGGATTCAGTGAGTTATTGTCATCACTCACTGAATCCACCATCTTCTTCTTGACTCAGTCTTCACCCTTTAAGTTCCACCTCACTGAGTGGAGAGACTTATTCTTCGCCTCTTACTGAGTATCCTGAAGATGGCTTACTCAGAGACTATGCTCTCAGTGACCTATTAGTGTTTAAGGGACAACACTTAGGGTATTTTCTATTCAAATCCTAGATTTAAGGTGTTTGGGTATTTACTGAACCCAACAGTCTCCCCCTATTTGGATATACAAATAGCGTAAGTTTTTGATCAGTGTAAGTGAGCAAATGGCCTCTTCTTACACTGAATGAACTAATGAACATAATAAGGAACACTGAATATTTTAACAAAACATACATCGTTTATTGATCAATTACATAGTTTCTATCACTAGTACAAAAGATAAATGATAATGATGTCAATCAAGATGGATCCCCAGTGCTTCAAGCTTGACTTTCTTTGTGATGAGTGTTTCTCTGTCAGGGTGTTCTCTTATCTTGGCGTTTAAGTCAGCACAGATGCTGACATTTGCAGGAGTCTGAATTTGAGAGGCCACTGGTATGTAGCTCAGCATTGTAGCCACACCTACATAATAAATGTCATTCCACCTTTGGAATGCTGGGTTTCCATAGACATCAATGAAGAACAGTCCTCTTTCTGGATTTTCAATCACAAGACAGTTAACAAACTTCACACCTTCAGGTAGCTCCCTATTGCATTCTAGTCCAGGCACTTTGATCTCAGGCTGGAACTCAACCCTCTTTCGTTTGCCCTGTGATGATTGAGGTTGAGATCCTTGAGGTGCAGTTAAGGCAAGCTGAATCCCCAGTAGTGCTGGTGCTTCCCTCAGTCTTTTATACCTTTTGCTGAGCATTTTCATCAGCTCCTTAACCACAACATTCTGCTTCTTTTCAATAATTAGACCAAGCTCATCGAGTTCAGTGATCCCAAAGTCAGTGAATTTTAGGGGATCATGAACCTCGAAGTGTCTTTTATCATCCCCCCTGTAGACTTCCTTGTCCAGTGGTTTGGACTTGGGGATGATTCTGACATCATTGATTTTCTCAGGCAGCCTGCTTGTCATTGACACATTGTAAGTTCAATTCTTTCTTGCCTGATGGCTGCAACTCTTTTGTTCTTTTCATCTAACTTCTTTCTCATTTAAGCCATTTTTAGCGCCTGAAGCATCCTTGAACTTCTGTCCTGCCTGAACCTTTTGAAGCTTCTTTGGATCATTCCCATA
>OU343216.1:180588094-180603044 GCA_910596185.1 Chrysanthemum makinoi
GATCAAAGATAAATGTCACACCCCCAAATTACCTGTTTTGCAGCGGAATGGAATTCCTGGGGATTGACTGTCATAGCATCACAACCACAATTATATTGAACGACCTAAAGTGTCGTTTGGAAAATACATCGCTTGATTTAATAAAATAATCAGAGTTTACAAAGTATAGGTCCCAAATAAAAATCAACTTGTGCGGAAAATAAGTTTGGTACAAGTCAAACGATGTTTTAAAGTATATAAATCTCATGTGAGACGCGTCGTCATCGCGACTCTATGATATGTCCACATGCAAGCCATGAAGTGAATGATGAATAGTGAATTTGAGAAATGATGAATAGTGAATTTGAGAAATGACCTGAAAGTACGAGTTGTCACATTCGCCCATCCAAAAAGGAATTCAGTCCCTGAATTCAGTCCATGTTAGGTTCTACGGTGTTATCGGTGAAAGGTGAGGATATTTGGGTCGCATCGGGTCGTCCAGTGTTTTCTGAATCGTACCGCGCCTTTCCAAGACGGGACTTTGAACATAATCTGTTGCCAACTTGAAATTCTAATGGTTTGCGACTTATGGAACATACCTCCAATATTTTGCGTCGTATATCGACATAGCTTATCTAGCTATATGTTGTTACTTGTAACTGATTCTTGACTTGTACGATTACTTTGTTGTTTCATGAATGACTTATGGACTTGTGAGTTAAACTTTCCTGGTTTTGACCCGTGAATAAGTGATTAACACCTCAACCATAGAGTGTCTCAATTGGTGTAGTCAATATGTTCATGTGTTGACTATTGTTGTAAGGGAACTTGTCGATGAAGAATGATTTGCCTAATCATTTCTAGAAATCACACATGCCTTGAGTATATCTTGAAATGTTGGAATTGTTCTCTCGCTCTGACCATTGAGCTGAGGATAATAGGTGGTACTCATGTCCTAACCAAAATTCCAAGGGAAGAGTGAAATGATTATGAGAAGTCTAGGGTGAATCGAATAGCTTATAATAGGTACAACTGGAATTGATACCACGTGACTCATGCCAAATTTCAAAATGTTAAGTCTGTCGAAAAGGACCTTATTGAAAAGAATAGATTATGGGTAACAGTTGTGATTCCTCGCGCTTCTAGTTCTAGCGGATGTCATGACTTGAGTCTTCCTTGCCTAAGGTGCTTAGTCTCCATGACTAAAATGTTTATTGTTTGATTATCGAAGTGTTTCCCTGCTATATGTTGTCAAGTCACAAAACCTTAAATATTTAAGTGATGTGGTGTAGTGGTTGATTTTCAAGATTTCTTCCGATATTGAGTGCTTCTAAGATATTTCATCACTTAGATTGTTATCATGCTAGCAATAAAATAGATATCAACTCATACTATGTCAAAGAATGTTTGTTCTAATTTCACTTATAGATGGGGAGTCATTGTTCGTCCGATATGTTCAAACCTGTTGCATCTCTTGATATGGAAGTGAGGTTACTTGGAATTTCTAGAGAACACAATGCCTTAGAGGGAGTTTATATCGATAACCTTAATTTAACCACATTTTCCTTTAAGGGAAACTCATTGTAGGGAAGTTCACATATTGTTGAGGCCATGTTAAATGGAATGTTCTGCAGTCTCAGTTAGAAAACTTGGTTTGTCCCTATAGTGTTGCTTAGTGTGTATTTGCTTCGTACTAAATCTTGTAACTCGGTCTAGCTAGTACTTTTGAAATGATATAATTTGGCTTCTAGTCCAAAATAGTGGTTCGAAATGTCTCATGATGTCTTAAGCTTTGTGTTGAGTTTCGAATCATCTTACTATATACTTCTAGTCCTTGTGGGGAAATCTGAAATCCTTTCATTGTTTTCTTGTACCGAGGAATCCTCCTCATAGATGGTATAGAAAGTCTTTCCTAAAAAGGTCACTCGTTAAATTCTAATTTATCGGTTGGGTGAGTGTTGAATGGCGTAGGTTTCTGTAGAGTGTTAACAAAATAAATGTTTATGAACAATTTATCTGCTTGCAAAACTTTGCTTTTAAGTGAAGATTGTTTTAGGAAGTTTGAAAAGATGTTTGTCTCTTTCATGACATAATTCTTCCTAAATTATACATAGGTGATCAGGCTATGTATAATCGAGGACAAATGATGTGATGATTGGTTTTGTTGAAATGGTATTATGTTTCTCCGAAGTTTTTAGATGGTATTCAACGTTTTGTTTTGTAAGATGATGGCTCAATAATTTTTCAGAGTAACATGAAAATCGTTTCGCATGATGGTATTAAATAGTAAGATAGTGATGTATTGTCGCGAAATGATTGAAAATTGGGCAATTGGAATAGGAATGAAATGAACAAAGGTTGTGATTATCGTGGAGTTAATAAGGGATAAAGATTACATAAGATTGAAAGGTACTTATTATCTGTTCCTGTTGGTAGTCTAATCATGTCTCAAGTGTAAAAGCAGTAGGCGGTCTAGTGGCAATGGCCCTAGAACTCTCACAGTCCTCAAACCTATGAGATGGTGTAGTGTCTATAGTCTTAGTGATAGATGGTAATGGTGTGTTAAATCATGCACGCTTCCCAAGCTGCAAGTCATATGTATGAGTAGAAGGTCCACTAGGACTAAGCTTGTAAGTCCTACCAAATGGTATGATCTGTCCCAACAGAATGATAAAAAAAAATTGTCCTGATCCTACAGTGAATCAATGATGATCGTGATGTTGTAGGTGCAACTTCGTCCTCCTAAAAGGGTTCAGTCTCATCATTTGATGTTATCGGTGTTGAGTCAACTGATGTTAAAATTGTGTTAGGGAATGACAGGGCATTCTCCACGTTGGTGTCTGATGTGAGTATGATGGGATGGGTATTTGAAGGCATCTATGTGACATTCGATTTGAAATGAAAGTGAATAACTTGAAAATGTACATATGAATCCGCATGTAAAGTGAATGTGCACTTATGATGAAATGATGAGATGCTATGATGATGTAGTTATAATCTAGGGTCAATGATGCAACCTAGTTCTCTATCACCGAAGCTCTGATGCCAATCTGTCACACCCCCAAATTACCTGTTTTGCAGCGGAATGGAATTCCTGGGGATTGACTGTCATAGCATCACAACCACAGTTATATTGAACGACCTAAAGTGTCGTTTGGAAAATACATCGCTTGATTTAGTGAAATAATCAGAGTTTACAAAGTATAGGTCCCAAATAAAAATCAACTTGTGCGGAAAATAAGTTTGGTACAAGTCAAACGATGTTTTAAAGTATATAAATCTCATGTGAGACGCGTCGTCATCGCGACTCTATGATATGTCCACATGCAAGCCATGAAGTGAATGCCTTAGTTACCTGAAAATACATTGTTAAAAGTGTCAACACAAAGGTTGAGTGAGTTCATAGAGTTGTTGAAAATGTTTAATACGACTACCACAAGTATAGGCAATGTATGACAATATGTCACAAAAATGATACAATTGCTTAAGCACATGACACCGAAGCTTGACTGATGTTCACCCCAACAGAGTGTTTTGCCAAACAACTCAAATAATGATAATGAAATGAAATGCATCCGTCCGGTTGGAATCCACCAATCCGGATGGAGGTGTCACCCTCGATAGATCTATCCACTCACCATCGCTTCTATGAAATTAACGGTTCATGATTATGAAATGGGGACATTTAACTGGCAATGAGGTAACTTAAGCAATGTAATGAACTTGATATACTTGGTATCGTAATAAAAATGATGTGCAATGTATTCTCCCCCGTAGGTTTGAAAGAAAGTAAAAACTTGAATAAATCGGGGCTATGAAAACTCACCTGTTGCAATGATAATGATGATATAATGGCAATACTGAAATGAGGCGCAACCTCTGACCGTGACCTATTATGAATGATATGTTCTAATGTAAATCATGAAACAATGTCGTGCATGCAAATCTACATGTAATCTATACCACTTGTACGTTTTTGAAAATAGAATTTATCGTCAAAATATAAGTTTATGACATCTCGTCATGTTATAAATACTTTACAAGTATTTACGTTGAAATGATATCCTACGATAATCATTTAGTGATTTATTATGAAATTATAACTTTTCGTCGTAAAACAATGTCATTTGACAATTTCATGAAAGTGACTAAACGGCCTTGAAAAACTAGTCGTAAAATGGTGCACGTCGAGTGTTAGGAAACAAACTCAACGGTTTTGGGAAGCTTGTATCATTATCTCAAAGTTTTAGCATTTAAGTTTTCATCCTAGAGGTCTTGATCATGGAGAAAAGTATAGGTAAAGTATGGTACTTGTATCCGAAATATTGTTTAAGGGTGGTGTTAATACAAATAAACCGTAAAAACGTTTATTAATATTTTGCGATCTCTTTGTGTTTTGTTGATAATAAATGTAATGTTATCTTAAGTCAAATTATAAGGATACATGTTATTTTTGTAAAGCATTTACATACAGCCATTTAAATACAAAAATGTAATAATTAAGCATTTGTTGTAATAGTTTATTAGGATGGGTAAAAACTATAACCCATGGACCATAACCCATGGATCTTAAACCCATACCAAAGAAAACTTGATACAATGTATACTTAGATACATTGAATCTAGAGAAACCCATGGACCAACCCATAACCCATGACCCATAACCAAAAAACCCATGGGCAAAGAGGAGCGCACCACGGATCCCTAGGATTACACTAGCCGGATCCCAAGTGGAAGGGATCCGTGGGATCCGTGGAATAGTGGAGAAATTTGCCTATAAATAGAGAGCCATTTCTTCATTCTAACTCACCCCTCTTCTTACTAAATCTCTCATACACTCTCATTCTCTTCTAACATATAGATCACTTGATCTAGAGAGTTGTTCTTCTTTCTTTCTATTTGTGATCCTCATATAGGTCCTTCTCTAAGGCGAGATCACGAGCATTCTACAAGTCATCCAAGCAAGGGGTCCTTGATTGATTTGTCACCCTGCAAGATTTCTGTAGCGAAGATCTTGTATTTGATATTTCACATATTTGTTGTGTAATAGTTGTGTTGGTTTGGTCCACCGTGCTACGGACTCGGTATCTAGCTTTGTACCGAAAAAGTGTAAGCAACGTTGTGAAGGCTTCTCCGCCAAGTGAAGGAGTTTGTTGACATAGTGCTTGAACTCTCGAGTAGGTGACTCGGGGAGTGGAGTAGGGCAAGGAAGGTGACCTTGTAGCCGAACCACTATAAATCGGTTGTGTCATTTCTATCCCTTAACTTTATCTATTTGCTTGCATTATCATTAGATCTATATGTTCTCAACATCCATACGATTTCACATAATATCGAATCTAAAAGTTTTTGAAATCAACTAAAAATCGGCAAAACTATTCAACCCCCTTCTAGTTTTCCACAATTGGCATCAAGAGCTAAGTTTATAAAAGTTTTAAAATAAAATTGTATTTTAAAAACTTTTCGATCACTATGGGTTCTGAAAATTATAAGGAAGGGCAATCTATGCAACGACCACCACTACTTGAAACTAATGGTTTTATATATTGGAAAAATAGATTCGAAACATATGTGAAGTCTAAAGATATTGATCTTTGGTACATTATTGTTGAAGGTGATTTTGAGGCTACCTCAAATGATGATAAAGGAAATTTAGTTCACATACCTCATGATAAACTAAATGATGAAATGAAGAAAAAGCTTTCTAAAAATAGTGAAGCAAAAATGGTTTTATATAATGCTTTACCAAAAAAGGAATTCGAAAGAATTTCTATGCTTAAAACCTCTAAAGAAATTTGGAATTCTTTAGTTGTAACTCATCAAGGCAACCAACAAGTTAAAAATAATAAAATTGATTTATTTGTTCAACAATATGAACAATTTTTAATATCGGATGAGGAAACTATAGATCATTCATTTGCTAACTTTAATACTATTATTACATCTTTACAAGCACTTGATGAATCTTTTTCTAGCCGTAACCATGTTAGGAGATATCTAAGGGCACTTCCATCGAAGTGGAGATCCAAGGTGACGGCAATCGAAGAGTCAAAAGATTTGACAATCCTCACCCTCGATGAACTCATAGGCAACCTAAAAGTCTACGAGCTTGTCCTTGCTAAAGATTCCGAAGCCTCAAAGGTGAAAGAGAAACACAAATCTTTTGCCCTTAAAGCCAAAAAGGCTTCGAGCGATGAGGAGAACTCATCTTCGAGTAGTGACGACGAAGAGTACGCTATGGCGTTAAGGGACTTTAAAAAGTTCTTTAGAAGAAAGGGTAGATACGTCAAACAACCGTATGATGATAAGAAAGGCTTTAGGAAAAGCAAAGAGGACGAGAAGCCAAAGGATGATCGTACTTGCTTTAAATGTGGGGACCCAAACCACTTTATTAGTAAGTGTCCCAAACGGGATGATCAAAAGGCGTTCGTGAGCGGCACGTGGGGAATGAGCGACGAGGAGGATGAAGAAATTTGTCTTATGGCAAATGACGAGGTATGTGTTGAATACTATAGTAGCTCATCACTTGATGACGACTCATTGCATAATGAATATGATAAACTATGCAATATTAGCTAAAAACTAGTTAACAAAAACAAGCTTTTAAAGAGTCAAAATAAACTTTTAGATAAAGAAGTCATAGAATTAAAAGCAAAACTAAAATGTTTAGAGAAAGGTAAAATAGCAAGTGGTGAATGTGAACTTTGCGTTCAACTTCAAACACTAGTGGATCACTTAGATTCTAAAATTGCTAGAATGAGCACGAACACTTCAGATACAATACTCGATAGCATTAAAACTGGTAACAATCAAAAGGGTCTAGGTAGTCAACAACTTGATCCATCAACTAGTGAAAGTAAAGAAACAAAATTTGTTAAAGAACTAGAAAAACCAACCACTGTTGTCGCGGATCCCACGGATCCCCTAAAAAGGGAACCGGCTAGTGTAGAAAAAGGGATCCGTGGATCTGGCTGTAGTAATAATGTAGCTTCTTCATCTAGAACTGAGTTTGTCATAGTTAATAGGAAGAAACCAAATCATGTCACCACTAGACAACCACCTCCAAAATATAATCCTACTTTTGCAAGAAACAAAGCTCCAACTTTTTCAAAACCTAATTCATTTAGGAGACCTAATAGCATTTACCCAAAAAGTAACCATCAAATGGGATGGAATCAAAACATGCCAAACGGTTTTCCTTTTCAAAACTTTGCTCCATGGAATGCATACTCATCTTATCCATACATGTCTAACATGAATGGAATGTTTAACACTAATGGACCCATGAACAAATGGGGACCAAACTTTTGAGTTTATTATTGTTTTAGGTGTGCTTAAAGGTCGACCTAGACCCCGATGAATGGGTCAAGGATAGCGGTGCACAAGGCACATGACCGGGAATAGGGATCTATTCTCCACATATGAATCCATTAATGGAGGTACGATTTCTAACAAATCTCTAACCATTAACGATGTGTGTCACGTAGAAAACCTAAACTTTAATCTCTTAAGTATAGGACAAATATGTGATAAAAAGTGCAATGTACTTTTTACCGAAATCGATAGTAAGATTCTTAAAAATGGCATAACCATAGGAAGAGGAATTAGGAAACATGGAGTCTATGTCATTAAAATCGGTAATGAACCTAAAGACAAATTATGTCTTACCTCTATGGATGATACTTCGACCTTATGGCATATCACGCCAACATGCGACTTCTTCAATCGCTATCATCCAAAGATCTAGTAAGAGATCTACCTAAGTTAAAATATGAACATCATTTTTGTGATGCTTGTATTATAGGAAAACAAGCTCATTCGAGTCATAAAGCTAAAAACATGGTGTCCACAACTAGGTGTCTAGAATTACTACATATGGATTTATTTGGTCCATCCGCTATCCAAAGTTATGGAGGCAACTACTACACTTTGGTAATAGTGGATGACTACTCTAGGTATACATGGACAAAATTTTTAAAGAAGAAAACGGAAACCTTTAACTATTTTGAAATATTAAGCAAAAAGATCCAAAGACAACTAGGAAGTCCCATAGTGTCTATTAGGACGGATCATGGTAGGTTATTCGATAATGAAGTGCAATTCGGAGCTTTTTGTGACGCTAATGGTATTACTCACAACTCCTCGGCTCCACGCACTCCACAATCGAATGGGGTAGTAGAAAGAAAGAATAGAACTCTACAAGAAATAAGTCGAACCATGCTTAATGAACAATCCATACCTCAAAAATTTTGGTGTAATGCCGTTGATACTTCAACGTATATACTCAATCGAGTCTTGATTAGACCAATCTTAGGAAAAACTCCATATGAGTTACTTCGAGGAAAAAGCATACGTTAAATCATTTTAGAGACTTTGGTAGTAAATGTTTTATTCTTAACACTAAAGATTACCTTACAAAATTTGATCCTAAAGATTACCTTACAAAATTTGATCCTAAATCAACCGAAGGTATCTTTTTAGGTTATTCGCCAAATAGCAAAGCTTACGTCATATTAAACAAAGAAACAATGAAGGTAGAAGAGTCATTAAATATAAAATTTGATGAAAGTCCACCCAAACCCTCTCCACCTCTTGTTGATGACGAGATTATAGAAAGTGAAGCCATAGTAATAAAGAAAAAGATAAGTGAAGAAGAAGAACCTCTAAGTGATGAAATAGTAAACATTAAAGAGTCCAAAGATCACCCCGTAGATAAAGTCATAGGAAAACTAAACGAATGAACATTAAGATCTCAAGTTCAAAACCAAAGTAGCTTGTTTTGTTTCGCTTCAACCTTAGAACCTAAGAATACACAAGAAGCCATAAAAGATGAAAGTGGGGTAATGGCTATGCAAGAAGAACTAAATCAATTTGTTTCTAATGATGTTTGGACACTTGTCCCTCCACCTAGTAATCAAACCATAATAGGAACCAAATGGGTTTATAAAACAAATTAGATGCAAACGGAGTAGTGTCTAGGAACAAGGCTAGACTCGTTGCTCAAGGGTATAACCAACAAGAGGGAATAGACTTTGATGAGACCTACCCCCCGTGGCTAGATTAGAGTCTATAAGAATACTTTTGCGTATGCTTGTGCTAATGATCTAAAGCTTTATCAAATGGATGTCAAAAGCGCTTTTCTAAATGGTGTCATAAATGAAGAAGTATATGTAGCTCAACCTCCGGGCTTCATTGATTTTGAAAAACCCAAACATGTGTATAAATTAAAGAAAGCCCTTTATGGTCTTAAACAAGCTCCAAAAGCTTGGTATGATAGACTCAAGTCATTTCTAGTTAAACACAACTACACCATGGGGTTAGTTGACAACACACTTTTTACTAAGAAAAGAGAGTCACATATAATCATAGTACAAATATATGTAGATGATATTATATTCGGATCCACTTGTCAAGACATGTGTGATGATTTCTCTAAAATCATGCATGACGAGTTCGAGATGAGTATGATGGGAGAACTTAGTTTCTTTCTTGGTCTACAAATAAAACAAGTAGAAGATGGTATCTTCTTTAATCAATCTAAGTACATCAAGGAGATGTTAAAGAAATTCGGTCTAGAAGAGTCAAAACCAATTAGGACTCCAATGTCATCCGACACCAAACTCACAAAAGACGAGGACGGAGAATCCGTAGATAATACTAAATATCGTGGCATGATAGGT
Organism: Chrysanthemum makinoi; assembly: GCA_910596185.1. NCBI lineage: Eukaryota > Viridiplantae > Streptophyta > Magnoliopsida > Asterales > Asteraceae > Chrysanthemum > Chrysanthemum makinoi. The sequence continues at coordinate 180,597,754 of OU343216.1, forward strand.
AGCCTTCTATACCTCACGGCAAGTAGGCCGGATATCATGTTTAGTGTTTGCTTATGTGCTAGGTTTCAAGAAGACCCCAAAATATCACACCTAGAAGCCGTAAAAAGGATATTTAGATATATTAAGGGTACAACACAATTAGGATTATGGTATATGCAGATTCTGACCACGCATGTGATTACGTTGATAGAAAAAGTACAAGTGGGGTATGTACTTTTATGGGATGTTGTTTAACATCATGGTTTTCTAAGAAACAAACGGCACTTGCAATATCAACAACCGAAGCCGAGTACGTCTCGCCGCAAAGCATGCCAACAAGCACTATGGATGAAACAAGCGTTAGTAGACTACTTACATCCATCTAAGCAACATAGCCATCCTATGTGACAACAAAGGTGCGATCGATCTAAGCAAGAATCCGGTATTGCATTCTCGCACAAAGCATATAGAGATTCGTCATCACTTCCTAAGAGACAATGTTCAAAAGGGGAACATCTCTATTGAGAAGGTAGCATCCGAAGACAACATAGCCGACGCCTCACCAAACCGTTGAAGCGGGAACAATTCAACCTACTTGTCCTTGGTCTTGGTCTAATAGAACAAACGTCGTAATTTAATTGACTCTACAAGGTATGTAAACACTAGCCTTCTTCTTTCTGAGTCTGGGATTTCTATTTCACGTATAACTCACAAACAATACGGGAATTTTCAAAACCCAAGATGATTTTTTTTTTTTTTACTTATAATTTTCTTATTTTTAAGCCTACTTTCACAATGTTTTCTAAAAGGATGATACCTTCCCGTATCAATTTCACAAAAGCAATTTCTCACGTCTAGGACAAATCGCTTTTTCATTATTAATACAAAGTAAAAACCGTTTTCATTGCATCTCATGTCTTTTGAATGCTAAAGGGGACACATAACTAATATGTGTTTTCGGGTACATTCATTTAAGCAACAATGAATTAGGAGCATTGATAACACAAAATTACGTACTCATGTACTAAATATGTGTTTTTGGGTTATCTCAATAGGATGCTTTTACACTTCTAGTTTATTTTCTATTCCTTTTAGGGTTCGAGATAACCGAAACTCCAAATAGTTTGCATATAGGCACACACTAGGCAAAAATGTTTCCAAAAGGAAAATTTTGTGCTGCCTGAACACCGACCCACGGATCCCATCCTTTATGCTGGACGGATCCTCAAGGGAAGGATCCGTGGATCCGTGGTAAGAAGTTGTTTTCAACTTCTATTTTTTCACTTTAGATGAAAAATCCACATTTGCTTCATTTTTGGGAGTATGCTCTTTAATGCTTGTGTTCTCATAATCACATGCCTTGAATTCATATTTAATCATTAGATTTTAATCCACATTTTGGGTCAAGCATTCATTACAATGCTTTGTTTTTCTATATATATAACTCCCAAAATGCTTGCATACTCCATCTCCTTCTCACAAACACACTTCATCATGTCATCCAAAAACCCTTTAGGAGAATCATCTAGTACAAACAATCATGATATCCAAACCTTTGTACTTCCACCATCCAAAATACCACAATCAAATGCTAGGATATCCGCACGGATTAGTATCCGATCTTGTTGTTTAGCAACACCAACCTCAAATGGTTCATCCTCAACAAATAATTCACCACAAGATGCTTCCATTATAGCACCACCCTCATCACCAACAAGTAAACCAACTTCATCACCACCTAAAATAACTCTTTTGGAACTCCTTAAGACTCCAACAAGATCTAACCAACCTAAAGAAAAAGAATTAGTCTTTTCAATACCCCCCACAACTTCAAATACTATCTTTCAAGATCATGAAACATCACCACCATTAGCTCCCATCACATTACAAGAACGTCTAGGTTCTTTTCCACCACCACTTATTAACATTCCGGATTGTGATCCATATTTTCCTATTTTTCCACCACAACTTCTGCAAAACTCAAATCAAAACAACCCGAAAAACTTCCGCACTCATTACCCACATCATTTACATTGTGAACATTGCCAATCCACTAGGGAAATTGCAATAGAAGTTAGGGAAGAAATGCGTTTCAAACTCAACCTCATCCTTGATCGCATCAATACCATTACTTATCAAAATCTCCATCCATAACCTTATGCAAGCATGGAAGGAATCACTACTACTACTTTTCTACCTTTATTATTATTTTTCTTTTGAAGTCATTTTCAAGAACAAGTCTTGTTCTTATTTTTACATGCTTGTAAGTGGCATACATACCACTACAACTTGTTGTTTTATTACAAGGCCTTGTTTACATACCTTGGCTCCTAATCTTGATTCTCAACAACCACAAGATTATATAAGCATGTTACTAACCTTTCTTTTTATAGGAATTTTTATTTTTTTCTCTTGACCCCCAAACAAGGGGAGCTACCGCCAAGGGGAGTTAGGAGTTTGTTTATTTCTTCCAAGGGATAACTTTTTGTTTCGACAAAAAGGGGGAGAAGAAGTTAAACTTAGGGGCTTTCAAAACTTACATCTATTTTTAAGTTTTACTCATCATAACATTATGTTTTGTCATCAACAAAAGGGGGAGATTGTTAATACAAATAAACCGTAAAACGCTTTATTAATATTTTGAGATCTCTTTGTGTTTTGTTGATAACAAATGTAATGTTATCTTAAGTCAAATTATAAGGATACATGTTATTTTTGTAAAGCATTTACATATAGCCATTTAAATACAAAATGTAATAATTAAGCATTTGTTGTAATAGTTTATTAGGATGGGTAAAACTATAACCCATGGATCATAACCCATGGATCTTAAACCCATACCAAAGAAAACTTGATACAATGTATACTTAGATACATTGAATCTAGAGAAAACCCATTGACCAACCCATAACCCATGACCCATAACCAAAAAACCCCTGGGCAAAGAGGAGCGTACCACGGATCCCTTGGATTACACTAGCCGGATCCCAAGTGGAAGGGATCCGTGGGATCCGTGGAACAGAGGAGAAATTTGCCTATAAATAGAGAGCCATTTCTTCATTCTAACTCACCCCTCTTCTTACTAAATCTCTCATACACTCTCATTCTCTTCTAACATATAGATCACTTGATCTAGAGAGTTGTTCTTCTTTCTTTCTATTTGTGATCCTCATATAGGTCCTTCTCTAAGGCGAGATCACGAGCATTCTACAAGTCATCCAAGCAAGGGGTCCTTGATTGATTTTTCACTCCGCAAGATTTCTGTAGCGAAGATCTTGTATTTGATATTTCACATATTTGTTGTGTAATAGTTGTGTTGGTTTGGTCCACCGTGCTACGGACTCGGTATCTAGCTTTGTACCGGAAAAAGTGTAAGCAACATTGTGAAGGTTTCTCCGCCGAGTGAAGGAGTTTGTTGACATAGTGCTTGAACTCTCAAGTAGGTGACTCGGGGAGTGGAGTAGGGCAAGGAAGGTGACCTTGTAGCCGAACCACTATAAATCGGTTGTGTCATTTCTATCCCTTAACTTTATCTATTTGCTTGCATTATCATTAGATCTATACGTTCTCAACATCCATACGATTTCACATAATATCGAATCTAAAAGTTTTTGAAATCAACTTAAAATCGGCAAAACTATTCAACCCCCCCTTCTAGTTTTCCACAGGTGGTTTTCGGCAAAGTTTAAGAGACCGTATTTTATTTGTTACAACTCCGCTTGACGAACGGTTGGATATTTTGGAAAATATGCTAGGCGAAATTACTTCTACTAGAAGACATCATGTTATAATAATTACTACATCCATGTTAAAAACGACCCTCAACATGGTCCTTCGTGGCCGTAATATTTGCCTAATAGAAATATACTAGTTTAGCTTGTTTAATATTGTTACGGCAACTTTGTGTAAACGAGTATAATTTAATCGTTACAAGTCCGTTTTCTACGTTTTATATACCCTTAGCTTCGTATCAAAGTATACTAATATATTTTTGATAAGTCGACACAATTTATAACGCTTAAGACCCATTTTTGACTCGTACAAAGTAGACGTAACATGCTGAATTTTCTGGTTTTTACACTTTTCGTCGTCAAACTTGTAAATAGCATAACTTTTTCGTTATAGCTCCGTTTTAACCCGTTCAAGCGGCCACGTTTTCGTTTTAAAGTGCATTTTCTAAATATCTAGGTCAAAAATTTTTATCTACTGCCGAAAATTCCATATTTCAAAAATATGGACAGACCCTTAATTTAACTTGTCGAAATGAGTTTTTCTCGCGCCAAACCTATTCTAACCAATTCAAAACAACTCCGAAGCTATTCTAATCCTACCATACACCTTCTTAGGGTGTCATGGGTTCCTAGACATCACCAAAAGTGATATGTTTCAAGGAGTAATTATAGGATGATAATATATATATATAACTCTTAAAAACATTAAAAAGTGGTATAAACATCATTATGACTTGCATGCTTTTCTTATATTTGATGAAATGAACACAAAATAAATATGAAAGATGAACATGAATATGAGATGCTTACTAGTGACTTGATGAGGTGAAGTGAACAAAGGTTTAATCCTAAACACCCTAGGTTTTTATTTCAAAACCTTACTTAGAAGTGTGTCTAGATTGTGATGAGCTTGACTAGGAAAATTTTTATGGTTTCCTCTTGGAGCTTCAATGGTGGCCGGTTCATATGGAGGAAGAAGAAGAGAGAACAATTTTCTTCACACCTTTGATATTATCTAACTATGTGTTGTGTTGTAGTGTATAAAATAATATATGTATAAGTATTGTAGATATTTGGTTCAAGATATGATGTGAGTCATGAGGGTGGTCGACACTTATGAAAGAAAAAGAAATGAATCACTTGCTTTGTATAATATAATGTATAAGTATACTAGTAATGTATAGTTATTTAAGGACAGATGGTAACTTGTGTATATAATCAAGCAATTTAGGGTAGCGTTAGCTAAAAGTAAATTTTAACGAGACAAAATAAAATATATTGAAGTCATAAAAATTTTAAAAATACATTCCTTACAAAAACTGAGTGAAATAATAATTATCGTGTAGTATTTACGAAAACCGTCGTAATTAAATAAATATAACAATTTATATTCCAAATAAATTTAAAACACCGGGTAAACTAATAATATAATTTTTATAATCTTAATATGAGTATAAAAATATATTAGGATTATTTTGTAAGTGTCGGATCAATGTTTCAAAATAACTAATTACCCGATAGCGTTTATTTAATATGAAATTATACGGTTAATGAAAAATGCAAAACCATGCATGAACTAAT
>OU343216.1:180603144-180631594 GCA_910596185.1 Chrysanthemum makinoi
GGTCACCTAAAAAATACATTGAATACAAACAGATATTACAATAAGATTGTTCTTTGGATTCTTGTTAAAGTTCTTTGGTCTGTAGCTCGTAGTCATTGATTCTTCATTTTTGCATGTTTGGTTAATCCAAGTGGAGGTCTTTATCTGATCCACGTGATAATGAGTTTTGAGCCAGCTTTGAGATCATCAGTGATAACGCTACAAGCGTCGTTCGGGGTCAAAGGAACTTCCTTTTCTTCGAGCAAGTTTTATAACACCCTAGGCAGTGAACCTAATCGTTGTAGTGTAGTATTAGGGTAAGCCACGGGTATTGATATCGTTCTCTAGGGGAATAGGAATGCTAGTGAGAAGTTACTACGCTAAGGTTGGGGTTGAGGAAGATTATTTTTTATCATTTTATGTTTTTTTTAGAAAATTGAAAGGTACGAATCTCGAGGTTTGGATTTGGGGGTTGGTATTTCTACCGATTACTCTACTTATCTAATTATCTAATCTAAGGTGTATGTAGTCTATGTCTAATTATTGTGTGCTCGTATGATAGTTTAAAGATGTGTTTACTTAGGTTTTACTACTCCTTAATTATCTCCTATTGGTGGTTGAATTGTCACGTCCTTATTCTTAATTGCGTTATGTGTCTAAAGTTGTAGGGTATGCGTTTATCCCTAACTCTTTGAACTTACCAAAGGGTCTCGTCTACAAAACCCACTAGGGATAATAAACTCTTACTCTAAGGCACTCTTTGGATGGTTTAGCTTACAACTACTCAAGGTGTTATATTCTAAGGTTCACAAAGATTTAATCAAGCATTAAGTACACAACGAATGACCTATCGCATTACTAGATCATTAACAAACTAAGATAAGAGACAACCAATCAATATTCAATAATTAAGTTTCATATTCCCTAAGCAAACACTAAAGTAAATTAGCCGGACATGGAGAACATGCAAGCATACACACAAATAATCAAAGACATAATTGTATTAATGAAGTAAAGCACTTATCTTGATGTAAGATAGGGTTTGGAACCCTAAAATACTGTACAAGACAGCCTTGGTTCGGTTTAGGTTTTTACTCCAAAAGACTACACACAAATACTGAAAAATTCGGATTATATATATAAGATTACACATGCGACGGCGTCACCTTATGTTTTGTGACGCCGTCGGATCGCCGTCATTAGGGTTTTGTCTTGGCCACGTTAGACTTGCGACGGCGTCACCTTATGCTTGGGACGCCGTCCTCCTCAGCTTTTGACGCCGTCTGGATTGAATCTAGGCCGTCTGAGTTGCGACGGCCTACTCTTTTATAACTTGACGTCGTCACTTGAAAATAAGAGTTTTGGCTTCGGTCCCGTCACAAAATCCTCCGACGGCGTCGCAGATAAGCGAGGACGCCGTCACCTTATGTTTTCAGCAGCCTGAGTATCTCGATTCTTGACTTTGGCCATTTTCTTCGTATATCCGCCTTTTCGTCCAAATAAGTGCCATTACAGCAATTTGCCTTCAAGAGACCTAAAAAGTGAAAAGGAACGATATTAAGTGTTGGGATATGAAAGTGTCAAGACATGAAAGTAATCAAGATATGAAAGTACTGTAAGCCGCAAAGTACGGAAAAAGTCAAAGAGTCAAAGTATCGTTAAAGACAAAGTCAAAATACTGCACCTAGAAGTCAAAGTACTGCAAGAACAAAAGAACTGTTATATTCGTTTATGGAAAGTATTGTATTCTATGTTTAGATTGCTTGTCGTACAAGGTTACAAATTGTAAACCGACTAGGATATCCTTGAGCCTATAAAAGGACTCCTAGATTGGCATTAGATGTACGAGTCTATGAGTCTTAGAGTTTACGAATTCACAAGTTAATTAGTGTTTTAGAGAGAAGTTCGATTATCTTAGAGTTGTATTAGAGTATCTGCATAATAAGCAGATTTAGAGTTTATAATAAAAGGTTATTCTTCTTAGCTTTGTTAAGTAAATTCCACATACTTGATAAAGATTGCTCAGTGTTTCTTTGTTAATAACTTAGGATTTATCCGAGGTTATTAAACCTTAACAAGCTAGTTAAGTTAGTTTGATTAAAGTATAACGATCCAACAAGTGGTATCAGAGCTTGTGTGTAAACTCGACTAGAAGAAACCCTACTTCAACAATATTCAAGATGTCGATGAAGTCGTTCCACCACCCTCAATCACCTCACTCAGAACTCCAATAATCAAGAAGTGAGAATATGATCTCTGGTGCATGAAGATGAGGCATACATTGCCATTACGCACCATGCTCTATGGAATGTAATTGTGAATGGGAATGAAGTTGTTCCGAACCCATTGATATTCCCCGACAACCCAAGGCACCTAAGGCAAGATACCAGCAAACCTTAAGGAATCAAGAGAAGGCACTCAATATTCTCTTATCTGCCATTCCAGATGGTCATCTTCTTAAATTTCATGATGCTAAAGATGCTAAGCAGCTCTGTGCTGCTCTCAAGACCAGATTTGGAGGGAATGAAGCCTCTAAAAGATGCACGAAATTTGTCAAGCAACAGTTTGAAACTTTCACAGCTTGGTGAAAGAGAGTCTTGATGTGCATATGATAGGTTTCGAATCTTCTCAACATGTTGGAGCTATACAAGGCAGAAGTATCAGTTGAGGCTGCTAATTTGAAGTTTCTAAGGAGTTTGCCATCTTCATGGCATGTGATTGCTACAATGATCAGAGGACAACAAGGTTTGGATGTCATGGACTTTGATGATCTCTATCATCAACTTAAAGTGTATGAGCATGAGATGAGTGGTCAAACAAATTCTAAGTCTCACAGGATTGCTTTTCTATCATCTGAAAAGAAGGCCAGTACTTCCATTAAAAGTACTGCTTCTCCTCAAAGTACTGTTTCTCAAAGTACTGTCTACACACACCCCCTCATATGTTCAACCGACCCCACCAACTATCACTATGGCCTCAGATGAAGTTATGTGCTCCTTCTTTGCACAACAAGCTAGTTTACCTGTCACTTATGAAGAAGATCTAGCACAGATTGAAGACGATGCACTTGAAGAAATTGATATCAGGTGGCAAGTTGCTATGATCACTGCAAGGATCAAAAATACATGAACAAGACAGGAAAAAGCATTGATTTCAAACCAAAACAGGGCATAACTTTTGACAAATCTAAAATTGAATGCTTCAATTGTCAAAAGACCGGTCACTTTGCAAGAGAGTGTGTTTGCTAAGTATCAAGCAAACAGACATCCGAAAAGCCAAAACTTGAGCTTAAGGAAATTCCAATTCAAACAAAGGCTTTGGTTGCTCAAGAGAAGTTATCGGTTGACCGGAGTGAAGAATTTGATGATGAACCGTGACTTATCAGATGGTAGCAGTGGAAGAAGAAATTGAAGATTCAGAGACGATTGGATTGGAGCACCTGTTTTTGAAAAACCCGAACATGCTGTTCTGGAATCTGATGATGGCTTTGGAGGATTTGATTGGAGCAAGGAAAGTGAAGATGATCTTGTTCAACTAGCATTGGTGGCTACTTCACCAAATCAATCTCCTATCTCTGAGGTATGCTCAAATTGCTATGATTTTTATTATAAATTACTTAGCAGTTATGTGATTGAGAGAGATAATTGTGTTAAGGCTAGGTCTGAGGTAGTTGGTTATCAAATAACCTTAGAATCTATGGAAACCAAAATTTTAGCACATGAAACTAATGAAGTAGCTTGGGCTGAAAAATATGAACAATAGGATTACCAATTAAAACTTAGTGAATGGAAATTAAACTGTAAAATTGCTGAAATTGAGAAATTAACTAAGGAAAGAGATGATTTGTTAGCTAAGTTTGTCGCTTGGGGAGAGTCCGGTCTGTCACATGTTTCTTATGTTCAAAACAAAGAAAGAGCCTACCTTAAAACTGGATTAGGTTTTGGAATGGATTTTAGTAAATTAGAAGAAACCCAATCTAGTGATCAGGATGAAGGTGATTTTGAGGATATAATTACTAGTGATGAAGAACTCATTAATTATGTAGATACATCTAGTAATGAGGGTTCCATAAGTGATTCACCTCCTGAACATAAGAAAGCTAATGATTATCATGTTGTTCCTCATCCCACTGGAATTCATCAACCCCCTAGGCCTGATGTTTCTCGTTTTGGAGTAGACAGTCTAGAGTTTAGGAAGAAGTTAGTTGCTCAATCTAGGTCTGAAAATCCCAAAGAACCTGTTGAACACAATGTTCAAAATCCAGCAGTACCTTCAAATCAAAGTACTGCTCCACAAGCAGTACCTTCTTCAAAACCTTTTCAAAACAGAACTGCTAAACCTTTTTGGGATAATTTTGGTCAAAACAGGTTTAATCATTCACTAAGAAGGCAAAATAATTTTGGGCATAGACATAGAAGATGTCACTTTGGCAAGATGGGTCAAACTGTGTTTTGTGTATTTTAGTCCTACTCATCTAATTAAGGATTGTGAACATCACTCAAAATACCTTAGAAAATTTCCAAAGAACAGGACTGCCAACCAGAAACCTAGAGAGCACAAACCAGTTTGGAATAATTCAAATAGGGTCAATCACGAAATTTCTCACCGATCATAGATACCCACACCAGAGAAAACCTTTTTCAAAACCTTCAAGATCTACTTTCCAAAGTATCGTTAACTCGCCCAAGTACTTTCTCAAAGTACTGCTCAGACAAAACAAGGTACTGCTCACACTACTTGGTATCAAAATCCTAGGAGATCTCACTATCAACCTAGAAGGTATTACAATTCACATAGGAGATTTAGATCACAGGAACCAAGTGTTAAAACAGAATGGGTTAAGAGGGAAAGTACTTGATTCACATCGCCAAACTGTCAAGTTATCTCACACAAGCTAGCCACTTGTGAATGACTAACCGTAAGAAACTTAAAACAGTTTAGAACCAATAATAGAAGAAGTGTGTAGTATGTTGGGTAACTCAAACGTATTAGGTTTGAGCACCGAGATCGTTCCGAACGAGGGTTGAATGGAATTTCCAACTCACGTCACGATTATCGGGATTTGAATAAGAGAAGGGGATAAATTGATGTTTTCTAAACTACGGGATCAGGAAAGTAAATGGGAATAAAATCTAAGGGGAAAACCTAAGAATTATGGCAAACTACGCAATTCTACACTAAAACGCAAATACGGGATTAAAACGACACGCGAATAAAATACAACTACGTCTATTCTAAATCCTAAAAATAACCTAAAATTACTTTTATGCTAAAAATGATATTAGAAAACTATAAATGAATTAAAACTAATTTTTAGGATTTTTCTGGATTTTATTAGAATTAAAAACTAATTTTTAACTTTTAAATCTAAATTAAAATACTAAAAATTATGAAAATAAAAGGGAGAATTATGAAACTATTTTTATAAAATCTAAAATATCCTAAGAGAATTTTCAAAACTATTTTTGTATTTTTCTGATTATTTTTCTATTTTCTAAGAATTTAAAACTATTTAAATCTAATTAATATTGTGAAAAATACCAAATAAAAGGGGAAAAATAGGGAAAAATATTTTTTATGCTTTTTATATTTTTCTTAAACTGGGAAAATTTAAAAATTATTTTTTTGGAACTTTTTCTGAATTAATTGCAATAAAAGCTATTTAAAAATACCTAAAAATTGATTTAAATTGTGAAAAATACTAAACAGATCCAGAAAATTATGAAAAATTCAGTAAAAGTCTAAAATGATATTAGGAAGCAAGGAAAAATGAGAAAAGCTACTATAGTATGCTGGAAATATAAGCTAATGTGAAACTGCTATCTAATAAGCTAGTTAAAATAAGCTAAAAGCAATATTACTGAACCAGAAGCTACAAAGTCCTAAGTTATGCTAAGATAGGCTAAAAGCAACTAATTATCACTACTCCTAACCTCTAATGATTCTCTAATCAAGAAATGAGCTAACTGATTCTAACTTAAAAACAGTTCTTTACCCCTATGTTTGAGCTTAAACACAAGCTTATATAATAAGCTAAGGAGAAATCCAAAAGTTTGGACCTCAAGACCACCAATCAAAGAATCACAAGACCAAGTTTCAGCAAATTACAAGCTAATAAGAACAAGTTATACTAACTGTAAAGTTCCTGTGCACACTTAGTGACTGCTGAGAGTGTGCACAGGGCATTAATGACCTAGAAAGCAAACCGATTAAGTGCTTTTAGAAATGACTAAACATTCAAAAAAAATAGTGTTTACAAACTCAACCAACTTAAGTTTATAAATCCAAAATTACAACCACTATAGACCAGAAATGAGTGAATTACACATTAAGAAAGAATTGTTCAAAACATGAAAACTCACTTTTGACTTTTAAACACAAAATCTGATTTTGACTAATTTGAGATTCTAAGCTACTGAATTGGATTAAAAATGATACTTAATGCTATAATAAACCTAATGCAAACTGAATTATCTATATTAGCACCTAATTATAGGATTTGAGCTACTGATTCTAACAAAGAAGATCACAAGGACATATTACAATCTATGTTGACTTTTACTGTTCTATTGTGCAAATGAGTAACTACATTGACTGAGTTATGACCTATGGAGACTAAAGCAGCTGAGTCCAACCACAGATAAGCACCAGAACTCCAAATTCTAGCTTATACCAAACACTATGTTACTCTCTATCGATAAGCAAATTTAAACAAAGAATCTATTCAACTAGTAAATCTTATCACTTGTCCTAAACCTAATATGCTTAATTACACCTAAATGCAAAGCTCTAACTCATCTATGACCTCAGATTCAATCATAATCAAACTAATGCAATCCTATATTAATAATGCAGATATATGACAGAAACATTAAACAAATGGTTACAATGACTAACTAAGCAACAGAATTACTAACTTCACAATTTTAAACAAAATTAAGCAATAAGAAGCAATACTAAATCAAAATACACTACTGACAATTGTTGAGACAGATTTGGACTTACATTTGTCCAAGCCACAATGGCATGCTTATTAGATCAATGTAACCACTATCTAAATCTGATATCAAACCCAAATCCAACTGAGAATCAACATCATCCCATATTCATCACCATACAGCAATCCAGATCAATCTAACTATCAACCTGCAATTTGACTTATATTGACTGAAGTGAAATTTTGAGTAGCAATTAAGAGTAGAACTGAGCAATGAGAGTTTTTAAGATTAAAATGAGTTTATAACAGCTAAAAACAGAATTTAGATTCAAAATAATAATTCAAGCAAAATGATTATATTGATAATGAAATTTGAGCACAAAAATTAAATGACTGAAATTAAACTTAAAAACATTGAAAGCATTTAAATCTACTCTACTATTCTACTCCTAATACTACTCCTATACTACTTTCTCTCACTACACTACTTTATCTCAACTGTGAATGCAGGGGTCTTTATATAGCTAGCCTTGAGGTCTTCAGAAGGATCCGAAGCTGAGTTGTGCTTTCTCAAATGTATTCGCAGCCCTTGATCATCCCTTACACGTATCTCAATCATTGATAGCCCTTGGATCATTTTTGCCACATCATACGCACCAATCAGAGGTCAGGAAAGAAAGGAATGACACACGGATTGCCAAGCTGGCATCCGTGTCGAGGGTGTCGTAAAAGTACGAGAATGCCCTTAATTGTGGTAATTTTGATAATTTGACCGAATGGGTAATTAGGGTTCATAGTGTTTCAGTTTGGGGTAAACTTCGCGGGTAAGTTTTGTTTATTATTGTTTGACCGGTTTTAATGAATTGACCGGGTTTGGGTAACGGGTTAATATAGCAAACTGGGTAAAGGTTAGGGGGTTGGACCGGGTAATTAGTTGGGCCGTGTTATAATATTTGGATTGGATTTGGGCCATGAGTGTATTAGGCTTAGGACTAGTAGTGAACAAAAATATATTTCAAGGACCAAGTGAGTATAAACTGAAACTTCAGGGACCAATTCTGTAAATCTGAAAATGTTCATCAAGGATCATTCTTGTCATTCTTTAATAAACCAAGGGCTGATTGCAACTTTTGAAACTTGAAGGGTCAATTTTGACATTTCTTCAAACTTGATTATAACTTCCAAAAATCATCCTCAGAGAATAAAATCTTCCAAAATGCACAATCCCGACCTTCCGGCTCAGCTCAAACTCTCTTGATCTCTCATGCTCGGATTTTCGTCTGATTTGGTTCATTTTTGTGTCTTTTTACATATCCGTACCTGCACAAGCACAAACTCAAGAAAACCACAAATATTAGCAATAAACGGCTCTTTCTTGGTTATTTTGGGTCTATTTTGATAATGAAAAGGTATGTGTTTTAGCACATACCAAAATACCCCAGACGAGACCATTGTCGTGTCCTCACACAATGCAATCAACTCACGCTTCTAAAACCAAAGATTTCAATCTCTTTCTACTAAACCTATGAAGAAGTAGCAAAGATTCCTCAAAAGAGATTAAGAACCCTTAATTCTAAAAACGCCCCGTTTACCTTTCAACTCACAAATAGATATTACGATTAAGCACATTCCGGTTATGAATGACGGTTTGTTGAACTTTCATGTCGATCAATAACTCCAACATTTTTCAAACGACACGTTAGGATCACGGAGTAGAAAACACAACACAGCGTGAAGTGACCATACGGATAGAATACATCGTCCCTGATTTTTCACAAGTCCCAAACTAAGCGTAAAATCGAAATCATTGTTAAATATGGCTCTAGATGCTAACACTACCCATGGAAGTTACTTGTGTAATTACCTTTTGTTCCCATTTTCCTATTTTCCTCTAGATTTTTTTATTTTTGTGAGAATTGAATTTCTTCAAATTTCTCGTTTCGATAAGAATTATTCCGATAAAGATACAAAGCTAAGTCGATAATTAGTTGTCCGCCTTCTCTCAAGAACCATTGTCCCAAAAATGAGGTCCACATCAAGGAATTTTTATTCACTTATACTTGATTTTTTTTTTCATTTTTTTTCTTCAATAATTTTTTTTTTTTTTAACTTGAACGAACTTTTACTTGTATGAGCTATGAACTACGGAGCTTCACGGGGTAATTCCAAGACTATAGGCTTCATGAAATGAGGATCCCGGCTGGCTAGGCTAAGACCTCACTCAATCCCGGCTAAAGATCCAAGGGTCCGATCTCGACACCGCAGCTCATAACTTAACTTATTACTATTCACTTATCACTTATTGCTTATTTATTACGGATCCTTGATGTGTACCCAATTTTTAAAACAAAGATTCTTTTAAGAAAGTAAAGAACTAACTATCGCCAAAAACTAAACATCTCTAATTATTTATTAGACAGATATGGGGTGAAACAATTTTGTGGGAACAAAAAGCCATAAGTACCTTCGATGGGCTCTAAAGAGAACCAACTACTCCACGCTTAGCATCTAAACTCATAAGTAACTCTATCATTTCTCGATCTCTGCAAATTTAAAATCCCAAATAATGAGATCCGCAGATGCTTAGCCGATAATTTTTAGATTACCTATGGTTAAGGGAACAAGCTAGGGCTCAACACGGTCAAGTCAATTCTATTCCTACTCTCTCCAGCGGAAAGTCAACAAGGTGTCAAAACATATATTAACTTAGCAAATGCTTCGTCTAAATGAAATCAAGTCATGCATATTTAAAATCACTCAGGGAAACTTGCAAAATCTTGGCCTTGTGAGCTAGAATTCGCATTTTATAGCTTCTTATCTAAGAGACTAGCAAACTTTTCAATCAAAAAGACTTAACAAAAGCTTACAAAAATTTTAAATTTTCTCATTTTTGCACAATTTTTCATTTTCTAAGGAAAAACGGGGTTGCGAGAGTACACGACAAAAATAAGCAAGTGCAGTCAAATCAAATCGAAGATTACCCTACCCCAGACTAGAACGAAACATTGTCCTCAATGTTTAAAGCAAGGGTATCACGAAAATCTAAAAGCCGTTTATAAAGTATGCTCAAAGATAAACGTTAGTCGATAAGATTAGGATATCGGATTTCCATCAGCATCGATCATGAAACTCGAGTGGAGAAAAGATAAACTTCGAGCACGAGAGTCTTCATATCGGGAACATCCTAAACACAACATCACAAACAACCAAACACGAGAAATCTAAGAGGCGGACCCCTTCGCGTCACTAATTAGAGAAAATAGAAAGAAGATAGAAATGCTTGTTTTGATATCGAGTCGTTAGCTTGACCCGCCCCGAATTCATTTGTCCTTGGGGAAGATAATGGTAGAGATACTGGGGTCAAAAACGGTGTCCTCATTCCCGAAAGAATGAGACTGGGTGGGTTGGGAGGGAAAGAAATTGTCGGACTCAAGCACAAATGGAATAACTCCTCCCAAACTCACATAAGGCATATGAAAGATCGATCCATCATCCGACGGTTTTGCGGGCGGACGAAGGGATGAAGGATCGATAAGAGAATACTCCAAATAAATCGGGAGCTCATGGTATAGAAAGGTGTTACTCAAAGGCTCATCAACGAAGGCATCCAAGAGAGGATCCTTATCTCGAATAACATTTTTAGCATTAAACTCCTCAACACGTATCCCGGGGTTGAAAATCTTGTCCTCGGAGAGGAAAGAGATCAAAGTGTCATCTATGTGAAAATCCTCACGAAGAGAGGATTCACTCTCGGCTAAATAATAATATTGGACCTCAGGATCAACAAGTTCATCTGTCGACAACTTCACTTCCTTATCTTTTTTCAGAAAAAACGGATCATCGTATTTTTCTTCATCCTCAGAGAAAATCGAGTCGGTAGGAGCAAGTTCATCGGTGAACTTCTCACTTTCTTCGTCAAAGAGTTGATTTTCAAAATTTTGAGTATATTCAGAATCGAATTCGAACAAGGGATTCGTGAATGACGTTTTGAAAGATTCTTGATTGAAAGATATCTCAAAAGTAGGTTCCATGATTTCAAAAGAAGGAGTGGGATTGCCACTCAAAGGAAGGTTGATTTTCTTAGAAATCGGAGGTGGGACAAGTGGTGTGCTCTCAGAGCTAGCAGTTTCCACCACTACCGTTGTAGACTCCTTTTCTTGTTTCTTTTTCCGTTCAACTTGTATTGTCGACATACTCTTGATCGTAAACCTTGAAAGATCAATTCGAGACTTTTTAGGTTCAATGTTCTTCACATCATTCGGATCAGATGGTAAAATGGGATCACCACTTTCTTGAGAAAATTCAATCACACCGATGCTATGAATCGAATGATCATCGGGTGGAGGTTTTGACGTTTTTTCGGCATAGAACACTATTTTTTCATTTCCTTTTCTGATCGTCAACGTTCCTTGGTAATGATCCATAATGACTTTCGTGGTTCTCAAGAATGGTCTTCCTAAAGTGAGAGGAACTCGGCCGACCTCTATATCAACTATGGCGAAATCCACGGGAAAATGGAATTTATCCACTGCATCATAACATCGTTGACTACACCAACCGTGTGAGCAATTGTTCGATTAGCTAATTCGATAGTCATAAGAGTCGGTATAAGAGTCTTCAATCCAAGCTCATGATATATCGCAAGAGGCATGAGACTTATGCTTGCACATGAATCGGTTAGGGCATTACATTCCTTAATATCATTTAAGGAGCAAGGAAGGAGAAATTTCTCGGGATCACCAAGCTTCTCGGGAGCTTGGTTCGAGGAAGAATTAGACGGTGTAGGCTCAAGTGAAATCTTTGAAATTTGTTCCAATTTCTCTTCATAAATCTTTTCAGCAGCTTTGATCATATTAGTCGTAAGTTTGAACTTGGTTCCGGAAACAACTTTCATTTTGTCAAACCGTGATTGAACAGATTTGCATGGTGTAAGGTTAGAATTCGGCATTCTGACAGAGATAGAAGGAACTTGGGCAACCAAAGGTTGGACGTATTTGGCTTTTCCATTATCAAGAGGAATTACCGGGTCCTTTGTCACCTCGGTCTCTCGTGCTACACTCCTCACCGGAGAGGAAGTAGTCATCGAGGGCCCATCATCTCGAATGTTTATAGATTTCATTTCTCCCTTCGGTTTGGAATTGTGTTACTTGGGAAAGAACCGGAACCCGAGGGTTGAGAATAAGATGTAGACGGCTGATTGGCTTGAAAAAAACTAGCCATCATATTCCTTATTTCAGTCATCTGTTTGTTGCTTGTAGCTTCCATCTCCTTTTTGAAGTCCGTCCTCATGCCATTAATTTGATTTTGAAAACTTTTAATGGTGTAATCGGAGTTCTTCATGTAAGCTAGAAAATCGTTGTTCGGGACGACTTGAGGAGGTGCTTGATAAGATTGTTGAGGAGGAGGTGGTTGTTGGTAAACTTGAGGTGGAGGAGCTTGGTAGTGTTGATTACCATGATTAGCATTAGCTCCTCGGTTCTGATTGTTGTTACCATTGAAACGGTTTTGATTCTGGTTTTGTTGTTGGTTGAAACCGGGAGGTCCGAGATAATTGTTTGAATGGTAGCTAAGAAGATTTCGATCTCCTTGCGGTTGATTGTAGTTTCTTGTAGCAGCATAAACATTCTCATGTGCGTAACCACCGACGGCTGGGCACTCTAAATAAGAATGTGGACCTCCACAAGTCTCACAAATCGGGTGTACCGCTTTCACTTGTTGATTCTGATTCGATTATTCGTCCGAGTAATCCGTAAGATAGCGTCGATCTTTTTGTTCATGGCGGCTATTTCGAGAGAAGAAGACGTATTTGATCGAGATGATGCACCCCTTTCGGCGGTAGAATCCCAATAATTGTAATGAGCGGTCATGTTCTCAATAAGATCGTAACATTCCTCGAGACGTCTTTTCATGAAAGTTCCACCGACAGCAGCATTGATTGTTTCACGGTGTCTCAACGTCAAACCATTATAAAACGTATCAATTTGAGTGACAAGCAACATGTTATGATTCGGACATCGATCAATCGCAAGCTTATATCGTTCCCAAGCTTCAAACAAAGATTCGTCGGAATATTGCCGGAAATTACTGATATCGTTCCTCAATTTCGTCACCATCGACGGTGGAAAGTACTTTGCGAAACTTCAAACCATTTCCTCGAATGTATGAATCGAATTCGAGTCGATCAAACCAAGACGTGGCATGATGAGTCAAAGAGTATGGGAAAAGATACACGAAGGGTGTCATCGGAGACCCCATTCATTTCATACTCAGTGGCGGTTAGAAACTTATCAAGATGCTTGTTTGCATTGTCATCGGGTAAACCATGAAATTGACAACTGTTTTTTACTTGTTCTATCATATGATGTTTCAAGCTAAAATCGGTAGCTTGAAAATTAGTCGGTGCAATGGGTCCTCCCTCCCGTACATTGTAGGTTGACATAACTCCTCCATCGTTCGGAGATCGGGAGCTACATTTTGGTTATCGGGAGGAGGATTAGGACCGGGGTTTGGTGGTCCGTTGGGAGCAGCCATATTACGTAACTCGGGTACGTTCGATTCTCTTCAAGTCGTCTAGATCGAGATCTAGTGCGCATGCACTTAAAAACCAAGGCAATTAAAACGATACGGTATTTGAAAACACAATGAACTTAACCAATAATCCCAAGTGAATAAATCACCTCTATAAGACAAACGCACAAGCGAGCGGAGAAGCTTTTAGGTCAGCGAAGCTTATTAAAACCCGCTTCTTCTACAGCCGCAATTTAATGGCGTCCTTATACCCACTACACAGTTTGTTTATCAAATAGAAATAAATCGACTCACAAGCGACACAAAGGCAAGTTTTTGATCTTTAGTTCGGGAACTTATTAATGATAACACCTCCGTTGAGAATGTTATATAATTGATGTATTCTATTTAGCTCAAAATCAAAAGAGAAAATCTTTTTGTATTTTTAATATGATATATATATACAAAAGAAAAAGAAAAATATTTTTTTACTTTTTTTTTTTTTATTTTTTTTATTTTTTATTTTATAGAAAAATAGTAACTTCACGAATGAAGGATCTCGAGTCACTAATCGTCAAACCTCAAACGATATTGTCGTGACACAACCTCCCCGGCAGCGCCAAAAATTGATTCACATAGCCAAACTGTCAAGTTATCTCACACAAGCTAGCCACTTGTGAATGACTAACTGTAAGAAACTTAAAACAGTTCAGAACCAATAATAGAAGAAGTGTGTAGTATGTTGGGTAACTCAAACGTATTAGGTTTGAGCACCGAGATCGTTCCGAACGAGGGTTGAATGGAATTTCCAACTCACGTCACGATTATCGGGATTTGAATAAGAGAAGGGGATAAATTGATGTTTTCTAAACTACGGGATCAGGAAAGTAAATGGGAATAAAATCTAAGGGGAAAACCTAAGAATTATGGCAAACTACGCAATTCTACACTAAAACGCAAATACGGGATTAAAACGAAACGCGAATAAAATGCAACTACGTCTATTCTAAATCCTAAAAATAACCTAAAATTACTTTTATGCTAAAAATGATATTATAAAACTATAAATGAATTAAAACTAATTTTTAGGATTTTTCTGGATTTTATTAGAATTAAAACTAATTTTTAACTTTTAAATCTAAATTAAAATACTAAAAATTATGAAAATAAAAGGGAGAATTATGAAACTATTTTTATAAAATCTAAAATATCCTAAGAGAATTTTCAAAACTATTTTTGTATTTTTCTGATTATTTTTCTATTTTCTAAGAATTTAAAACTATTTAAATCTAATTAATATTGTGAAAAATACCAAATGAAAGGGGAAAAATAGGGAAAAATATTTTTTATGATTTTTATATTTTTCTTAAACTGGGAAAATTTAAAAATTATTTTTTTGGAACTTTTTCTGAATTAATTGCAATAAAAGCTATTTAAAAATGACTAAAAACTGATTTAAATTGTGAAAAATACTAAACAGATCCAGAAAATTATGAAAAATTCAGTAAAAGTCTAAAATGATATTAGGAAGCAAGGAAAAATGAGAAAAGCTACTATAGTATGCTGGAAATATAAGCTAATGTGAAACTGCTATCTAATAAGCTAGTTAAAATAAGCTAAAAGCAATATTACTGAACCAGAAGCTACAAGGTCCTAAGTTATGCTAAGATAGGCTAAAATCAACTAATTATCACTACTCCTAACCTCTAATGATTCTCTAATCAAGAAATGAGCTAACTGATTCTAACTTAAAAACAGTTCTTTACCCCTATGTTTGAGCTTAAACACAAGCTTATATAATAAGCTAAGGAGAAATCCAAAAGTTTGGACCTCAAGACCACCAATCAAAGAATCACAAGACCAAGTTTTAGCAAATTACAAGCTAATAAGAACAAGTTATACTAACTGTAAAGTTCCTGTGCACACTCAGTGACTGCTGAGAGTGTGCACAGGGCATTAATGACCTAGAAAGCAAACCGATTAAGTGCTTTTAGAAATGACTAAACATTCAGAAAAAATAGTGTTTACAAACTCAACCAACTTAAGTTTATAAATCCAAAATTACAACCACTATAGACCAGAAATGAGTGAATTACACATTAAGAAAGAATTGTTCAAAACATGAAAACTCACTTTTGACTTTTAAACACAAACTCTGATTTTGACTAATTTGAGATTCTAAGCTACTGAATTGGATTAAAAATGATACTTAATGCTATAATAAACCTAATGCAAACTGAATTATCTATATTAGCACCTAATTATAGGATTTGAGCTACTGATTCTAACAAAGAAGATCACAAGGACATATTACAATCTATGTTGACTTTTACTGTTCTATTGTGCAAATGAGTAACTACATTGACTGAGTTATGACCTATGGAGACTAAAGCAGCTGAGTCCAACCACAGATAAGCACCAGAACTCCAAATTCTAGCTTATACCAAACACTATGTTACTCTACTGATAAGCAAATTTAAACAGCAATCTATTCAACTAGTAAATCTTATCACTTGTCCTAAACCTAATATGCTTAATTACACCTAAATGCAAAGCTCTAACTCATCTATGACCTCAGATTCAATCATAATCAAACTAATGCAATCCTATATTAATAATGCAGATATATGACGAAAACATTAAACAAATGGTTACAATGACTAACTAAGCAACAGAATTACTAACTTCACAATTTTAAACAAAATTAAGCAATAAGAAGCAATACTAAATCAAAATACACTACTGACAATTGTTGAGACAGATTTGGACTTACATTTGTCCAAGCCACAATGGCATGCTTATTAGATCAATGTAACCACTATCTAAATCTGATATCAAACCCAAATCCAACTGAGAATCAACATCATCCCATATTCATCACCATACAGCAATCCAGATCAATCTAACTATCAACCTGCAATTTGACTTATATTGACTGAAGTGAAATTTTGAGTAGCAATTAAGAGTAGAACTGAGCAATGAGAGTTTTTAAGATTAAAATGAGTTTATAACAGCTAAAAACAGAATTTAGATTCAAAATAATAATTCAAGCAAAATGATTATATTGATAATGAAATTTGAGTACAAAAATTAAATGACTGAAATTAAACTTAAAAACATTGAAAGCATTTAAATCTACTCTACTATTCTACTCCTAATACTACTCCTATACTACTTTCTCTCACTACACTACTTGATCTCAGCTGTGAATGCAGGGGTCTTTATATAGCTAGCCTTGAGGTCTTCAGAAGGATCTGGAAGCTGAGTTGTGCTTTCTCAAGTGTATTCGTAGCCCTTGATCATCCCTTACACGTATCTCAATCATTGATAGCCCTTGGATCATTTTTGCCACATCATATGCACCAATCAGAGGTCAGGAAAGAAAGGAATGACACACGGATTGCCAAGCTGGCATCCGTGTGTCAGAGGGTGTCAGGTAAAAGTACGAGAATGCCCTTAATTGTGGTAATTTTGACAATTTGACCGAATGGGTAATTAGGGTTCATAGTGTTTCCAGATTTGGGGTAAACTTGCGCGGGTAAGTTTTGTTTATTATTGTTTGACCGGTTTTAATGAATTGACCGGGTTTGGGTAACGGGTTAATATAGCAAACTGGGTAAAGGTTAGGGGGTTGGACCGGGTAATTAGTTGGGCCGTGTTATAATATTTGGATTGGATTTGGGCCATGAGTGTATTAGGCTTAGGACTAGTAGTGAACAAAAATATATTTCAAGGACCAAGTGAGTATAAACTGAAACTTCAGGGACCAATTCTGTAAATCTGAAAATGTTCATCAAGGATCATTCTTGTCATTCTTTAATAAACCAAGGGCTGATTGCAACTTTTGAAACTTGAAGGGTCAATTCTGCCAAAAGCTCAAAGTTCAGGGACTGATCTTGACATTTCTTCAAACTTGATTATAACTTCAAAAAATCATCCTCAGAGAATAAAATCTTCCAAAATGCACAATCCCGACCTTCCGGCTCAGCTCAAACTCTCTTGATCTCTCATGCTCGGATTTTCGTCTGATTTGGTTCATTTTTGTGTCTTTTTACATATCCGTACCTGCACAAGCACAAACTCAAGAAAACCACAAATATTAGCAATAAACGGCTCTTTCTTGGTTATTTTGGGTCTATTTTGATAATGAAAAGGTATGTGTTTTAGCACATACCAGTACTGCAGAGGGACAGACAGTACTTTCAACCAAAAGTGAATCTAATGTTTTTGTGATACAAGAAAAAGAGCTTTGTGTTGAAAATCCAGAAAGTTTTGAAAAACCACATGCTAAAGATCAAAAGATAATTCTGGATCATCATTTGAAAGATAGTGGACATTACATACTCAAATAATTTGAGTTGTAACTCCACAAGGGGAACACAAGTCAGTAATGGCTTGGGTTCCTAAAAGTTTCTAACTCTTTTCTTTGTATGCAGGGCAACCCAGAAGAGGAGCTTAAAGATCATCTTATTGTGGATAGTGGTTGCTCTGGAAGTATGACAGGAGACAAAGAAATCTTGACTGATTTTAGGAAGATTAGTGGAGGAAGAGTTGCATTTGGGAATGATCCCAATGGAGGAAAGATTACTGGAAAAGGGACTATCAAAGCAGGGCTTATAGATTTTGAGAATGTTAGATATGTGAAGGAGTTAAAGTTCAATCTATTGTCAGTATCACAAATCTGTGATAAAAAGCATCCTGTGTTATTCACTGACACAGAATGTCTTATCCTTTCCTCTGACTTTAAGCCTGTTGATGATGAATTAGTAGTTCTTAGAGTACCAAGGACAAATGATGTGTATAGTTTAGACATGAAGAGTCTACATTCTTATGGAAGAGCCACATGTTTGGTGGCTAAAGCAACATCTGAAGAGGCACATCAATGGCATAGAATATTGGGCCATGTTAATTTCAAGAATATCAACAAACTGGTTAAAGGCAATTTAGTTAGAGGTTTACCTTCAAAGACTTACAAGAATGGTCAATCCTGCTTGGCATGCAAGAAGGGTAAACAACACAAAGCTTCCTACAAGAAGCTTTAGGAGAGAACTATTAGAGAACCCTTGGAGCTTTTACATATGGATTTGTTTGGACCTGTTTCTGTGGCAAGTTTAAACAAGAAAAAGTACTTCTTAGTTGTAACAGATGATTGCAGTAGATTCAGTTGGGTATTTTTCTTGGGTTTTAAAGATGATACTTTTGATGCTATTCAGAAACTGATTATAGCCCTTGAAAATCAATTGAGACTCAAGGTTAGAGGTATTAGATGTGACAATGGGACTGAATTCAAGAACAAGCTCATGGATGAATTTTGTGCTAACAAAGGCATAAAAGGGAGTTTAGTATTCCAAGAACACCACAACAGAATGGTGTTGCAGAGAGGAAGAATAGGACTTTGATTGAAGCAGCAAGAACAATGTTAGCAGATTCTCATCTACCTATTCATTCCAAGTGTAGGTACTGCTTGCTATGTACTTAACAGAGTCTCAGTTACCAAACCACAGATGAAGACACCCTATGAATTGCTGATGGGCAATAAACCCAACATTCGTTTTATGAAGCCTTTTGGATGCCCTCTTACTATTTTAAACACTATTGATAATCTGGGAAAGTTTGATGGCAAGTCAGAAGAAGGATACTTATTGGGTTATTGCATTAACAGTAAGGGCTTTAGAGTATACAACAAAGTTACTAAGAAGGTTCAAGATTGTCTTCATGTTGAGTTTTTAGAAGATCAAGACAATGAGAAAGGTAAAGGTCCTGATTGGATGTTTGATCTTGAGGTTTTAACTCCATCTATGAACTATGTACCTGTTAGAGAAGAAAATCAACCAGTGCACAGTGAAGAAGATTTACAATATGTTGTTCATGGAGTTCATATTAGACCTGATGTTGTTCTTGATGAAGATCCTGTTAGTCCAAAACAAAGTACTGAAGTTCCAAAACAAAGTCTTGTTGCCCCACAACAAAGTATGTTGCTCGAATCCTCTTTATCTGCTGAGGATTAATTTATTCAAGAGGAACTTAATCAGATGCTTCTTCAAGATGTATTAGCACATTCTTACACTGATGAACAAAGGAGAGCTTATGAAGAGGCAAAGAAGAAAAACAAGACTGCAGAGTACTCTCACAGTACTTTGGACAGTACTTTAGACCAAAGTACTGCTGCTCCTGTTGCCAGTACTATAGATGATTTGGATGATCCTACTATGCCAGGATTAGAAGATACTGATGATGAACTTGAAGATGAAGGTATTTTCACAAATTCCAATGAAGGTGCTGATGTTACTAATTTGGAGGATACTTATGGAGTTCCACAGTCTCCAAACTTAAGAACTCATAAGGATCATCCTTCTGATCAAATCATTGGTCCTTCTACTTCTGGAGTAATGACTAGACACAAAGCTAAGACTTTTTCTACACCTCACAATGCTTTACTTAGCTTTGTATATAAACAATACATGCTGAATCATAAGGACCATCAGACCTGCTTATTTACTTGTTTTATCTCTCAAGAAGAACCCAAGAATATTGCTCAAGCTTTGACTAAAGAAAGCTGGGTTGAAGCTATGCAGGAAGAACTTCTTCAATTTAAACTTCAAGAAGTTTGGGTTTTATGTGATCTTCCAGATGGGAAGAGAGTTATTGGAACCAGATGGGTTTTTAGAGTCAAAAGAGATGAAAGAGGTAATGTTATCAAGAATACGGCAAGGTTAGTAGCACAAGGATACAGACAAGAAGAAGGAGTAGATTATGATGAAGTGTTTGTTCCTGTAGCAAGAATAGAAGCTATTAGAATATTTCTTGCTTTTGCTTCTTATATGGGATTTCAAGTTTACCAGATGGATGTCAAGAGTGCCTTTTTATATGGCAAGATTACAGAGGAAGTTTATGTCAAACAACCTCCTGGTTTTGAAGATCCTAAACACCCAAACAAAGTCTACAAGGTGGTTAAGGCTCTTTATGGCCTTCATCAGGCACCTAGAGCTTGATATGAGAGACTTTCCACATTCTTATTGCAACATGGATACCGAAGGGGAGCTATTGACAAGACTTTGTTTATCAAGAGAGACAAGAAAGATATCATGTTAGTTCAAGTTTATGTTGATGATATCATCTTTGGATGCCAATATCTTGGAAGAAGATTAGTCTCCTGGCAATGCAAGAAACAAACAATTGCAGCAACATCCTCTACTGAAGCTAAATATGAAAAAGTATATTCGCGAACCAGTAAGATTATCTTACTGGTTCGCCTATCAGTTATGCTCTTTTAGTGGAGCCGGATATAATTGAGCCCTGGATTCAAGAATTTTGGGCTAATGCTAGAGATAACATGGAGAATGATGAATATTATATTAGATCAACAGTTGCTGGAAGAACTATTAAGATTACTGAAGCCTCCATCCGAGAAGATTTTTTATTCAATGATGCAGATGGGGCTATAAGGTTTGATAAGCAGTTGATATGGGATACTTTTCGACATATTGGTTATGAAGGATCTTTGACTGAACAAACGTTTCGAAAACAACTATTTTGTCCACATTGGAAGTTTTTGGTTCATGTGTTGCTCCATTGCATAAGTGCTAAGAGTACCTCTTGGGAGCAGTTTGGGTCAAATATAGCATCTGCTATGGTTAGGTTAGCTACAGATAGAGTTTTTAACTTCTCAAGGCTAATACTGGATGGAATGCTCTCACATATCTCACATGGATCTACTTGGCTAATGTACCCAAGGTTTATACAGGTTTTCTTAAACAAGCAACTTGCTGATATGCCAAAACCTACAGATTTGTTGCCTGTTATTATTCAACAATCGGAAATCTTTACTTTTATGGCAAAAAGGAGTGCTTTATTTAGGGGTCCAGATACTCCTTTAACTACTTCCATGATGGATGTTGTTCAGGCTGTTAGAGCTGATACTGAAGCTGATGAAGCTACTGAAGGTACTGCATCTGCAGGTACTGCATCTGCAAGTACTGCTTCTGCAAGTACTGCTTCTTCACATGCTACATCAAAAGAAGGTACTGCATCTCTACAAGGTACTGCTTCCCAAAGTACTAAACTTCAAGAAGATGTTGCAGTTTCACCTTCTCCATCTCCACAAGGGTCTGTTCCTGTTTCTCAATCAGAGGATCATTCACCTATTCAAGGAGAGGATTCACATACCATACCTCCTGATGAAATCACATTGGATAATTATGTTTTGACAAGGGAGTTGGTTAAGTTGAAAAAGACTACTGAGGTTCAAGCCAAACAGATAAAGAAGTTAAAACTGAAGTTTCGAAGGCTAAAGACTTTTGTGTGGCCATTAGTTCAAGAATTTCGTATCAGGGTTAAATCAAAGAAAAAGGCGCAAAAGCAGTCTAGGAAAAACAAACGCCACAAGGTTCATCAACAATCTTCTGTCCAATTGGGGAGGAATTTAGAAGAAGAAAATTTGAAAGAAGATGTTGAGAAGGAGAAAGAACCTGAAGGTACTGATGAGCAAGAAAAAGATCATTCAAGATACTGAGGAACAAGAAGAACAAGTTCAAGTTCAAGGTACTGAAGATCAAGGTACTGAACAACAAAGTACTGCTTTTCAACAGCAAAGTACTTTTAGACAAGAGGTAATAACTCCGAGAGTTTTGAATTTTGAAGAGGAAGCTGGTCCTTCTACAACTGTTATACAAGAAGAGGAGGAAGTTACACTCAAACCTATTCATTCTGCAAGTGATGATGAGTTCATTGCTACAATTTTAGAAGATTTATCACAACCTAGAGGTGGTGTTACTATTCGAGAAGTGCAAGAAGATGTACAACAAAGAACTTCTCAACCTGCAATTGATCCTAAGGATAAAGGGAAAGGTGTTTTAGTAGAAGTAAAGAAGAAGAAACTTACTTTGGCAGAAATTAGAGAAATTGAAGTTGCTAGGAATGAAGCTGCTGCTAGAAAGCTTCAAGAAGAGTTAAATGCTAAAGATAGAGCAGCTCAAGAAGCTGAAGAAGCTCAAAGTAGAGAAGCGGCTAAAAAGTTGCAAGAACAATTAAATGCTGAAGCTGATGAACCATTACAATCACCTACTCCTGTTAGATATATGCCTAGAAGACCTAATTTAGCTAAGGACAGGAATGCTATGATGGCTTATTTGAAAGGTCGAGGGTATAAAGGATTGCAGAAGCTGAACTATGTTGACATGAAAAGACTCTATGATGCTGAAACAGAGGCTTATAAGAAGAGTGTTGCAGATATCAAAGATTTTAGAGAAGAAGCTCCTTGGACTGAAGCTGAAAGGAAGAAGAGCTTAAAAAGAAAAAAGAAAAACTGAAGTTACAGATAGACAGTTCTCAAAGAAAGAAAGAGTTGAATTAAGATCTGAGTCTAAAGATGCATTAAGAAATTATCTCAGAGTGTTAGATTTTGATTATTCAAAAGAAGATGCTGACATGAAGATGAACAGATCTCAGATTAGTGCTTTTGATGTTGTGAAATCCAAAGAAGGAGATTATATGATTTTTCATAAAGAAGATGAAAGCTTCAAAGTTTTCAACAGGCTATAGGATTTGTTACATATTATAGATAGAGTAGATCTATTCTATCTATATAATGTGGTGAAAGCTTATTTTGGAGATATTCCATCAGAAGGAATTGGTCTAGTTTTGCTTGGAGATCTTATAACCATGTGGGAAACAGAAGAGGAAAGCACTGATGATATTTGGAAAAATCAAGAAAACTGGGAAATTGTTTGCTGGAGATTCTTTGAAGAGTCTGGAGTTCATGTTTTAGAGCTGGAGAATGGTAAAATGATACACATGTTTGTAAACAGAAGATATCCTCTCACGGTTGAGCTCATGAGAAGAATGCTAGAGCATGGATTGGAAGTAGAAGAGGATAATGAAACCGCTTGCATGGTTATCAATCTATTTATCAACTGACTACTATTCTGAAGAAGATGAGTAAACGGTATGAGTTTTATTGAATAACTTATTTTTGATAAATCGAGTACTTTATTCAAAGTACTGCGATCAAACAGACTTTCATCAAAGTATCGCTTGCAGCTTTTTAAAACCAGTTAAGTAATTTTTGAAAGATATCTTTTGTTAAATAACCAAATATTTTGAGATAAAGGTTAAATGAATTAAATGGATTTTGAGATGGAAACATCAATAGGTAATCAATCCACCATGGTTACAAAAGGATTGGCTAATCCATGAGCAAACGGCTCGGGTAAAGATATATCAAATCCGTTTTTAGTTGACAACTTGCTAATAAGTTGTATGGTAATCAACTCACCATATCAGTTAATGTGAAGAGTTGGCTAGCCCACAAGAAAATGGCTTGTGGTAAAGGCAGTGGAAAAACCATTATTGGTAATTAGTTCACCATTAGATAGAAGAACTAACTAGTCCGGAAGGGTACAGCTTTTGGTAAAGACAAATCAAATATGTTGATAGCTGATGATTTACTAAAAATCATATGGTTATCAATGTACCATGGTCTTACACACCAAAACATTTGGCTACTCCAAAGATAATGGCTTTGGTAAAGAGATCTAAATCCATTAAATTTTCAATGATTCACCTCTCACGGGAGTTAACACACCTGGAAGTGATGAGAATAGTATGCAACTTAAACTGAATTAATGTACAAATTGTCATATGTTGCTGTGTTGCTGAAAAGATGAAGCTTACTGGATGCTGCTGAGAAAGAACAATTCTAAGAGATACTTTGACAAGCACAGACACTACAGAGATACAATCTAAAGACCAAGAAACAATCTGTCCTTAAAGATGAAGCTATTAAAGATATATTTACAAAGGAACTTGAAGTCAAGCAAGTAGAATTCAAGTTAGGGGAGGATTGTTGGGATATGAAAGTCTTTGAAGACATGAAAGTATTGAAGATATGAAAGTAATGTAAGCTGCAAAGTACTGGAAAAAGTCAAAGAGTCAAAGTACTATTAAAGACAAAGTCAAAGTACTGCACCTAGAAGTCAAAGTACTGCAAGAACAAAAGAACTGTTATATTCGTTTATGGAAAGTATTGTATTCTATGTTTAGATTGCTTGTCGTACAAGGTTACAAATTGTAAACCGACTAGGATATCCTTGAGCCTATAAAAGGACTCCTAGATTGGCATTAGATGTACGAGTCTATGAGTCTTAGAGTTTACGAATTCACAAGTTAATTAGTGTTTTAGAGAGAAATTCGATTATCTTAGAGTTGTATTAGAGTATCTGCATAATAAGCAGATTTAGAGTTTATAATAAAAGGTTATTCTTCTTAGCTTTGTTAAGTAAATTCCGCATACTTGATAAAGATTGCTCAGTTTTTCTTTGTTAATAACTTAGGATTTATCCGAGGTTATTAAACCTTAACAAGCTAGTTAAGTTAGTTTGATTAAAGTATAACGATCCAACATTAAGTAATAACGGATACAAAAGTGATCAAATAAGGGCTTAAATGACCCCTCAAAAAGGTACATTTTAAAACCTTATCAAATATCCCTACACTTGGTATTTGCTTATCCTCAAGCAAATGTGCTTTTAGCCAATTAATTTATAAGTTAGGGGTCATGAAGCTTTGGTTTAAAACAGTCCACAACACATATAAGCCCCAAGAAAAGTCATAACAAGCACGAAAATTACATACTAGCACCTCACATGGGGTGTTTGGATACTCACATCTCTCTCGGGTGTATATGAAATATAACAAGTTGGAAATGGAAGATAAACACTCATTAACCGGTCCTAGTACATAGATTACCGTAGGCTTGAGACTAGATCAAACCTCCATCGCTTTGGCGTAAGCACCTAGGAAAGACTATCAAAGAGGTCTTTAAAGGGTTGTAACGTTAGGCTTACGGTAGGGAAACAAATGGTTTGGTAGGATAGGCTTTTTAGTGGTGGCAAGTCAAAAATCTCTATGTTAAATGCATACGAAGAATGGCGTTGCTAAGCCAAGACTCGACACTCTAGACTCTAGCTAACTGAAACAAACAAACATAAATTTAAAGGATAGATGTAAGATGGTAGCCCGTATATATATATATATATATATATATATATATATATATATATATATATTTTAAACACTATTTTTTTTCTTTTTTCTATTTTTTTTGATTTTTTTATACACTTTTACTCTACCATCCTCTACGGTAACATCAAAATGATAGGGATTTATAGGCATATCCCTACACTTGAGTTTTTTATTACTCTAACACTAATTTGACCCGAATTGAAAAGATAAAAAACACTTGGGGTATGTTATTACGCAAATAAGGGAATTTAACGTTCCCTTTCAATCATTTTATAAACTTTAACTTTTTCCCATGAGTCCCAATCGTCCCAAAACTGTGTACAAAGGACATGACTCGACTTAGCAACTCATGCAAGCAAACAGATAATTGAACTAAGGGTTTAGGGTGATAACAAAAATGCACTAAAAGTGAGTGCATACAGGGTAGGCTAAGGCGATTTGGGGGTGGGGTGTAAACAATGCTCTTCATTGATATTCCGGAAAAACCGAAACATCACGAGAACCGCGAAAAGGATAGGCTTTGAGGGGTTAACTAGGGGTATCGTGTACTAAAGATGAGTACAATGCAAAGGGTGTGGGAGAATTACTCAACCGATGTGGAAGAAGTAATTATATTACGGGTATCAAACAAGGGTTATCCTAATGCCTCTTATCATTTAGTTATTCCTAACTACACAA
Organism: Chrysanthemum makinoi; assembly: GCA_910596185.1. NCBI lineage: Eukaryota > Viridiplantae > Streptophyta > Magnoliopsida > Asterales > Asteraceae > Chrysanthemum > Chrysanthemum makinoi. Next base: position 180,629,267 of record OU343216.1, read on the forward strand.
GTGTAGTCTTACTAGCGATCTCGGAATGCATCACAAAACAAGTTCTAGAATCTAATATACTACCGGTTCACACTCTAAGCATTAAAGATGAATGCTTTAATTCCTACTAATCTAAGGGCGATCCTCACATTTTGGGTGGAATTTAGGTGGTAAAGGGTTTTGTGCTAGTCATGCAACTTCCTATCCGTGAGACGCTTTTGTTAAGACTAATGGCCCACTCTAATATGTCATGAAAAATTAAAATTTGGTGCCAAAATTACCCTAACCGACATTTTCTCATGGTTTATTACACAAATACACTTGGACAAAGCAAATAATCAAGGATAAGCATAGTTTCAAAGTTCCCGTTTTATTTTCCCTCCCTACACTTAAACTGAACATTGTCCCCAATGTTCCCCGAAAGTATCAAAGTTATGATATTGGAAGGTAATGAAAAACGAAAGAAACTAATACTCCCCTGATTAGCTCGGTAGGATCCGTATGTGAAGTAGTGGTTAAATCCTTTCCAAGAAGAATGTGCGCGTGAAAAGCTCCTTCCAATCTTTTGTTTCTTCTTCTTGATAAATGAAACCTGCACATTCAAAGAAAACAAACGAAACCTTCACGTAAAATCGGCGGTAATAATATATATAAGACTCTACTAAACTAGGATATAATGCTTGTGGAAAGGATGTTTACAGAATTTCTGGAAAATTAAGACCTGGAAAATTCCAAAAATTTATAAGTAGCTCAGAAAACGAGAAAAAAGTAATCTGATGTTTTTAATCCTTCCTGACGCCGTCAGGTTTTACCGACGTCAGGTTATCAAGACAAACCGGTCATGATTTTCTAGAAAAAAATTCTGGAAAATTTTTATCTTTAAAATCTGGAAAAATTTCCTGCAAAACATCCATTATGAGTCGATACAAGTATTTGACTCGAACAAACACACATGTATATCTTTTAAATAATTGTAATTCTCATGTTCACGTTTCTTTTGAAAACGTGTGTAATCCTCCCTACACGTATCCCTTATGTAGAATACCTTTATATGTATTTAAGACGAGGTTAAAGACAAAATAAAGCATTTTTACAAATTCAAACACGAGAATAAACAATCAATAAAAGATATACGACACACAAATAAAAATGAAAAACAAATACACATGTGTTGCCTCCCAAGAAGCGCTTGTTTTTGTTCGAGTCACGAGCCTGACTCTACCCTTATTTAATGGATAAAGGGGAGGTTTTCCCTACACTTGAGTTTAAGTGCGGGTGATAGTAGCAATACACACCCTTAGGGTGGAAATTTGCTATGTGAGGAGAGGGTGATGGGTGATTTATATGCTCAAAGGAGTGTGCTCCACTCATTATAACCTTACCTAAGTCTATTGGTATAGTGGGTGAATCAAATCTCTCTCCTAAAAATGGATCATCTTCTATCAACTTCAAAAGATTCTTATTTAAGGATCCATCTTGACCTAATAAACCCGGTTTAAACCCATAATGTTTCTTGTTATCAACCATGAATGGGTGATATAAGTGTGTAAGGTCATGAGTTACTCCTATATTAGCTTCCACTCTACATGGACTAGAGTCTACCACCTTTATCAAGCAACTACCGGATTATTTATTTTGATGGGTGGATTGGGGCCTAATTCAATTCCAAGATTCACATCTAAAGACGGAAAATTGGGTAAGGTTTTTGGTTGAGGCTCCGGTTCATCAAAATTAGGAACTTCCCTAGGACTAAGAGAGAGGTCATGACAACAAGCATCTAAACCTAAATTCTCTAGTGGCGTTTGGTCCAAAGGTTCTATATCAATCGGGGTTCCTATAGTCTCTTCTACTTCTTCCGGGTAAGTTATAGGCGGTGTGTGTTCATCAAGTGATGGTCGGGCTTATGGGCTTGGAGTTTCCACCTCATTCTCCATTATATCTAGATCTCCTAAATGTTCATCATGTGTTTTAGTATGATCTGACCCAAATACACTCCTAAGCATCTCAAATCCTTCTTTAGCCATTTCAAATTCTTGGTCCGATTTATAAAAATTATTCTTAAAAATTTGATCACTATGTTCTATTTTCCTAAAGGATTCCTCACGCGTGTCATATGCTTTGAAACTAGGTCTTTTTGATCATGGTGCCTAAGATCATTCAATTGATGGTTTATGCATAGGAGGCTTTTCTGAAAAATTCTCCAGATGGTGTCACTAAAAGGAGTTGATCCTGACAACGATTGTTGAATAGAAGCCACACAAGTACAAAATATATCAAATCCATCCAACCTTACACCCGTCTCCTTTTGGATATCTCTAAGATCACTCACAAATTCATTAGAACAACAAA
>OU343216.1:180631694-180671878 GCA_910596185.1 Chrysanthemum makinoi
GCTTATTTGCTTTATGATTTGGCTCAATGTTATCCCCCCTAGACTGCTTATTAGGTTTCCCATAGGCCCCCTTAGTTTAAGCAGGTTTTAGCTTCTTGTTCACCTTGTAGCTCATTTATTTTAAGTCCAAAAAGTCCATTGTGGATTAGGCAGCAGTTTGCAACACCTCAAGACCCCTTTTTGTTTTGCTTATTTGGCTCATCTAGTTGCTTATTAGGGACCTCTAAGTACTTATTAGATGTAGTATTCACTAGTTTGTAGCTTTTTAGAAGCTTATTATAGCTTATTTCCCCTTAGTTAGCCCCTTAACCAAACACACCCTTATATTGCATCTGCTGTAGCTTAAGCTGTTTTACAGCTTATTAGTAGCTTTTCCTAGGTTAAGTTTTTATTTAGAATGCTTATTTGTTCTTAATTTTGTTTGCAAAGTAGAAAAAAAAAATAATAAGTGAAAAGGGAGGAGGTGGGAATTGAACCCACGACCTCCTGCACCACAACAGCCACGCACAGCAGCCAACCCATAACCATCTGTGCTACCCTTTGTTTCGTGTTTATTTTGTATCCTTTAATTGCTTTAAATACATTTTAGGTTATTAGCTTATTCCATTTGTTTAGCTTATTAGTAGCTTTTCCCCTTTAGCTTTTTCTGTCCACTTATTTTTATTAAATCCTAATTAGTTCAAGATAGTTTTCAGAAAAAATTGGAAATTTTATAAATAGTTTTAATATTTTTTATCATTTAATTTCTAGTTAATTAGTTTTTAATTAAGTAATAAATAAAATAAAAGTCAAAAAAATACCCGGCTTTTTCCTAAAATTATTTTTAGTCGTTTTGAACGTAGGAAAATTAGTTTCACACCCGTAGGTCTTAAATTACATTAGTTTTACTTTTTGAGGCTCGGGATTAGCCGGTTTTCACGTTTTGCATATTAGCACCCTAGGACTTAGTTTAGCTTAATTTTATTGTTCCGTATGCTTAGTAGTAGTTAGTTTGTCATTTATTTTGTTTCCCTAGCCTTAATTACCTTCCCGTTAATTAATTTGTAGAAAACGTAATCAAAAACAAAAATTCCCGATCCATTCAAGCACTTTATTTCCAAACCTCAAACGTCACCGTCAATTCACACCTCGTTGGGAAACGACCCGGGTAATCACTTGCCCGGTATCACTTATCGAGTATTCGCGGGTTTGGCGTGTCGATCTTTTTTTTCTAAAACGATTGATTTGTAATTCTCTCGCGTGTATTCGTATTTGGTATTTTCTTTATTATAGTTGACTATTTGACCCCTCAAAAGGCCGATATCAGCGTGTTAACAGCATAGTGTGAAAACACATCTCTAATTCTAGCAAAGGCTGTTCCTGAACTGGAGTCCCTCAAGTAGGATAACACGATTGATAACATCAAATAGTCCTAAATATTAAGTGTCAATTTCCCCCGATTATGCTCGTTATTTATATCATTTATATGGATTTACGCTTGTTTTCCATTGTTTTCCACTTTCAGGTAAATTACGAGCATTGGAGCTAAAGAGACGCGGAAATGGAAACATTACTAAAGATTTATCACAGTATGCCTATTTTGAAGAAGTTACGGTGTAACTCCTCTCTCACATTACGCCGTAACTATTGCGTGACCCAGAAGTCCAACTTATCAAGAGGTTACGGTGTAACTCTTCCCAAAGGTTACGACGTAACTCCATTAGGTCAAAAGAGGTTCCACGCCGCTGATACTTACGCGTAACTCTGCATCACTTACGGCGTAACCGAGTTTATTGAAGACTATGGCGTAACCACTTATAAGGTTATGCCGTAACTAGCAGATCTAGTGCATTTACGAGGAAATAGAAGGTTACAGCGTAACTCCTCTATTAGTTACGCCGTAACCTAGACCTGGCCTATAAATACCCCACGAATTCCAGCATTTCAAAGCATCCCATTCCACACACAACACTCTAAGAACGTGGGAAAAAGCTCAAGGCAGGTCTAGGGGAGCATACAGAGCTGTTTCCAAGGGAGAAGTCACACCATTACGGTAAGCTTTAGCATTTTATATTTCTTTTACTTTCAATTCATGTATTTCGTACCCTTGAATATTGAATTGATTTGCATGATTAATATGAGCGGCTAAGCACCCTTTGGTGCTAGCCTAGTTATGATTCCTTAATTGTTTTGTTTGCGTTTACCTTTACTTCCGTACAATTATTTCTAAGTGTATGCATGCATAGTTCTTTGGTAGTCACCCTTGGTTCGGTAGTTTTGAATGGCGATAGAGGCCAATTGCCTAGGAGATATGACCAACTGACCCTAGGTGAGCGGACTGAGACGGGAAGGGTAAGATATGACCAACTGACGACCATTTCTACTTGTGCGATTTGACCAACTGATCACCTATCGTGTGGATGAACTTAAGAATTGGGGGTGTAGTGTCTAAGTTCCTAACGGTCGGGCACTCACTATTTAGAATCTAGCATGTAGCGGTACTTAATGACTCGGCTTAGTGGACTAGGAACAACAGGACTTATGGCGGTGCGCTGATTTCTCTGTGGTGGCATCTTTCTGATAGGTTAGGCGAATTGACCAAATCTTTGTCATCTCGAATTTGACCACACACGAAGTAATTGGAAGTAGGTAGACGTAGATATAACTAGCTAGGAGGATTGACTAGGTTAGCACCACTATTCCTCTATTGATTTCCCTTTACCATTTATCTGCTTTTATTTTATATTATGCATTAGTAGTTTAATTAATTAAATCCCTATCAAAACCATTATTATTCTGTGACAATTAGACTTAGTAATAATCCAACACACATAGCTCTGGGGACGACCTCGGCTTTACCATTTACTACACTACACACGACCGGGTACACTGCCCGTTAGTGCATTAGGGTAGACCATAGGTATAGCGAGACACTATAAATATTAAGACACGGTCATTAATACGCATCAAGTTTTTTTGCGGGAGTTATATTAGGATTTTTATTTAAGTTTTGTTTTGATATTATGGCTCTTAATATGAATGATTATCTCACCACCTCTAAAAGTAAGCGAGGATCACCATTCCGACTCTTGAAGAAAATGTTAAATTGAATTTTGGGGACTCTGTCTTGATGAAGCTGAAAAGATCTGCTTTTATGGAACCAAAGACGAAGAAGCACACGAACACATCGCGAAGGTATGTGAGATCGCAGATTTATTTCATGCACCGGAGGTCTCAAGAGATCATGTTATGATGAGGGCTTTCCCTTTTACCCTAAAAGGAAGAGCTAGAGATTGGTTAAAGAAACTTCCATCAGGATCTATTACAACATGGAACGCCTTTAAAAAGGCTTTTCTTAAGGAATACCGAACCCCTGCAAAAATCCTTCAACAGTTCGATGAAATTAGGAGGTTTAGCCAAGTCTACAATGAACCACTATTTGACTTGGGAAAGATTTAACGAAGCCATCCTAAAGTGCCCCGAGCATAAACTCAACAAACACGAGCAACTGCAAATATTCTACAACGGGTTGAACATAAAGACTCGAAAATTGTTAGACTCTAAAGAACCTATCCCTTCAATGACTGTTGATAAAGGATGGATAAAAGTTGAGGAAGTTGCGCTCCATTCGTCATCATGGAATGAAGAGCGGGATGAAGATCCTATCGAGATACAATCAGTGATAAAGAATCTGGAGGAATTTGAAGTAGATATGCAATCCACATTTGAAGAAGTCAAGATGGTAAAACACAAGTTCGATAAACCCATCGATGGGAGAGTGACGGATCTTGAAAAGGCTGTGAAGATGCTCGTTAAAGAATCTAGCATAAAATATGATGAGAAGCATAAATTTGGTTTGGAATCTCAAGCAAGATTACGACAAAGCACTTAGAACACAAGCAGCTGCTATTAGAAGACTTGAAAATTAAGTGGGAAAACTTCGCAGAATCTATCGAGTAAGAGATGAAGGTGACTTGCCTAGCACAACAGAAACTAATCCTAGAGATATGGCTCACGCTATTACAACCAGAAGTGGATTAAACTATAAGGAACCAGCTTACCCTTGAACTTCGAATGATCGACTAACGAAACTCCCCAAGATAACAATAAAAAAGCTGAGGAGGCTCAACCTTCTGTCGAAAAAGTCCGTCCCTACATTCCACCAATTCCATTTCCGGGAAGGATTAAGAAGGAACAAGAACGGGTGCTATTTCATAAATTCATGGAGAAAATACAACAACTCAGCATTAATATTCCTCTCGTTGAAGCCTTGGAGCAAATGCCAAAATATGCCAAATTTATGAAGGATCTCCTTACCCATAGAAGACTTTCTGATCGGACGCAGATTACTTTAAATCAAAGATGCTCTGCTGCTCTTTTAAAAAATATGCCTCTCAAGGAAGAAGATCCGGGGAGTTTCACTTTACCTTGCACTATCGGGGGAATTTTATTCAACAAGGCCCTTGCCGACCTTTGGGCAAGCATCAGTCTTATGCCATTCTCTCTTTATTCATGTTTGGAGTTGGGAGAGCTAAAACAACTAGAATGTGTATTGAGCTGGCTAATAAAACTACTCAATATCCGAAAGGGATCGCTGAAAATGTTCTTGTCATGATCGATAAATTTGTCTTCCGACTTAAACCGTGGTCCTTGATATGGAAGAAGATGATATCCCTATTTTGCTCGGAAGACCCTTTCTTGCAACCGCACACACTATGATTGATGTCTTTAACAAGAAGATTTCGTTGGAGATTGGTAATGATAAGATTACCTTCGATATGGAAAAGTCAATGAGATATGCTTCTTTCACTGATGACAACCTTGATGATCTCGACCATATCGAAGCTAACACTTTCGAAACATGCCGGAATGTTTTATTCGACCCTATGAGATCATTAAAATTCGAAGATAATGATGGGACATCTAGCGATGAGGAAAGTGAAACAGAGGAACTGACCACAAAGAATCAGACGGTATGTTCAGCAAATACCCCGAAAGAAGCTGATGCTCCCCGTAAACTTAAGGAGTTACCTCCTTATTTAGATTATGCATTTATCAATGGAAATCAAAATTATCCTGTTGTGATCTCCGCTCTGTTATCTAACGAAGAAAAGGAGTCATTACTACAGGTTTTAAGCAAGCACAAGGGGGCAATAGCATGGAAAGTCTCTGACATTAAAGGAATTAACCCTTCATATTGTTCCTACAAGATACTTATGGAAGATGATTTTAAGCCTGTAGTGCAACCACAAAGGAGATTAAACCCTAAAGTACAAGACGTTGTGAAGGACGAAATCATTAAGCTCCTGGATGCGAGTCTAATTTACGCTATTTTCGATAGCCCTTGGGTTATCCCCATTCATGTTGTGCCAAAGAAAAGAGGAATGACAGTGGTCACCAACGAAGATAATGGGCTGATACCAACTAGGGACGATCGGCGAGGGTGTGCATTGGTTACAGAAAATTAAACGATGCTACGAAAGGATCATTTCCCCTTCCATTTATCGATCAAATGCTAGAAAGACTCTCCGGACATGAGTATTACTGCTTCCTCGATGGATTCTCAGGTTACTTTCAAATTCCTATTGCCCCTGAGGATCAAGAAAAGACAATGTTCACCGCCTACGGAACATTAAGCCTACCGAAGGATGCCTTTTGGACTATGTAATGCTCCCACCACATTCCAACGGTGCATGACTGCTATATTCTCTGATATGTGTCAAGATTTTATGGAAGTCTTCATGGATGACTTTTAGGTTTTGGTAACTCCTTCTCATCTTGTCTTAATAATCTATCTAAACTACTTGCCAGATGTGAAGAAACCAACCTTGTCCTTAACTGGGAAAAATGTCATTTTATGGTTAAAGAAGGGATTGTTTTGGGGCATAAAATTTCACAAACTGGGATAGAAGTTGATAAAGCTAAGGTTGACGTTATTTCTCGACTGCTTTATCCAACCAACCTAAAGGGCATTAGGAGTTTTCTTGGGTATGCAGGATTTTATAGACGATTTATAAAAGATTTTTCAAAAACTGCCAAACCTATGACCCAACTCCTAATGAAAGATGCTAAATTTGATTTTAACAATGATTGCAAAAAAGCTTTTAACATTTTAAAAGAAAAACTGACTACTGCCCCGGTTATTATTGCTCATTTGGGGGCAATTTTGAACTCATGTGCGATGCTAGTGACTATGCTATGGGAGCTGTTTTAGGACAGAGGGTGGATAAAAATTTAAACCCATTTATTACGCTAGTAAAACCTTAAATGAGCCGCAAGAGCATTACACAACCAGCGAAAAGAACTCTTGTTTGTAGTCTATGCCTTTGATAAATTTAGATCTTATTTAGTAATGTCAAAACTATTGTCTACTGACCATTACGCTTTGAAGTACTTATTTAATAAGCAGGATGCCAAGCCAAGGTTGATAAGATGGGTATTGCTACTGCAAGAATTTAAAATTGAAATCAAGGATAATAAAGGAGCAGAAAACATGGCAGCTGATCACCTTTCACGATTAGAAAACCCTGAGCTCGAGGAACTTGATACAGAAACTATCCGGGACTCCTTTGTTAGGAATTAGAAAATTCCATGTTAAAGTGTCGGTCACCCCAATTATAAGTCTAGCATATGTTAGCTCGTAGACGTGTCGTTTGTTACGTTATTAAGTAGTTTATTAGTTAGTTTGTAGCGTAGTTTAGTTTAGAGCAACACCGTGGAGGAAGGACGGGTCTTTACCCACTGTATACCTGATCCACAGGCCGATAGGAGGTCGTATTTCTTGTAACTATAAATACCCCTTCCATCCATGGAAGGGGTGGTGCTTCTCATTCAATCTAATATTCCCTTTGTGTAAACCTCTAGCAAGAACACCCTCTCTCTCTACTAACTCTCTAACTATGGCAAACATGTATTTTGATCATCCAAGACCACCCGAATCATCAACACAATAATATTTGGATCCTAACAATTGGTATCAAAGCCAAGGTTGTGTTGTTTGTAATGATTCGAATGGTTTTTATATGGTTCCTTTTGTGTTTAAGTGGTTTTTATGTGGTTTAAAATTAAAACTGATTGGCTGTTGTTGATGTTTATGAGCTGCTAACATGCGTCGTGTTTGATATTATGAATCTGCTTTTGATATTCGAATGGTTTTTTTAAGAATCTGCTGGTGATGTTCTTGATACCTGGTTTTTTAAGAATGGTTTTTTTAAGAATGGTTTTTTAAGAATGCTTTTGATATGTGGTTTTTGATATTCGAATGCTTTTGATGTTCTTGGTAGAGACTTGGTCATGTTCTTGGTAGATACTTGTCCTCATTTATGTCCAGATTCATTGTATGGTCAAAAAGTCAATGGCAACTTGTCTATTATTTCTGTAGCGACTTGGACATTCGTTGACTTTTTTGAAAGTCAATAGCGAGTTAGGTCAAAATCTGCTTAGCGATTTGTGACAAATGCTTTTGAGTATTTTGTCTTTTACTGGTATATGCAAGCTGTCACTTTGTCCAATTCAAGGTTTGTATAGCGAGTTGTCTAATTTTAATTTGGTCAAAAAAAAAAGTCAATAGCTACTTGTCACTTTATGCTTAGCGACTAGATCATCAAACTTTCAAGACACATATTCAAGATCTCAATTCAGAATCATAAACACATCAAAACTATCAAAGCGATTTAATTCATCAAACGATCTCAGACACGGCTCATTAATTCCTTCAATCTTTTGAAAAGATTATATGTATGCTTGAACCTACATCTTCACAGATCGTATTTTTCACAAGAAACGAAGACTCGAACAAAATGGAATGCAAAACAACGGACATCATCTATCTTTATGTTCGCTTATTCATGAGTCTTTCATCTCAGAATTTTTTTTTCCGTGAAACTCAAAGATTCATCAAGATTATTTAAGTTCTAAACACGAAACTATCATCACATATCCAAGTCTCAACATCATTCTCATTAACCAACACTCAATACAACATGATAAATAAAGATCTAAGTCTTATTCTCTTCATGACTCAAGGACCAAAACGAATTGATTGATTTATGCTCTAGTCTCATTCGAATGAAAAACGGTTTTTGGTTGGGATCTCATATTTGTGAAACTCTTGTATAGATCATTCAAGATCTTATGAGTTTTACACTATTTCATCATAGATCGTATAAGGAGATCACTCCAATTAAATATCCGAGACAAAAAGTACTAAATTATAACAAGGATGTTATATTTAGTTACTTTGCTCGTTGAAACTCAGCAACAAACTCAAATCAAAACGAATTCATGAGTTAAAACCTACCTTTGCTCTCGTGGCCAGTTGCACACCTCTCGTGTCTTTTAAATCTCGCCATCCCTGTGGCCTATTTTTTTTGTCTCTTGCCAACCACATGGCGAGAGCGGATGAGTGGGGATTATTATCTTTTGCGTGGTAAATTGTTTGGAGGTGGTAGGCGTGCTACTGATCCAAGTCTTGGGTTTAAAATAAAGGCAGACAAAATGATAGATGAGATGGGATAAATATGGTGGCTGTGTGCTGATGAGAGAGAGGCGTTTGATGGAGAATATTTAGGGTTAGAGATTATGTGAGATTTTTTAGGTTGAAGTGAGGTAAGTTGTGTTAAATACCGTGGGATTAGGGTTTCTGTGGAAATGGTTTATGGGCTTTTGTTACATACTTTAATATGAGTTCATGGGCCATAGGTAATTTTGATGATGTTGGGATTTATTGGTCACTTAAGTGTGTTAAATAGGGGCCCAAATGAGATTCTCGTTGGTTTCATAAGCAAAATTCGGTTGTACTAATTTATGAGTTGGAACTTGGATGCATTAGTTAACTGGGAGTTTGCTACAAATTAGTGAGTTGGACACATAAGTGTGTTGGAGTTGGGATTTCCGTTGTACTTATTTATGAACGAGTGACAAATGGTGCTAATTTTAGGACTAGTTTTACGGTGATTTTTGGGCCTCAGATTCTAATCATTAGAATCGGATATCCGGAGACTCGTACTCTTTACGGAAATTAATGATGTGAAGTGGGCTTTTCATGAATTGGATTATATGTGACTTGGATAAAATAAGATTCGTTGAAGAAATTTGACAATCATGAGATGAGATGATGAGATTTGTTGCGTTATACTGGTTGATACTTTGGTTCATACATTTTCACGAAAAATATTTTGTCACGGTTTGAATTGGAACTAGATTGACTACGGAATTGTTTGTTCGGTATTTCTTATTTGGATTTGAAGTGACGTTTTTTCCGGGCGTGTTTACTTATTTCATCTTCTTTCTTTCTACCCTTCTGCGAAGATGACTTGTTTGGGCATTTATAGAGGGTGATAAAGACTTGGCTATTTAGTTACGTTTGTGATTCTTTCTCGCTTAACCCACAACGTAGCTATCACTTCGGTGTCTCACTCAGTTGAGAATGTCAAGAGGTTTTGTACATTGGGTACACCGTTTCTTCTTCACGAGGATTAGTACAAGTTTAAGTAACAAATCTGGGGAAGTTCACTTCATGATCAAGTTTGGCATATCGAGGTTACTTCTCCATGTTGTCACTGCAATTGCCGACAGAATGCGTGAATGATGTGTTTTCCAATGTGTTTACTGGATGGTTGATGATATTATTATTAATGTTGGATAATGAACCGTTGATGAACCACTGCATGTTCTCCTAAAAACAGATATTCACCGAAACCAAAGTTGTCATAACACATTCAAGCTGACATTGTTATGGTTTTTTCTTGATTTTGTAAAATCCCGTGAAAGAACCTATTTCTCGGTTTAAATCATAGACTTGTAAAATCCCATGACAATGAAAACATCCTGGTAATAGTAAAGTGCATTTCCGGATCTATCTTACGGTTTATTCTTGGTTTTGTAAAATCCCGCGAAAGAAACTATTTCTCGGTTTAAATCATAGAGTTGTAAAATCCCGTAATGATGGAACCATCTTGGAGAAGAGAAAGTGTAATTCTGGATCTTACTTGATGCTGGTGATACGGTTTCTGGTTCGAAGAAGGGATAAAAGGGTGTACTTCATGAATTGGGTGTGTGTTTGGGTTGTCTTCATGGCAGTTTGGTTATTACATGGTTTGACGGGGTTGCGTGCTTTTAACCATGGTCGGGATGAAACCATTATCAAAGTTCCTTTTAGTGTCAAAGAAGGCTAGATTTGAGCTGTTAATCAGAAGATGTGACAACGGAGTTAATTCACCATTATTTATTTGAGGTTGAAGTGAATTATCACGGGCGAGTGTACATAGTATCTGAAGGTATCGGGGATGGATGGATGAAGATTCTTCGAGATCCTTGTTCGAGCTTAGTATAAAAAACGAAGACTTGGAAATCTAGTTATTGTTGGGTGTCTTTTACCTTTTCTTTTACCACTTGGGGGAATTGGGCTCTTATCACCACAAAATAACTATCACTTAAAGGAGTTACGTTGTAGTGCTCAGTGTCACATTCAATTGTGGATTTTCAAGAGGTGATATACGTCTATTACTCGATGGTTGGTTGGTTGAAGAGTATAGAGTACTTAGAGATTCAAATGGGCATGAATTCTCGGCACCGCTCTTTGTTACATATGTGCAAGTTTAAGTCACGAGTTCGGGTTATTCTACTTCAGGGTCAAATTCATCATAATGGGTTGTCTCCATCGGTATTTGTCACGACAAAGAGCCTACTGAATGATAATGGGGATGATTGCATGTTTTGCTAAGAGAGTTGAAAAGAGAGAGATTATGACGTCTGTTCACTTCAGTTCAGGTCTCGTACTTCATCATTATGACGTATGAACACATCAGTTCATGCCTCGTACTCTAAAGAAAAGAAATAATGCGTTTGGTCGCATTATCTTTGAAAGAATAGAAATCTTCTTATGACGTATGAACACAACAGTTCATGCCTTGTTCTCTATAGAAAAAAAAGTATGCGTGTCGGCGCTTTATCTTCGAAGAAGAGAAATCTTCTTATTATGACCATTCTCACCAACATGCTTCATGCTTTTTCCATGCGCGCTCGGTCATCAAGTGGATCTTCTTCTCATGTTTTTCTCAATGGTGATCTACTTACTGTTGATGGTTTTTCTATTTTTCAATAGCTCAATTAAAATGGTGATGGCGACATCATATGCAATTTTTGCTGGGGAGAAGTGGAAATAGACTACACATGGATGAGTTCACTTGTTTAATCAAGAATGGCAACTACGTATGCAATTCTTGAGGGGAGAAGAAGTATGAATCTACTGTTGGTTGGTTGTTGTCAGAGAATATATGGTCATACGGCTCCAAACTCATGTAAGAACCGAGCTTCTTCTTATCGGGTCATCTTCACATGGAGTTTCTTCTAAGAGTCGTTGGTTGACATCTTCACGGGCTGATATGATTAAATGACAAAGTGCTTCTAGTTCTTTGGGTGATTTCTTTGATGAACATCTTTCTGTTCTTGATTGGGAGGGATTTTAGTTAAGGAGATTTGCTACATACAAGGTAATTGGAACGCATTTGGTGAGATGAAGATGTTAAATATCTAATCCCCAATTGGACAATCTTGAAGAAGGTCGAGTCTGATTGCATTCTCATGATTAGAAGACTAAAAGACGAGTTGCATTTGATTATCTAAAGACTTCTTCTTAATCTGGGCATTTATCAAACAGATTGTCGGTTTAGGGGAGATCACTAATTGGGTAGAGTTAAGTCAGATTCAATTCCCAATTAGACTTGCTCATATTCTTCAGCAAGTTGATTCTCACAGACACATCTGAGCTTATAATGTTCTTCTCAACAATTTCTAGTGTATCGGGCTTATTATGTGTTGTGATTACGAATCATCAAAACCGAAAGCGGGGAAGGAGACTCACATCTAAACACAAAGCGAGTAAACTTGATGAACTTAATTCTTCTAAGTGATTGAAGATAATCCGGGAAGACAAATGTTATTACCGCAGAGAAACTCAAGGTTTGACTCATGGCGAGTAAACTTGATGAACTTAACTCTTCTAAGTGATTGAAGATATTCCGGGAAGACATTTGTCATGACCGCAGAGAATCTCAAGGTTTTACTCATCAAGGCTTTTGGTGTTATTATTCCAACTACGTGAGGGAAGTGATGTAATAGAAAGTTTCTGAAGATAAAAGAGGTACACAAGTGTGTGATGATAGAGATTGTGTACATTGTGGATGCTCAGCTGTCTCACTTGAGGGCTTAATATGTGATTCAGAGATATAATCACTTATTCCGGAGTGGACATCCACATAGATTGTCATCCGCAGAGATAATCAGTGATTCGGCCTGCTTATTCAATGTTATCGATTGTTCTCTCTTTGGGCATTCAGGTATTTCGGGTTCTTGAGCTTCATACACTTTCTTTAAGGGAGAGAAAAGTATACATCGGGGTTATTCTTTGGCTATTGGAATTAATCTGCTACTTCGATGGTATAATTTTCTTTGTCTTCGGGTATATGTATTCGGTTCGTGAGCTCTAGTCTAAGAGATTTGCATCAATTCAACTACGTTGGGGAAGTGGTCTCTTGACACCTTTTGGAATGGATTGCTTCAGACGTCAGTAGAAAAGAAATTTGAGAAGATTATTTTATGTGTGGGATGATACGTTCCTGTTCTTCTTGATGATATAACCCCAAATGGAGATCCTCGATCATCATTCTTAAATGGAGCAGCGGGATTTATGATAATGGTGTGCTTCCTTGTGCACCTGGCTAAGAGAAGCATGTAAGAAAGCTTTGAATCTGCTCAGCTAAAGGATTTTTGGTTTGGGGGGAAGCTGCCAAAGTCTCTCTTTTTCAAAGGCTCATGTTCCATCTTCTATTCTGGAGCCTCGGAAGCTTTGGTGGTGGAAGTTTAAGAGATGGCGAATTCTATCTTCTACGACGTGCTGCTCGATATCCTTATCTCGGTACTCGTATCATCATCTTCTTATACTATATCATCTACTCTATCTTTGTAAATATTTATCAAAAAGCAAAATACAAAAATATAAAACCAACAAAAAGAAAATAGAAAAATATAAAACCTTCAAAAACCCATAAAAATCTGAAAAATTTCAAAAATACCAAAAATATGTTTTCTCAAGACATGTCTTCTGGTATCGATAACATCTACGATCTTAGAAATGTCATTCAATAATGGCACGAGACTTTAGATGAAGTTCGAGCAGGAGGTGTAAATATTAATTTTCCAAACATGTCAAATCAAATGGCTTACAGTTATTTTAGACTGTAACCCGGGCGTCAAATGATGGCTTACAGTTATTTCAGACTGTAACCCGGGCTTCAAATGATGGCTTGCAGTTATTTTCAGACTGTAACCCGTGCTTATACCATGGCTTGCTATTATTTCTGATAGCAACCCGCTCTTTTAAAGAAAGGAAAGTGCTACGCTAAACAATTTTCAAATATTTCATGCACTTATCCTAAAACAAATGAGGAAAGTATGTCGAAGGACTGCTGTTCCTACACAAATGTTTTTCCGTCTAAAATTCTTCAGAAAAATATTTGTTGTTTTCAAAAATGGTGGTAAATGAGTTGCTTGTAAATCAATCAGAATCAAGTTTTCATAAAATTTCAAAAACTCATCAATGACTTCAGCACTTTTAAACTTTTTAGAAAATGAGTCATTGATTGAGGGGGAGAATGTTTTCAAATCTATATCATCTAACGAGATTATCTTAATCATCCTACGTGCTTATCTGTAAAATACAATTGCCTATGTTGAAGGACTAGGTTTCTAGGATGTGATTGTTAGGTTTAGATGATTAGAGTTTGATTAACACATTATTCCCATATATTTGAATGATCTGATTGATATGTTGAATTGACTTTTATTAGTCGATTGTTTGGGTGATGTCGACCACCATATATCTGTATGTGTGTTTACTAACGTATGCAGGTATATTGGTTTAAAAGAATGTTCCCGATCCGGATCCCACAATTGAATATGATTGGATGCCGAAAGGAAAGGGTAACTATATCTTGGGTTGACAAATGAAGAAACGGAGCTTAATTGGACTTCAATGGAGAGTTGGCATAAATGCAAAGTAAGAGGTCTCACTTGCATCGCAGATGGTTTTCTTCTAAGAGATTGAAGAAAGCGGAGCTTAATTTGACCTCGGTTGGCATTCAAAATGCAACGTAAGAAGAAGTCTCACTGCATCTGCAGACGGTTTTTCTTCCAACCCTCAGCAACAACAACAAAAGCTTCTCAACCACCTAACGCATCTTTGTGCAGGATACCATTTTTAAACAATTTTGAATAATTTGATTAAATTGTTTTGAAAATGGAAAATATTGTTTTGAAAATATATTGGACTAATTTTTGAAAATCACCGGACTTCATTTTTATCAAAACCTAAGTCACTCAATTATTGACTTCTGTCATGGATTGAAGGGGAGAGTGATTTAAAATAAAATATTTTCAAACTATATTTCTTCACAAAAGTTCCGTTTTGTACAATAATTAAGTGGTGATCTAACGATTTAATGTTATGTTATGGTATGATTTTCTTTAGAATCAAGATCTTTCAAAATGAAATTTTTTCTGTTCTTGTTTGATTGTGAAATTGTTTTATTTTACCTAAAAGATCTCTTAAAACAATCATACCTGACACTAACAATCTTTAATATCTTAAAATGGTCCTTATCTGTCATTTTTCAAAGTTAAATCAAGCCACGTCTTTCCCCAAAATCTTTTAAATGATTTAAATCAATTGGGATCACAAATCTCAAAAGGTTTGAAATTTTGATCGGGGTAGAGATCGTGAGTTAAATCTCTTATCTGTTTTTATGGAATTGGTTTTAGTCCTTCAAAGGCACTCCTGCCTCCATGTGCCAAACGACTTCAAATACACAATGCACATGTTGAGGAGGAGGATTTATCCAAAAACCAGATGAGTATTTAAACAAGGCCACATTTTCTCCCATGTTTTCTAAACCTAATTAAATCACTTGGGATCCAAAATCTCAAAGGATTTGATATTTTTGATCGGGGGAGAATTTGTGATTTAATAATGAAATTTGATAAAATGTGATCGTTTTTGATTTAATTGTGCAAGCTGCTCTCTCATATGTGTTAAACGCTTTTGAATCTCGAAGCACATATTGAGGGGGAGCAAAACTATCGAGGTACAAAAAGTTTTTTTAAAAAGAGACTTATAAAGTACCTTGATTGAGTTTTCAAATGGTTTCTTAAATGGCTTTTGTAATCGTGGATGTGCTTCAAAAAAACTCTTGCCTCTGTGTGATAAAAATGATTTCAAATATCCTATGCACATATTGAGGGGGAGAATTTTACCATGAAAATCAAATGGCTCTTTCGTATGAAAATTGTGATCAAAGAAAAATATTTCAAAGCCCTCTTGCCTCCTTGTGCTGAACAATTTCTAAATCATACGCACATGTTGAGGGGGAGGTTTTCTAAATGATCAAAACTATTAAGGTACAAAATGCTTTGATTTTATATCACAAGTACCTCGATTGTTTTTCCAAATGATTTTTCAATTGGTTTCAAGGAAGAATGAACTGTACCAAAAGACCGACCATTTTACTTTATGTATGGAGTTATAAGGATGGTTAGGTTAGGTATTTGTTCCCACGATCCCGCCAGAGCCGGAGGGATCTACCAGGGACAATCCACTAGATAGTGTAGAGTCCTTAGGTATATTGAAAAAAGGAGAAAATTGAGATATGGGAAGAGCGGATGAGACGAGCTAGTCTGGAATAAACCCAACAAGGTTCTAGTTATGAAGTCTCGGTAAGCACAGAAGGGGTTGAAGAATGAAAAAGAATTGAATGTAAAAAGGGTGAAAAGAAATAGCCCTCCATCAATTCAACCTTAGGGCAGAAACCGGGTTCAATTCATATGCTACTAGTGGTTACTAAGGTAACACTGGTATTGAAGACAAGTCGTCATGGACCCAGTGACGCTCTGCACTAAACTTCCCAAGCCACTCAAGTTCCTCTTAAAAGGGCTTGTTTCATTCTCACGGGGAACCGACATAATCTATCGACATTCTCTTAGAGATTGTTGATATTGAAGAAGGAGACCCTCTCCCTAGTCTCCGGCATAGGAACCAAATGTGCACGATTGAGTCTAGAGCCAAGAGATCATCCACAATATCTCATTAGGACACAAAATTAATGAAGACTTGCTGTTTCACACAATGTGGAAAGTAAGTATATATATTAAAAGTCCTACGCATTATCCTTGTGGTAAATTGCCAGAACATCTGAGTGGTATGTAAAAATATTCACAATGAAGATGGAAAGCCTTCTAGAGCCAACATCAAACAAGCTCCTGGTAGGTGGCATGTGAAATCTATTCTATAGATCAACCATGTGACAACTGGATAGAAGCGATGGGCGATTCACTTTCGTGAATCAACCTTGGTCCAAGAAATGGATTGACGGATGCTTTTGGAAAAACCGTTCGATGTGCAAATCTTTTCTTTTCTCTAGCACGTCGAATGTGTATTCATTTCAAATTCAAAAAGTATCTCCGATTGAAAAATACTTTTAGAAAAACCGTTCGATGTGCGAATCTCTTCTTTTCGCTAGTACGTCGAATGTGTACTCATTCTCTAATACAAAAAGTATTTTGATTGAAAATTGATATTTCACATAAAACCTTCGTCAGTATTGCAAAACTCTTTCTTCAAGCAATACGCGATTGTTTTTCAAATCATTTTTCATCAATCAGTGAATCTCAATTAGCTGGTTCACTCACTCCGTGTTGTCTTCTTTGAGACGTTCTGGTTTGAGAACGGCTTGAACAATGCGAAACCCCTGTCAAGGAGATTCTTAGGAATCCTACCGATCACATGCGGTATTTATACTGATCAGCGAGGAACCGTGGGCGTGTACCTCAATTGGCGAAAGTGATCAAAGACACTTTCGTGTGTTTTATTGCTAACTGTTGTTTGCAAGTACATTTGGGCGGTTGCGGTACCGATCGTAATTGAGGAGTCAATCCAAAGCCGCATGCTCACGGCATCCACACTTAATTTGAAGAAATCATGACTAGTGCATATCTACATAACCTGGCTTAGATATTTCTATACTTTGTTCGTCTGCTGGCTGCTGCAAATATCTTGAACCATAAAAGCTTCGCTACTCGATGGAAAGATGTCATGATTCAAAAGTGTGAGCATGTCGGTCCAAAAGTCACAACTTCACATGATGGCAACACAATAAATGGTGATCCAGAGATTTCTGTGGTGATGATCTCAATGAAAGCTCAGAGATCATCAAAGATGTGGATCAGTTCAAAGGCCTCCACTTAAAGTACAATTCAATGCGGACTTTAAAGAATCGCTACAAAAGCACAAAGATGCAGATGTTGAAGAATTCAAGTCTACGAGCTCAAGAACTAAAGACAAAGATAGAATGCTAGGATGCAAAATGTATTTCATGGGGTGACCTCCCTTAGGGGAGATTGTTAGGAATTAGAAAATTCCATGTTAAAGTGTCGGTCACCCCAATTATAAGTCTAGCATATGTTAGCTCGTAGACGTGTCGTTTTTTACGTTATTAAGTAGTTTATTAGTTAGTTTGTAGCGTAGTTTAGTTTAGAGCAACAGGTGGAGGAAGGGCGGGTCTTTACCCACTGTATACCTGATCCACAGGCCGATAGGAGGTCGTATTTCTTGTAACTATAAATACCCCTTCCATCCATGGAAGGGGTGGTGCTTCTCATTCAATCTAATATTCCCTTTGTGTAAACCTCTAGCAAGAACACCCTCTCTCTCTACTAACTCTCTAACTATGGCAAACATGTATTTTGATCATCCAAGACCACCCGAATCATCAACACAATAATATTTGGATCCTAACATCCTTCCCCGACGAACACCTCATGGCAGTTAGAATTAAATATTCCAGTGTCGAACCATGGTACGCAGATTTCGCTAATTACCTAGCAGCCAAAGTTTTACCAAGCAACAAAACCTACGATTAAAAGAAAAAGTTCTTCTCGGATCTTAAGTATTACTTAAGGATGATCCATTCCTTTTTAAATCGTGCCACGATGATATTATTCGGAGATGCGTATTTGGGGAAGAGCAAAGCAGTTACGGAACATTGCCACAACGGACTGCGGGGGAGGACACTATGGAGCCGACAATATCTTGCTCGAAAGGTCTATGAGGGCGGATTCTTTTGGCCAAGCATTTTCAAAGACACCGCAAGGCATGTTAGGGATTGTGACGCTTGTCGAGGCGGGAACATCTCTTTTTGAATCGGATGTCACTCAACAATATTATGGTATGTGAGGTTTTGATGTTTGGGGATCGATTTTTATGGGACCTTTCACTCCATCGAAGAGTAAAAGTTATATCCTTGTAGCTGTCGATTACGTTTCGAAATGGGTTGAAGCCGAGGCCCTCCAGACTTGGGACGCTAGGAGTGTCATTCGCTTTTTGAAAAAATTATTCTCCAGGTTTGGGATCCCTAAGACCATCATTAGCGATCAAGGGACACACTTTTGTAATGCTATTATGGAAAAAGTTCTGAATAGATATGGGGTACTTGTTGGGTTCAGTAAATACCCAAACCCCTTAATCTAGGATTTGAATAGAAAATAGCCCAAGTGTTTAGTCCTTTAAACACTAAACAGTCCTTGAGTGCATAGCCTCTCGGTGAGTCATCTTCGGGATACTCAAGATGCGAGGCATAGAAGAAGTCTCTCCACTCGATGGCGAAACTTAAAGGGTGAAGGCGGAGTCAAGAAGAAGATGATGGATTCAATGAGTGATGACAATAACTCACTGAATCCCCAAGACTCCTCTCCAACTGCTTACACTAAAGACAAAGCTGAAGTAGAAGGCTGAAGGATGAAAAGACTGAAGAAAGAGCGGGACAAGGCGGGATAAGTTTGAATCAGATAAGACAATGTCCTTATCAACCAAAGTCAACTTTCCCTGAATGGCAAAAGATCAGGCTCGGTGTCATCACTGAACTTAGGAAAGTAGTCTTGTCTCTTACCTAGAATAGTCTTTGTAAACAGAGACAAAATACATCAATATTTTGTCTTGAATGATGTCATTTTGTCACTTAGGAAAGAGTCAAAAATCATACATGTATAAATAGCATAAGAGATGGAGTGAAAAGGTTAAGCTTGTGAATTGTAAAAACACACACGCAAGCCATCTTTTCACTCCTCCAAATACAACTTAGTTCCTGAGATAGCTCGGTGAGCTCTAAGGGTTGTGCTCAGACTTAGCCTGAGCATAGAAAGGAGTCACCAAACTTTGTTATTTCAATCCTAAGTACTATTCCGCAAGTACTTGGGTAGCGTATTCTTTGTTGATTTATTTCTAATAAGAATATGATGTTGAAAATTTATAAGTGTGTTTTACTTATGTTAATTTCGGTCATTGTTCACTATTAACTTGTTTTTGATTCTAAAAGCTGTTTTGAGCGATAGTGAGCGAGGGAACAACAAGTGGTATCAGAGCAAAGCTAATTATAAAACTCGTTTTTAGGCCGCTCTAAAAGTTTTAAATTAGGATCCTAAATGGCTGAAATTGATGTACCCCAACTAGTCGATAAAAAAGGTGGAGCTTATTCATTTGTTTCCCTAGACTTGAAGTTGGCAAATTCAACAAATGGAAAAGCGAATGCTTTGCTATTTGATTGGGATGGAACCTTATTATATCAAGTGTATAAATGAAGGTCCATTTTCCCAAAAGCTGCTGAAGGGTTGCCAAACACGAAGCTCAGTGAACCAGGATGAAAGGAGATTGGTCAACTAGGACCAAAGACTCAAAAGTATCATAATATCTTGTCTTCGGCGATATTATGGAGTGCATTATAAGCGTAGTACTGACTAAGCAAACTGGGATGACCTAGTTCATAGTCATGAAGGACCATCGATACCAAGGAAAAGCAGGATAATGGACTTGAAACTTGAGTATAACACCTTGAGGGCTAAGGACTCAGAAACTCTCTCTCAAACTTACACCAGGTACAAAACTCTTTTAAATGAATTGCCCAATGATGGTGTTAAGTTGTCCAAACATGAAATCAATGTTGGTTTTGTCAACGATCTCCACGAGAAGTGGTTGAATTTCTCTCAGGGACTCAGGAATGCTAATCATATCCAAAATCTTGAGCTTCAATTTATGGGAAATTTGTCTATGAGGAAAACCTCATCAACGAGACGATACCACGACTTAAATAAGTCTCGGGGAAGTTAAGAAGTCGCTGACCACCACCTCATCACCAATATCAACTGCTTTCTATTCTAACAATGTTGTTCAAGATTTTCGGAAAATTCGACGATGAGCGATGAGAGATCAAGTGAGGAGTACCTAAATGACCTGAACACTGAATTCGAGGAAAGGGCACTCCTTGCTAACTCTCGAAGGTTTATAAAAGAAACAAAGGTTTTTCAAATGCCAAAGCAAATGAGGACACTAAATGCGTTAAGTGTCACAAAAGAGGTCATTTTGAAAAAGTCGTTTTTCAAAACAATTTTGAACCCTCTTATAAACCATCGAGGTCAAATCGGTCCTCGGGCTTTAGCAAATTTCAACCAAAAATCTATTAGTCTCATCAAAATTTTCAAAACAAATCGATCAAAACAAAGCAGTTGATTTTGAAGCGAAATATAAGAAAGTCAAAGCTAAGCTTGCATTGCTCGAGGCGGTCCCTCGAAACAACAAAAGTGTTCAATGTATGCGAGGGTAAAACAAAGGCCTTGTTCTTTGAGACCTTCGACTGGGATGAAGAGCCGGTGTCATCGATGATGAAATGGTGCATGTCGGTGCACGATGGCCCTCTCGAGAAGAGGACAAGCTAGCTGTTGGAAAGAATCATGGCAGAAATGGAGAATGGGTCAATATCACAATGAAGAAGGTAAATATTCTACTTTCTATGGATGATGACTCTGATTGGCAATCTTACATGAATTATCTGAATGTTGACCTTAAGTTTGTAGAGGAGCAAAGACTTAATCTTTTTCAAAATACAACAAGCTAAGTTTTGAATTAAACAAGTGTAGGGATGAACTGCTTCTTTTAAAACAAGCCAAGCTTGAGGCTATCACTTTGCAAATTCAAAACACTGAACTAGTTAAGAGAAATCAGGCTCTTTAAGAAGAACTTAAAAGGTTCAAGATATTCTTGATAGTTGGTACCAAGAATCGGGGTCTTTGATCTTTGTGGGAGCCCCCAGTAGCAAGAAGAGAGTCTTAGGTGAAGATCATCTTCCTGACTCTCTCAACAAAGACCAGGGTCCTAAGCCATTTGTGTCTGGTGGTATGATTACCAACATGTTGACTACTCCTAAACCAAGTGATTGGATTGAAAGGGTCAATCCTGAGAGTAAGCTTCCAAATTTCGATTTTGGAAGGATTCTAGAGCCTGAAAGCCAAGCTCTAAAGAGCATGCTTGGACTCCCTGATGTACCCAGTAGTACTGAACACATCTCTGAGTGCAGGCGAGAATCTCAAGCACCGCTTCCACCACTGAAACCTCTTGAGTGCTTTGCACCAAGCTCGAGCTTACTCCATTACAATTCAATCCTCACTCACCAAAAGAAAGGTCCGGACTTGGTAGAACCATCCTGAAAAGACCAACAAAACCAACTCAACAAGAGTCTACTCCTATTGAGACTTCAACATCATCTGTTCCCACTGAAGTTGACCAAATTCAAGACAACTAACTGAACTTGTGAGGAAGATGTGAAAAGATGGAATCCATCAAAAAGCTCTGATTCAATAAAGGATACTAAGTCAGCCTCATCTAGCTCATCAAAGTCAAAATCCACCAACAAACCCAAGCAAAAGTGTGAGTTGTGTCATTACACCAGCCATACCACGACAAGCTGCTATAGAATCCTTTTTGCATGATGCGCAAAAGGATGATCACAGGCTGCTGACCACCTACAAGTATGTCGGTCAAGCAAACTATACCAAAGTTGGTCATCAGTATGCTTCATCCTCCAAAATAGCTCCCAAGAATAGAGCAAAACCTTTTCCTCTGTGCCCTCACTGTGGGTTTAATGATCATCATCGGGATGATTGTCTCATGAACACATCTTTGTGATATATGCGGTAATCCGGCTCATGAAACATCCCAACATGACGATTGTCATTCATGCAAGGAGAGGTACAAAACAACCCAAAATCACGAGTCATCCTCGGTCTCTAAATGCAAAACTGTGGCGGCACAATGCACTCAACCACCGACCATGAGTCAATTACCAAATTCAAAGAGACCTTGAGACCCAAGCCCACTAGTAAGTGGGTCACTAAGAGAAACTAATTCAGTTTACTACTTGTGTAGAGACACTCCAGGGAGCCTATTTGGCATCTAGACAGTGGATGCTCAAGAAGCATGACTGGTGTAAAGGAGTATCTGCACAAGTATATAGAGGAACCAGGACCCAAAGTTGTGTTTGGTGATAACTCATCATGTCCCACTGAGGGTTACGGTTCAGTAAACTGCAATGGAATAGTTTTCTCTAGAATAGCTTATGTCAATGGTCTAAAATATAATCTCATCAGTGTTAGTTAACTATGTGATGCTAAGTACATTGTGCAATTCAATGACAAACAAGGCACCATCTTCAATGCCAACAAAGAAGTGGTGTTGATAGCTCCAAGGAGAGATGATATTTATGTGTTAGACATGTCAACACTCTCCCAAGATGGAACTTGTCTCTTTGCTAAAGCCACTGAAACTATCAATTGGCTGTGGCATAAGAGGCTCTCACACTTAAACTTCAAAAACCTCAACAACTTGGCAAAACAAAACAAGGTCCTTGGCTTACCATCACTGGTTTTGCAAAAGACAAACCATGCTCTGCCCGTGAAAAAGGTAAACACCACAGAGCATCATTCAAAACCAAACAAAATTTCTCCATCAAAAGCCGCCTTCACCTCCTGCACATGGATCTCTTTGGACCTGTCAGTCCCAGATCAATCCAGCATGAGAAGTATACACTTGTCATTTTTGATGAGTTCTCAAGATACACTTGGGTATACTTTCTTTCCAAAAGAGTCAGGCGGTGATACGATAATGTCATTCATCGGGAAGATTGAAAACCAGAATGACATTACTTGTTAAACAAATCGAAATGACAATGGCTGAGTTCAGAAATCAAGAGCTTGAGAGTTTCTGTGATGAAAAAGGAATTTCTCAAAATTTCTCGTCTCCATATACCCTTGAACAAAATGGGGTTCTTTGAAAGGAAAACAGAACTCTCATTGAGGCTACTAGAACCATGCTAAATGGCTCAGCCCTCTCAAAGCATTTTGGGATGAAGCGAGTCAAAACGCCTGTTACACTCAAAACAGGTCAATCATTGTCAAAAGACATAATAAAACCCCATATGAGATCTTCAAAGGTAGACTTCCCGACATCGGCTATTTTCATGTGTTTGGATGTCCTGTGTTCATTCACAACCACAAGGATCATCTAGGCAAGTTTGATGCAAAAGCTGATGATGGATACTTCTTAGGCTACTCACTGATCTCCAAAGCCTTCAGGGGTTTTAACACAAGGAGACAACAAGTTGAGGAAACCTTTCATGTCACCTTTGATGAAAGTCTTTGAAAGCATCGGGTTCACCAACACCTCAATGGAGGAAATAGGAATTGATAACTCATCAAGATATCCTCTTGATGAGTACAACACTGAATTCAATTCCTCATATCAAGCGATCTTGACATCTCATACTATGTCTTACCTCACAATCTACCCCAACCAACCATCAGTGAGTTCATTGATAATCGGTCGAGTCCTTCTTTGGGATAGGAAACACGATCCAAATGATCGAGGAACACGTAACTCATGAACCTCACCTGAACAAGACATCTCTACGGATGTTCTAAATGATTCTGTGGCTCTTGCACTGAACTCACATCCTGAACTCCTAGTGACATCTTCAAGCTCAGATCCCAGACCACAAAGTAAGTGGACAAGATCTCGGGACATTGAGCTTGTAAACATCATTGGTGAACCCCGAGGGCATGATCACTAAAAGCATGGTACGCTAATTTAACCCAGCTTGCCAATGAATGCCTTTATCTTGATTACCTATCGATATAGAACCCAAAAGTGTCACTGAGGCTCTAAAACACCCAAGTTGGGTTCAGGCTATGCAAGAAGAACTGCAACAGTTTGATAAAAACAAGGTCATGACCTTGATCAAATGTCCTCGGGATGTAGTAGTCATAGGAATGAAGTGGGTTTTGAAACAAAGCTGATGAAAGCGGCCTGTCATTAAAAACAAATCAGACTTGTAGCCAAATGTTACAATCAACAAGAAGGCATTGACTATGATGAGACATTTGCTCCTGTTGCAAGAATGGAAGCCATCGGGATCTTCCTTGCATATGCCACATACATGAACTTCGAGGGTCTACCAAATGGATGTTAAAAGTGCATTCTTAAATGGTGATCTCAAAAAAGATGTGTATGTTCGGCAACCCCGGCTTTGAGAGTTGTGAATTCACGACTATGTGCAAGCTTGACAAAGCCCTTTATGGACTTAAACAAGCTCCAAGGGCATGGTATGAAACTCTCGGCCTTCACGATACAAAACAAGTTTGTCGGAGGAAAGATAGACAACACTGTTTGTCTATAGAACTCAACAGGATGTGATACTAGTCCAAGTGTATGTTGATGACATCATCTTTGGCTCAACAAACTACAAACTTTACAAACAGTTTGAAAAGCGATGACAAAGAAGTTTGAAATGAGCATGATGGGTGAACTCACATACTTACTTGGACTACAAATCGAACAAGCGATAAAAGAATATCCATCGGTCAAGAGAAATACACAGAAATCTCTTGAAGAAATATGAGATATCGGATTGCCTCGGTGAAGACTCCAATGGTCCCACCTAACAACCTTGGACTGATCTCAGCGGCATATCAGTCAATCAAACTCATTTCGGAGGGATTGTAGGCTCAGCGATGTATCTAAGCGCTTCTAGACCGGACATCCAATTCTCGGTCTGTCTAATAGCAAGATATCAGTCCAATCCTAAAGAATCCCATCTCACTTCAGCCAAAAGAATACTCAGTACACGAAGGGAACCCCAAATCTTGGACTCTATTATCCAAAATGCTCAGGGTTTGATCTTAAGGGTTACTCTGATTCGATTATCTTTGGGCTGCAACATAGACATAAAAAGTACCTCGAGGTCTGTCAATTTCTTGGAGGAAAGCTGGTTTGTTGGAGTGCTAAAAAGCAATAATTAGTGGCTATGTCCTCGGTGAATTTGAATATGTAGGCTGCGAGGATGTTGTGCAAAAGTATTATGGATGAAAAGTCAACTCAGTGACTATGACATCCATTACAAAATGGTGCCCATCTTACGTGATAACACCGATGCTATTGCAATCTCCAACAATCCGTCCTCCACCAAAGAACCAAACACATTGATATCGGATATCACTTCATCAGGGATCACATAATGAAAGGAGACATAGAACTTCATTTCATCCCTCTGAATATCAAGCGATATCTTCACCAAACCCTTGGATGAACCTACCTTGAGAGCGAAAGCTGAATTGGGAATGCTTGACATTGAAAGCAAGTATCGAAAACCAATCTCAGTAAGGTCTCTGAAATGGTTCATCCTCCCTGAACACCCAAAATAAACCTCTCACTGAATGAGTAAGACTCATTCAGGGTCCCTAACATTTGACAAAGAGCATTGAATGAGTAACTAAATGATCCAAGTATCAGTTACTTAAATGTTCTAGGTTGGTAACTATGCCAATTTAATATAGGAATATATGTCTCTCATCTCTGCAAAAGTGCACTTTTAATTGCCTTTGCAAGCTGTTCCCTTGAAAAGCGGGATTTTCTTGCGGGTAATGGAGTGGTAGCATTAAATGTGGAAATTCAAACGTTTTCAAAAACCGACTCTTAATATTCCCATTTGTGCACAAACCACCCTTCTCACCACTCTATAAATACCCTCTTCCAAAACAAACAAACACACACAAATTATTTTATGCAACAAAACTCTGCCAAAATCATTTCTAAAACCCAGAAATATTTGTGTGTGCTCAAAAACTCTTCAAACCTCTTTTGGAAAACTCTTCTTGTAAACATTTACAAAAGTTTTTCATCACAAAACTTGAGAGATCTAAAAACCTTGATTGTTCTAGTCAAAAGAAAGTATTTTCAAAAACCTAAAATATTTAATGGAAATGGCTAGAACACAATCTCTCCAGTTTGCTTCTCAGTGGGTAGAGGATCTTACAAATGTTGAATTAAAAACTAATAATGTCATAGGCAACTTTGAATACCACTGAAAGCTGTCCCGACCTACAAAGACATTATGAAATTTTTGTTTAATTGCCCACTGAAAGCGGCCTTTGTTCAGTGTCCCTCCATTGTTTACCAAAATCTCCTCGGGGAGTTTTGGGCAACAGCCAAGGCCTTTGACCCGACACCTCTTGATGAGAACAACCTCAGACCTCTCGGGGAATATCTCATGGATTCGGTCTTCACGGGGAAACAACAATTCACCCTGGATTATAAAACGTTTTGCACTTCAACAGGGTTGGATTATAACAAATGAGTTTATGTCGCCCTTCCGAACCCTCCACGTGAAGGATGGGTTAAAACAAATCATTTTAGATCCAACGTTTTTGGACAAGACCCGATCACCAAAAGCTCATTTCCCATGGCTTGGAGGATCCTATTCACTTTTGTGATTCAGGTCCTCGGCGGGAACCACTCATCCACTGAACAAGTTAACTCTATTCATTTGATGATGGCATACTTGCTTGATGAATGGGGTCACTGTCGACATAGGGGAGATCATTTACAGTGATCTCGTAACCAAGCTACTTAGCAAAACTAGGGCCGAAAAACATTTACGTATCCTAGGTTTGTCTCTTGCACTTTGCAAGTGTTCTTGGTTCAAATTATCCTTAGGAAGAAAAATTTGGTGCTTTACCGGGCATCTGAGCCAATCAAATTTTCAAAAAGACCCATCCCTTGTCACTCCTATTGAATTGATGGCCCATATGGTTCTTTGTAAACAACCGGGGAGGGATCAGTGTCTCCAAACCCTGCTCCTAAAAGAGAAAGGGAAGTCTCAGGCTGGGACTAAGACTAAACCCAAGTCCCAGGGCCCGAGGCTTGAGGAACACACCTAAAAGGCACAAAAGGCCCGAGACTAAAAAGACACCCACTGATGACCAGGCAACATCCACCCTTGTGACAACGAAGGACAGCGATACATCATAGTCGGTGCCCTTGGTCACAACCACTACTCCCAAGATCGAGGAGAAACATACAACCGGCGGTAGGGGCGCCTTCCATCGCCCAAGGATGACATTAGCAAATCACGCCTTTGTCCGAGGGCACAGCTGATCGATCCCAAAGACTCGGAGGGAACCAAACAACCCGCTGATAGGGATATAACTATCACGACTCGCTAAAGGCAGGGAAACGCCCACCAGTTTCTCGGGGGTCACTGGGGACAAAGACTTCGGAGGAAAGGAACAACCGCCGATATGGAACCCACAACCAATCGACTCCAGCGAAGGCCTGGGAAACGCCCACCGGTGTCCAGGGGTCAACGAGGGACAAAGACTCGAGAGGAAACATACCACCCGGATATGGAACCCATCACCAACCCACTGGTTAACCGTTGCGATGTTCTTGGCATACTCTTTTAGAAGATGAGCTTCTTTGGCGATGATGAAGTTTTATCAGTTGGGAAGAAATGGGCCGAGGTTCAAGCTGAACAAGAGCCTCGGCGATCCACGAGAGCACACTGAATCACCATTCTAGCATGAAAATGATGACTCCTCTTCCTCCAGCGATGAATTTGAAAGATTTGATAATGTTCTCCACTTACTGAAGGCACTTGTTCATGGATCACCAAAGCTTCAAGAAAATTATACTCTGGGGTCACGACACCTTGTGGGAACAACGTCTTGAGGTCGCTCACGAGTTATCTGATCTAAAGGCTGAGGTACATGGCTTTGATGAAAATGTTCATGAGCACAGGGATTTGATGTATGACAACCTTCACCGACTGGATGACAACTTGGCTAAATTCCTCGGGAACCTTCGAGTGTAGATACAAAGATATATGAAATCAGGGAATTTTTCGAAGAAGACCCAGCACTCAACTCTAAAGTGCTAGAGGCTATTGAGGCGTACTTGAAACAATCCTCAAGCCTCACCGAACTAATCGATATGATCAAGTCTGCAAATGTTCAGGGTCTTCCATTATCAGTCCAGTCTCTTCAAGCTACATTGGACTCTTTGAATACCGGTGGCTACTTTGGTTCAGGCATCCTCATCCATGGCACGGAATCTTGGGCCCGAATGCTGCTCTGGAAGTTTCTCGGGCTAACTTGGAAGCAAAAGTCAGTATTCAAACCGACACATCGACATCAAGGCTATGATCTCTGAAATATATCGGGCCTTCAAGGGTCAAGCGGCTCCGTCCCCTCGGCACCAACTCCAACTCTTGCCCTCACTGAAGCTCCGGACAGTTGAGGGGAGAATATTGCTAAGAACCTCTTCTCACGAGGGGAGCCAACACCATCGGCATTAGTGGTAGCTCAAATCTCATCATCACCACCGGTCTCGGCAATACCTATCTCATCAATCCCACCACCAACATCAATAACAACACTGACAATAATCACACCAATAACAACAACATCACCACCCCGGTAGCAACTTCATCTTCCTCGAGGCCATGACAAAGGGAAAGGCAAAATGACAACTCGAGCTGAGAAGATTCCCTACAAAATTGGCGACCTTGAATACCTTCTCACACCGAACAACTAAGTAAATATCTTGCTAAAGAAGAAAAAGATTGAAACAGTGAAGAAGATAAGAAGAATAGAGAAGCAGCGGCAAAGGTAGTGAAGAGTGAGAACATGGGAATTGATCCTAAGAAACTCCAAAAAGGTCAGGCATGACAAAAGTTCAAGGAAGCTCGGTGCTCGGATGGCTGAAATGAGAAAAGCAGTTGGAAGAAAAGAAGAAGAAAACTGAAGCCATCAGGCAAAGCAGAATTGAGCATTACAACTGGACAATGACAAGCCGAAGGCTTTCTGAAAAGATCACAGATGTCAGAATCATCCCCAATACCAAACCACGGCCATGAGCGTTTACGAGAGGGGTTGATAAAAGACACTTTGAGGTTCTTGATCCCCACAAATTCACTGACTTTGGGATCACTGAACTCGATGAGCTTGGTCCAATTATTGAAAAGAAGAAGAATGCGGTGGTTAAGGACCTTATGAAAATGCTCAGTAAAAGATATGAAAGTGAGGGATTGTCCATTTGGGAATTCAGCCCGCCTTAAGCTGCACCTCAAGGATCTCAACCACAATCATCCACTGGCAAAAGGAAGAGAGTTGAGTTCCAACTTGAGATTAAAGTGCCTGGACTGGAGTATAATAGGGAGCTGCCTGAAGGAGTGAAATTTGTGAACTGTCTAGTAATTGAAAAGCCTGAAAGAGGGCTATTTTTCATTGATGTCTATGGAAACCCAGCATTCTAAAGGTGGAGTGATATCGATCAGGCGGGAGTGGCTACAATGATCAGCTATATTCCAGTGGCCTCTCAAATTCAGACTCCTGTGAATATCAGGTTCTCCACTAACTTAAACGCAAAGATAAAAGACCATCTGACGGAACACTCATCACCAAGAAAGTCAAGCTTGAAGCTCACAGGAATCCATCGGGTGACATCATTTTAAATTATCTTTTGTACTAGTAATAGGAACCTTGTTATTTGATCAATAAACGATGTATGTTTTTGTTAAAATATTCAGTGCTCCTTACTGTATTCATTAGTACATTCATTGTATGAAGAAGCCATTTGCTCACTTACACTGATAAAACACTTAGGCTATTTGTATATCCAAATAGGGGGAGACTGTTGGGTTCAATAAATACCCAAACCCCTTAATCTAGGATTTGAATAGAAAATAGCCCAAGTTTTTAATCCGTTAAACACTAAGCAGTCCTGAGTGCATAGCCTCTCGGTGAGTCATCTTCGGATACTCGATGCGAGGCATAAAAGTCTCTCCACTCAGTAAGGCGGAACTTAAAGGGTGAAGACTGAGTCAAGAAGAAGATGATGGATTCGGTGAGTGATGACAATAACTCACTGAATCCCCAAGACTCCTCTCCAACTGCTTACACTGAAGACAAACTGAAGTAGAAGACTGAAGGATTAAAAGACTGAAGAAAGAGCGGGACAAGGCGGGATAAGTTTGAATCAGATAAGACAATGTCCTTATCAACCAAAGTCAACTTTCCCTAAATGGCAAAAGATCAGCTCGGTGTCATCGAACTTAGGAAAGTAGTCTTGTCTCTTACCTAGAATAGTCTTTTTAAACAGAGACAAAATACATCGTATTTTGTCTTCGAATGATGTCAGTTTGTCACTTAGGAAAGAGTTCAAAATCATACATGTATAAATAGCATAAGAGATGGAGTGAAAAGGTTAAGCTTGTGAATTGTAAAAACACACACACGCAAGCCATCTTTTCACTCCTCCATATACAACTTAGTTCCTGAGATAGCTCAGTGAGCTCTAAGGGTTGTGCTCAGACTTAGCCTGAGCTTAGAGAGGAGTCACCAAAATTTGTTATTTCAATCCCAAGTACTATTCCGCAAGTACTTGGGTAACGTATTCTTTGTTGATTTATTTCTATTAAGAATATGATGTTGAAAATTTATAAGTGTGTTTTACTTATGTTAATTTCAGTCATTGTTCACTGTTAACTTGTTTTTGATTCTAAAACTGTTTTAAACGATAGTGAACGGGGAACAACAGTACTCCACCGAATGTCGACACCTTATCACCCACAAACCAATGGGCAAACTGAAAACACCAATAGGGCACTCAAAAGAATTTTAGAAATCGGCGATGCTTGAGAAAAGATTGGATGCGACAAACTCGATGAGGCATTATGGGCATTCAGAACGGCCTTCAAAACTCCTATTGGAAGCACCCCTTTTAAGATTGTTTACGGAAAAGCATGTCATCTTCCCATAGAGTTGGAACATAAAGCGTATTGGGCTCTCAAGAATGCCAACTTGGAGGCTGATATAATCAAGAACGCAATTTTTCCAAATAAACCGTTTAATTTGAATTACGAGGCGAAGCATATGATCATGCCAGAGCATACAAAGACAGGACCAAAAGATGGCACGATAAGCGAATCAAGGATAAGGGAGGACAGGAAGTTCTCATTTTTAACTCAAGACTCAAATTATTCCCTGGAAAAATTAGATCTCGTTAGGTTGGCCCATACACAGTAAGTAAGGTATTCCCTTACGGGACTATTGAAGTTCATAACAAGGAAGGAATATATTTTAAGGTAAATGGACACGGCTAAGATTTATTAAGGGCGGGGATGTTAGCAAGCTATCAGGCGATGAATTCTTAGCACGGTCTAGTAGCCCAGCATGGCTCTGAGTCTAACAAAGACTCATTAATAAAAGAAAAGTGCTCTTTAGGAGACAACCGATTATCCATATCTTTTGTTTTTATTTCCTTTCTGTTGTGTGGCAAACTAGAAGGGGGGGTTGAATAGTTTTGCCAATTAAAACTTCCTTTTAATTTATTTAGATCGACTTATGTAAATCTATTTGGATGTGCGTATTGGATGTTGATAAACAAGCAAATAAAGGTAAGGAATGAAAAGATAAGAGTAAGAACCACAAAACCACAACGCGAGTATTTATAGTGGTTCAGCTACAAGGACACCTTCCTTGCCCTACTCCACTCCCCGAGTTACCTACTCGAGAGTTCATAATCACTACACCAATCTCCTTATGGCGGAGAAGCCTTCACAACGTCGCTTATCCTTTTTCCGGTACAAAGCTAAATACCGAGTTCTTTCACACCAAGGCGAACCACACCTA
Source organism: Chrysanthemum makinoi (assembly GCA_910596185.1). NCBI lineage: Eukaryota > Viridiplantae > Streptophyta > Magnoliopsida > Asterales > Asteraceae > Chrysanthemum > Chrysanthemum makinoi. Next base: position 180,663,570 of record OU343216.1, read on the forward strand.
CACAACGTCGCCTACCCTTTATAAGGTACTAGGCTAAGTACCTAGTTCTTTTACTCCAAGGTGAACTACACCTTCACAACGTCGCCTACCCTTTATTAGGTACTAGGCTAAGCACCTAGTTCCATTGCAATGGAGGAACTACTACCACACTACACCAACGACTAATCCCAAAAGAGATCTACTCCTTTACAACATCATCAAGGATATCAATATCCTTGGATCTAATACTAGTCTATCTTGTACATCGAAACACACCATATCGAATGTACATCTAAGGCACCTTTCACTAATGCCTTTGACTAGATCTACAAGACACCTTTCACTAATGTCTTGTGTCTTGACTTCTAAGCACCTTTCACTAATGCTTTTAGTCTTGACTTCTAAGCACCTTTCACTAATGCTTCTAATCTTGACTTCTAAGCACCTACCACAAGTGCTTATGATATAGACGATAGATACCCTTCACTAATATCTTTGTCTTGACTCTTAAGACATCTTTCACTAATGTCTTCAACACTACACTTCTTTGAAGAAAGAAAGGAATCATCAACAAGAAGACTTCAGTAGCCTTGATGATGAGGAAGCATGGCAACTCATGGAATTGAGCTTGCTCGATTTCAAAGGTGATGATCTTGCCTTTAAGAGGAACCTAAAAGATCACACAAAAACAAAACTAAAAACATAGATCTCTTGGATCTGAGGTTAGTGAGTTTTACACTTAGGGAGAAAGTGTGTTAGAAAGGGGTGAGAAATAATGAAGAAATGGCTCACTATTTATAGAGGAAAAATACTACTGTTCCCCGGATCCCACGGATCCCTTCCACAAGGGATCCGTCTAGTGTTATGCTAAGGATCCGTGGGACGCTCCCTTTTACCCATGGGTATTTTGGTTATGGGTCATGGGTTGAACCATGGATCTTTAGCTAGATACAATGTATCTTTGAGTGCAATGCACTTGGTCACTTGGGTATGGGTTGATCCATGGGTTATGGATATTATCCATGTATGATATAAGCATGATGTCATGCAATGGGTTATGGGTCAAGCTCCATGGGTCATGGGCTTTGGGTTGTACCCAACTACATTCAATGTATTTGCCCAATGAGTTGTGATACTTAAGTTTCTACCCATTTATATTACCCAATATACTACATACTAGTTATGTGTATATTTTACCCAAATATGTAACACTAGTTGTTGTACATATGTATTACTAAATCATAAAATCACTTATACTTGTTTTAGTGTTTTATGTGAAAGTGTGAATATGTTAGAAACTATTAGTTCAAACAATTTACGTATTTTATTTGTTTTAGTTAAAATGATTTTACGTTTGTTATCGACAAAACATTAGAAGATCGTAAAATATAAATAAACGTTTTTACGGCTTATTTGTATTAACAATATCCCCCTTTTTGTTGATGACAAAACATAAAATTATTTTAATGAAAAGCTAAAATTCGTAAAAGTTCGAATTTGTAGTTTTTACTTTCTTCTCCCCCTTTTGTCGAAACAAAAAGTGTTTGAGGGAAAGCAACACATCGTTTTTAAGAAAAACCTGTGAAAGAAATAAAAATAAGAAGAAATAGAGAGCAAGTAACGGGAAAGGATCTCGTCTTTACTTCCCCTTGACGAGTCCATCCCTATGTTAGGGCGTCAAGAAAGTAATACTAATCTAGTTTGTTTGCAAGTAAGTTTGCAAAAGATTTCGTCTAAGTGACGAATGTGCTCCCCTTGATGATTGCAATTTTGCAAAGGGATGTCATGAAAAGTAAACCTAGTATTGCAAGTAATTTGCAATGTATTGCTTTGACATAAAGCTCCCGTAGCTTTAGGATGTCAAAGTCTTCATGTGTAAATTGAATAACTACAAAACAAAGGTTAGGAAGCAAGTATAATTCACAATTTCCTGCAAATGTGGTCCAAGTTAGTAGAAAATAGCTTTCTGTCTCACGGATCCCACGGTTCCCTCCTAGTAGGGATCCGTCTAGGCAATTCTGAGGGATCCGTATTAGCTGATTAATTTCAGCAAAGGTGATATAACAAGTAATGTTATCACAAAATTGAGATATGAATACAAAGTAATTATATGCTCAGAAAAATAACAAGTAGCATGTAATTCCATTTAATAAGATTAGAGTTATGATATACATGACTCTAAAAACTAAGAAAATAAGAAAATACATGACTATGGAATTTCTAAACCAACTATCGCTTGATGTTAGGACACCACTAAAATCTTCTAGCTCAAGTTTTGTTTAGGTTTAATCTCGTCAAAACGTTCGAGAAGATGATAGAACATGAAACGTTGGTCTTCTCGTACTTCATGTATCAAACTTTCAACATGTTGACAATGATAGCAATCTTTGTCATGGCTAGGTAGTGGTGGTGGAAGAAATGAAATGGCTTGATGCGAAGGATCAAGTGAATCGACTTGTGGAGCATCAAACGATGGAGGGATTGGTGGAGGCGCATTTGAGAATGACTCGACCAAGAATGATGGTGGTGGTAGAGAAGTGTCAACTTTCATATGGTTGGGTGGTTGACTTTGATGATTTGTCATAATCCAAATGGGATTATATGATGGAAGCGGAAAAGAAAGCGGAGCAAGTGTTGACTCAACACCTTGATTTTAAACCATTATTCCTTCTAATGAGGAGAATGTTGTTGCGTGAGGCGGATGAGACGGCCTAGGAGGTAAATCCTCTAAATTGTAGAGGTGTGATGATGATAGTGGGGATGTAAAAGAGATAGCTCTAGGAACTAATAGTGATGGTTTAGTAGAGATGATATTGTTTGGCCTAGGAGGTATGGTGGTGTTTGGCATAGGTAGTTTTGTGGGTACTATCCTTTTAGGAATTGGTTTGATTGGTTGAGTAAAGATCCTATCATTTGTTGGCTTGACCGGAGATGATTCGGTTGAGGAAATTTCGTGTATAACACGAGCCTTTTTATTGGGTGGTTCTTTGGTGGATAATTTACTACTTGGGGTTTTCCTCATGATGAGATGATTTCAAGAGGTTTGTAAAGATTTCTAAAATGCTGAAAGTTAGGATGATGGTGATGACTATGGAGGTCCTAACAAAGTGGTTTATTAACCAAGATAATTGGCAAGTGCTTTTAAGCCTTAAGCCACTAGGATTCATTGGAGTGTGATGATTAACATGCACAAGAGTCAACTTCAGAGTTTGTACTGATCTAGGAACTCATTTAAGATGAGATGGAGTGTTTGAGTTAGAGAGATGAGTTGAAATGATTGTTTTAGCAAGATTTGACATAAACTGTCATCCGGATCCCACGGTTCCCACCTCAGAGGGATCCGTCTAGGCTAATCCTAGGGATCCGGCTCTCAGCAGCTATGAAAGAGTGGAAATGATGTTTCTAAGATCTAAGATCTATATCATCTTAAGTGTTTCAGTCTTTCTAAGTGTCTTAAATGAAGGGGTGCTTAAATACTTGAAGGTAATGAGTGATGTAGCTAATGATTGTCTTTTATGGAAGGATTTGGAACTTTCATGAGTACCAATGGATGAGAAAGGATGACACTAAAGATGAGAGTGTCAATTGAAGCTAAATGATCCTAGAGATCAGGTTTGTGTCTTAGGATAGTGTTTTTGAAAATATCCTAGGAGCTTTGAGATGGGAAAACTAGAATTTGATCAACTTTGATCAATTTTGAGGTGAGGATGATTTATGGTCAATTTTGCCATAATCGAAAAGATTTCTAAGACTAGATGTGAGGGATCAAGTGAAAAATGAAGTGTGAGTTTAAGAGCGGAAGAGTAATGGATTAAAAATGAAATGATAGATCTACAAACGTCTTAGAGTGTGATCTTGGTGAGTTGTGTGTGAGTAGGAAGGATCTACCTATCTTTGATAAGGACTTAATTTGCCTTTAAGACACTATGTTTAGTTTAGTGTGAGGTGTTCTAAGGACATGTTTGAAATATAATGCTTGCAATTGCATTTTCTGTTTCCCGGATCCCACGGTTCCCTAAGTGTAGGGATCCGTCTAGGTCAAACATTGGGATCGATCAAATCGCTCAGCAGATCCTTTACTAAAGGTATGCAATGATCTTGACAATGCATTATATTCCAAGGTTAGTTTAAAGGGGTTCTAACACTAAGATATCAAATGTAAGATGTTTTATTTCATGAAGGAAATAGGATTACATTGATAAAACACGAGTACAAGAGAATTGATCCTATTTTGGAATACTACTAGGTTCCTTGAGTGTTTTCGCTAGGAGGATCATTATGTGATTGATGAGTGTTGGTGGAATCAAGAATGAAGAAAGTCTTCATGAGAGATATGTTTAGCGGTTCTATCATCTTGTTCACAAATTACAGCGGACTTTGAAATTGAGGATGGAAGTGCATAACATTGTGATAGAGGCGTGTCAAGAACATTCCATAAGGGATGAGTTTATTCTTGGAGCCTTGAAGATTTACAATTAGCCTTGCGAAGAAGTAGGCGAGATTGTATGGTTGTTGTGTTAGCAAACGGTACAACATGTGAGCACAACAAGCGGGAAGGATTTCTCGATTTCCCCTAAGACTCCAAAATTTTTCACGTAGGATGAGTGCAAGAGGCTTGTACTCTTCTCGGATGTCCCGTGTGAAGATAATGTTTGGATCGGAGTAATATGGTCGAGGTTTGCATATTATGCGATTTAAATCTTCCGGGGAGGGTATGTGTGAACAATATGGACTATTTTCTTCACGAAAGTTGAAGAGAATCAAGAGACCAATCTTCGGTGAAGGCACATTGTCCATGATTTGGAATCCGGAGGATGTGAGCAAAATGCCCAAGGGTTAAAGTAAACTTTTGGTTTTTGATATAAAACCAAAGAGATAGAGAGCGATCCTCGTTACGAACGAGTTCGACTTGACGGAAGAATTCCATTATGAACCTTGGACATATCTTCTCGTTGATTTCAAGAAGACATTCTAGTCCTATGGCTCGGAAGGATGTATTGATACCTTCTTGAATTGTAGAAGGTGTCTACAATACGTCCTTCGTGGAAGTGACGGTTTTCGAGATTATTGAACCCACGGACATGATTTCCAGGCGTGTTGGGTTCAAGAGAGGTGTTTGGAGTGTAGAAGCTAGTGAGTGAAAAATCAAACTCATATTCATGCATCATAGTTGAACCTATAGAAATGATAAGTTAAAACAGAGATGTTTGTGGTCAACCTATGATTATCTAATGTTTTTACTAGATTTTTATTAACAATGGTTTTTAACACTCTAACTCAATGTTTTGACTTTCTAGTGGATTATTACTTTTAGAAAGATAGTGGTTTTTAATCTTGCATGAAAACTGTTTTCTAGTAGGACGGATCATACGGTTCCTTTACAAAAACGATCCGGCTAGTATATCATCCGGGATCCGTGGATCTGTAATAACAGAAACAGATTTGATAAACACATAGGTTTTACATTTTTATACCACGAAATATGTTTTATCCTACAATTTCTCTTAGCATGCATACATGACTTCTAATGTATCACGAAAGAATATGAAACAAATAAATCAAAAGAAATGACAAACATATTATGATAATAATAACCTAGATAACTAGATTATTAGTAATATTGCATTTCAATAGTAAGGATGATACAAAGGATTGGGTATATGATCCCAATGTAGATTAACAACACAGAGTAAATGTCTCCATATGTGAACTTCATCATAGGGAACACAAGTGCGAGGAGTGTTAAGGCGATGAGTGATATAAACCATGTTGATGACGATCTTCTTGGTTTGGTTGAGATGGAATGAGAAGGAAGATGAAGTTTTTGAATGAGAGGAAATTTTGAAATTGGAAAATTTGAAAAAGTGAGGATTTGATAGAGTGGTCGACGGTGGGAGTATTTATGGAGAAGGAGGAATTTTTGAAATTCGTGTTTTGTTTTATTATTGGATTAAAAAAAACAAAACATAAGTTTTATATACCACGACTATAGACGAGAAATAAAACACATATGTGAGGGAAAAAAAAAGGCTTCCTAATGAAGCTTCATGTAAAACATGTATAAGCACAAAAGATAATCATATAAATACCTAAATAGGCATACTTAATTATCAAGCAAAATAAAAAGAAAATCATACCTCTAGTGTACTTAGGAATGTCTTTACAAATGACACAACAAATGTCACTTAGACGATTCTCGCTCCTTTGCGATTAAGATACCTTCTTAAGGAAGCTATTCTTGTTACCAAGCGATTCCTATAGCTTGGTGGGTATGAGCTTTGACTAATCAACATGACAAAGAAGATTAGTGCAATTAAATGAAACAAGTAAATAAAAAAAATGTTGTTATCAAATCAACATCCAAACATATAGTTTTAAAAGACATGGTGTTTGTTTTTATGAAAAACCTTCTTTGTAGTTTTCAATTAACTATGGATCGTATCTAGTTTTTAAAGTACAATATACTTCAAGAAACTTGGTAACGAAGCTCTGATACCAACTGTGGAAAACTAGAAGGGGGAGTTGAATAGTTTTGCTAATTAAAACTTCCTTTTAATTTATTTAGATCGACTTATGTCAATCTATTTGGATGTGTGTATTGGATGTTGATAAACAAGCAAATAAAGGTAAGTAATGAAAAGATAAGAGTAAGAAGCATAAAACCACAACGCGAGTATTTATAGTGGTTCGGCTACAATGACACCTTCCTTGCTACTCCACTCCCCGAGTCACCTACTCGAGAGTTCGTAATCACTACACCAATCTCCTTTTGGCGGAGAAGCCTTCTAGCGTAAACTTATCCTTTTCGGTACAAAGCTAAATACCGAGTTCTTTCACACCAAGGTGAACCACACCTACACAACGTCGCCTACCCTTTATAAGGTACTAGGCTAAGTACCTAGTTCTTTCACTCCAAGGTGAACTACAGCTTCACAACGTCGCCTACCCTTTATTAGGTACTAGGCTAAGCACCTAGTTCCATTGCAATGGAGCAACTACTACCACACTACACCAACGACTAATCCCAAAGGAGATCTACTCCTTTACAACATCATCAAGGATATCAATATCCTTGGATCTAATACTAGTCTATCTTGTACATCGAAACACACCATATCGAATTTACATCTAAGGCACCTTTCACTAATGCCTTTGACTAGATCTACAAGACACCTTTCACTAATGTCTTGTGTCTTGACTTCTAAGCACCTTTCACTAATGCTTCTAGTCTTGACTTCTAAGCACCTTTCACTAATGCTTCTAATCTTGACTTCCAAGCACCTACCACAAGTGCTTATGATATAGATGATAGATACCCTTCAATAATATCTTCGTCTTGACTCTTGAAACATCTTTCACTAATGTATTCAACACTACACTTCTTTGAAGAAATAAAGGAATCATCAACAAGAAGACTTCAGTAGCCTTGATGATGAGGAAGCATGGCAACTCATGGACTTGATCTTGCTCGACTTCAAAGGTGATGATCTTGCCTTTAAGAGGAACCTAAAAGATCACACAAAAACAAAACTACAAACATAGATCTCTTGGATATGAGGTTAGTGAGTTTTACACTTAGGGAGAAAGTGTGTTAGAAAGGGGTGAGAAATAATAAAGAAATGGCTCACTATTTATAGAGGAAAAATCCTACTGTTCCCGGATCCCACGGATCCCTTCCACAGAGGATCCGTCTAGCGTTAAGCTAGGGATCCGTGGGGCCTTCCTTTACCCATGGGTATTTTGGTTATGGGTCATGGGTCATGGGTTGAACCATGGATCTTTAGCTAGATACAATGTATCTTTGAGTGCAATGCACTTGGTCACTTGGGTATGGGTTGATCCATGGGTTATGGATATTATCCATGTATGATATAAGCATGATGTCATGCAATGGTTTATGGGTCAAGCTCCATGGGTCATGGGCTTTGGGTTGTACCTAACTATATTCAATGTATTTGCCCAATGGGTTGTGATACTTAAGTTTCTACCCATTTATATTACCCAATATACTACATACTAGTTATGTGTATATTTTACCCAAATATGTAAACACTAGTTGTTGTACATATGTATTACTAAATCATAAAATCACTTATACTTGTTTTAGTGTTTTATGTAAAGATGTGAATATGTTAGAAACTATTAGTTCAAACCATTTACGTATTTTATTTGTTTCGTTAAAATGATTTTACGTTTGTTATCGACAAAATATTAGAAGATCGTAAAATATAAATAAACATTTTTACGGCTTATTTGTATTAACATGTTGGGTTTTGTGTTTTCTAACCATTTTTTGCAGGAAACGAGGAACTAATTCTTTCTTTGCGATT